>CM052538.1:14481250-14610786 GCA_028533065.1 Trachops cirrhosus
TTGATTATGCTATTACAGTTGTCCTATTATCCCCCCTTCATTCCCCTCCACCCTGAACACCCTCTCCCACCCACATTCCCCCCCTTTAGTTCATGTCCATGTGTCATAAGTTCTTTAGCTTCTACATTTCCCCTACTATTCTTGCCCTCCCCCTGTCTATTTTCTACCTACCATCCATGCTACTTATTCTTCGTACCTTCCCCCCCTCTCCTCCTCCCACTCCCCTGTTGCTAACCCTCCATGTGATCTCCGTTTCTGTGGTTCCGTTACTGTTCTAGTTGTTTGCTTAGCTTTTTCTTGTTTTTGTTTCAGGTGTGGTTGTTAATAATTGTGAGTTTGCTGTCATTTTTACTGTACATGTTTTTTATCTTCTTTTTCTTCACATTCTGACTTCTATACTGATTTTTTAATATGTAAATTAAAATATTGACAATATTAAATATAACAAACTTTTCTTTTAGGCCTTGTTCAAGGAAACTCCCTTTGATATAAGATAAATGCACACCTATATTTTTGACTAATTCTCTAATTATGATATTGTTCTGTACATTTAAAAATTTTTAGGAAAGATCAATTTTTATTTTATTTTTTTAACACAGAAAGCCAAATATCTACATATCATTTGATCATTACTCTACCTTTTCATATAACCTTGAAACACCATCATTTCATGTACAAATGAATAAATACACATGAGCACAATCTTTTCCTCATTCACAATCTTATAAGCAGCTTTCCATTCTAGTTAAGAATATTCTTATGCATTTTTCACAATGTATTATAGTGTAACCTAGTTTTATATTCAGATGATACAAATCCTTACTTATTACTATTCACTTTTATAACTTTCTTGACAATTCTGATGGAAATTTTTTCTCATATGAGCTCATGTATTTTGCCTGGTTACATGAAGATATTGGGATTTTTAATTAAAATATAATGAATTTAGATATTAAACTGTGGGCAACTCATATCTTATATTTTAGAGGTTTCCTAGAACAGTTTACTGCAATTACTTATAAATTAGAAAATATTAAAAACTATCAAAAACTCTTTGGTATCTATAAAGGTGAGCTGTTTTTTACTGTTTTACTTTGGTGTGTTGATATAATTACTAATATTGTATAATATAGTGGTATTATGCAGTATAATATTTTGAGAAATATTATATAAAGTACTTGTTAATAGCATCAACCACTTTTTTTAAAAGAAAGGGTGTTGATCTCCTATTTCTCTATTGACAGAGTGTAGGTTTCAGCTCTGCATCTTGCAATGCCCGTCTGAACGTGTGCCCGCCCCTGTCAGGCTGTATTCCCTACAATTCCACACAGATGTCCTTCAAGAGCTTATGAGTAATACTCAGGGGCAGATCTTTCAGACCCAGATGCCCATATTATGAGCTCACCCTGCCCTCTTAGCAGCAGTCCAGTGCATCTCGTTTCCAGGACACCCCACTTTTTAACTTGACTTCAACCTCACTGGCTTTTCATTCTCAGTATTCTATATTGGGGTTGGTCAAAAAGTTTGTTTTTGTTTTCTGTAAGATGGCTGTAGCAGCACTTAGTTGTCTTTAACTTCATTCGAAACAATTTTGTTAGATTGTATTGTGACAGCTGTCACATCAGTGTGTATAAAAAATGTATTGAAATTGGTGAGTTTTTGTGTAGCCATTTTAATATTGAAGATGGAAGAAAACATGCAACATTTTTGGCTTATTATGCTTTATTATTTCAAGAAAGATAAAAATGCATCTGAAACACAAAAAAGAAAAAAAAGATATGTGCAGTGTATGCAGAAGGTTCTGTGACTGATCGAATGTGCCCAAAGTTTGTGAAGTTTCATGCTGGGGATTTTTTGCTCCACAGTTGGGTAGACCAGTTGAAGTTGATAGCGATCAAATCAAGACTTTAATTGAGAGCAATCAAGGTTCTACCATGTGGGAGATAAATGATAACTGACATACTCAAAATATCCAAATCAATAAAGTTATTGGTGAAAATGAAAACTGTGTCTTTTAATTTATGGAAAAAAACCATGATGACATTTTGGCCAACCCAATACTTCCTCCCCTCTTCAATTAGGAGTCTAATTTTTTGGAATTCTGAAGGTTTCTTCTCGCCTCTCTTTTTTCTGTGTTCACTGGTCTTATGTGGACTCATGTTTCTATATTTGTCTTTCTAGTTTATTTTCCAAGCCCAAGACTCCACCCTGAGTTTCATAGACAAAGACATTATACTATTATTTTAAGATACTATTGGATTGTATCTATCACATGTTTTATTTATGGATTTTTGAAGCCCCATATCCTTAAAATTGGTCTCTGAGTCTTTCCATGCTTTATTTAGCATGTTTGTTATTAAGAATATATTAACAACAATTTTTCCATTTGTTTAATGCTCTGTAACATTATTAGTAGTTTTGGACATCTCTATTAAATTAGGTTAAAATATTTTTAATAAAATAAGTAACTCTAGAAAGTGAGTTAGTAAAATTTACTCAATAAAATGATAAAATATGAGAATAGCATTTAGTTGGGGAATATAAGTACAATTAAAAATACTCTTTCCAAAAAAAAGTTGGATCTCAAATTAAAATTTATTTTAATGTTTATCCCTGACCAGTGTGGCTCTTTTGGTTGAGCGTTCTCCAGAAAAGTGAAGGGTTGTGGTTTCGGTTCTCCATCAGGGCATGTGCCTGGGTTGCAGGTCCACTCCCCGCTGGGGCACATGTGAAAAGCAACCAAATGACATTTCTCTCACACATTGATTGTTTTCTCCTTCCCTCTCTCTGAAAATAAATAAATAAAATCTTTTTAAAATGTTAAAAACTTATTTTGATATTTATTATAATGAATAAGCTTACCTATGCTAATTTTTCCACCTTAATCTTTGATTATGTAGTAATAAATGATGGGAAAATGGTCATGGGAAAGATTATGAAGTGCACTTGAATAATGCTATGAGGAACAATTATCTTGAAGGAACTAAGAATTTACTGAACGTTATGAAGCATCAAAATAATGAAACAGATTTGCGTTTTACAAAGTCCCTCCCCCACAGAGAGCTGGAGGGTGGACTAAAACAAAAGATAAAAACTTTGCAGGTGAGAGTAGGAATTTCCTTTGCATTGGTATTGAACAGGAAAGAAGAGTTCTAATTTCAGAAACAATAATATATGTCATTCAATAGAGTAACTGTGTGCCAGACACTGCTATAAGTGCTTTCTGCGTTTTATCTCATTTAGTCCACCTGAGTAAGTGCTGCTATCATTATTCCCATTTCCTAAGTGAACAGAAGGGAACACAGACATTAGGTCACACTGCTTAGACCACACACCTGAGCAATGGATACAAGATTTCAACCCAATCTACAAGCCCCAGGGAGCTCAGTTTGATGGCTATATATACGAGTTCTCCAATACATCTAGGCAGGAGAAATAAGAGGGAAGGGAAGCAAGGAACAAGAGTGGAAATGTTTAATTATTCAAAAATATTAATTGATCATTTATGTCATGGCAATATGCTATAAGTGCAAGCCTATACTTCTAGGAAGATGGTAGAACAAATCACCAAGATAATGGAATTTAGGAGGAGAAAGTGTATTACAGTTTCCGTTGTGAATCTTGGGTTATTTGGGAAAATATACATCAGATTATTAGGAATGTTACTCTGATCTCAGAAGAGAGATGCATGCAGAGGACATAATTTAGGGAGGTATCATCATATAAAGTAATAGTTGAAACTGTGTGCATAGATGGATTTTCCCTGAGAAAGAATTTGAGCTTTTATGAACAATAATGCAAGATAGAATCCCTTGCAAACAGAGATATGTAAAAAGAATTGTAAGAATGTAACCCATTAGGTATCACATTATGAAGCACAGTGGTACCTTGGTACTGGTTGTTAATTCGTTCAGGACCTTGTGACCAGTGCTGAAAAGGACGATTACCAAACGATGGAGCTTTTTCTTTTTCAGGGCAGCGTTGTGACTCATACAAGCTCCAGCAAGTGCGGCAAGTCCTGAGCAAATGCCAAGGGCTGGAACATTTTCTTCTCATCAAAACGTGACGAATATGGTGTTCGACAGATGAGTTCTGAAGCCGGTAAGTGCCGAAGTATGACTATAACTATAAGAAGTTGATAGATAAGATAGAGAAATAACTAAGAAGAAGGATATGAAAGAGCAACAGTGTGACTGAGAAGAGCACTCTAACACAAGAATAAAAAGTAGGGAAGAATAAAAGATATACATTAAATGTAGAAAATAGGAAAGATATCCTGGGTGATCTCAGCAAGGTAATTTCAAAGGAGTTGCTTCAGAAAACTAGAGTCACATTTAATTAGTCTAAGAAAGAAATGATTCTCAGAGAAGGCAAGTTGTCCCTGTTTTCAGATAGCATGATTATAGAAAATACTAGAGTTTCCATACAAAAACTGTTAGAACTAATAATTGAATAAAGTTGCAAAATAGAAAATTAATGCATAAAATGTAGTTGTATTTCTGTACAACAAACTATTGGAAAAGGAAATCAGGAAAACTATACTAGGGGAAAAATAAACAGGGAAGAACCATACAGAGAAAAAATAGAATGGCAAGTAATTATAGGAGACATGATGAAAATGTAAGAGGGTCAAGGAACACGTTGCGGGGCATGCTTTACTGAGGGTTTAAGAGTAGATGACCATAGCTATGGGAGATGGTTATTATAAACAAAGGTCAAGGGCAAGGATCAGATGGGCTCAGAAATAAGGCCAAGATGAGTGTGATTTGAGTTTGTGAGACAACCGAGGTTTATGAGCATTGAAGTGGAAGAGCTAGGCAGGGACCTCTCCCTGCAGGGCCTCACAGCCATTGGTAAGATATTTATCTTTTATTCTAGCTGCAATTGAATACAAAATAGTGTAAGTCATGGGACTTTGTAATTACATATCTTATTTGGTTCTGTGGATTTTAAAGATGTGTGTTAGAGGTCTGAATATTTAATGGGAATAGTTTTGCCTTCTTGTAAGTGAGAATGTTAACCAGGAGCATTATCAGAACAAATAATAATTTAAAACCTAATTGACTTTTTGTTATCTTATGGAAATTGAACTAGAGTTGTAATAATTTGGGTAGAAATAAGGACCTCTCCTACTTCATATATTTACCACTCTGGAGCCACACCCGCCATTTATTCAAATCATCCAAGTAACACATTGGGGTCGACTCCTAACAAAATTAGAGTCATCTACAACATAAGCAGGGCTCAGGCAGGTCTTTAAATACTGTCACTGGAAACGTTTATTCAAAAAGTGAGAAAGGTTATTTTTCTATCTTCCTTTCTCTTTAACCTTAATACGACTTTTGTAATAAGTCTTATTAAGTTTTGTAATAACTAAAGAATAGCACCAAACTTAGACAAGAAAATGGAAGATAATTCTGAATTTAACAAGGTGAAAGTCTCCTCCGGACTCCAAAACCTTGTAAAGGTTTCCTTAGTTTTCACTTTTTTCATGACCACATTTGGGTGCAGAATTGCCCAGTAGTGAAATCTTATCTCATTGTAAAATTTCCCTCTCTTTTTCCTTTTGGCTCGTGTCTAACATTCTGGGCAAAGCATGTTACAATATGCAATGTATGTATGTGTTTCTATGTAAAAATAAATGGCTTTGCATCATGGGCACTTTTCTGTTCAATGTATTATGTGGGGCTTCCCAGATGTTCTAATGAGTAAAAGATGAGATGTGCCTCAAAACACATTTGTTAGGGTCTGTTCTCTCTTTGAACTCAATGGATGACGCCTATTCATGTGAGTTATATTTGCAATGTAAAGTTGTTAATATATTAGTCACCGTAAAATACTATGCAACAAAAATTAGCATTTTATGAGGAGTTCAGAGTAATAGAAGAGATAAGAAATGGGAATGGACTCATAGTTACTTTATGCCAAAATGTTTCTAATAAATTTTTTGAGCAAAGCTTTCCCTTAAACCCCTTATTAGAAAGTTAAAGTAAGGGTGTGTTTGTGAGTGTGTGTGCGTGTGTGCGTGTGTGACTGTTTTAAAGAACTGAAGTTAGAACTGAATTATTTTCTTTAAAGAACAGCGGAAGCCACATTAATAATGTATTATTCTCTTCTTCTCAAATATAACAGTCATGTAAATAGCTTTGAACAGATTTGGGACTTAACAGATGCTCTAGTCTACTTTAACTCCTTAGAAGGATATAAGTAAATTTATTCTTTCACTAAATTCATCTGATATACTTTTCATGTCATAGACAGATGCTTACTGGGATGTGGAAGTTCTGGCTCACAGCAGTTTATTTTTTCTACTGACTTACAGTTCTACCTGAAATTCTCTTCATTAATACCCCTGCTTAAAATCAAAGCATTGCACCTCAAGAAAGCTTCTTAAAGAAAGGTTAATGTAAAATCTAAAGTTATTGTTTTATCTTTATCTCTTACACTATATTTCATATGAAGGTGAGAAGCAGAATTAAGACACCCCCTCCAAGGCAAAAGAACGAGGAAAAAGTTGCATTGTGTTGTGAGAAGAAATATTGGATCATGAAGGAGAAAGCAGGGAAAGGAAAGAAGTAAGGGTATGCGGAGGGTTAGGTCCAAGTGAGACATTACAATTACATTCCTCGGCAAAAAAGAAGTAATCTTTTTATTTGTTTGGGCAAAGCATGATTAGTCTGCGAATGCATGCCACTGGGTGTATGTGTGAGCATATGGCGGAGTGTGTGAGTGTGTTTCCGAACTTTGCCCGTCCTGTATCCCTCCGCATTTTACCTGTGAAGAAATGACGTTTGGCGTTCCAAGCCTTTATTCTTTGCTCTCCAAGAGAAGTCAACACGCTGTTGAAATTGAAAAGGGTAGAGCGGCTCCAGCTAAGTCTTTCAAATGGGATTTATGGACCCGTATTTTAGAACAGGGTTTTTGATCTCAGCCCTATTAACAATTTGGGCTGCATTATCCTTTTTTGTAGGATGAAGGGCTTCAGAACAGGTGTCCCCAAGATGTGCCACTTTGGCATGTGGATTATTTTGAGCTGAAGTCAATAGAGACCCTATGGGCTCAGTAGAAACATCTTTTCCTCCCTCAGCCACTTAGAAGAATCTAAATCGGGGGTCTTGTTCATCATAAAGGTTATAACTTTTATAACAGAAATGCTTTTTTATGACCTATCTATATGTCAGGGCAAACATCTAATTACTGAACATCTGCTCTTCTCATTGTCCTGAAACCTCCTCTGCTCTGAAGCCTCGGGACTCTTTCCTCATTCCTCAGCTGATGTCTCGTCTACCTCATTTCACCTATCTGTCTCTGAACCTGCCGTGTGTGGGGTTCCCATGCTTAAATATGTAATTAAATTTAGTTATTTTTTTCTTGGTAATCTTTCTCATGCAGATTTAATTATTAGACCAACCGAAAGAATCAAGAAGGGTAGAGGAAAACGTCTTCCTTCCCTGTAAGGGGCTTGGGCACTGGATTTTAGCAACATCCTTGTCTCTATGCACTCAACTCCAGGAGAGTCTATTACGAACCACGACTTTGGATTTGTAATCAAAAAATGGGGAAGAAAGAGTTCGTGTGTATGTGTGTGTGTGTATGTATCACATCTTAAAATCTCAAAAGTAGCTGTGTCATGGGAAACTTTCACTGGATCATGCACTTTGCTTTCCTAGTTAAAATGATTACCCTTCTGAAGCCAGGCGTTGAGAAAGGAAAGCTTTCTTTTTCTTTCTTTTTATTTGGAGAAAGATATAATATACTATAATTTTCAGAAGGAAATTGTACTTGGTGGAAATTGACTATTAATAATAATTTGAAGATTTTCCAGCAGCAACTGCTGAATAATTTGGACTGCTAGCCCACTGGGAATGAAAAGCAGACATGGCTGAACAATGAGCCTGCATGAAATCCTTATGTTAGTTATACAGTGTGACCATCCACATTTGCCTTTGTGACCCAAAGCACTGATCCTTTCGGGGTCTGCTAATGGCCCAGTTTGGGCTATTGGTTCCTGCATAACTGTGAATTTAATGATAAGTCTGACCTGCGTTTGCTGTCAGGAAACTTTTATTCTGGTTAGTAAATCCAAAAGCCCAACACTAGATCTTGGTTAAGGGTTATAAAAATTGTGACAAAATAGCTTTTAAAAAATCACAGAAGGAAGAAATTACTTTTAGCCTACAGGAAAGAAAAGAAGAATTGCACAGAAAGAAAGAAACATTGCGGAGTAGGCTGAATTTGAACTAGATTTAGAGGTGGATGGTAGTTTATATAAAAGCCAGGAAACGGAGGAGTTGAACACCACACAACGGCACAAACAAATAAATGATAGAAGGAAACTACCATCATATACTTCACAGAGGAAATAGGGCAAGAAAAATGTTACTGAAATGACAATACTATAGGGCACACGTATAAATGGTCAAATAAAAAAAAGTGTGTATTATCTAAAAAAGAACTTATTACCTACATCTTTTTGTTTTCTATTTATTAACAAAATTAATGAGTTTCTATTTTTAACTTTTGGGTCAGACCATATAAGAAAGCCTTACGAAGTTTCAGATTTATTTATGAGTATAAAGAAATATTCACTTGGTATATATAATTTAATACATTAAAGAATAAAAGTTTATAATAAGTATCTAAAACTAACAGATATTGAGGTAAAATTTTATTCCTTTAAGAAAACAGGTAGTGGGATTAATATTTACCAATTTTTAGAAGATTATAATGAATTTGTCTTAAGGATTTCATTTTTAATGATAACATTAAACTTCTTGGACAATTATGTAGTCTTTCACTTGTTTGGCTTGTAGTTGCCTCCCACGGTGTTTCATAAATAAAACATTTCAGTGAATTGAAAAGGTATTTCTGCATTAATATGGGAGCTCGAGATGGAGCCTTGTTTTAATGCCTATTCATTGTTGAAAGGGCACTTACTCTTACAATGCATTTCTTTGATATATACTGGTAGATAGGACTCTGTTTTGTCTTAAGTATGTAAGTAACTAGTGAGCTCTCTCTTTCATGGTAGATCCCTGTAGGGCCTATCAGTCCCAGAAAAAGGAAAAAAGAAAAAAAATATGTGAGCAATCTTATTTATAATGAGAGCTCTGAGAAGTGAATGCTTTCTTTGTTGATATTCCTGCTTACTAATTTGAGAGATTTCTCAGACTGTTAAAAATAAACCCCACATAAATAATTCTGATTGTATGTCATGGAGTGTGTCCACTGCGATGAGACAAGCTCTTTAGTATTACAGAAACATACATACAAGAGCATATATTTATACGGCCACACCATGAGTGAGCTTTAGATGCTTCAGCACTTCAAAGAGGGAATAATAATCCCTAGCTTAAAGTATTCAAACCTAATACAATGAATTTTTTCACATTTATATATGCACAGAATATTTTGAATAATTAAAGTCTAAGTACATTAAGTTAATCCGATGGGTTTCCATATTGAATTATATTTTTGAATTACATTTATATGTTGAATTCAATAGAGAACTAGAGCAGTGTTACTGAAATACATTATCATTACTTATCCCACATAAAACAAACTGGTGATCACATGGCAGTATATGTTTATGATCATTTTGACCCCCATTACATAAAGTTGCTAGATGGCAAATGGTCTCTCTAAGGTGTCCTATATTTCCTTGTTTAATCTTTCAAATATGAATAGACAGTCAATATGTGCAGATTAATTTTTTTGTATCTTTTTTATTAAATTCTAGATTCCAGGAGGACATAGACCATCACTTTCTCCCTCATGCTAAGGGTTTTATCAGAATGCTTGTCACATGACAAGTGCTAGATGAAAGAGGTGCCTAGTAATTTATATCAAAGAATAAACTAAAGAGCAAAATACAGTATTTGAATAAAATATTACAGTAATCTTAAATATTACCTATGTTTTGCTTTTTACGGTTTTAGTTACCATTGTCAACTGTGGCCCCCAAAAATAAATGGAAAATTCTAGAAATAAATGATTTAATAAGTTTTCAATTGTGCACTGGTTTTAGCACCTCCCTCCACCTCATCCCGTGCGCATTGCATCGTCTCACATCACCACAGGAAGAAGGGGTAGTACAGTACAGTGAGTAGGAAAGAAAGAGTCCATTCACGAAACTTGTAGTATATTGTTATGATTATCCTACTTCACTATTAGTTATTGTTGTTAGTCTCCCACTATGCCTAATATATAAAATAAACTTTATCATTAGTATGTATTTGCAGTTTCAGGCATCCACTGGAGTCTTGGAACGCATTCCTCTCAGATTCAAGGACTGCTGTACATTTTCTAAATGTTTGCAAGTTTGCAGGGTAGATACATACATTTTTATATGGAATATACTTAAAATATATGTATAATTATTATAAGAGGATAGTGACAAATTAATAGATATAGGAGGGAATGATCACTCTGTTAGTAATTGATAGGTCAACCATATTTTTAAAAGAAGAATGAGCATGAATATTTTCAATAAACAGTTGTCATATAAGATCAAAAAATCAATTATGGAACTGAATATCTAATAATTAGAGAACACACATGCTTTAAAAGTCTTAGAATACTTATACATTTTAATTAAATAGTATACTCAAAAGGGTTCTCAAAAAATATCAAAAATATTGAAATCAAAGAGTCTGACCAAAATGCAATTAAATTCAAAGGCATTCACAAAAATTATGTAAAATAAAACAGATAATATTTGGAAACATAATGATGGCAAATTTACTGGAAATAATAGTGAAAAATCTTAAGTTGCAAAGGCACAGAGTGTGCTAAGAGGAGATTAAAAAAACAACTTAGACCTAGATGTGTTAGAGTGATATATTAAAATATGCAAGAAAAGAATAAAATAATTTCAAAATAAAAATTTCCCCAAAAGTCCTAGTTTTCATTTTTAAAGGAGCAAGGATTAGATCTACACTGGATTTTCTTTAATTGCACCATTGGATACAAAAAGATAATGGAGTAAAATTGTTCTTAAATATTAAAGAAATAGTACTTAGAATTTTGATCAAGCTATTTAATCAAATCTAGTAGTGTTTAAAAAGATAAAATATCATGATCATTTTGTTTTTATCACATATATATGTGATAAAAATATATGTATTACAGAATATATATATGTGATAATTCGGAGAGAAAGGAATTAAATCTATAAGTTTAATTTCCACATTAACAAATTAAAAGAAAAACTCCACATAAATGAAAAAAATCAAAACAAAGAAAAACGGGCTTCCCAAGGTGGCAAACTGTGGAATGCAAATTTATGGCAGGAAATGAGGAAAGCTGTGTTTGTAGAATCCTCTGGTCCACCTCTGGGCTAATGAGAGTCTGTGTGCACTAGAAGGGGAATTTATATGATGCTTTTAGGCAGAAAAAGAGAGGGTAGAAAGAGCTTTCCCTATATTTGCTGCTTTTTAACTGCCTTGAGCTCAAAATAATTTTTATGTCATAGGCATATTACAAGGTAACATTTTGTGATTTCCTTTAATTTCTTCTTTGATTCTCTTCTTTTCTTCATGCAGATTGAAATTTCTGACCTATGTCATTTCCCTTTTCCCTGAAGAACTTCTTTTAACATTTCTTGCAAGGCAGGTTTGCCAATGGTGAATTTCTTCAATTTCTCCTTGTCTAAGAGAGTCTTTATTTCTCCTTTACCTTTGAAGCATAATTGTGTTTGATATAGAATTGCAGTTCGGTGAATTCTTATTTCAATACTCTAAGTACTTTCCTCTCTTGCATGTTTTCTGATGAGAAGACAAACATACTTATTATTCTCGTTTCCCTTGATGCCCCAACTTTTTTCATAACTTTCTCTTTGTCTGTGGTTTTCTGAACTTTAAATATGATCTGTTTATGTTTTTATTTTGTTTTGTCTCAAAACAAAATAAAAGCAATAAATGGTGAGGAGCGTGATAATTTTGCTTGACATTTTCTGAGCTTCTTGGATCTGTGTGGTGTGGAATCTGTCATTAACTTTAGAATATTCTCAGGAATTACTTTAAATATTTCTTCTGCTCTGTTCTCATTTTATTCTTTCCTTGATATCCCAATGTTGTATTGTACTGAACAAAAATGGAGGTTTGGGCCTGTTGCCACAAAAGCCAAACTTGTGAGGCAGATGCTGGTGCAAAAGGAAAGAGGTTTTATCAGGCGCTGCTTGACCTGGGACAATGGCAGACTCCTGTCTCAAAGACTATCACCACTTTTTCTGCCATGGGAAAAGTCCAACCATGTCCTCAAAGCCATTGTCCAAAGTTCCTGCTCCATTATAAAGTACAGTTGTTTGGAACTCTAGGTGGTTGCTAAGTAATCTTAGTCCCCTTATAAGTAGCTTAGCCTGTCCCCTGCTGCTGTTCATTTAGGCTCCCTTCTGGAACCTGTGTGTGGAGCCCACACAGCCGTGAGACTTGTAGATGTTGAGGCCACATAATTGTGTGCTCCCTGGGGAATGCATCCACAAGTGGACAAGACAGAGAAAGCAGCTCCCTCCTGGTGGCCATGGGCCACATGGCTGCTGAGGAGAGAACAGCCTTGAGCAAGTCACAGGCGAGAGAGAGAGAGAGAGAGAGAGAGAGAGAGAGAGAGAGAGAGAGCGAGCACAGGTACTTTCTCAAAACAACCAGTCAACTTCCCAAACTTTGTGCGCTTTGGGTGGGTCCGCCTCCTAACTAATTCCTTCTTTACCCAGGATAGTCTTAAAGGCCTCTTTGTTCCAGCACCTCCCCCTGCACCATTTTGACTTCTGTGGTGTCTGTTCCTGCCTTTCCCTGGTCCCACCCCTAACTGGTACTGAAGGGGGGAAGCGCTCTTTTCTATTCAAGTATCTTACTAACTTCTTTTGTGCTCAGTATAAGAACATCTCCTGCAGCCCTGACTGGCTGTTTTATGGTAACAGCGTCTTATAACTTTTGAAATAGTCCCATCATTTTTGGACATTCATGTTTTTTTCTACTGACCTATCTTCAAGGTCACTAATTTTTCTCTCACATGTTAAGTCTTGTAATGACTCTATCAAAGACAGTCTTCATTTCTCTTGTGTTTTTGACTTCTAGCATTTTCTTTTGATTCTTCCTTAGTGTTTTCATCTTTCTGTTTTCATTGCCCATCTGTTTCTGCATGCTGTCTACTTTTACCATTAGCTTCCTTAACATATTAATCACAGGGGTTTTACATTCTCTGATCAATACCTCATTTTTGTTATATCTTAATCTGGCTTTGGTGATTGCTTTCTCTCTTCAGACTCTTCTCTTGCCTTTTGTCATGACATAATTTTTGAAAAAAGTCAGACGTGTTGTATTTGGTAATAGAAACTGAAATAAATGGATCTTTAGTGTGAGGATTTATGTCAATTTAACTATGAATTGGATGTTTAATATTTGCAGTTGCTGTAAGTACCAGAGAGTTCAAATTCCTCTAGCATCCTAGCCTTTGTCTTGCCTTCTAACTTGTGGCTTTCCTCAGTACTTCTTAAGGAAATGCTGTGTCTTGTAGTTTTTAGCTAAAACCCACATCCTGCAGCCATGTTAGTATAGGGGTAAAGATGTGGGAAACAGGGAGCATTCCATACTTTTTAAAAAATAAACCTCCAACATTAGTAGGCCTGTATCTCAGAGTTATTACTTTTACAAGTGTTTTGCTAATGCAACACACCACTTCTCCCTGCTCCTGATTGCTATACCTGACTGCACCATCCCAAATCTAACTTCTGAATGTTCATACTCCTTACTACTACAGCCGCCCCCTTAGATAAAACAGGAAGGGTATGTGGGAGGGCTGGTGGAGTGGGAAGGAGCCCTCTCCCCTGCTGGGATAAGGATCTGAAAAATGTTTTCTTCTGTAGAGTAGGCCTTTGTTATTAAAAATGCATTGGGTATATTTCATGATGATCAGTCTTCCTCTTCTTGCCTTGTCTGGGAGAGGTTCAGATGTTTCTTTGACTATGGGATGCCCTGAGAAATATCTCTGAGTCACTACTCTGGGCGCTATGCAAAGCAGTAGCCTCTGGTCTTATTGTCATGCTCCTCCTGGCATGGAACATCTGCCCTATTTGTGAGCTAAGGGAAGGACTACTGGGGCCAAAGTATTCTCAGCCTGCCATGACTTGGGTGGACCCATCCTATATGTGGGGTTGAGTGGAGGACAGGAGCCTCGGACCTCTTAACTATACTGAAGAGGAATTTAGCTTCTTTAATTCGGAGTCTGAGGAGCTAAGAAATGCTGCCCTGGCTGGTGTGGCTCATTTGGTTGGGCAGCATCCTGTAGAGGAAGGGGTCCCTGGTTTCATTCCCAGTCAGAACACATGCTTGGGTGTGGGTTCATTCCCAGCTGGGGCTGTGAAAAAGGCAATGGCTTGCTGTTTCTTTCCCTCTCTGTCTCCCTCTTTTCCCCTCTCTCTGGAATCAATTAAAAAAAAAAGAAAGAAAGAAACGCTGATGGCCTACTCTTTCCTGTGAGATAAGATAACCCTTAGTTGAGTGCTGAGGAGAGGTGAAGCCCAGTTTTCTTGACCATACTCTTCTTGGAGTGGAGTTTAATTAAAGTAGAGCTGGAGGCAGGAAGAACAGAAGTGGATCACAGGTGAAATGCCAAATACTCATGGTATTCTTACTATACTTTAGTAGGTTTTCTTGCATAAATTATTCTCCATTTGGTGCATGCTTTTAGCACAAATCTGAGTCTTTAAATGATTTTTAAAAATAAAGTTTACCAGTTTTGATATAGAGTGGTCCTAGGGAACTACTCATGCAGCAGTCGTAAAAGCAGAGCTCCTAAACTTATTTTTATATATCATTTTTGCTGAGTATATATTTATGCTGAGTATTTAGGTGGAAGACAGTTGACCGAAAGCATGATACAGTAAGATGAGCACTGCCCTTGAAGCCATACACAGCTGGGTTTGATACACAACTCTGCTGCTTACCACCTGCGGACAGAGGATCTCATTAGGCTTGACTTTGCAAAACCAGCACAGAGATTTCAAAAATATTTTATCTAGTAGAACCATTTTAAAATTCTTGTGCTATTGGCTTCTAAATATATCTATTTTCCATTTAAGCATTTCAAAGTTTTTTAATTAAAAAAAAACAAAATAAAACAAAACACTGCACTACACCATGCTTACCTCTTTACAAACACACTAGCATGCAGATTCTTCAAAATGAGAAATTTTGTACTAATTAAATAGCACTTGTACACACAGGAGATAGTTCCTTGGGATATACGTTCAAAGGGAGGGTTGAGAGGGAAGGAAGAGATGAAGTGGAATAGAACATGATTATATACTTCCAGGCACTATTTCCTCAAACTTTTCCACGTGTAAGAAACATCTAGGGAGCTTATTAAGTAGTAGATTATTTTATGCAATCACCAGATATTTTGACTGCGATATGGGATGGGTCCCTGTATTTTGTATATTTAATAAGCATCTCAAGTGATTTCCATGCAGGTGCTGTGGGAAACAGAATTTGGGAAATCTAGAAACATTGGGGATCTAGTCTCAGTGGCTGAAACACCAGCTAGCATATTGAGGAGGAGTGGGAAATTTCATACGGAAGCTGAAAATAGAATAGGTACCATTTGGTCACAATGACTCAGTAATGCTCTACCCAAAACATTTTTAGTTCCTGAAATTTCTGTCAAATGCCTGTTTTTTTAATGACACTACCACACTCTATGCTTAGAAGTCAGCATAGATAACTTCTAAAGAAATAGAGGTCTTATTTGTTAGATGGAGTAGAAAAGTGTTGCATAGTGTTAAAGAGGAAACCACAGGCCCAATACAGGTCACTCACGCTACAGGTTCACATACAAAGCCTAGTTTTAATAGCTTATCTAACTGTCCTTTCAACCTCTCCTAGAAACAAAATCTTAATCAACCAGTCTGGAATTTTCTGGTCCATACCACTGAAATAATCTCTCAAATGGGCCCACTCATCTCCTGCGGAAAGAAGAGGTAGTCTACGTGATTAAAACCCTTCCTTTTCTCTTGCTCTCAAAACAGGTGTCCCTGCCCAAGAATAATCCTTCCTTTTCTTTTGCTAATAGATCTCTTGCCCCACTCAGCTTCCTATAAAAACCTTCCTTTCTGCGAAAGTCTTGGGAGCACCCTACCAGTTGCTAGATAGGGTGCTGCCTAAAAATGCCTTATGCGAAGCATTTTATTAGAATTGGTAATATTTTTAAGTTTGGTAGTTTTTATCATAGAAATAATTTATTATAATTGGTACTAATGGGAGAAGGAAAGGGAAAGGACTTTTATCATGCAGCTTGCCTCATCTTTCTGTGGGAGGTAGGATGGAGCGGGCCCACTTGAATCACTTAATAAAGCTAGTTAGATCTCAAAATTTACTCTATTAAATTTTGCATTTTAACAATAGACAAGAGTGTGTAATGGTTCTGCATTCAGTGTTAACATCCTGAGTTTAACAACAAAGGTAAAATGGTGCAAATTTAGTTCAGAGCTACTTAGTTTTTAAAAAACTCAGATGTATTCTATACAAGATATAGATGTATACAGTTTATTAAAGTAGTTCTGCTCATAAAGTGTGTCATTTTGAAGAAAAATTTTAATCGATAGTTCATTAAAACTACATTCCACATAACTTTATTTTTAGAATTTAAATTTTTAATGTGACTTATTAGAAGTCACATTACAGTCTGTATTATATACAAAAAGTCTGTATTACAGTACCAATCGCAATAAAGCACTTCATCTGAGGCATTGTCTTATTTCATTACGTGCTTTCACAAGATAATTTCTTATATCCTCTGATATTTAAAGAACCCTAAGAACAAAATGAATTTTGCTCTAAAGTTTATAATATGTGTGACATTTATTGTCATTGATGCCCCTGGTTTTACAGTGACGTCTGTGATGACAGCAATAAGGAATTACAGGGAAGTTTGGGCATTGCATTCTGTATATTATAATTTCCCCACTCAGAAACCTCCAGAATGTTGGAATGGAACGGTATGTTGAGCCAGATAATTTCTAAGTTGTAGATTCTCTCTTTGGGCAAGAAGGTAAAAGCACACGCTCATGCACAAACACACAAACACGACGTGTATTCACAGTTAGTGGAACTCTTTGCAAGTCATATGTTGTTTTTTTTTTCTAAAGGGTAACTTATTTCACTTCACACAACTCAACAACACTCACCGTTTTGGAGTGAGTGTCATATCATGACAATTTGGAAAACATGAGAACTGAGCTATGGATTAAGCAAAGGTTGGCCATGAAAGAGACCTGTAACATCAGTGTGATGTTGTGATTTACAACAAGAAATATATCTTTAATTTTCTTCTTTTCTGAGATGGAAATCCAAACCCGTTGGAGTTTTCTAAGTGATGGAAGTTACAATGGTGTTTCTTGTTAGGTTAACAGCATAATTTTGGACCCCAGCCAAGGGGGTCCCCGATGTTTAAGTTGGACTTACTCTCCATATCTCAGCTTAGACCACCTCTCTTTAGAAAGCTCCCATCTTCTGAAACTGAATCAGTTCCTTAGCAGGGGGTCTCAGTACACTAGCACACTCCATCATAGCGTGTATGCGCGCATTGTTTGGTTGTCTTCTGTACAAGATCATTAGCGATAGGTACTACTGTTTCCTGACATAGCAAAGATGCCCAGCAGTTTTTATTTTTAATTTCAATCTGCCCAACAACTATGTGTGGTATATTTTACTCACCAGATAACCATACAAATGAAGGCATTTGCCCCAGATTATTCAACTAGCGGATAGTGGAGGTAGGCTCTTAAAACAGACCTGGTGGTTTTAAATGGTGCATTCTTTACTGGTAAAAAGAGAGGCTTGCCTGATGTCCCAGCATGACTGCCCCCCAATGTCTTATTGGAAAGGCCATACATACACATTGAAATACTGACCCCTAGGTTCCATTACTGGTTCCATTTTTAAGACATTAACTCACAACTTTGTATGCCTGGAATTATGGTTTCTGTGCTGATACAAATCTCTTCTAAACTGTTGGTCTCTATGTGTTTGATTCCCATCAGCTCCATGTGCAAACACGGGCAGTTCTTCACCCAGACAATCTTCATAGATTTAACGTATTTCTTCATTTCCTTACATTGAAGCTTCTGTTCGTTCTCCACCAAATCATGGGCAACTTGGGCCACCTAGGTAAGAAAACAGATGCATTCTCTTTTTAAAGATTTTATTTATTTATTTTTAGAGAGAGGGGAAAACTCCCAAGAGCTTTCAATCCATGCCCTTTTCCTTGATTGAGGTTCAATTGATTTTTAAGCGCATGTTCTTCATGCAGACGAGCCGATATGTTTTTAGTTTGTGGGTTTGTTTCAGACATGCAGGTGATCAGCACTGAGGTCATCATATTCCCAAATGCACGGCACATCGTCATCATTGATCCCTGCAGCGCCGATCCTTATGCGTGTGTTCACACAGCACTGATCCTTATTCATGTATTCCCTTTAATCTCCCCCATTTCTCTTTCTCTTCCTTTCCCATAAGCAAGCATGCTAATATATTTGATGTATCTGCATTATTATAAATGTATAATTTGGTTTATGTCAATATGCTATATATAAATATGTTCTATATGATAGGTCTCATGACTGCTTACATTTTTATTCATTAGAATGGGTTTAAGTTCCATCCATTTAGTTGAAATATAGCCGTTCTTTTTCTTCTAAGTGTTGCAGGGAGCTCCATGATGTGATTCCATCAGTTTTTATAGTTGGCTCGCTTTGTTTACTCTCACAATTCACCATTGCTTGTATCAGTGGAGACATAAGCCTCCCATTCCCTTCTATGGCCTATAATGCTGCAGTTAATGTCATTGAGTTCTCACTTAAGGATATATTCCGAGAAGTGGACCGTTCAGGGGTGTCCAAGCTTTTGGTGTCTCTGGGCCTCATTGGGAGAAGAACAGTTGTCTTGGGCCATACATGAAATACACAAACACTAACAAAAACTGACGGGCAAAAAAAAAAAGGTTTTAAATAAATTTATGATTTTGTGTTAGGCCGCATTCATAGCCATCCTGGACCTCACACGGCCCACAGGGCCAGGTTGGACATTCCTGGTAGGTCATAAGTATTCACATACTGAACTAGATGGCACCCAGGTTCCTGCTGGGAATGTCTGTGCCACTTTACAGTCCCAAGAGAAGAATAACTACAATATTTGCTGCTATTTGGAAAACAAAAGAGTGGTAAAATGGTTCACAGAAACTCAAGTACCATGGATAGACATTGAAGCCCCATTACACTGGGAAGGGAAATGCTCCATTAGGCCCTGATACTGCTCCCCCAGAGAGGCATCCCTGCCATTGGTCTTCTTAGCCTATTGCTCCCTCCTCTAGAAGGATATTCTACATCCATTATCCTATTCAGAAAGTATCTGGCTAAGGCAACATTTGGTGGCCCAAGGATCATTTTGGTTCTTATACAGTGGGCTTTTTAAAACCATTAACTCACAAATTTTTATGCTTGGAATTCTGGTTTCTTTAGTAGTACGTATATCTTATAAACTGTCGGCCTTTATGTATTTGATTCACATCAGCTCCATGTGCAAACATCTACATCTGCAGTTTTTCTCCTGACAATCTTCATAGATTTAATGCATTTCTTCATTTCCTTACATTCAAGCTTCTGTTCTTTCACCACCAAATCATGGGCAACTTGGGATAGTTAGGTAGGAAAACAGACACATTCTTTTTTTTAAGAATTTATTTATTTATTTTTAGAGAGAGGGGAAGGAGGGAACATGAAAGGGAGAGAAACATTGATGTGAGAGTGAAACATTGATTAGTTGCCTCTAATATGTCCACAACTGCTACCTGGCCCACAACCCAGATATGTACTCTGCCTGGGAATTGAACTGGCAACCTTTTGGCTTGCAGAATGATTACCAACCCACTTAGCCACATTGGTCTGGGCATAAACAGCCACGTTCTTTTTTTTATCTTTTTATTGATTTTTTCTCTTTTTTTATTGTTGTTCAGTTACAGTTGTCTCTATTTTCCCCTCACCACTACCCCCCACCCCAGCCATCCCCAGCTCCCTCCCCTTCAGCTTTGCCCATGTATCCTTTATACATGTTCCTTAACAACCCTTTCCCTGAGCTGATTTGTCTAATTAGAGTGATCTGGTAGGTAACAATTAGTTAAAGAATTTTATGAATGATTGCACAAGTCTTAGTCTGTATTTAATCTTCAATTGAAGATCAATTTTAATGTTTTTTAATGTCAAAGAACTTTTATTTTATCTTTTGATGTTTGAGTTACAGAAACAGTTGCCTCTCTAATTCAAAATTTCCCTCAATTCATGAACTATCCTTCCTTTCTTTCTTGCTTGAAAACAACTAATTTTTTTCTGAGTTGTTTCAAACAACACAAGTTTGAATTATGCAGGTCCATTTATACACTTAGTTTTTCATTTGACCCTCGCAGTTCAAACCTGCCTTGTTCACGTGTCAACTGTACTTGCAACATACAGCCTGGTAAACATCAAATGCTTCCAAAGTTTTGTTGTGCAACCTTTTCTCTCAGTATGTAAGTTTATTAAGGTGATAATTTTACCAAATATTTCACCAACATAGAATTTTTATCAACATCCTTCCAGGTTCTGGTAAGTTTCCTTCCTCTCCTTCTCCTGCTCCCTAAGCTAATACCACATATTTTAGTATTTGCATTTGAACATTAGGGGAATATCCTGGTTCTGGTATCAATTTCTATACCAGTAAAGCTGGTCTTGGTTGTGTTAAGTAATAAAAAATCATTAATAACAGTGGTTTAAAAAAAAGAAAACAAATGTGTATCGGGGGGACTCAAAAAAACCAAAATTTATTTATGAAAAATTGTGTAATTATTCTTACATATTTAAACTTCAGTCACCTTCAGAGTACTCTCCATTTGATGCAATACACCTATCAAGACTTTTTCCCACTGTTCAAAAAAGTTTTTGAACTCATTAATTTTGATGCCTTTTAGTTTAGTGCTTCTGCTGTTTTTTGTTTCACTTCTTCCATGTTGGCAAAAACATATTCCCTTTGAAGACTTTTTTCATCCAGGGAAACAAACTCACAGAAAAATCACTCAGAGCAAGATTGGGTGAATAGGGAGGGTGGTGGCATGGGGTTCATGCTATTTTTGGTGAAAAACTGCTGAAAACTCAGTGCATTTTGGATAGTTGCACTTGCAAATCACCCATCATGAAATGGACAAACCGAATGACAGAGTCTTCAAAAAAAAAATCCACTGAAGCCGAATGCAGCCTCTCACCACAACACCAGCTGGTACACTGATACAGATGGATTCCTAGAATATTCACCTAGTGGGGGAAGCCTGTACTACATGGGGCCTGTCCTCCAGAAGATAATCCCTTTGTTTAGGGTCCCCCCTCACATTTATTATGTCATATACCCATGGTTAATCTGCTAGAGGCTGTGCTCTGTCTCATTATTCCACATCTCAGATGGAAAGAGCAGTCCCTACCTGGAACATTGCTAATGGTGAGAGCAGAAGAAAAAACAATCTAAGACCTTGATCCATCAATTTAGTGTCTGGCCTGGAAGTAACACTTCCCATCTACTTAGAGTGTATGGGCTAGGAAGAGTTTCATGGCCCCATCTAAACAGAGCACCCAGAAGTGAAAATAACCCAGGTGTCCAAAAGGTGGACATTATGACAAAAGTACTAGTGAACAGACTACAACAATTGCGAGGTAGGGTTTGCCTCAGGAATATCAAGATAGTTGAGGTGTGCAAATATAGTATATCAGTCACTGTTACACAATAGAGCACAGAAGCCTGGAAATTAGAATTTTTCAGTTATTGGAAGGGTTGGGAGAGTCAATGTCAGAGAAGTCTCCACTGAAAATCATAGTCAACACTATTGAATCAGGTGGTTTTTAACAAATTATTGATGACCTTCTGTCTGATCTAAAAAAAACCATGGGATAGGTCCTCTACTTAGATGCATTAATAAAATAAGTAACTCTCAATAATCTCACCTGGAAGCTACTTCAAACACCATATTTGACTAAGTGTCTGTCTACAAATAGCTATGCATAATAATGGTCTTTCTTTGTATGCCTTTCAGATTTATGAGGTCCTTTCACTGTCAGCTTTTAATTTGGAACAAGCTAGATGAAGAGGTACATGAGAAATTGCAGCTCGTACTCTCTCATTTGTGAGGTAAAAAATCTTAGCAGGGGATGATGATGACGCTTTATTGACAATAGGCAATTCAGTATGTAAATAAATTCATATGACCATATCACTAGATACAAAAAATATTTAATAAATAACAGTCACTCATAATGTAAAAGAAAAACCCTCAGCCAGTAAGGAAAGAAATTTCATAGATACAGTCTCTTTATTAGAAATCCATTAGCAAACATCATTCCTAATGACAAAAAAGTAGAAGAATTCACTTTGAACAAGAAACAAGACAAAAATATTCATTGTCGTAAAAACAATTCAACATTCATCCTTAAACATACATGTCTCCATGGGCCATGGACCCAATGTAAATTTATTTCAGAAGTTGTTAGGTAACCCACTTAATATTTTCACTTGGGTGGCTAATGGCCTCTGGCATTTAACATGGGAAAATAAATCTTTTTATTTCTCTCTAAGCATTTCTCCACTGCTCTGGTTCTCTGTTGCTGTATTACAGGCCATGCCAATATGGGAAGACTTAAAATAGCATTATCAGTATTATGATGCCACTGCTTTATGAGTTGACCAGGTTCAGCTAGGTGTTTTCACTAAGGAACGCTCACAGGTTCCAGTTACTCGGTGTTTGTGGAGGGGACACTTAAAAGCTTCTTCATTCACATGTCTGGCATTTGAGTTGGAATAATTGGGGCATCTATGGCCTCTTGGGCTTCTCTCTTTCCATGTGTCCTCTCTATACGGTTTCCTCATATAAACTGTTCTTTTACATGATAATTGGCAATTCCCAGAATGTATCCCATGAGGCTTAGATAGAAGCTGCAAAACTTCTTATTTAGACTCAGAATTCTCAGAGACCATTTCCATCACACTTTAACATTCAGTGAAGTACCAAAGATTCACTGAAACTCAAGAAAAGAAGATTTATAGTCCACCTCTCAAGGGGAAGGATAACAAAGTATGTGTGTCATAGTAAATCTACTTTACCCTCAGTCTTTCCCAATTTAAAACATGGTAACTCCAAATAACTCTAGATATACTTCATCATTTTCTTATACACTGTACTTTGAATCCACCAAAAAATCAAGGAGTCTACTTTTGAAATAGATCCACTCTGACTATTGTCAACTTTTCTGTTACTGTAATGTGGTTCAAGCTGCCATCATACTTTGCCTAAATTACAATAACCTAAATACAGATTATCCATTATGTAGTATATTGTCTACCCCACAGAATTATCCTTCTGAAACTTAATTAAATGCCTAAAACCTAAACAACTTCTATGGTTTATCATCTTAATCAGAGAAAATACAAAGTCTCTAACTAGCTATAAAATCCTATTGTCTGGCTATTTGCTAGTTTTATCAATGTATTTTTTCAATCTTTCCCTCACTTACATGGTTTATCCTAAATGACTCTTTGTATTTCCTAAAACACATCAATCCACACCTAAGAGCAAAGTCTCACAAATATATATATATATATAGTATGTAATTCCTCACTCTAAATAAAAACACTCACTCAAAAAATTTTTTAAAGATTTTTATTTATTTATTTATTTTTAGATCGAAGAGAAGGGAAGGAGAAAGAGGGAGACAAACATCAGTGTGTTGTTGCCTCTCATGCACCCCCTACTGGGGACCTGGCCCACAACCTAGGCATGTGCCTGACTGGGAATCGAACTAGTGACCCTTTGATTTGCAGGCCAGCATTCAATCCATTGAGCCACACCAGCCAGCACTCACTCAAATTTTTTAAAAACACAATTAATTGGCCTATAACATTTTTTAAAGACATACTTGCTGAATGGTACTGATATCTTCTTCTGTCATTTTGAATTTTTAATCTTGTATTTATGTTAATTATTTTACTAAAACATACTTCATGTTTTTTTAAACAATAATTATTTCAAAACATATCATTATATTCTCAGTGATGAGTTTTAAATGCATTTAAAAATATATAGCTTTAGTGCATTATTATCAGATATTTGAATTTTACACATACATCCTTTTAAAATTATAATTAATATAACTAATTTCAATTAATATATAACATTAATCATTATGTATAATTTATAGATAAGATATATATTATTAATTAATATAATTGACTTTAATATAATTAATATGTTTACTAGATACTAATAAATGTTTTATGAGCACTTGAACTGTTTTACTTTTAAATATATAACTAAATAGAAAATATAAATATCACTTTAGGTATACAATTAAAACTGTGGCCATCTTAATGTCACATGATTAGATAAATCTCATACTTGTAAGTTAGCAGATGTTATTACAATTGTAATTGACAATTTATTTTAAATTTCTAAAATTATCAATTTATATAATTATTTATAAGTGAAAAATTAGTTTGAATGTACTTTCTTCAATATGATAATTAAAGTAGCTCATTTCATTTTGTACTATATTATTTATTTTATTTTATTTTTGATTTTAGAGGGAAAGGAAGGGAGAAAGAGAGGGTAAAAAACACCAAACTGTCCTCAACTGGGAATTGAACCAGTGACCTTTGTGTTCAGGGAATGATTCCCAACAGACTCAGCCACACCAGCCAGGACACTTTCTTTGGTACTATATGAATAACATGTGCCATTTGTCTCAAGATAACAACTCTTTTTTCTTTTTTGTTAATATATTCAGGAAGTTCAAACATACAGGTACTTCTTTAATGTGTATTGTTTATCCTAACATAATTATGTTTAATGCATCACCTTTATAAGATTCAGAAATGAACAAAGAAAAAGAAAGCCATCATCTATTATCACAGTACATATTAAATTTTAATGTATTTTCTTTTAGAAATATTTGTGCATACATGCCTGTGTATAGATACATAATTGAAGAAAATTAAGATATGTATTTGATAGTTTCTGTTACATGTTTTCATGAACTTTATAACATTTTTAGTATGTGAAAATATGTTGTGAGGAATGTACAACGTTGCATTATATTTGAGTTCTCCTATTTTGTAGTAATTTACTCAGTTCTTCATCCAATATTGGGCATTGTACCTGGGCTCAGAGTTTTGCTAGCATGCATAATGCTGCAATATACATTCTAGGCAAAATTCACTATGCACATCTCTGATTATTTTTTAGGATATATTTCAAAAATGGAGCAATTGAGTCAAAGAGTATGGATACTTTAATGATTTTGATAAATGTTGCCAAATTACCCTCCAGAAAGTTTTCATACATTTGTATTCTCCCAAGCAGCATATTAGAATACCATTTGCATTTCTTTGATTATAAGTCCTATTGAAGACTGTTAATATTATTCATATTTTTAAGATATACCATACATATCTAGTAATGTATATGGACTGAAACATTTCCCAATTTTCTTTTTCTGATTTTAACTCTCTATGATTATTTCCATATCATGAGATTACATATCTCACTATATTTTCTTTTTGTTATTTTCAATTTTTATTAATTTTACTTCACCAAATGAATGTGTTTTATTTAAACTTTTTATGTAACCTACTATTTATGAATTCTAACATAACTTTTTTCAAAGAAACATTTATTTTATTGATGGAATTCTAGGAGCTGATAAGGCTTTTGATATGGATCCTTACTAGATTATGGTATCTTCTCACATTTATCCAAACTACCATTTGCACAGCTCTTACAATTTTTCTGATACCCTGATATCACCACTACATACCAACCCTATTTTTTCATATTTTATTGTTTATCCTATTACAGTTGTCCCAAATTTTCCCCTTTGTCCTCCTCCACCAAGTTTTCCCCCACTTCCATAGTCATTCCCCCCATCCTTGTCCATGTCCATAGGTCCTTCATGTATGTTCTTTGACTAATTCCTTCACCTTCTTTCAGTCAGCCCCAGCCTGTCCCCTCCTCTCTTATAGCTGTCAGTCTGTTCCATGATTCCATGTCTCTGGTTCAATTTCACTCATTAGTTTATTTTGTTCATTAGATTCCTCTTATAAGTGAGATCATATGGTATTTGTCTTTCACAAAATAGGTTATTTAACTTAGCATAGTAGTCTCTCGTCCCATCCATGCTGTCACAAAAGGTAGGAATTCCTTCTTTCTTTGTGTTACATGTTATCCCATTGTGTGTATTTATCACAGTTTTTTTTTTTATCTACTCAGCTACTGATGGGCACTTAGGCTATTTACAATCTTGGCTATTGTAAACAGTCTTGCTATGAACAATTGTGGTGCATAATTTCTTTTGAATTGGTGTTTTGGAATTATTAGGGTATATTCCCAGCAATAGAATCACTGGGTGAAAATACTCAATCAGAGCTACAAAAATGAAAAAAGACTTAAAAAGAATGAGGATAGTTTAAGGGAGCTTTGGGACAAAAATGAAACAAATATTTGAATCATAGGGATACCAGAAGGAGAAGAAAGGAAGCAAGGGCTAGAAAACTTGTTTGGGAAAACAGTGACAGAAATATTCCCTAACTTGGTGAAAGAAATAGTTACACAAGTCCAGGAAGCACAGAGAGTCCAAAGCACAATGAACCTAAAGAGGCCTACTCCAAGACACGTCACAATTAAAATGGCAACATTTAAAGACAGAATCTTAAAAGCAGCAAGAGAGAAATAGCTAGTTACCTACAAAGGAGCTCTGATAAGGCAATTAGATGATTTCTCAACAGAAACACCATAAGCAAGAAGGAACTGACACATTTTACTCCAAGTAAGGAAAAGGAGGGACCAATAACCAAGACTACTCTACTCAAAAAGGCTCTCACTTAAAATGGAAGATGAAATAAAGAGTTCCCCAAACAGACAAACAAATAAAAAAAGCTAAAGGAATACATCTCCACCAAACCAGCATTGTAAGAGATACTAAAGGGACTGCTTTAAGAAGAAGAATGAATAAAAAGGGAGAGAGAGAGGAACTCAGGTAGTAAGGGAAAAAATGGCAGTGAACAAGTACCTAACAATAACCTTAGATGTAAATGGATTAAATGTTCCACTCAAAAGACGCAGGGTCGCTGAATGGATAAGAAACCACAATGTGCACACCAGGTCTGTCCAGAAGGTATCCAGCCATGTAATATAAAAAATAGAGACATTATTGAAGAAGATACCAGATACAAGAAACATTGTACATAGGACAATGACACCTCAGTCCCCTTCCAAGTAGGCACCTTGGGGACCTCACACAGTTCTCCCAGTTGCCATCAGCTGATGCCAACATATTTTCTTGAATCTCATCAATAGTTTGAAATCTCTTCCCTTTCAAAGGTGATTTTAGTTTTTGGAAAAGCCAGAAATCCCAGAGTGCCAAATCTGGGCTGTAGGAAGGCTGAGTCACCTGGGTGATTTGATGTTTTGTCGATGTGTGAGTGGGTGTGTTGTCATGATAAGGCTGCCAATCGCTAGTTGCCCACAGCTGTGGCTTTCTGAGTCATCTGAATAGTTTCCATGAAGGAATTTTCAAGCTAATTGCAAAATTAGATGCAGATTTGTTGCTTACTCACTCAGTCATTTTGAATATGATGGCCACACCTGACACACGCTCACTCAATGGTGTCTACCGCCCCCACTGATTAGTTCAGTGAAGTCATCATTATTCACTCTTGCACATTCTAGTCCACTGTCCTTGGCTGCCAGGTTATATCGACAATGTCCCACAAATCGTTCTCCTTGTATTAACAATGGCTGGACTTTTTCTGGACAGACCTCATATATGCAGTCTTCAAGAGACCCACCTCAGAACAAGAGATTTACACAAGCTGAAGGTGAAGGGATGGGAATAAATATTCCATGCAAACAGACATGAAAAAAAACCTGGGGTAGCAATACTTATATCAGACAAAATAGACTTCAAAATAAAGACTATAACAAGAGACAAAGTAAGTCACTACATAATACTTAAGGGAGTAGTCCAATAAGAGGCTATCACCCCAGTAAACATATATGCACCCAATGTAGGAGCACTTAAACATATAAAGAAAATCTTGGAAGACTTCAAGAAAGGGATCCATAGCAATAGAGTTATTATAGGGGATTTTAACAGAACTGTCAACAATGGATAGATCTTCTAGACAAAAAGTCAACAAGGATATAGCAGCATTAAATGGGAGTCTAGATCAAATGGACTTAATTGATACTTAACAAAACATTTCACCCCAAAGAAGCAAAATATACATTCTTCTCAAATGCACATGGATCATTTTCAAAGACAGATCACATGGAAGGACACAAAAGATGCCTTAATACATTCCAGAAACTTGAAATAATATCAAGCATCTTTTCAAATCACAGTGGCTTGAAAGTAGAATCCAACCTCGAGGAAAAAAACCCTCAAAAACATTCAAATACACGGAGGCTGAATAACATGTTATTCAATAATGAATGGGTTAGCAATGAGATCAAGGAAGAAATCAAGAAGTATCTGGAAACAAATGAAAATAAACACACAACCAAAAACCTATAGACACAGTGAAAGCAGTCCTGAGAGGGAAGATCATAGCATTACAGGACTAGCTAAATAAGACAGAAAAATCTCAGATAAACAACCTAACCCTACACCTAACAGAACTAGAGGGACAATAACAAAGACTAAAGTGAGTAGAGAGAAGGAAATCATCAAGATCCGAGCAGAATTAAAGGACATAGAGACTAAAAGCAATTAAAAGGATCAATGAATCAAGGAACTGGTTCTTTGAAAAGATAAACAAAATTGACAAACCTTTAACTAGACTCATCAAGAAAAATGAGAGAGAAGACCCCAAAATATAAAATCAGAAATGAAAGAGGAGAAAAAACAACTGATACCACAGAAATACAAAGGATTGCAATAAATTACTATGACCAACCTACTTTTTATTTTGAGTTTAAATTTCTCCCTGATTTGTGTACATTCCTGTTCTAAAGTTTGCTTCCTGTTTATCATTGTGCTTTCTAATTTTCAGGCACTTGATTCTTAACTGTGAAATTATACATATATTTATGTGGAATGGCTATGCTTTCAATTGGACTCCCCTGATGCCAGGATGCTAGAAACACATTCTTATTAATGTCTCTGTAATAAGAAATACAAGTAAAGCCAAAACATATTTAGGACCTAACACCTACTGGATACTTAATTCATTAGATTATTTATATATTCTTTTTTGAGAACAGACTTGAGTTTATCACAGACAGTTAAATTTTGATAAATAAGTGAATGGATAAAGCCAAGGTTTAATTTGGAGGTCTCTATTGAGCATGCCTCCCATGTAATCTTTTATAGTGCAGAGAATGATACAAAGAGGGAGAAGGGTGGAACTTTCATCCATAACATTAAGAAATAAAATAAATGATTCTGGGATAATTTCAGTTTAAGTAGCCTCTTAAGTTATTAGTATATCACAGAATCAATGATTAACTTCCCTTTACTTCAAAGACAGAATGTTTTCTACAATTAACCTCTATTAAGACTGGCCTTGGTGGTTTTTAGTTCAGGTGAAAGTTGCAAAGGAGCTTAGAGCTTTGATTTTTTTTCATATCTGTACATCTTCAAATCCTAGAAATAAGTATAGACAAATTATTTAGAATAAATTTAAAATATAAGGTATAATGTCTGATGTTAGGATGCATAGTTTCTTAGGGAAGAATGATCTTCCTCCTGCCTCGGTGAAGCAATCCACCTTGTATGTGTGCAACTCTGCCTAAGTATCTGATCTGTCACAAACTTTGGGATGCAGTTTGAACATTTTTCCATGTGCAGAATTACTTTGTGGTAAGTCACCACGCTCAAAAGCAGGCATAGGGTGGGACCTTTTTTGTGATAGGGGCTCTGCAAAATTTCATCAAGGCTTCCCTTCCTCATGGAGATGTATGTCTTGTCAGGCAGCTCACTGATGGGTCTTTATGCAGATTATTGTCTTCGGAGCAGCCATGTTGTTATTCAGCTTCATTGTCAGGTATGACGAGATTGTCACAATGTTTGAAATTACCTGCCCAACTCTCCCCTAATTCCATGGACGCTGAAGCTGACATCTGTCAAAAGCAATGTGAACATAAACATCTAATATTTTATGGAAATAATACTCAAGTTTATCATTGTTCATTTTCTAATAACTATCAGAGATAATAAGTATACTTGCCTGATACACACATTGTGGAAATAGATTAACTCTAGAAAGGGACATTGTTCTCAGAAGAAGTTAATTAAATTTGGGTTTGTAAAATTATCTTAATGTTTGGGCACCACTATCTTCCACAATTTACAAAGTTCAAAAACTTTTATTAGTAAGAGCAGACTTCTTTGAATCAAGAATTTACTCTCATTTCATATGATTTGAAGGGTCTATGAAACTTTATAAAATCTCATGCTTTCCCCCTTGGCAGTGTGGCTCAGTTGGTTGGAGTGCCATGCCATAAAACAAAAGGTTGCGGGTTTGATTCCCAGTCAGGGCACATGCCTAAGTTGTGGGTTCAATACCCGGTTGGAGCACATATGAGAGATAACCAATTGATGTTTCTCTCTCGTATCAATGTTTCTTTCTCTCTCTCCCTTCCTGTCCCTCTTTAAAATGTCCTTGGGTGAAGGAAAAAAGTCTCATACTACTCTGAGCATGCCACAAAACAGATATTTTTATGATGATTATGTCAAACTCTATTTTTCTGTGTGAAATGTAGTGTTGGAGCTCAAGCTTTTATAAAGTCAGAACAGAAGAATATTCATTCTCAGCTCTGTTGATTTGATTTCCTCTTAAAAAATCATTAGGAGAAATAAGAATTACTGAGATATGCATATCACCTTTTTAAACGATGCTTTTTTCCCCAAATTTTAACATGAATCACTTTTTAAGACAGATGCAAACAATCCCATAAGGAATAAAGTTGAAATATACAGCAAATAAGCCAATTGTTAGAGCTGAAAATAAACCTAGAAAAAAATATTTGTTCATCTTCTCATTTCAAAAACAAAGAAATTGAAGTAAACTTGTACTTCTTTATGTTTGAAAAGAGGGTCAATAAACCTCAGAGAAACTATTTAACATGAGGTTAGATGAAAATGTTGTTTTCACTAACAGAGAAATGCAACAGCAATTAAAAGTAAATTCTCAGGAAAAGAGAATCTTCCCTAAAATAATTCTAATGTAAAATGTACAAAATAATGTCCATTTTGATCTAATAGATCTAATATACACTAAAAATACATTGTGTCTCCCAGGAAAAAATACACATAGTCATATAAAACAGAATTTTCACCCAGTTTCACAGGTTTTGTGGACTCCCATTCATGACCCGCTGAATTTATTAATCCTAGCTTATTGTTTAACAAGTTATTTAAGTTATTTATTGCATACTGCACAAGACTTCAAACAAAAATGTAATGCTCCTCTAAGGAAATATGCTGTTTTAAAAGTTAATTTCTTTACTATTGCAGGTTGATTGATATGAGTAACAAAAGGAAACTGAGCAATTTTAATAAAGGATAGAATGTGATACCAAAATATTAATTATTCCAAACAAACACATAAGCAAAAATACAGACCAATGGAGCATAACAGGAAGTCCAGAAACTACCCAACAACACATGAAAATTGTATTTATGATGTGCAGCTGGCTGCCCATTTTATTTCCCCCTGTGAATATCCATCGTTTAAAACTCTCTCAGTTGTTCTTTGCTCAGACATAGGCTGCACCACCTGCCATCTATCGGATTTCTATACAGATGTTTTTCAGTGTACAATGGACTCATGTCTTGATAAACCCAAAATGAATTGGGAAAAACCATAAGTCAAAAACATATTTAATATATTTTACCTACCGAACTTCATGGCTGAGCTTAACTTGCCTTAAGCTGCTGAGAACACGTTCTGTAGGCTACCGTTGACACCACCATCTTGCGTCCCTGCCCAGGATCAGGAAAGCGTGATGTACGGCACATCACCAGCCGGGGAAAGGATCAAAATTCGAAATATGAAGTATGCTTTTTACTGAATGCGTATCGCTCACCCACTATTGTAAATTCATCACATCGTAAGTTGAATCATTGGAAGTCAGGATGTGTGAATCTACTTCTGGGCTCTCTTTGCTGTTCCATTGGTTGGTTTTTCTATCTTTATACCAACTTTGCACTATGCTGCTGATTCTAGCTCTAAGAGGCAATCTCATGACTTGGTAGTGCATTTATTCTTTTCTTGGTCTTTTTCCAAGCTATCTTAGTACAGCACTTTGTAAAATGCCACAAAAACCCTTGTTAGGATATTTGCTGGCAGTGTAGTATTGATCACTTAGGCTGTTCTGGGTCAGTTGGGGAAAATCGTATTGTGTAATACCAAGCCTTATGAACTTGAAGTCTCTCTCTATTTTCTTGGGTCTTCATTATTCATTATAAAAGATTCATTTTCTCAATGTATTCACAACTGAAATAGTTTTATTACTATTGTAAATTATATTACATAAACTGTTCTAATATTTGTTGTTGATGTGTAGAAGTAAAACTGGCTTTTAAAATCATATGCTGTAAGCTTTCTAATATTCTCAATTCTATATAACAAATTATGGATATATGTTTGTGTTTTCACATAGAAAATCACTTATGACAAATAATGGCAGTGTTATTTTCCTCTTTCCATTTTCTGCTTATTTAATTTTATTTTCTTATTGGGATGTCTAAGCTTCCAATGAAAAATTGGAATAGAAGATAGAGGGTATTATTCTTCATTTGAAAGGAAATGCTTCTAACATTTACCCATTGAAATTATTTTATATTGGTACTTAAAATTGTGTAGATACAACTCATCAAATTAAAAATTTTACTCAGTTGAAAGTTAATTTACTGATTTTGTTCTATGTGCAAAGAACTGGTCTAGAGCCCTGAGATATATTAGTAAACAGAATCAGCCAAATTCCCTACCTTTGGGATATATTTTTATTATCTTTCATCTTAAAATACTAATTTAAATAAATCCCGAATAAACTTCCAAAATAACTGCAACTCTCTTGACTTGTGGGTAATTTTAAATGTATTATGGTATTTCTAAATATTTACCAGAAAATTCTTAAATATATATTCATTATTTTTACTTAAGTATTCTGGTGTAGAAATCATAGCCTAATGGTTTCAGTTTTTTGGAAAAATTTGGACATGCTTTGTGACTCAATGTGACTCTATTTTTTAAATGATCTATGTGCATTTTAGATTATTTTGGCAGTTATTAGGTAGAGTCATTTAATTCTCTTGCCAATCCAATGAGGAGGCTATTATTATAATTACCTTGTTATTTCCATTTTAGAGGAGAGAAAATTGAAACAGAGAGGTTAAATAATTTGCCCAAATTCACATAGCTTGTAGGCAGTAAATATAGCAGAGAACTGGGCCTAGAATATGTCCTCTTAACCCTAAGCTATATTGTTTTATTTGCTGTATCAGAGTAATACAAATATCACATTAAAGAATGAAGTACAAATAAAATAAAACTTTTATGTTAAATTATGGGAAGACTTAGTGGTGAAATGATATTTAATTATTTGAAAGAGATTTTTCCCCTTGTGTGACACTAAAGCATATGATAAGAGTAATGGAGGAAAGTTGCAGAGAAAAAACGAAATCACACTAAAAAAGAAAATCCAACATACAGAGCTTGCCAGAGAAAGAAGATTCATATCAGAATCATGAGACTCCACTAACCTGAAACTTTCAAATGCACGGAAGGACTACGAAGTGGGGTGGAGAGAGTATTGAGAGCAATTGTGCTCACAGACCACATACACTGTAGCTTCTACCAGGAACATCTTCCACAGCCAGCAGATTGTATGACTGTAAATACCGGCACATTGCTAACATTTATATTCTTACTGATCCCTCACATTGCCCTTGAAATATTGGTTTTTCTGGAGAAATAACATTTGAGTTGATAGCATTATGGTAGATCATCAAACACTGTATTTTTGTCAAATGTTAAGTACAAGAAATATTGTGTTTATGTGCTCTGCTTTTTAGTCAATAATGAAAGCAATAAAAATGATTAAACCTTAGGAAATATAGAGTCCCTGAAGAAAGATAAAAAACAACATACTCATATATCTAAGAAAAGAGCAAGCTGGGAAGAAACGTGAAAGAAGCATTAAATATTAAAAGTAAAACAAAAATTCATCAAGAAATGCTAAAATAATTCTTTCTGCTGCCTATCCACCCCCTTCCCCTAGTCAAAGGTAATTAAAGTTGTAACTAGATTTAGAAATGGGGATCCAGTATCTTAAAAGGCTGGGAAACATGTGACAAGGTCAAATTCAAGGTGAATTATCAAGTACCCAATAGCTAGTACCAAGGAAAAATTAAGAACTTATATGAAAACCAAACTATCATGCCTTGCAATAATAAGAAAATCATCTATAACAGATCACAAGTAGCTATTAACTCTCTATATAACTCTATTAACTTTCTAGCATCCTATGTTAAAGGGGAACAGGTGAAAATTATTCTCTGTGTTTGTATTTTGGGGGGCGAGATGGCTCTGGTGACTGAGACTCAGAAGGGTGTTGTTATCCACCCAGACTTGGAGAAGCATGGAGGTAGGGAATTAATCCATGTACCCTTCACAAGTCACCCTGCTCAGTTTTCTCAGATGTGGCCAACTGTGCCAGCTCAGCTGCTCAAGAGATTGCTGGGATCGCTGATATTGTTCTCAATTTTATAACCAGCCACAGGGTCCATTGCCTTAAACAAGAGCTGGTGATTTTCAAATAGAGTTGCCGAACGATAGCCAAACACACGTGGAGGGCTGTGTTGGAGAGCTCGCATGGCCCTCTGCCTAGCAAGCTGTGCAGGCTTGACCTAGCCATTTCAGCAAGCGCAATTTTTTGTGATTGAAAATTGAAGACCACATGTCATTTTGGGATGGGGTTACACTATACTAAAACCTGAGTTCTGAAATAGATGTCACAAGCATGATCTCGAGTGTTTCAGCATTCTTTTCCTTTTTAGTTATAGTTTTCTGGGAGGGCGGTTCTTTTTTTCTCTATGATTTTAGTCATGTGTGGAATCTTATGAACAAAATGGGCTAATAAGCAAATAGAGACAGACTCATAGATAGAAAGCAGGCTAACGTCTGTCAGGGGGTGGTGGCTGGATGGGGCAGTGGGATTAATTATACGGTTTTAAAATTTGCTACACAGACACCAAAGAAGAGAGAGCAATATGTGAACATGAAAAATTATATCAGTCAACATGAATTGTACTTCATATCTTTTCATTTATGTCATTAGTGTTCTCAATTCTGGGGGCAAAGAGGTTACTTGATGGTGTTTTCTGGGAGGTGTTAAAAAAGTCACATCGTGATTTTGAATTAATGTTTTTATAACTCAAGAGTGTGTCAGTACAACTCCAAAGTATTGAAACCTTACACTACATTATAGACATGTTTTCTTGAGATGTTAAAATAACACTCTCAGTACATTTCAAGTCCTATTTTGATAAAGAGCACCCTATATTATGGAGGACTTTGATAAACTTAAAAATCTCTAGCAGGTTAATAAGGAAGGCAGGGACCTAAGATATGGCTTATAATGACATGCCGTGGAGGAATTGCAGGGACTTGAGTTTAGAAACATACTGAGTGGTTGAAGATCAGTGAAATTCCACCGTGAGGAGGAGTACATTTCTGTTGGTTCAGAGTGGAAAAGCCATGATAGTAGACAGATATTCCAGGGAGCCAGATTTTGGTTTAAAATAAGGAAGAACTAAATATTAGAACTCATTGAAAATACGAGTCACCAGAAGCTCAAGTTTTTTATTATTATTTTAAAATTATTTTTGTTCAAGTACAGTTGTCTGCATTTACCCCCTCCACTCCCCCCCACCCCAGCCATCCCCACCTCCCTCCCCTAATTCCATCCCCCTTGGTTTTGTCCATGTGTCCTTTATAGAAGCTCAAGTTTGATAGCAAATTGTTACAGCAGATGCAGCCCCCCTGCTATGAGTGGAGGGTTACACTCATTTTTTTTACTATCATTCTGTTTAACTTCGAGTTTTTACTGTTTTCTGAGGAATATGTCCTAATGGGACTGGAATTAGAGTAGCTAACTCTACTCAAAGTACATCTGGGGAGTAGATGAATAACATTTTATTTTCCCTGAAGTCAACAAAAAAGTTTAAAAAAATATATGGTAGCTTTGTTAAAAACCCAGCACTATATGAAGTCACAGACTTGTATTTCATTTTCATAAAATAAGGAAGTCAAATGTGATTCTTTCAAAGCCTCGCAGAGCTACAGAAGTCTGACAATTAAGATGAGAATGTTAGCACGGGCTCAGTTTGAACAACAGGAAAATGAAAATCGCAGGAGGGCAAAAGTCAGTTTTTGTTTGAGGAGGAAAAGCTCAACTTGTTGCAATGGTTTTTACACTGTGCGAGTTAAATTTGAATTTTGGGGGCCCTGAATTGTCATGTTGTAATTAGCACACATTTGTGCAGATAAAGAGATCTTAAGGTTACTGAATGTCATGGTTAGTTATCCATCAGATACTTAGTTAACTGCTCACTTACTGCCAAGTCAGATGAAAACAATTGTTCAGTGAGCGATCAGAACACTTGAGGATCAAAGGAAATTGTTTCAACCTGCAACTCCATCAAAATCTACAGATTATATGGAAAAATTAATTAAATCATTTTAACTCCCATTTATTATTTTGGAAAAAGCACATAAAATAGGTCCTATTTACAATGAATTTTCTTTTTTTCTTGAAAAGATGATTTTATTTTTGTTGATTTTTTTCATAAATTACTTTATTGTTCAATTACAGTTGTCTGCTTTTTCTCCCCACCACTCCCTACCACTCCAGCCAAACCTCCCTCCCTCCCCCTTGGTTTTGTCCATGCATCCTTTACAATAGTTCCTGAAAACCCTTCTCCCCACAGTCCTCTCCCCCATCCCCTCTGGCTATTGTTAGACTGTTCTTAATTTTAATGTCTCTGGTTATATTTTGTTTGCTTTTTTCTTTTGTTGATTATGTTCCAGTTAAAGGTGAGATTATATGGTATTTGTTCCTCACAACCTGGCTTGTTTCACTTAGCATAATGCTCTCCAGTTCCATCCATGCTGTTGCAAAAGGTGGGAGCTCCTTCTTTCTTTCTGCCATATGGTATTCCATTATGTAAATGTGCCATAGTTTTTTGATCCACTCATTTGCTGATGGACACTTAGGTTGCTTCCAGCACTTAGCTATTGCAAATTGTGCTGCTGTGAACATTGGGGTACATAGGTTCTTTTGAATTGGCATTTCAGGGCTCTTAGGGTATATATCTCAGCAGTGGAATTCCTGGGTCAAAAGGCAGTTCCATTCTTAGTTTCCTGAGGAAATTCCATACTGTTTTCCACAGTGGCTGCACCTGTGTGCATTCCCACCAACAGCGTACTAGGTTCCCTTTTCTCTGCATCCTCTCCAACATTTGTTTGTTGATTTGTTGATGATGGCCATTCTGACCGGTGTGAAGGGATATCTCATTGTTTTAATTTGCATCTCTCTGATGTCTAGTTATGCTGAGAATCCTTTCATACATCTCTGGCCCTCTGCATGTCTTCCTTGGATAAGTGTCTGTTCAGGTCCTTTGCCCATTTTTTAATTGGGTTGTTTTTCTTCCTGGAGTGGAGTCATGTGAGTTCTTTACATATTTTGGAGATTAAACCCTTGTTTGAGGTATCATTGGCAAATAAGTTTTCCCATATAGTTGGTTCTTTTTTCATTTTAATGCTGTTTTCTTTAGCCATGCAAAAGCTTTTTAATTGGATGAGGTCCCATTTGTTTATTCTTTCTTTTATGTCCCTTACTTTAGGGGACATATCAGTGAAGATGCTGCTGCGTGGAATGCTTGAGATTTTCCTGCTGATGGTTTCCTCTAGGACTTTCATGGTGTCACGACTTGCAGTCAAGTCTTTTATCCACTTTGAATTTATTTTTGTGTATGGTGTAAGTTGGCGATCCAGTTTCATTTTTTTGCATGTAGCTGTCCAGATCTCCCAACACCATTTGTTGAAGAGGTTATTTTTACTCCATTTTATGCTTCTTCCCTCTTTGTCAAATATTAATTGACTGTAGAGACTTGGGTTTATTTCTGGGCTCTCTGTTCTGTTCCCTTGGTCTATGTGCCTGTTTTTATGACAGTACCAGGCTGTTTTGATTACAGCGGCCTTGTAATACAGTTTGATATCAGGTATTGTGATCCTTTCTGCTTTGTTTTTCTTTCTCAATTGCTGCAGCTATTCGGGGTCATTTATGGTTCCATATAAATTCCTGAAATGTTTGTTCTATATCTGTGAAATATGTCATTGGTACTTTAATAGAGACTGCATTGAATACAATGAATTCTTATAAATACTAACTGTGATAATTCAGATAAGCACTCAGTACTTATATTACCTTCATTATTGTTAACTGACTACTCTGAAATACTAGATAGTTATAAAATAAATCATTATTGACTATAACAAAATTCCCTCATGACATCATTTGAATGTCTACCATACTTTTCAATGTTCAATTGACTCCAATAATAATGAGAATATAAATACATTTTGGTAGCTAAAATGAAAAACAGCAAAACTTAAACTTTCTCTCTCTCTCTTCCCTTAAGAAAACATTAAAGGGATTTTTCAGAAGCAAGCCTATCACAACTCTCAAGATATGTTTCAGGGATAGATTCAATGAATTTTAGAATTTCATCTTTTGTTTTAATACTTCGTGTGCTGAAAGAGAAGTTGGGCAGTCCTGGTGATCCTGGGATTCAGAAATATCAGATGAGGTTCTCAGATATAGTGTTGCCTCTGGCAGAGCGGGAGGAATCCTTTCTTAACCTCCAACTGATATTTAAGAGATGACAGAACGTTGTGCATACGAGAGTTATGTGTAAAATGACAATAAGATTGATATAAAAATTCAGTCATGATGGAATTTGACATCAAGGCCATACCTAGAGAAACAAAATTAATATCACAACAAGCGCACCTGCTCACCTTGAAAATGCTGTTATTTCTACTATCTTAATTGGCCACTTGACTTTCTGTAATAAAAGGGATATTTAATAATCAAGTAAAGCAATTTCCCAGTATGAATGGTATGTGAACCTACATAACTGAAAACTAGGTCTAGCTTTAAATGTTCAGGTAAGACTCCATAAATCTTGATGGCTTGAGAGCATTTAATATACAGATTTTTTTCTTTAATTTCAGTATTTGTTGCATGACCTTATTCTAGGATTTGCTCCCAATTGATCTGTGTTGGCATAAGAAGTCAATAGTGTAGATTGACTATGGGCAAGGCTAGCACTGAAAATAGGGACTTATGGGTGCCATCAAATCAACCAATATTCACATTGTTTCCCAAAAGGAAATGAAAGAAATAGAATGAGGAAGAAAGCTCATTCAAAGAAGTCATTGACCAGTACTTCCTTAATCTGGAGAAAGAAATGGATTCCAGATTCGGGAAGAACAGAGTGTTCCAAATAAGATAATTCCAAAGAGACCAACTCTGAGATGTATTATAATTAAATTGTCAAAACTAGAAAACAAAGAGGTAATGAGTGCTTTTTTCATCTAGGGAAACAAAATCTCCAGCATAATGCTGGAAAGCATTATGCTAAGAGAAATAAGCCAGGCATTGAAAGACAAATACCATATGATCTCACCTTTAACAGGAACCTAAACGACAAAACAAAGAAACAAGTAAAATATAACAAAAGACACTGAAATAGAGGACAGGTGGTCAGTGACCAGAGGGGAGAGGGGAGGGAATTTCAGGGGAATAAAAAAAAAAAAGAAACAAAAAAAGTCACTCAGGGTGAGATCGGGTGAATAGGAACGGTGGGGTATGGGGGTCACGTGATGTTTTTGGTCAAAAACTCTGAACACTCAGTGCAGTGTGAGCAGGTGCGCTTGTCAGTTGCCCATCATGAAATGGGCAAACATGTTGAGTTACGAAAAAAGTTCACTGAAGCCGAACACAGCGTCCCACAACATTGCCAGCTGGCACACTGATACAAATGGGTTCCTAGACTCTCACCTTGGCAGGGGAAGCCTGTACTATAAGGCTCCTGCCCTCCAGAAGATAATTCTGTTTTGGGGGGGGTCCTCCTTGTATAAAGGGAAAGAGACCATATAATAAGGAATAAATAAATCACTTTATGGTATATTAGAAACCAGTAAGTGATTATGGGAAGAAAGAAAACAGTGTAATGGGGACTAAAACTCTGGGGCCAGGCCCTAAGGAAGGCTACTGCACTCACCCATAAAAAAAGCTGGGTTCATTCCTGGGCTTTGCTCCTCAATAGCTTAAGACTTCATTTTCAAAGGCACTTCTGGAATATTAGATACTTAAAGATTTGCTCCAAGGTAATTAAGTATAATAGTCTATGACTCTATGTCTAAGCTAAACAACTCTCACAAAGAGATTAAATCAGTGGTATTAATGACCATTCCAATCTAAGAATACAAATAGGGACAAAGCCTAGCTTGTAGGAACAAACCCTGACTTGTAAGAACAAAACATATTGTTTGAGATTCAATGCTAATTTTATTCATTACCCAGAATCTCTGCATATAAAATGTTAACTATGTCATAGAATTTCTGCAGTTATTAAAAATAATACTGTCATAAGTGCAAACAAAATCACTTCACAGTAGAACATGAGTAGAGTAACATTTTATAACATTACATAATATAACACTATGTTATATTTATGATGTTATAGAATGTCAGGATTGCTTGGTTTTCTGGCATACAAAATTGAGGTGTAAGAATGTTAGATATTCATAGTCTGGGTTTAATGTGCTGGATGCATTGCCTGCCTATGCTTTTCCAGGTGGTTCTTCAAACTGAAGCTTAACTACTTAAGCATTTCAAATATGACAAATAGCTCTTTGAAGTTGACTTTTGTATGTGCATCAGAGAAACACAAGATGGAACATAAATAAAAACAAGTCACAGAAACAAGGTTTAAAATCTGACATTTCTAAGCAGCAGGTTTCTCTGTCTCCAGGGAGATAAACAAAACCATTGAAAACCCCATTAGGTATATTTATAGCCCGGGCTTAATGTCTGGGATGTAAACTAAGAGGCCAGACTGCCAGCTACCAACTTTGGGATGGAAGAAAACAGCTTCTCAGAGAGAACATTTTCATCTTTTTCTCATCAATATTCCAAAGACATGGCAACTTAATCTTTTATACATTGCAGGGGGAGACTTCTTTCAGATTACTTTCCATGACAATTTTTATTTATTCATTTTTTTGGGAAAGGTTGTCTGGGGAAAATTCAGTAACTTGTTTTCTGTTATACTTATTCTTGGATGTGGGACCAGGGGGCCATGAAAGCCATACTCAGAACTTTTCACGGCTCCTCAGATGGAACAGAAACATGTGACTCAATAACTAATCCTGAAGGAAATACACCAATAATCTGTCTTCAGAAGAACATTATAGCTACTTGTATGTGAAAGCCAAAGAATATCTGATAAAATGTCTCACGTGATTTCAGCTTTAGAATATCTGAAACAGACTTTTCCATACAGCCCCAAGGGGACAAACTGCTAGATGTTATGAAATGACTGTCTGTGTCCTCCCCAAATTCACATGGAAGTAACTAAGGGTAAATGAGGTCATCAGGGTGGGCCCTCATGCAGTGGCATTAGTTCCTTTATAAGAAGAGACACCAGATTCTCTCCCTCCTCGCTCTCTCTCTCCCCTTGCACAGCCAAAGAAGAGGTCACGTGAGCACACCGCGAGGTGATGCTCACCTACAGACTAAGAGAAGATCCCTGAGAATGCAGTCTACCTTGCTGGCACATTGATATTGGAATTCTGGACTCTAGAAATGTGAGAAGTACATTTTTCTTCTTAAATCACTCAGTATGTGATATTATTTTATTATGGCAGCCCAAGCGGGCCAACAGAGTATATAATATATAGGAAGAATGAGTTCATTTCTATATAGACAAACCTTGTAAGTCAGTACTCTAACATAAAAGGTATCGATGTGAGGGAACACGGAGTGCGCTGTCCCTGGAGGTTAAGGTAGAGCCGAAGAATTCTTTGAGTGAGTTATTATTATGCATGGGATTCTCACATCAACTGCATAATGGTATTTACTTGTAAGTTATAAAGTTCTTTTCCAAAGTTGGGTGAAATTATCTGATTCTGTGGATTAAATTGCCATTGCTGACCCGGGAATATATTTACAAAAACAAGTGTTAAAAGAGAGAAGAAAAAAAAACAGTAAAAAAGATTAAGGAAAAACAGCAAGTTCCAATTTTGTTGAAAGAGATGGCGTTGAAAGGGATTAAGAAGTGACACTGAAATATTTTTTTTTAAAGAAACAAGCTACAAGATATTTGGTGATGGAGGCGGGGTTGATTGGGGTTCCATGATTTTACTTATTAACAACTGACCATAACAGTAGCTGGGGAAACAATATGGTTACTATTACTTTTATTCTGCTATCTCATAGAAACCTATATTCTTTCTATTTCTTTTCATTTTTTAGGGGTGAGGGATTCATACATCTATTCAAAAGTACTCTGTGAGAAAGTCGTCAAGTCCCATGAATAGAGGCAGACTATAATATGTTAATTCCAATTAAGAATTGTCTTAAAATATTTCTAATAATCATGAAGCATAAGTTTTTATTTTAAAACAGTTAGTCACATTAAATAGTTAAGAATAGTCTTAGACATGACAAAGCATTGCTATACTTTCTATAAATGTCTTCCAAGTTCACTAGAAATTTACCATTTTTCCTCTTCCATCCAAACTTCTTTTTCTCCTGGACTTACTCCTTGCTATCATTTTCTTTGTGCTGAATTAGTATTTGTCTCAGGAACACTCTTAATATAGCAAGAAAAATAGCCTAGAGAATTCTACTACCCTATGGATTAAACTAGCAGTCCAAGAATCTTGAAAAGTAAGCAAAATTCACATTCAGCCAAAATTTACATATTTATTAGCCTCTGTATAAGCAGATACCTTTAGTCTAAACTTTTTATGCGCAAGTTGCCAGTTACTTAAAATTCTTTGCAGCTGGTATGTGACAATTTAAAAATAAAATATTTGACCTTTTGTTTAGAAAACTGTGAATCGGAATATAGCACAACAAGACAAGCCTTGGCTGAGATGTTTAACAGGCAAAGTTTCGTTCAAAGGAATGTTTGGCAGAGGTTTTTACATTCTGTCTTTGCACTGGCAAAGGCGGCACTCGGAGAACCGGTTTGTACAAATCCGATGTGCCAAGCCCTCAGTAACTGAATGTCAAATCCGGTGTAGGAAAACCACGAAGTGTAATGTTTATCTAATAGACTAAAATTTTAATATTACATCTGTCTATGAGCAAAGCTAATTGGATTTTTCAAAGTTTGGGCTCTCCCTACTTGATACTCTATGACCTGATTCAACGGGACTGTTTCAATCACCATCTGCACATTCCCGGTTCCTTTCCCCTTGCAGCCATGGAAGTCTTCAGAAATGCAAGTTTAATAATTTTTTATTACCAATTTAGAACAATTCATTATCACCTATGGGAAAAAGTTTATCGTGTGGTGTGTGTGTGTGTGTGTGTAAAGGCAGGCTCACGTGTATTTCTCCACTCTCTTTTGAAACTGCTCTCTATTCCCGCTGCCCTGCCAGACCGCTGGTAGTTCTCAGAGACTGCCAAGGTGTTTCTTTTCCTGCCTGCCCCTTCTTCACCACCACCAGTCCAGAGAACAGGCCAGAATATGTCATGTACCTTTCTGATTTTATTTCAAAGTTCCATTTATGATTTCAGATATGTACACCTTCATCTCACAAGATAAAATTATTCAAAAGAACACCTGTGACCCTGCTGACATTTGTGAAGGTTTGTTACCATAATACTTCCAACATTGTATCGCGTTTGTTTATTGTCATTGGCCAGCACTTTCCCAAAACCAGGGACTCTCGGGAGTGAAGACGCGTATATCGATATCTATGTTCATGAGCGGTGACAGAGATGAGAGAGGGCCATCACAATCAGGGATGTCATTTTCTTTACCAGCAGGTATGTGACCCTAGAGTGAGATCGGCCTGAGCCAAGGACAGGCTCTCTTTGCCTTTTTAGCACCAGAGTGCAGCCCAGGGCCTGGCAGATAAGCTGCACAGGAAGTACTTACCGCACCATGGAATGGATGCTTCCTCATGAGAAGGTTCCAAAGGTTTCCTGAGTGTATGCAAATGCTTTATTTCCTTCTTTCCTTTTGCTAAAATTTTAAGTTGTAGGATGGAAATTAATCTTTAATTTGCATGAATATGGAAGATGAACCTGCATGTATGTATGTACATATACACAGATTCATATAAACTGTACTTGATATACATCCAATGTTGCATGATGCATATTTGTAGACCAGTATAGGCTGAACTCTGAAAGGGTGGAGTCATGATTGTTTTACTTTCCCAGCCTTTATCAGAACCTTACGTAGGTGCTCAATAAATACTTGTTTACTAAATGACTACTTTTGCTGATATGTTGTTGGATGGGAATGAATTGTTGTTTAAATGCTGCCTCAGTTTTCATCCATTGCTCTGGGGATAGAGATAACATTCAACCTTGTAAAAACAGCTTCCATTATTAAAGAAACAAAAGAAAGCATGCACACACACAAAGGCAACGTTTGGGTATGCAAAGTAAAAGCCCAGGGTCCAGGTTTTATAGTCTAGACTGAAGGAGAGCTACACTGCTCTGCATATTAAAGTAAAATTACCACTTTGTCTCACCACCAAGACTGTACACTCAATGGAATTTTGCTCATCTTTATCTACATAGCCCTTAGCATAATTTTTGGCATTTGATGTTTGCTTCATAAATCACAGTTGTCTTGAACTAAATGCTTTGACTTGAACTGATTTAGGGTCCAACAAAGAACAACATCAATCCCTTGTATATTTCTAAGTTTATATTTGCACTACCATATATTTAAGTCCAAAAAAACCTTTGATATAGCAAACCATAAGGATTTACAGAGTAGCAGAGAGTGTTTACTTAGAAACAAAAGATAATTTTCGAATCTGGATTGAAATTGTTTGGTAATCCACATAACAATACCTTCCTGTCAATTACTATGTGCCGAAATGATTTTAAACAGTTAGTAATCATTGTCACATTTCATCTTAGAAGTAAGACACTGTTATTCCCATTTTACAGAAAAGGAAACTGAGGATCACAGAGTTTAAGAGACTGTCACAAGATGTCACCACTAGGAGATGAGCCCACTTTCAAATCATACTGCTTGTCTCCTAGGTTGATAATACCTTGCTGTGCTGGGCTGAAAATAAAGACACAAATTTAGTGCCTTGGCATGAAGACAATCTCCTCTGCTATTGAAAACATGCAGTGCCTATTCTAATTTAAATATGAAGGGGAAATGTAACATGGATTTTTAAACAATTTGTGTACATTTAAATTTTGGTCATCAACTAAATATTTGTATTGAATTCTGAATAATAAAAAAACTCCTAACTGTGCCCTCTCTGTATTTTACATTTTTATAGGGCAATTGCCTCTTCACAATAAAATATGAAGATGTTTCAGAAATTTTGATCACCATTTTTTCCCAATTAGTCATGCCCCAACAGATGTTTTCAAGATGATAAAACTGGCTTCATCAACCTCATTAATGTTAGCATTTGAGAAATTACTTGACTTTAATATATCTAAGGCTAGAGTACAACTAATTACTGTATTATGCAAAATTGCTAGGTACTACAAAAATCCTATCACCTTTAAGAAAATAGTGAGCAGTATGCCCAGAACTCTGTCCAGGCATTTTTAAGACAAAATTTGGTTCTTTTTTTTTTGGGGGGGGCAATATTTAAGATGAAGTATGTGGTTTTTATACTCATATAATTAAATAACTTAATTCTTAAGTTTTCTCTATCATCTCTCTCTATTCCTCTCTTTCTCCCCTCTCTCTCTGCCCCTCCTATATCTTCATCTGGAAGTTACTTAGTCATTAGTGAGTAAATGCATGTGATATTTTATGTGTTATCTACTCATACACTTACATTCTAAGAGTTACAAAATAACACTTAGCAAACTTAGCTTGGCTGGTCAAAATTAGAGCCCTGCATTATGACTTAATAAATGATAATTAATTCTGAAGAGTTAATCACTTATTAAGCATATTAATGTTAAGAGTTTTATTTCTCTTTTAATAGATATGACCTTATAAGCAAGCTGCTGAACAATGTACTCTCTCTAACTGGACAAATATACCTAATTAATAATATCATATATGACTATGTCAGCCTACCTCTGCCCTTAACTTTGTTTCATTCATTCATTTTTTTCATTACAAACATGTTGTTGAGGTCCTCCTATGGGCCAGGTGCCCTTCTAGTTTTGAAATATCCAGCAAAGAGGGAAACAGATGCGGTCTTTGTCCTGGAGTTTAAATGTTCTCCTTGAAAATAACACGAAGAGGAACTAACCCTACCTTGTCCCTGGCTTCTGTCATTCATTCTCATCTCACAGCTATTTTGCTTACTGAATTAGAACAGACCCCTGCAGGCATTCTCGTTATTTAAGTCATTGTAGATTGCACATTAGATCACTACAGACATTTTAACATGGCCAAAACCAAAACAAATAGGCCACAAAGGGTTGCTTTTTTCTTCTATGTTTAGATTTTATTTATTTTTTAGAGAGAGGGGAAGGGAGAGAGGGAGGGAGAGAGAAAGAGGGGGAGAGAAACATCAGTAACACCAATTGATTCCTGCCTCATGCCCCCAACTGGGGACCTGGCCCACAACTGGGCATGTGAATCTCAGGAGGCCACATTTACATGTAAGAAGCATGAGGGACATGCGTTCTTGTCTCTGCAAGTATCCACTGTTAGGCTAAATATTTTGAAGCAGAACTGCTCTGGCAGTAAGTGTGGAGTCAATAGCTTTCCGAGTAGGATCACACAACAAGCAGAAGGCTTTTTCATTGTCTGCTGTTAAGCAATCAATGTATCAGCAAATAGTCTAGCTAGAAACTTATGTTGCACACCAAATAAAGTGTAGCTAATTTAAACAATTCCACATGTGTCTTTTGTTTGTTTGCTGCAGTTATCTAACTGAAAGAGAGATATTTGACCTGACTCTCTCAATAATTAAATCAGTTCATCATTGACACTTATACTTAGATAAATGGTTCTTAACTGGGGTTATTTGATTGTCACAACCAGATGGATGTTAGTGGCACCTTCTGGGAAGAGAGCAGGAGTGCTTGTGCGTATTCTACAATACACCAGACAGTCTCACCACCACAGAGAATCATCTGGCTAAAACATCAGTAGCACTGAGGTTGAGGTAACAATGGTCTAGATATCAACTATCAACTGGTGACAAGGAAGATGATCATTTGGAATTAGCAAAATTAGAGAAAATAACATCAACAAAATTTTTTCAGGACAAAGAAGCATCTCTAAAATACCTAGATAAAGTTCCATGAATCATGATGAATTCCATTATAAGAGGATGTATGACAATTTGTGATATGCATTTTTTTACTAAATTTACAGGATCATGGTAAGTATATCACAGTGGAATAGCCTCTCTCTGACCAACACACATGTAGTATCTCAGCACATGGGTCAAGAGTGTGGGAACACATGGGTATGACAGAGTATTATGTAACTAGAGATTATCTATGGGCCTGGTACATCACAGGTCTCAGTAGTTGTTTGTAGAAATACTAATGAATGATTCTATACTGAACGCACAGATTCAGTCTGACCTGGGCCATCTGCTAAGGTCATGTGGCCTTCAGTTTCTGGAAGAACCAGTCTTATGAACGGCCCATATTATTGCACAATTAAATGTTTCCTTGGGACTGATGACTAGAGCCTCCTGGTAATGGTGCTCGCTGGCTTCCCAAAGGTACAGAATTCATCTGTATCTTTGGGAAGCCAGCGAGCACCATTACCAGGAGGCCGCGAGGACATGGCATTAAACATGTAGTATTAGGGGCAGTGTTGGGGAGAGCATTCAGTGCTCATGGGTTCACAATTCTGCCTAAAAATAGTTCCTTTGCCTCCTGGAATATAGCCGGTACCAGACTCATGTCTCTGTCTTGCCATCACCTGCATGCCACAGAATTCCTCATCAGAAAAGTCTAAGTATTAGCAGACTTACTGACTTACTCTTTTGATTTGCTCTGATAATCTATAAGCTCCTTGAAAGCAAGGATAATATTTGTGTGATGTGACTTTAATATATCTGTAATTAATCTCTTTAGAAAGGCCTAGTGAAACTGAGCTCAGTCTTGAATAATTCAGAGAGTTCCAATCATTGGAATTCAAATAATAGAGACCAGAACAGGTGTCCGTGATGACCAAATGCACAAGGACATTTTGATCTGTACTGAAAATGATGTGAAAGATAAGCTGATTAGTAAACATGTAAATGATAAAGACTTGAGGGAGGGAAAGTTAATTAAGAAACACGTGGGCATATTACACAATGTTTGGATTGTTAGGAAGAGGGCTCAATGTGATTGGACGGTAGAGAGCCAGGAGAGTTACCGGGCAGAGAGGCCCTGCTGCGAGGATATTATCTCTATGGTCTATGAAGACAGTGTGTTATAGCATTTAAGAGGCAAAAAAATGTGTTTTTCTTTGATGTTAAATTCGTATGTCCACATTATTCTTCTATAGGGGTGTCCAACCCACTGCCCGCGGGCTGCATGCAGCCCAGGATGGCTATGAATGCAACCCCACACAAAATCATAAATTTACTTAAAACATGACTTAGGTTTATCACTAAGTTTTATACTCAGTTTTACCACTTAGATAGGTACATTTTCTATATTAGTGATCACAAACTTGGGACCTGCTCGGCAATTTTAAAAGATTATCAAAAGGGCCACTGCATAACTAGGGTCATTATGTGAGGACTTTTTTGCTTATCTGCGGTGGCAGATATCACGAAAATTATGCATGGACCTTTTTTTTTGCTCATCGGTTTTCATTCATGTGTGTATTTAATGTGTGGCCCAAGAAAACTTTTCTTGTTTTAGAATGACCCAGAGATGCCAAAAGGTTGGACACCCCTGGTGTAGAACACTGAAATTTAATTCTATAAGATTGACTGTAATTTTATAAAGTATATAAAATCTGCATAAAATAGAATGTTTCTCTGGTTAATAAATCTTCAAAGATAATCAAAGGAAGACCTGGAGCACAGTTACCTAAGGTCTTGACATACTTCCAAGTTCTCTAAATTTTCTTTTTTTTTTTTTTATAAATTTTTTATTTTAGTTTATTCAGTACAGTTTCTATCCTTTATTCCCATTCCAGCCCACCCACCCATTCCTCCCCTCCTCCCTCCCCTTTCCAACACCCCTAGTTTTGTCCATGTGTCCTCTATATTTGTTCCTGTAAATTTTCAAGTGTGAAGTTACCCAATATCTTCTGATTTATGCTCATTTTTTTAAAAAAGATATATTTTTGCTTCATGGTTAAGAAAAGATAAATGACTACGTATTTTACATGATGCTAATCAAAATTAGGTTTTAATGATGTCACAGAAGAGGCAGAGCAGAGGAGTTTATTCAGTTTATGTTCTAAGGCAGTCACACAACTTTATTTGGTTAGCTTAATATTCTGTTGCACAGTTAGGTTAATGGTTACCTATGGTTACCATTAGGTTAATGGTTGATGGTTAATTTATACCATCTCTAAATTGAACTTTTTTTCTTTTCAAATGGACAATCCCACTTATTTTATGTGATGGATCCACATACATACATTTATAACTATGGATTGAAATATTTCTTTGAAAACTTGTGCTGTGCTTTTTGCTGAAACACTGCGATTCTTTTGGTAGATGTTGCGATGAATTTCATGAGTATACCGAATTTTTCGGGTTGTAAGGCACACCAGACCATAAGATTCACCTAGGTTTTAGAAGAGGAAAATAGGAAAAAAAATTTGGAAGCAAAAAATGTGGTAAAATATTTAATAACATAAATAACATAGGCCGTGCCCCCCACAGCAAACCAGGTAAGCTACATTTGGACAATAAGACACACCCCCATTTTCCTCCCAAGTTTTTGGGAAAAAAGTGCATTTTGTAGTCCAAAAAATTTGGTAATCTCAAAGCACTGAGGGTTTCAGTTGAGTAAGACTATTGAAGAATGCCACATGCACTCCCTATCCTTTAGCTTCCTGTCTACCTTCACTTCCCTTCAGTGCCGTTATTAAATTCTACCTGAGCCAAGACACATTCCCACATTGCATTCATCAGAATGTTCCTCATTTATATCCATATTACTTCCATAGCACATTGTCTGAATATTCATTACACTGCTTATGCGAGTCTGATTTATGTTATTAGTGATTTATAAATACTTACCTCATCTACTAACTTATGAGTCCCTGTGATATTGGAGGGTGAGGGGAGCTAGCAGTGAGGAAATATATACCATTGATTTTTAATTCATCACAGTGTCTTACACATCTAACTTGAACATCCTATCAATAAATCTTTACTGAATTAAATAAAATGTCTGAAAGCCAGTTTTAATCATTTTGTTTTGAAAAATAGTTATTGATTTTAATAGAAGAAATCCTGTCATAGATAAGAATTTAAGAAATATTGGATATGGTAGACAGCAAAAGATCAAAGAATAACCCCTGCCACTTCGTTTGCGACCTTTGCAAAGTTACTTTGGGGGCAAAAAAACACTGATACAAGATCCAGCATGTTTTTGTTACTTTGTATCTTGATGTTTGATGTTACTATCTACATGATGTTTGAAAATGATTATTTGTATAAATTAGTTTTTGCCATGTAAAAGTTAGAAAATTAATAATATCTAATTTTTCATTCTTCATGGATACAAAGTGAATACCACTAAGAAAGAGCAAGTGGAAATTTAGTGTACTATAAAAATTGAAGTCAATGTTAGAACAGATTTCTATTTCATGATCTATGTTGTATTAACAAATACTCTCTCCTCTTACAAATATAAGGAGATTAATTAAAACATTTTAAAACATTTTATAATTTATAAACATGTTTATGTACATTATTTCAATTCCCACAGTAGGCTTGGAAGATAGGCTTTCTCTACACACTGCTAACACTAGGCTATAAAACAAAATTTTGAAATCTTAGTTCTGCTTGACTGTGTGCTTGTGTATGTGTGTGTAAGAGAGAGATTTGTTCCTTTTTAAAATTTTACATAACATCACATTTTTTATTTTTCTTCATGATTCTTAAACATGGTGTCAATAATATATAGGCATAATATCTATATAGAAAACACTTACTAAATTATTGCTATTTCAAGCAAAAAAGAAAGAATAAATAGAATGACTCAGTATCTTACTATAAGATCCATTTGTCATTATCATATTTGGATATTGTCTCTGAGAAACAATTAGTGAACAGCTATTTTATTCAAGAAACTAAAAGACCTTAAATGTGTGAAATAACACCTGAACACTACTATTGAATATCTTCAGAAAACTGCACATTTGTATAAGCCTATCTTTCTAAAAAAAGTTAATATTAATCTTGTCCCAAACTGTAGAATAATTTTAAACCCTTAGGCCTATTTCCTATGACCTAGCATAAACTTAATGAAGAAATTATGCAGTGTGGTTAATCATACTCATAACATATGGTTTACAAAGCCTAAAATCTCTCAACTAGCTAGAAGGATTCTTCTGTTTTCTAATATGTCATTGTTAATGGTGCTTTGAAAAGGATTTTAAACAGTCTGAATAGTGTTATTTATTTAGCAGAACTGATCACTTGTTACATAATATTTTAAATTTCTGCAATATTTGATGCTCTTTTCTAACATTTTGCAAATTAATTTTTTAAATTCTCATTCCTTGGTTTCTAGGCTCATGGCAGGCTTGAGTCTTGTCTTCTAATTATTTTGGTCTTTTCTGTACTTTTATCTCTGACCTAGGAGAACTTATATCTTCAGTACTTTGCATTCTTAATACTGAGTTTATATCCGGCTGTTATGCCAAATTTACTTACTAAGTTGAGTAGTTTTTTATGGTGTCTACAGGGTTTGCTATGTCCACTATCATGTCATCTGCAAACAATGACAGTTTTGCTTCTTCTTTTCTAATTTGGATGTCTTTTATTTCTTTTTCTTGTCTGATCACTGTGGCTAGGACTTGCAACACTATGTTGAACAGAAGTGATAAAAGCAGACATCCTTGTTTTGTTCCTGATTTTAATGGGAAAACTTTTAGTTTTTACCCATTGAGTATGATGTTGGCTGTAGGTTTCTTGTATATGGCCTTTATTATTGAGGAATGCTCCCTCTACTCCCACTTTCCTGAGTGTTTTTATCATAAATGGGTGCTGTACCTCATCAACATCTTTTGACATCTATTAATATGATCATGTGATTTTTGTCTTTCCTTTTGTTTATGTGATGTATTACATTTATTGATTTGCAAATATCATATCATCCTTGCATCCCTGGGATGAATCCCTCTTGATCATGGTATATGATCTTTATAATGTATTGCTGGATGCAGTTTGCCAATATTTTCTTGAGAATTTAATAGAAGGCATTTTTATACACTAACAATGAAATATCAACAACAAAAATCAGGAAAAAATTCCATTTGATATAGCAGCAAGAAAAATAAAGTACCTAGAACAAACCTAACCAAGGAGGTAAAATACCTATACTGAGAAAACTACACAACACTGAAGAAAAAAATCAAGGAAGACACAACAAATGGAAGCATATGCCATGTTCATTGATTTGAAGAATTAACATCATCAAAATGTCCATACTACCCAAAGCAATTTATAGATTCAATACACTCCCTATTAAAATACCAATCACATATTTCACATATATAGGACAAACATTTCAAAAATTTATATGGAACCAGAAATGATCCCAAATAACTAGCAATTTTGAGAAAGAAGAACAAAGTAGGAGGGATCACAATACCTGACATCAAACAATATTACAAAACCACTGTAATCAAAAGAGCCTGGTACTGGCATAAGAACAGACACATAGACCAATGGAAAAGAATAGAGAACCCAGAAATAAACCCAAGTCTCTATGGTCAGTTAATATTCAACAAAGGGGGCAGAAGCATAAACCAAGTAAAAATAGTCTCTTCAACAAATGGTGTTGGGAGATCTGGACAGCTATGTGCAAAAAATGAAACTCGACCACCACATTACACAAAAACTCAAGATGGATAAAAGATTTAAATATAAGTTGTGATACCATAGAAGTTCTAGAGGAAAACATGGGCAGGAAAATCTCAGATATTCCATGCAGCAATATTTTCATGGATATGTCCCTTAGAGCAAGGACATAAAGGAAAGACAAAATAAAAAGCTTCTGAATGGCTAAAGAAAACATCAACAAAATGAAAAGGGAACCAACCATATGGGAACATATATTTACCAATGATACTTCAGACAAGGGTTTGATCTCTAAAATATATAAAGAACTCACATGACTCCACTCCAGGAAGACAAACAACCCAATTAAAAAATGGGCAAAGGACCTGAACAGACACTTATCCAAGGAAGACATGCAGAGGGCCAGAGATGTATGAAAGGATTCTCAGCATAACTAGCCATCAGAGAGATGCAAATTAAAACAACAATGAGATATCCCTTCACACTGGTCAGAATGGCCATCATCAACAAATCAACAAACAAATGTTGGAGAGGATGCAGAGAAAAGGGAACCTAGTACGCTGTTGGTGGGAATGCACACAGGTGCAGCCACTGTGGAAAACAGTATGGAATTTCCTCAGGAAACTAAAAATGGAACTGCCTTTTGACCCAGCAATCCCACTGCTGAGACTATACTCTAAGAGCCCTGAAACACCAATTCAAAAGAACCTATGTACCCCAATGTTCACAGAAGCACAATTTGCAATAGCTAAGTGATGGAAGCAACCTAAGTGCCCATCAGTAGATGAGTGGATCAAAAACTATGGTACATTTACATAATGGAATACTATATAGCAGAAAGAAAGAAGGAGCTCCTACCCTTTGCAACAGCATGGATGGAGCTGGAGAGCATTATGCTAAGTGAAATAAGCCAGGCAGTGAAAGATAAATACCATATGATATCACCTATAAGTGGAACCTAATCAACAAAATAAATAAGCAATCAAGATATGGCCAGAGACATTGAAATAAAGAGCAAACTGACAGTAATCAGAATGGAAGGGGGAGTGTATAATGGGAGGGAAAAGGGAAAGGGTCAAGTCAAGGAACATGTATAAAGTTCACATGGACAGAGCTAAAGGGGGGAAGGACTGAGGACAGGTGGTGAGGATGGGTGGGATGGGGGAGTAGTGGAGGGGAAAATGGAGAGATCTGTACTGAACAACAATTAAAAAAATAAAGTAAAAAAAGAACTTTGCATTCTTGTTTAATTTTTTAATTATATTTTGAAGTTATTCCTATAGTTTATTTTCTATGTGTATATATTTATCATATTTTATAAACTGAAATTTCTCTTAAAATTTAGAGTTTTAATTTCAACTGTTTAACATCAGCTCAAAGATGCCTAAGTATAAAATTTATTTAAATAGATCAAATATATAATTTCCAACTCAAAATTATCACTCCGTTTTCTATCTTCTTGATTTCTGTTAATTATACAAGCCTTATTCTAGATACCTCCAACATTTCAAATACATTTTGACATAAACGTATGATTTTTCTCTCACATAGTAACAACTGAGCAAATTATATGATGGATTTTGCCTCCACACTATATAATACTTATATTTAGTCTTTCATTGTTTTTCATCTTTTCATTTATCCAGCAAATATTTCTCCTTTCTTTCTCATTTAACAAAATCTTATGAGCACTATTCTGAGACAATCTTTTATTTCTGTTTTCTAAACTCAAAAATAAACCCAGATTATTATTCTAAAGCATGAAACATCTTTCTGATCATATCACTCACTGATTAACAAATCTAAAAATTTCCTGTTACTTCCCAGCTTGACATAAAAGCTTTTCATTGGCCACTATTGGTCTATGTAACATTGAGTCAATTTATCTGATCAAATTTCCCAGGGCACCTGTACATGTAATCTATGCTCAAGCAAAACTAGTGCATCCACAGTTACCTGAATATTCCTTGTGGGTCTGTGGGCGTAACAGCCTCCTCATGGTTCCATCACCACTGCCCATCCACCTCTGTCAGGGCTCACGCTCAAATACCATCTTCTTTAAAGAATGCTTTTGGACTTCCCCTAACTCATGCACCTCTCTTCCCAGAAAGCCCCTTGAATATTTATTTTCCATTTATCTTTGAATTTATCCCAATCTATAGTTTTCAAATTGAAATCATAGGGAGCTCAGATTTTCTTTAGAGGTGCAGAAATTGCCTTGGAGAGGCAGAGAGAGAGGTACATATAGGTTCCAATTTTAAAACTGAAGCTTGAGTTAAAGTCATTATACTTTTATTTTACATATAGTGTATTTCTGCATGACATTTATTCTGAAGACAGTGTTTCTGTCACTTGAATAACAAAAACCTGATTTAAGTTTTATGTATTCATTTAGTGTGGTTCCATTTATACTGTACATTTAAGAGCAGAGGTTATATTACCCTGACTTTTGCTTCTTACTCCCTCCCACAGCCCCTGAGAGGGTAAAATAGTGCAGTACTAGCTTAATCTGGCCATTTTTCTGTGATCATGCCTAGCAGGAAAAGCATATTTGGGAGCATGGATCATGATCCTTCTTGGAGGGGGACCCTACACAGAAGCCCCTTGTATTCACTGGGGAGGAGTTCTCCATAGCAGCGCTCCAGCAAGCATGGCCCCTGGGGCGCCCACGTTTCAAGTTCTGCCACTGCCACTTACTAGCTGATTATAGAAATTTTACTTTTGTCTCCTTCTGATGTTGGTCATCTGGGAAACAATGGAGGATAGTAAAAGTACCAGTGTCCCATAGTTGATGCAAAGACTAAGTGAGTTAAAATACATAATTTCTTGGAACAGTATTTTGTACATGATAAGAAGTATATGTGTTAGTTAATATTTTAATATAAATTTATATAGATATTGTACATATTATTGTAGCATATCTCATATTTATCTGCTAGTGTATATTCGTCATACTTACCCAGCCTCTGAGTCCCTTTCCTATGCTTGAAGAACTCTTGCCAGATAAAGACCAAAAGCTGACTCCTAATGAAAGAGAGCAAGCTTCGCATTCACACATCCTGCTCAGGCAGGCATGTAATGTAAGCTTAGCCAATTAGATGAGTCTTTCCAGTGTCTAATGTGGAAGCTAATGATGTAAACAGCAAGGAGAATAGAGACTCTCTTTGGATGAGGGTACCACTGACCGAAGTCCTTGCATGTGATAGCCAAGGAAAACCGGCAGTGGCGGGGCTGAGTGCGGTGACCAGACATTAATGGTCTCAGGTGTCATGAATTCACTCCAGCTGTGGTTCCAGTAGCCTGGCCACCTTTTCTTCTCGATCTTTCCTAGACCCCATTTTACCAGTCATCCCCATGGTAATGGAAACCTCCAAATGTCTACTTAAATACACACACACACATATGTATCAGTTTTAAATACTTAAATATATGTATAACAGCTGTATTATATCTATACACCAGCTTTATTAAGGTATAATTCACCTACCTTGCAGTTCAGTCCTTTTGAGTATAGTAAGTCCTCACATAATGTCATTGATAGGCCCTTCGAAGCTGCAACTTTAAGTGAAACAATATAAAATGAAGCCAATTTTACCATAGGCTAATTGATATAAACAAGGGTTGAGTTTGTCCAGCGTATTTCTGGTCACAAAAACATTACCAAACTGCTAAATAAAGATCCAACACACCTCTAATATAAGTACTGACATAATTGTGAGCTGTACATCCATGTAAGAAAGATGAATAAAAACAGGTAAGATAATTATTTTTCATCCCGCTTATTGCAGGTCAGGGTCATGGATGAGGGAACCTTTACCGGCAGCTCAGGATTCACGGCTGGACCCGCCCGTGACATGAGGCCCTTCCATCCCCGAGTCAGTCTCGCGCACACGCTCAGACTGGGATACTTTAGACACGCCACTTCACCTCGTGTGTACATCTTTGGGGTGTGGGAGGAAACTGGGGTGCCCTGAAAAAAACCCACACAGACGTGGGGAGAATGTGCAACGTAAACACGGACAGTGGCTCTGGACAGGAATTAATGTTTTTTCTCATCCACACTACAATGAAACAACGTTGAACAAAATGACATTATTTGAGGACCTGCTCTGTACAACTCCACGGTTTTTAGTATGTCCACCAAGTTGTGCAATAATCATCCCATAAATTTTGGAATGTTTTCATCAGCCCAAAAGGAAATCCTGTCTCTGACAGCAGTCACTCCCCACCACTCCCCAACTGGAACACCTCCAGCCCCCAGCAACCATAATCTGCCTTCTGTCTGTACAGATTTGTCTACTCTGGATATTCCATGTACATGGAAACCTACAGTGTGTGATGTTTTGTGACTTGCTTCTTTCTGTTAATGTCATGTTTTCAAGGTTCATCCATGTTGTTGCATATATCATTACTTAATTTCTTTTCACTGCAAAATAATACCGCATTTTAAGAATATCTATTTTATTTTCTATTTATCATTTGGGTTGTTCCCACTTTTAGGGGTTAATTTTTGAAACCAGCCTTTGAGATTTGTTCCGACTCCAAGCAGGCTCTTCTCAGCTGCCTCTTCCCCTGGTCTTTCTGGGGAACTGGCTGGCTTGTGGTCCAGCTTGCTGAGAGGCCTTTAGAGCCGCCAAACCCCTTTTCATCACTTACCACCCAAATCTCCAGGTTTTTATATCACCCTTAGGTTTGAATCCCCCACACTTTGTTCAAAGTAAAACCTTTGGAGAGAGATTGAGTACTCTTTGCTCTTCGGGCCTGTCTCACTCAGGCAAAGTCTCTGAGCTAGGAATAGGAACACTGACCCACTTCTCTCAGAGTGATACCTGCTTTACCAGTAGGGTGCTTGGGGTGGCGGGCATCTCTGATTTACTCCACGTGGGTCTTCCAGTCTGGGACTTCTGCCCTGGGACGAGCTGGGTGTTCTCCAGTTGCAGTGCCCCAGGCCCGCTGTCCAGGGGTAGAGCTTCACCCCGGGGATGCCTGACCTCTCAGAGGCACTCACTTGGAGTTTGTCTTCTACTACTCAGAGATGAAGGGGCGTGAAAATGCTGGTGAAGCGTCACTCTCACACTGACTTGGAGCTTGAGGGAGAGAGAGCTTCCGTCTTCTTAACAATGCATGCCCATAGTGCGCTTCCATCCTGCTGAGCTGTGGCCAGGGGTGGGTTGTGGTCAACTATATACAATAGACTCTTGCTATCCTCATGGAGATTTAGCTTCTTTACTCATTATATGACTTTGGGGCCATCTCTACAACCTGGTTTTTTTTCATGATTTTCACCAAATATGGCTGTTTCATTGGGGAACAGTTGTGCAGAGTACTTCACACTACCATTCTAAGTCATACGCCTCAGTGTCCTATGAATAAATCCATTTTCTACTTACATAATCCCAATTTGTTTTCTTCCTCTCTGTCTCTCCCCTTCTATCTCAGAACACTCGGCAGCTCTATTCTGAAGTTCTGCAGTCAGATACCTAGACAGCGAGGCCTGCTGTGGGAGCTGCCTGCAGTTCTCACTGTTAAAAAATGTGAAAATGGGGCTGCAATAAATGTAGGAAATATAATAAAATTCCACCGTAAACTTGCAAGTTTTGAGCAATTCTGAATGCTTTCTTCAGTGGACTAGTTTATACTTCCAAATTTGCATATGCTGAAAAACTGCTCTCTTAAACTTCCTGCCCCTTTTAACTCCACTAGTGAATTTACGTAATCTCTTCTTAGTTATATTGCAACTCTTTGGAATGAGGGTGAAATTTAAATTTACTTTTATCTCAATTTGAACATAGAAATCTATTTGCTTCTAATTAAAAGAATTATAAATGAAAGTGCCTTTAAAATTCTCTAACTCCTAGTTATATATCAGTTCTTGAAAAACATTATACAGAAATATCTCTTATATGACCTTAGTCAATATTTGTGAAGAATAAAGAATATGATATAATAATAAGACTATATATTTATTCCCACAATACAACTCTCATTCTTTAAAATGCCAGGTTTCCCTAAAGCAGACATTTAGGACAAGGTATTTGGAAAAAGTGTGCTTATTAAAGAAAATTCATACTTAATTAATTATGAGAACTTTTTGAAATAGTCTGTCTTTTCTTCTCATAAAGTTATCTTGCCCTGTGAATCCACACCTATTCAGAACAAAGGGTGTGTGTAGACTACGAACCTGAGCGGCAAATACACCTGTCAGTTTCCATTGAGACTGGAACACAGCAGCCACTGGTCAGAGGCCTCAATCACTACCCTTTCCTAGTGGTCAGGAGACAGTGTGATGGAATGAAACATCACCAGACTGAAGTCTCATATTGTGCATTTGTGCATTCTAGCTATGTCTTTACCTTCCCTTTTCCTACTAATAATCTGTAAGCTCCTTGTGGGCAGAGAACGTTTTATTTGATTTCTTATTTCTTAGTATGCATTTCAGGATCTCTCCTCCCACCCCATATTTTTATTGTGGTAAAATACAAACACCACACTGTTTGCTATTTTAACCATTTTAAGCATACATTCATAATGTTGTGCAACCATCACCACCATCTAAGCCTTTATTTTCCATCTTGTAAAGCTGAAACTCCATATCCATTAAATGATGACTCTTCATTCCTTCCTCTCTCAGCCCCTGGTGATCACCATTCTACTTTGGTCTCTGTGATTTTGACTATTCTAAATACCTCATATGAGGGGAATCATACAGTATTTTTTTTGACTGGCTTATTTCAAATAGCATAATGTCCTCAGAGTTCACCCATGTTGTAGCAGATGTCAGAATTTTCTTCCTTTTTAAGGCTGAATGATATTCCATTATATCTATATAGGACATTTTACTTGTTCATTCATTTGTTGATGGGCATTTGGGTTGATTGCACATTTTAGTTACTGTGAATAATAAACGCTGCTTTGAATATGGGTGGACAAGCATCTCTTTGAGACCCTACTTTCAGTTCTGTTGGATGTATACCCAGGAGTGGAACTGATGGATTATGCGATAATTCTGCTTTTAATTTTTTGAGGCACCACCACATGTTCTCCATAGCAGGTGTAGGGGTTCCAATTGCTCCACCTCCTCACCAAAGCTTGTTAATTTCCAGTATCTATCTGTCTGTCTATCTGGAAGCCATTTCAATGAGTGTGAGCTGGTATCTCACTGTAGTTCTGGTTTGCATTCCCCTAATTATTAATTATGTGAGCATCTTTTTATGTGCTTATTGGCCATTTGTCTATCTTTGGAGACACGTCTGTTCACATGTTGTAGGATTGTGTATGTGTATAACTCTTCAAGTAAATAATGACTGTTCAAACTTCTAGCTCAAATTTCCTGAGCAGCAGAGTTGTAAGAGAATTTTCCATTGATAGCCTCTACATGTCACGGTCAGAAGAGAAAAGGCAATTCGTAATATAGAAATCTAATATCTAATCCATGGTGTTTGCAATATGGGAGATTAGAAGAAACATTAATTAAGAGGCAGAGACCTAGAGCCTAGATCCCTTTCCACACTGGTGTTTTAGGTATTTCACACATTCCCTCTAAGCTTCAGCTTTGTCATTTGCAAAATTAAATTATGTAATATTGATTATTTTTGCAGACCAATAGCTATAATTCTGCTAGTGTTACATTTGGCACTTTCTAATCATCAACTAGTTCTTAGTAGTAACAAATGTGTATATGTATAGAAATAACCTAGCTTCATTCTCATTTTCTGGAGTACTCAATCTTTCTACTATCTGTGTGAACAAGAACTGGATTTCTTAATTATTTGATCCCCATCTTGAGAAGTTAAGTTTGATACAGACTACAGATAAAGAAAAAACTCAAACTTTAAATAAATTCTTCTAAATTTACCAACCTTTTCTAGAAGGGAATAGACTGTGGAGTTTTGCCAGAATGTTCTTCCATGATTCTGTGATAAGCTGAGAAAGTCCTGTACCACTAATAAATTCATAAAACAACACTGTGCATGACAAAGACATGTCCTTTTAAAAATGTATTTGTTATTTAATGAGTCCATGCATGTTTGTTAGATTTTGTTTTATTTCCTTTATACAAAATGATAAAATTATTTGAACACTGCTTATATCAATTTTTCTATAAGTTATTGCCCAATGAATGCCTAAATATGGAGACTTAATATTAAAGAGCAGTTTTAAGGGAATGAATCTCATATTTGCTTAAAACATCCTATTTATATCATAAATCATGCAGTATACCAGGAAGTTTTTACATGTAAATATCCACTTAATTTTCTTGTTGATTACAGTAATGTCAATGTTCTTTACTTCCCTATTCTTTTTTCAAAGTCTGTTAATGTAGGGAGATGGTTTTTAAATAATTATCATGGAGAATCTGTTCCATTAGAAGAATTAAAGTATTCTACTGCTACAATTTAATCATTATTAGTCTTTTCCCAATTTGCAGAAAAAATACCTAATGGAGGTACTTTTTAAATTTTATGTTTTTCTTCCAAATGTATTTACCTTAGAACATTAACTCTTGTTGTATCTTGTTGATCACATATACATGTAGGATGCTATCTGACACACATGAAATTGAGTATTTGGAATTTAAAGGTGCCTTACACTCACTATCTCAGTTTTTCAGGCATGTTCCACAAATAGCATTATGGTGTGCAGCTGCTAAACTAGTGATTTATAGTCATTCAAAATTAGTGAATAATTTTGACAACCACTGATCTAAGTAAGAACTTAAAGAAAATAGAAGAAAAATCATAAATGTGAAAAGGTTAATATTCCTAGCTAAAAAAAGACTCTTTGAGAATTGCAAGTTGTACAAACCCATCTATACTAAATCATGCATCAAGTGCCATTAACAGTTCTCCAGTAGGAAATTGTTCTAGAGATTGTCATCCGAATAGAGTGAATATTAAAACTTAGTTTCTCTTTATTGGAATAAAAACCCTCTTCATGATAAACTTTAAAACATTTGTAAAATTTCATTTACCAGAAGCAAAGGCGGTACAAATAGAGTAGCTAATTTTATTAAAATATTTATATAAAAAATAACTGAACCTTGTTTTTATAGCAATAGTGCTCTAGAAGACTTCCAAATTTACTTTTAATGAAGGATAGGGATCTCTGTTTCCATGGCAGAAAATTACAATAGAGAGAGAAATTGGAGGAAAAAGAGAGGGAGGAAGGAAGGAAGGAAGAAAGGAAGGAAGGAAGGAGAAGAAAGAGGCTTACAGAAGTCCCTATGGTAAGGTGCTAGCATGATTTATTATCCATATTACACAATGATTCCTTAACACAGGTGAGTTTTTTAAAAGATTTTAAGCATTTTTCCTTAATTAGCTTGATTTTGACCCATTATTGAAGAGAATTTTAAAATATGACATTATTCATATAATTAAGAAATACAATGTTCTTTCCTCCTTTGGCAAGCCTTTGCCCATGACTGATGTGGACCCCGGCTCGTGGGATCCTCCACATTGTGGATGAGGCACGACAAATTCACATGGACCACCGAGTCCTGTGGAGGAAAAGGGTCGGTGCAGCTTCCCTCTCAAGAGGAGAAAAAGCCTTGGAGTGCCTCAGCCACTCTCTCAAGGGGAGAGCACCTCGACCCTTGCCTTAACAAGCTTTTATTGCTTTTCTGGGCACATTTCATGATGGTCCTCATTTACTATGCACAGGTTTGCTTTAGGTGGTTACCTTTGCAGAAAACAAAGGAGAGGATGCCGCTAATCACAGCACAGAAGAAGGATATTTGCAAATGCAAAGGGAAAAGTGGTTGAACTGGTTATACTCATCCTTGGAAGGTTTAGCATGGATTTTAGGAAGTTACTTTAAGCACTTGCTGCCTCAATTCAGGGTGAGGGAGTGTTAGCAAAAGCAAGTCTCATAGCAGTCTAGGTACAATGCAGGCCTGATTCCCCACTGGAGAACCTATCTGTGGGCATGGGTCCTGTCTGGGCCCACATCATGCAGAACAGTCTCCTATACATGATAAAGGCATATGCATTGAAAAGTACACACATCTATGGAATTTTTCTCACAATAGGAAATGACAATAACATGAAAATATTTGTGTATTCATTTCACATTAAAATTTTCCCTGGCTGGTGTGGCTCACCAGGGGATTAAGGGTAGGCTTGCAAATCAAAGAGTCACTGGTTTGATTCCCAGTCCGAGCACAAGCTTGAGTTGCAGGCCAGGTCCCCCGTTAGGGGCACACAACAGAGCACACATTGATGTTTCTCTCCCTCTCTTTGTCCCTCTGTTCCCTCTCTCTAAAAATAAATAAATAAAATATTTTTAAAAATAAGACTTCTTTTCAAATCTGACATACATTTTTTGTTAAAGTAAACATTTTAATGTTTCTACTTACTCAGTCATTTAAAAAATAACTTGAGGTTGAATTGTTCACCTCTCATGAGTAGTTCTGTGTATATTTTCTCACATTTTACACAAGCATTGTCAAATATACCTCATGCTTTTTGGGTTACACAATTTATTTATGAATGGATGTCTCATCCAAATTTACAGATTCTTAATGGGTAAAATGTAGCCATCGGCATGGGCTATAGGTCAATATTAGAGGACACTAATAGTATTGAACTGATTTCCATATTCAGAGATCTTCCTTTCAACACTCTCTCTTTACTATAGCACTATGTGCAATATAGAATGAGAGAAATTCATAGCTGTGTTTCTCTAAGATGTAATAAAATTGTCCTTTATCATGAAGCAATGAGTAATCTGAAAGAGGTTGAATATGTGCTTAAAAAATGATGCTAGATTCCAAGAAAAAGCATCCATGAGGCAACTTGACAATTCACAATATTAAAAGACTCAAATCGGTCATCACTGACTTAGAGTTAGTAATTCTTTACTAGCGTTCATACTTTCTGGTCTAAAATTTTATCAAGATCACAACTTCTCATGAGTTCAAATGAGAAACATTATAAAATACAACATGTATATCTAAAATGTTCAAACAATACTAAAAAATGTAACTAAACTTTGCAAAATGATGAAAAGGAAGTATCAAACTACCAGATGAAAAAGTAAATTGCTTTAAATATTGCTACTTGGTCTCCAGAATATTAATATGGTTGTTAAAAAAAACAGTTCTTTCGTATGCAGGGACATGTTCTCTCTGGTAAATACTTTTCACATTTGCTTTGCTTCCTTTGTACAATGTTATCCAACACTTCCTCAACTTCCCTGGGACCCATTGCGCCATAATGGGCAAAAATAAGAATACATATAAAGGCACGGCGAAATCACGTTCCGGTGAGAATGACGTGGCAAAGGACGACTCATAACGTGTATTTTGCCAGAATCACCACAACAGGCAAAGCCCACTTACCAATTGCTGGGAATCCACAAGGGTTTCAAAATTCCTCCTGTACATATGACATTCTGCCAATTATCCTTGAAATGACATTCAAATTTTTCTATGATATAATTTTGTTTAATACATTGCTTTAGAGAAGATCAGTTTGGGGGAAATAAATATAAATTGGTCCTATTTAAGTAGTGGCTGAATAGCATGCTATTGGGAGACATGTACATTAGAAAAACGTTAGAGTTTAAAGACCAAGGGCTGTTTTATAGGGAAAAAAAAGTTAACCTGTGAGTCTGCAGAGGTCTGCCCAACTTATGTTTGGGTAACGGAAAATGAGCACAATCCTCTCAGCCTACACACTCGAGCCCTCCGAAAATTCTACAGTCTTCTCTGCAATGCGGAGGATAAGAAGATATTCATTTTGTAACTTAAACAGGGCAACATCTAATCTTAAAATGTTTGTTCCAGATTTTAGAATTCCAAGGTATTTCTCTCAGCAAATGCATGTGTGTTGTAGTTGTTTAAGCTTATGACCCACGCTCTAGGTCTAGTATTTGATAAAAAATTAATGATGCCTCTTCTTCAAGTTTTTAATCAATACCATGACCACTTCACTCATTTTGATTGCCCTAAGAACAAAGAGCTTCTCTATTGTAGGTTTTTAGCCTTGTCCCATGATTAATTACCATGCCATAGCAACACTGTAGCAGTTCAATTTAATTAGCTATATAGTGTTAAAGACAGCTGAATCAAAACTTTCATTTTTCTGCATGGGATTTATACCCTTAGAGAAGCAAGCTTTTTCCAGATAAAACTTATTTCTGGTCATTCCAAGAAAAAGAAAATCTAGCAAAAAAAGAACATAAAATATACATAAAACACTTAATAATTTAATCTTAAACTATTGACATAATGTTGAATAAGGTATAAAACCATAGTATCTTTAATTAATGAAGATATGAATTGTACTTTTAGCAAAATAGTTTAAGTGGTTGTATTTTAGGTACAGCCACTATCTATATTTAGGAAGGTCTGAGGGAGGAAAAAAGAAACACAAGCATTTGAATATGCTTTAGGAAATAGTTACCAGTCGAGTCCCTTGGTTGATGGTCCTTTACTGCATCACATGTGTAGTTACCGAAATGATCCCCTGTTCACAGTGGATCCACCATTGGTTTCAATTCCACATAGTCGATGAGTGGTGACTCCATGATTATATAAAGACTTTATGCATATGCACAATATATAATAAATATGCATTTTATACACATATATATGTGATCTATATGTCATGCTGTGTATATAATATATAAATATTATGATCTATAAACATAAGTTTAAGCTTTTATATCACCATTTGATAACTGTTCAGTGCTTTTGAAACTTTCGAGTTGAGGATGCTTTTGAAAAACTGATGGCAGCAATAGGCTTTCTTCTCCTTAAGTTTTTTTTATGGTTATAAGTTATTCACAAATCTTTGATCTCCTCGTATCCAAAGCACATCCATGGAAACTCCACATTAATAGCTTTCATGTTTAACCATTTGGGGGACAAGATGTAGAGTCGATGGTGTTTTAGCAAGAGGTTCTAGTCCAAGCCTGTCAGAATTGAGGGTTCTCTGTTTCTCTATAGTGGGGCCCATAAGAATTTCACCTTGGTCTGAATGTCACCTTCCAAAAACATACAGTGAAATCAATCTCTGTGTCATGAGATCTTTAAACTGAATACACTGCCCTTGCGACAGCATGGATGGAACTGAAGAGCATTATGCTAAGTGAAATAAGCCAGGCGGTGAGGGACAAATACCATATGATCTCACCTTTAACTGGAACCTAATCAACAAAATGAACAAGCAAGCAAAATATAAGCAAAGACATTGAAATTGAGAACAGGCTGACAGAGACCAGAGGGGACAGGGGAGAAGATAATGGGGGAAAGAGTGAAGGGTTTACAGGAACAAGTATAAAGGACACATGGACAATTACAAGAGGGGGTGGAAACAGGGGAAGGAGGTGGGGAGGCATGGGGTGGTGGGGAGGGGTGAGGGAAAACGCAGAAAACTGTACTTGAACAACAATAAAAAAAATGTTAAAAGAAACCTGAATACAATAAAGATTTTTCCCCAAATGCTATATTCAGGATTTGTAATCAATTCTTTTTTAAGCCAAAATTCTATTGTATTTGCATAATAATGCTAAGCAAGGAGACTGATTTTTTCTTGCATGTTCAATTGATGTTATTTGCTAGGTTATTGTTTTTATTACACATTATTGAGAACATTTTCAAGTCAATTTATTTTCTTAGATAACTTATAAATCAGGATATAGGCAGTTTTTCAGTGTTTTGTCCTATCCCTGGTCTTCCGTCTTGCTCTAAAACACACGGTTTTATCCTTTCAACCTATTCACTTCCCCGTGTCTGTTATTTGCATAGATTTGAAAGCATTTCAGCCTCTTGCCAAATCTGTTTTTATCTTAGTTTTGCTTAACCTTAATCTATTTCCTGTACCAAGTCTGTAATTCTGTCTCTGCATTCTTTTACTCCCCATGAATTTATCTCTAATCTCAGGCATTTTTTTCCTGCATAAAACTTACAATAACCTGTATTACTATTCATTCCCTGTGATTCTCACGGATTCAGTAGATCAACATTATATTAGCATTCCGGGAGGCACGGTTCTGTTTCCCACAGCTAACAGCTCTTCCTATAGGTACCGGCCAAATGAGAGAGAGCATCTATACCAAAGTTTGTGTGATGGCTACCACTGTTAATGATATTTCAAGTGATTTGCAAATAATATTATCATTTGCATCAGGAATCAAAAGATATAATTTAAAAAAATGGACCAGAATGTAGGCATTTCTACCTTTTTTTTTTTACCTGAACCACCCGATTCTAGGTTTTGTGGATCTCCACTTCTACATTTAAGGCACTGGTTTTATACCTACAGAGACATTTCAGCATCAACAAATGTTTTAAGTCATTGATTTAGAGGATTACTTAAACCAGCTGTCTGAAGACACACTCAAGTACTTATGGGGCTGATTCTGACCTTGTTCCTGCATTCTGATTTTACTGGCTTTGGAATTTCCCACCTGACAGAATTCTCAAAACAGTGATATGCATTGTATCTTTTTATTTCCAGGACTTTGGTCTCCACCTCATTGTTTCCCCCTCTCTTTCACCTGTTAGGGAGCAGAGTCCTGACCCTAAACCCCAGCTAAAAATTAGGGTTAAAATTGGGGCCTTATCTTCCTTCCAATGGCAGGATTTGTACAGATAATTCCTGCCCCCTGGTTGCCATAATCTGCTGTGAGGCCTGTGGGGAGGTCCTGCAATATGGAATTGGCTTTCCCGGAGCCCCCGCTGTGCTACAAAGGTGGGCACACATCACCTCTCCGTCCAGCTGCCTATGAGGCCACGTGCAGGCTGACACTTCCTTTGCTGGCTCCCGGCAGCCTGTGCAGTCACAGGGAGGAGGATGCATTTCAGGTGTTCCCACTTATCTCTTGGCACACTGAATTTAAACGATCCTTGCCCATAGATACGGCCATTTGGGGGCTAGCTATGTCTCCTTTATTTTTCCCGTCTTACATTGTTGACATGTGTGATACATGCTTTCCCCATGTAGTCATCATCCTGTCTTTTGTGTTCTTCTTGTTGGCTTTAGCATCTCAATTGCTTTCTATTTCATTTTTATTCTCACATGACTTACTCTTTACTAAATCTTCCATCCATCTATCCATTCACTCATTCATTCAACAAATACTTAATACACACATATGCTTCCACTGTTTATAGTACTGGGGATGCAAAGGTAAATAAGACAAACTGCTCTTGTTGATATGATAGAATACAAAAAGTAGTTAAAAATTACAGCAAGTTATACTTACAAAAGTGTCAAGAAGGAATTAAAATGGCACGAGTGATAGAGGACAGAGAGTGATGAGCAGGGAAGGAGACACTTCGCTTCGCATGGCCAGGACCAGTCTTCCTACAGCAGCTTTTGAGTAAAAATTGTAATGAAGTGAAGAGATGAGCCATTCAAATATACAGAAGGTCAATGTTCCCGAAAAGGGAAGAGAGAGTCAAGGCCTGGTGGTAGAAAAGAGCTGAGTTGTTAGAAGAACAAAAAACCCTGTGTGGCTGAGGGAGTGACTACATAGAAGATGCATGCGATGAACTTGGAGATGTTATAAAAACTTGTGAGACAAGAACAGCTTCTACTTTATTTTTAATGAAACTAAGAATGAAAAGAAGGTTTTAAACCTGGAACTTCAGTTGGCTGGCTTGTTTTAAAGTGACTAGAACCCGTGCAGTAGCCCAGGTGAGAAATGATAGTGTCTTAGACCTGGGTAGTATTAATGATATTAATAGAGCAGACAGATATTTGGCATATTTATGGATTTAGCTGACAGATCATCCTACGACTCACTGGAGAATGCCATTCATCTCTCTGTGATACTTCACACTTTTCACATCTTCATAAGGTAGCCAAAGCATTTTCTTTCATAAGCAGAATGGTCCCAATTCATTGTTCAAGGTGTCTTGGGTGACCAGATATTATCTTGGCAGACTGCCATTATTTAGGGATGGAGAACAATATTTACATACAGGTGACATTAACAATGGGAGAAACGAATGATAGTCCAATGGGAGATTGGACTGTTCAAAGGAAGTATAAAAGTTAGCAATGAAAATGGCAACATTTTCATAGTAAGTGGAAATTGTATATGATGATGCATGACCTTGAAAATGAATGTAAAGTACCTTTGAAATAAAGGATGCTGTTGGAAAAACACACTTTAAATATTGCTGCTTTTTTCTAAAAAAAGAAAATTTCCTAAAATGTAAAATATGTTCCCTCATGACTCCTTATAGGATACAAAAGTTCAGCGTAGTGAACAAAGCTCTTTAAAATGTACCCTGTTCACCTTTATTAATTATTATTCCTAACACATGGCTCATGTTTTGTTGCAATTTTTAAATTATTCTATGGATACTTACAAACAGGTACATATCTTTGTTATTATTCTTATTTGGAATATCTTCCCTTATTTATCTAACTCTCAGTTATTATTTTAAGTACCACTACAAATATTACCTGCTCTACAAACACTCCTGTGGGTCGCCGATGACATTTTCCTCTCTAATCCCGTTACATACACTACACATCACTAATTTAGCAGAGTCTAATTTCTATCTAGATAAGTTTACATTTCTCTTTCACTAACTTAGAAGCTGCTTCTTGAAATCATTAATATTATTTATTGTTTTTCTTTGCACGCTAAAACAGTAGGCTACCATGTAAGGAATTGAATTAAGATCCTATTTCATTTAACCATAATCTAACCCGCAAACCACAACAACGAAATCCATGCGCAATTTAGACGAGGCAGGAACCGCTGTGGTGTAGTGTCCCCAGGGTCGCCCATTGAGCCAGGCTGCATTTTTAACTCCGTAGAGACTACAGTGACGTTTTACATGACACACGTTTTCTTGGTTTCACCAGATAGTGGGAGAAATCACATGCTTCATAAATTTTTGTTACAATCGTCATCATCCTTATGGAGACCTAGCCAGGTCAGATACTTTGCTGATTGTTACCCTGCTTTTTCTCAATTAATTCGATAGCGTGAGTTTAGGCAGGTAGTAGCTACTTCTGTTCTGGAGGGGGAAATGAAGAAGCTGAGAGGGGTTGAGCCACTTTCCCAAGATCTCACAGCGGAGAGACAGAATCCCAGGTCTGCCAGACCCGGCATGCTTGTCCTTTCCTCTACGTTACACTGACACAGATAAACAAAGCATCCTCTTAGAGAGGGGTAGGCATGAGCAGTCAGTCTCGGTTGTCTGCTCTGAGAAACAGAGAAGAGGGCCTGCATGCTCTGTTTAGCTATAAACCTGTGAGGTTCAGTAGGTGTTAAAAAGGTTTGCGATTGGCCAACCACTAAGGGGCAGTGATACACAACAATCAGTTCATTGTAGCTCAGCGCAGTGAGTCATGGCAGCGCCAGGCCCATTGCAAGGAAAAGAATTGAATCCTCTCGGTTTTATTTCTCAGTAGAGAACTGGAGCAGAAACAAAGCAAAACACTTTGTCTCCCCCCAGGATCTAGTTATACCTTTTACTAAGACAAACACATCACGTTCAGTTCTCCTCTCCCGCTGCTGATGAGAAAGAAATACATTTAGAGATTCGACCTGAGCAGCCAGATTACTCTCATACAAAAATAAACGGAGGCTCTGTTTCCAGATCCCTTTCTCACTTTAACTCACTGTCCTGTGCTCTTAGAGGCAAGCAAATTCACATTTAGCATGAAAAGATGTTCTTTTTGTGACTAGAGCTTTAGATTTCAAATGCCTGCATGCTTGACCTCCAGCAATTAGTGTACTGGTGGCTAATGTCCTCTGACTCTATCGGCTCCAGATCCTTTGCATAATATCCTCAGATATTGCTTTTATGCTGGGCCAGCTTGGATGCAGGGAAATTGCTATTATGCAGGTTAAGAGGAAAATCCTTGCACTACAGTTGACATGCTGTATTGATCTAGTACGAAATCCAACCATTACTGAGACAGATGGGGGAGCTCTGAGACTCTCAATCCAAAAATTGCATCAACTATTGCTGATGCCGCTGCACATGCTGACAAAAGCTACAGTCTGAAAAGCAGGGTTTACATGCTTGAAATAAATTGTTTTGATTAGAACCTTTAGGAGAGAAAGTCATAAGGAACAGTTTTATTGACTACTTGCCAAACAACACAGACCCATGCACTGTAAGCTTGTTTTGCTCGTGTAAGTCAAGCACCAAATAGGCTTTTATTTTCTAAGGTTATGGACTTGGAGTATAATATATTATCATTTGCTCTGAATTATTGCACACATGGCCTCCAAGGAGGTGGAATTAATTCTCAAGTATTGCTGACCTCTGTGCATATTTTGTTTGTTTCCTGGCTTGTTTCCTTGTAGCAGACACACGCTAATTTTGTGTGATAAAGACTGCTTTGATTACTTTGTAATCCTTTAAGTGCTGTGGCCAACAAAGTTCCAAAAGCTGCCACTGGGCTCTAAAGAAACAAATTATAAAGAGAATAATCATATAACTAGCTATATTAGCAATGCCTCCTTGCCTTTTCCACTCTTCTCCTTTCCTGAAGCATTTTTTTTTTGCAAAGAGCTTTTTATTTTAATCTGTTGCTGTTTTTCAAAAAGACAAGACAACTTGGTGCAATCAACCAAACAAAATTTGGACAAATCATTGTAAAATGCAAAATGAGAAGCTAGCGTGCTTGTTTTCACTGTTGTTGTGTTTTTCCCTAAAGCTGGACCTGTATTACATTGTCTCCCTAGAAAGCAATGCCTTTGTGAGGCTCTGTTCCCAACAAAATGTGTGCAGAGCACTCTTCCTTACTTAGCCCGCTTATATGGGTGTCAGAATTGGCTACTAGAAATGGAGCTGAGCATATACAGCCCTGGCCGGGTAGCTCAGTTGGTATGAGCATCATCCCACCCTCCAAGGGTTTGTGGGTTTGATTCCCGGTGGAGTGCTCTCAGGAGGGAAGTGATCAGTGTTCCCTCTCACACTCACACCCTCACATCCATGTCTCTCTGTCTGTTCCTCTCTCTCTAAGATCAATAAACATATTCTTGTATGAGGATTAAAGAAAGAATTGAGCATATACAAGCTTTATAATATGTACTACCTATAATGAGTCCAACCTTGGTGTCTGTTGTGCCCACTGAAAACAAACATGCTTTCCAAGAGAGAGAATTTTATGCATGTTTTCCATTCAGAGCCATTTCTGAGAACTTGAAATTAAGGACAAGAATAAAAGTGAATCACGTATATTATCTCAACTACTTTATTATAAGCAATGTGTTACATGTTTTATGTATATTACTTCATTTCATGTCAAATGTACAAAAAAGTTAAAAACTAACACATATATATATATATTGCTGCACCAATTAAGTGTGAACTTTGGTTCGTCAGTCTTCTGGTATTTACTAATCCTACTACATTCTAATTTTGTGTCAGATTAATTAATCAGTTAACATAATGAATGTAGAACATAATAACCTCCCTCTAAGATTTTATAATCCATTCAAGCTATATGAATCATTGGATTCCATTGTTAGCTGGGAAATACTAAATGTCAAGTGGTTATTCAAGCTATATAATAAGATATCAATAAGGGCCTGATATTGCTAGTTGGAAAGAACAATCATTTATTTCATATAACAAATACGTGTTTAAAAAGGGCACACATTAGTTAAAATGGCCACATCAGTATATATGGCTAATGTTTGACCAATACACTGCATGTTTCATAAATTGTCCTTAATATGTGCTGACTCCACCAGATTCTAAAGTGTGAGATCCTGGGTCTCAATTTTTAATAACTCATTTGAATGACAAGTTGCCTAGCTTTCAATTTATATGCTGCATGAGAACTAAAGGTGGAATTGAATCTGCTAGAATCTGCACCTTGGATTTTGGAGTTAGCTCTAAAATACAGGACTACACATTATAATTTTCAACACGGACTCTACATGACCAAACACTCACACACGCTCATTGTGAAGTATCTGTCACTTTTGTAAGTGGCATGAACACAGTAGGGCTGCAATTTATGCCATGGAGCCCTCTAAACAATCATTACAAGATAAATAAAAAGATTATCATGAAATTAGCAGCTAGTTCTCTGTATGACAGAAGCGGTGAGTGTGATTGTATGGCGTTTGCTTATCCACTCAACTTACCCCATGCAGCATGTTCTGAGGAATTAAGTCTGCCCCAGGCAGCAGGGATGTGCGATGGTTCAATTGCACCAAAAGTTCAGAGCTGCTCCTTGCTCTTAAGCAGTCAGGAGAGCCATAAGCATCGCTCTATATCCCCCACTGTGCTTTTTTCAGAGAAAGTATTGGCACTTACTTTGCAACAGATTTGATATTCTGTTCTCTGAGGGAATGCTGTCACTGCTATTATTTACTCTCTGAACAACAAATCCTCATAAATTATAATGGTACTCCAGACAGCCATTTACAAATTTAATCAAGGATGATTTCCTTGCTTTTTTCAATTATCCTCAAATTATATTCAGTCACCGTAATATACTAAGTCCTGTACCATATTTATTTCAGAAATATGACTACAACAAGCTTCCAGTCTAAAAGAAAGAATATAGATGAAGATGGATGTAACTTACAGCCTATTAAAAATGTTATTCCTCTTGCCTTAAAGTATATAAGCACTGCAAGAGACTCAAGGTCACCCTGTCTGCTAAGACCTTTTATTATTTCCTAGTGACAGCAGACATCACCCAAAGAACCAATGGTCATAGGTCGTTAACATGAATTAGAGAGTCTTACCCCTTCAGCACAGACTTTGAAGACAGACCTGGATTTGTGTTCTGTCTCCAGCATTTACCAGATACGTGTCCACCAGAATATTTTAGCTTCTCTTGGACTCAGTTTCTGCAAATGTTGAATGGAATAATATTAATACATCTCTCATACGATTATTTTTAGGATTAAATGACTTAAAGACTATAAATAATGTAGAGAAGCCTAGATATAGTCTACCTATTATATGATACCTATTATAAATAGCTCACCTCTCCTCCTCCTCTCTTTTTAAATGAAGAAATTTAACCTGAAATAACTAAAATAACCACCAAGGATCCTATTAAGAATTGGGGAGCCTCAGGGTTTGAACACGTGTCTCCAGTTTTGGATCACTTTCTATTAAACTCTTTGCTGCTGCAGTTTATGTTATACAAGACACTCCAATGTCAACAATTCCTTGAGCAGTTTACTCACTGTTTAGTAGAGATCCTACTATTTGGGTGCCATTTCAAGTTAGGATGTAGAGAGGCAGGGCCTGTCACCTCTGGATCTTGCCCTAGAGATTCCAATGGCATCTTAGGCTTCTCTCAAATTGCTTTTATGGTTTTGGACTTGGTCCTTTTGGACGCTGATGCTGGTTGAAGTTGAGCTGCCTAAAAAATCAATACTCAACAAGAATGAAATGATGTTAATAAGCTAAGTAAAGGACCCCAGAGCAAGGGCCAAGGGTAGGGTAGTGTCAAGAAATTGAAAGAATCACATTTCCAGAGGGAGAACACGAGGAGAGGACCACAGCTGGGAGTCACAATTTCTCATTCTTTGTATAATGATATCTGGAAATTAACAATGGGAAATAAAGAAATATGTAAACAGGAAGACTGAAAGCTAAGCTCACACAACTACATAGATCTATTTCTTTCCAAACACTTAGATTAACTACTAGTCAAGATAATTTAGCATCAGTGATCATCCCAAATCTTCTGAGTTTCAAAATTTAAGAAGCCAAATAGATAAGCTTTTAAAAATAAGCCCAAATTCTGAAAATATTAAGCATTTAAAAGTATATGCAGCAGATATCATTAGTTTTAACATGCTACAGTATTACATAGGATTAAGTAGGGCAAAACAATGAAATAATTATTTTCTAGTCTTGTGCCCTTAATTTTGGCTCTGGGATTGCAGTTGTGATACAATTTCACTGATTGGGGGGAAAACATAGTATTTAATCATTTCCAAATAAGAAGTTATTAAAAGTACACAATTTTTAATCATTGAATTCACTTTGAAATCTATGAAAACTATGTGTTTATAAGTGAGATTTTGTGTGTGTGAGTTGATGAATACTGGCAGACACTAAAAGTGCTATATTCAAAGATAAGCATGTATATGTAAAAAGAGCTGGAGTCTCTGAGGCATCCCCATAAATAACACTTCTATTTCTTGCCCAGATGTTTTAAATTGATGTCTAAAACAAAGAAAAATGAGACATCATCTTATCTACTGATGAAGACTAAGCCGGTCAAGCAGGGTTGAAACTAAGCAGTTCTGCTAAGTAACCCCCCAAACACAATGGACGCATTTAAAAATGTCACTCCATCACTCCATCACAGCAGACACCTTTGGTGTCATGAGATTATAATAGACTTGACTCTTTCTCAATCTTTATCCATGTTCATATAAATCTTGGGATCTTTAATACACAATCAAGAACATAAAAATGAGTAAGTTTTTATAGGAAAGTGAAACACTTTCTTAGTAGTTCTATTCAGTCAGAGCTGGAATGTTGTTATCTCAGAGTCAATGATACAAGCGAAGGCCCCTCTCTTCAATGTGCTGTGCATTGCCCACTTAGATTAACAATTATTTTGTATAATTGCAGCATCAGAATGGCACTCCTAGTCTACCCAAGCAATGTGATGTGCCACAGGTGTTTAGCTTTCATGAGCTCTATATGCAATATCAAAGATGAATTTTATATCATATGCTTTTGAAATTTAATGTGACAACTGCAACTTTAATAAACATTAAATGCTTTACCTTTGTTTCTGTTTTATACTTTTTATAATGCCATACATTTGAAACTCATACCCTCCACTACTCAAAAAAATATATTAGGATATAAGTCTTCTATCCCAGCATTGTTTTTAACACAATATGACCTTATTGTGTATTCAAAGTCTCACCTGAGGAATATGGAATTTTATTGCCACTCATCCTAGTAAATTTTCCCCATTGCCTTTGAACTCTTTTGTCCCTCCTTTCCTCAACCTACTGATGGGTAAGACAAGCAAAGGCCTATGATGGCAAACCATAAGACAACATTTAACTGTGCCCTCTATGTTGTATATGCCAGCCCTTCCTCTTGGCATGTGCCTAGCGTAACAGACAAAGGAAGCTCGATTAGATGTCTACTTTTAAAGTATTTAGTAACAATAAACAAAATATGTATTAATTGTCATCTCCTTTCAAAATAAAGTTAAAAGAATGTCTCTGTGAGAAGATAATATGGAATAGCTATTATCCTATTACTATTAAATCCAACAAACTGAGACTGCGTGATCAAAACAGAAAATCTTCACACAGTTCATCAACCTCCTTCCACATATAGGTGCATTTAGAAATCTCGAGAGGTTATTGTCATTACTGATATTTTTTAAATTCCAGTAAATATTACCAATAATAGTGCTTGCAATAGAATAAAATATGGACCTCTCTCTGTTCTTAGATTCACTTTTCTCCCCACAGAATGAATACTAAATTTTCTCATGAGTGATGTTAAGAGAGAATTAATAAGTGTCACTCAGGCCCATCCTCTCTCTCCTTCTGATACACCTGCTACAGGGAAAGTCCATACACACACGCTCTGCATCACCTTCCTTAAAAGCTTCACAAGGGCAACTCCCCATGGAGAAGTCAGGTGAGTTCCCAGCCATACTGGAAACTGGATGGGCAGGTTCAACTTCGGGGTGTCGTCTGAGCAAACCATATGGCTGACAGACTGAAAGACAATTTCTATGGTTTAGGCTTTATTAGTGTTCTTGGTGCTCTTTGGATCACCGTCTGTCTGATCCCTGTTTTTAATTCATTCACTTGAGCAGGAAGGAAAAAAGATAGTATTTATTGTTTCCTTCTCAAGTTGCAACAATAGCTCATACTCATTTATTTGAATTTTATAAATTCATAATGCCCATAAACTCCACTGAATTATGATTTGGTGTTTCACAAACAACAATTTACTTCTACAGCAAAGTTATAGGTTTTATCATATTTATAATAACTTTAATAACTTTTCATTACTTAGATGCAATTGAACAATTAATAAAATTTTAGCCAATGATTGTAGATAAGAGGCTTAAGTGACAACAATCTCCAGGAAATACAGAAAAAAATCAACTCAGATAACATCTAAATTTACAGGAAGATTTGGAAGCAAAGAGTGTAAATTGCCTTTGTATGTGTTTTAATTATGTCCACCTCCAGGAAATCACAGTGCTACCAGATTTTTAGTGAAAACAGTTCCAAGTTTTTCAACCATTGAACATTATTGGAGACTTTCCAATTTTCCCTTATTTTCCTAGAACAGCTTAGAATTATTACCCTGACAATAATTTAGTCATATAGACAAAGTGTCTTTTACATAACATTTTAGTGCCAGAATTTTTCTGGGTACCAACCGAGTTTCCAAGGATCTTTAATTTGTCCGTGTGTAATACATTAACACATGAATCATCAGGAAGTGAACTGATTTCCTTTACCTATACCCACGAGGTATTGTTCTTTCTTTGGACTATATATTTAGGGCATGTATTCTGGCTTTTTGCATTTTCTTCTTCCTTATATTGTATATATTACATTTTATTTCACATTTAAATTGAACTTCACTACCATCACCCTCAAAAATTAGGAGAAAATGAGAGAAAAAAGGATTTTTAGATTCCCTTAACTCCCTCTTGTATTTTTTGTCCTTCAAATATAAAGTGATACCATTATCTGTAGGCCAAGTGCTTTGAGTTCATTTCCCATTTATGAAAATCCAAGCATGCAAATATCCCTGTGCTCTCAGAAATGCAAGCTCAATTTCAGCTGTGTCACTGAGGAACAAAGGCAATTAAATTAGCCTTCCCTGTTCTCCTCAATGTCTTTCTCCTGACCATACCACTTGACTGATAATTTGTCTCAAAAATCATGTCAAGAGAGCTCAAGATCAAACGTACATGGTGCTCACCATCCTTAAGACTCACTTCACCTCTGGAAGGAAAAGTCAGACTGACTTTCCTTGGTTACTTTTCACCTGATGGAAACTTTCCTTAGGAGCCCTGATCTTGTTACTGGCACTGACGTGCTCGCATCCCAAACTTTTATTTCCACTTTCAGTGGCATTGGGCTGACCTTCTCTATGGAAACACAGTGATTAGAACAAATGAACATGCCTGATACGACCCTCAAGTTACTTTTGATGATGCTTACCCTTGCTCATCTTTCAATTCTAAACCCAGAAAAGATCTTAGTCTCAGGAATAACATGCAACCATTTTGTGACTAATACAGAGGCTGTGAATACCCTGAATGGGAACGTTACCTAATTAGATTTTCGGAATAGTATTTAAGCTATCTAATTAATGAAGTAAACAAGAGGAGGAAAACAATTTTAAAATCCAGAGTGGTAATTGTGTATGATTTTAATATTCTATTCTGAGTGCTTGGCACTTAGAAAGAATCATATTCCAGGTTCTGTGTAGACTTTTATAGTCAGCCCATACCAAAAGGCTTCACACATATCTACATTTGTTGATTGATTTACTAACATTTTTCTGGTGATTGATTTTTTATTTTTCCTACATATTTGATGAAATAGATTAATCCCATTTCCCAGTAATCCGAGAGTACTTGCTTATTTTCTCTGACATTAGGAAAACAATAATAAAATACAGCAAATGCAGTCAGACCCACCAACACATACACTTCATTGCAAAACTAGGCAAATGCATAAAGATTAAATATGCATAGTAGTATTATTCTGGTGCATTTATGCATGAGACACTGGTTATTTTTATTACATGGCTTTATGTAATTATTTTTTTAAAAAAACAACAAAAGCAAATTCCCTTGGATGATAATGAAAAGCCATCATCAGTACCTGAGATCCATATTCATACAACAGAAAAATGTGAATACAATTCTAAGCATTGCTTTGAGTTGGATCAAGGAATGCTGAAATACCTAACTGTCACTATTTTTCAACCTTCTTCAGCCACTTGAGTAAAATAACGGGAAGAAATGTCAACTTAGAGACACTGTCCATCAGACTATGGCAGAATACAAGCACCTGGTAAATGTCTTAGAGCCCCATGGGGAGTCAGTTGGGGCAGTGGCACTTGATGTTTTTGCACGAGTGCTAAAGGCATAATATTAAATGAACTTCATGTGGGTATAGATATATGCCTTACAAAGATCTAAATTATTTGGGGAACGATGAAGCTGAATGAGTAGCAGATACTTGATGAACCTTCCCTACAGGATCACGCCGCCATGTTGACCTCTCTCGTTCTTGCTCCTAGTGGTGCCAGTAACAGCTGACAGTTCTGATAACTGTGCATGGGTGGAGGGGGAGGAACGTAGCGAAGTTCTTCTGCCCTGTCTTCTGAAGAGGTCATTCTTTCAAGCAGTAGCTTCAGCAATCCACTTCAATTTGAAGGGAATGAGTTTTTCTTACTTGATTACCCCATTCTCAGAAATACCTCTACCTTGTCATTAGGAAAGGTGCACTTGGGGTTCAGTCAATGCCTAAAGAAGGCTTTTCAGTCACGGGGGATTCTTACCTTGCAATAGAGCTCCGTTCCCACCTCTCCTTTCCCTGGTAACTCCCAGGCTCTCCCTTATAGTTGTATTGTTCGAAAACCATTAACTTTAGTGATGGTATGAGGATTGTGATCTAAAACTTGACTGTAACCATTTCAAAGAGCTAAGGTTAGTAGTAATGCCACCTCAGTGACTAAAGAAATGCCAGCCAACTGAATTAAAATGTTCTCTTGTTAAAGGGAAAAAATCTATAACTTCAGGGAGAATGAGCAACAATGACTCTCGAAATGCAGAGAACAGCAGGGAGCTCTCCTACACACACAAGTGGAAATAACCCTTTTGTGATCATATTGGGGAAGAATTTCTATTAAAAGGTGGCTTGGCTCTCTTTGCTGTAGGCTTTTGGGCTCTCAAGAGGAATGAAAATGCTTTCCTGGGAAACTTGCGTACCGTTAATAAAGGATATCTAAATGGCCTGGGGTGTAAGTATGGCACATTTCCTAAGATGTCAGAACAGACTCCGAGTTTGATGTCGACCTCCAAATGGCACTAATTCAGACACCCCCTTTTTAATCAACTTGGCTATTTCCATGTCTATTTTTATAATTCTTGCCTGTCATCCTAATTTAAAATCATGTTGACAAGGGTGCTATTTTGGGTTTCCAGTACTAGTCTCTCTCTATGCCTTTGTGTTTTTTGTCTTTTTAATTTTCATCATAATCTCAACTGGATGTGAGAATAAGATATATGAAATTGTACCTTATACACATAGGAATTCAGGAAATGCTGACTGTTTCTTATAAATATAAAAATCATATCATTTCAGTAATTAATTGTGACCCTGCAATTACAATAGTAGTTTATCTGAGTCTAGATCAGAAGTCAGTAATCTGGAGGAATCAGGTCTCTTGCTAGAGAGGCATAAATACTTAAATTATCCAATGTAATCGATGGTGATGGAAATATTAATAAATGGTATATACGGGCTAAAAGGGAGCAGATATGCAATTTAACTTAAATTTTATATTTTTGTATAACAATAAATGATATGCAACTAATAATTCCTTATAGAAAAAATTATAATTTTTTATAATTCCTATAATTTTATAGGTAATTTTATAATTACCTTCCTATAATTTTTACCAGTCTAATTCTACAATTCAGCTTTTAATTTGCATTGTCAAGAGAGTAAATTTTTGCACAGATATTAAGCTGTTGTGGCATTAATTTCAATAACTATTCTTTTAAAATAAATAGTTCATTAGACTTGTACCAACTCTCCAATTTTCAAAAAAAGTAAGTAGGTAAACTTTCTCATTTTTATTTGTGGGGTCTTAGAAGAAATAATTGCTGAATTATAAGACTCACAATAGCTATGTTTCAGATTTATAGTGCATGCATATATCTTTCAGGATGCAGAACTTTTGCACAGCGTGATATGCACTTTAGGCATGCATCAAAAAGAATTTCCAAATTGTATATAGGCCACGTGGAAGGGCAGGTGGATTATCAGTGATATTGAGATATTAATTATTTAGTATTACTGCCATGCATTATGAATAATGCATCTGACATTCAACAGTAGAATAGCAGTTCCCATCAGCATGCAATACTCTAGAAACTTATATAAGGACATCAGGGCATGAGTAATATAAGTAATTGGTCCTGGATCTTAGTATGAAGACTTCATCTTTACTAGGATTAGTAGGATAGGCCTGTGTTTTCATATACCTTGGTATATGCCACCTAGCGGGTGACATGAGATAGAAAAAAGTGAAATATGGAAAACTGGATTAATTCTACTTGGAGAGAGAGCTTAGAAAAGTTTTGAATTGTGATCTGTGGAGAATGAAAGTGGAGAAAATACACTTTCTTTCCGTTATGATTTTTTCTCTCATAGTTTCTGTTTTTAATGCTGTTGCTTTTTTTTTTTTACCAATACATGGTTTCCAGCTTTTATTTAGCATTAGAAAATCAGATTTTAGTAGCTACCAGCTCATATTCTGAGGCAATTCTGAGGCAATTTGTTCCAAATACAAGTTCTGGGATCCATGTAAATTTACTTTCCTAATAATTTTTTTACCTAAAAATGGTGAAGATGGTATCTAAAAGGTTGATTGGGGTCTTGATTAGATAATTCTTGAGAATAAAATACTGATTACTATTTTTATTGTCATTATTATTACTGACAGTGTCCCTTGGTTTCTATGTATGCCAGGCACTATGAGAACTCCTGAAGATAAAATATTTTGTAAAAATAAAAATAAAGAAATCACAATGTGGGATTACATATAAATTCAATAAAGATAAGTAGGAGTGAATTAAAATGCATTAAAGGCCTATGAGTATATGATAAAATGAACTATCTTTCTGCCTTGGGAGGTTGAAAGGAACATCATAAGAAAGATCATTAAGGAAAAAGTTCAAGTTTCATACAAAGATGGCATAAAGCAGTTTATGACTCTCTCCCCCAAACTCAACTCTAAAGTAATTAAAAGCAGGAGGGAAACATGGACACTGAAAACTATGCAATCAAACAGACAATAACAATAAATAGCAATAAAATACAAGTAACTAAGCAACAACACAATTAAGACATTCATAGAGGAAGGCAAGCTGTTGTTTTGGACTAGTGCGTGTGCTCAGTGCATGGCTGTCTGGGAGACGCCCGAAACCCCAAACCTTGGAGAGAAGACGGCCTGGAGAATGTGTGCAAGGTTTCGATGCTGCTTGAGATCACAATAGCTTTATTTTTTAGAATGAGACACCACAATCACAGCCGAGGCTATCCATACTCGTGCCCTTTGGTTACATCAGAGCATTGAAAAGGCCTAGAGGGGTTAAGAAAAACAGGTGTGAATTGAATACTCTTTGAGCATTACTGCTTCAATTCTGAAAATAAGATTCTTTTTTTTGATGAACTGACAGAAAATAGGAATGATTAAACTGGCTAAGATTCTCTCTCTCTCTCACACACACACACAAAGATTCTGACGCTTAAGCTGTACTCAACCCATAGTAATAGACAATATCTGTTTAATAGACAATATTAAAAGGAAATTTGAACCCACAGGACAAAAACTAGATATCTGAGGAGGACAAAGAACCTAAAAGAAATTGATCAACAGAAATATTTGAAGCAGAATTCTTGTAACCAACAGACAGACACTTTAAAAATAAAGAGTAATATTAGAAATAAAAATAAGTAACTTGAAGTATTATATTAAAATATAATGGTTGAAATAAACAAAATAGATCAAGCTCATAATATTAAGAATATAGTAAACAAGAAATTAGTGAATTTGAATACCGGATTGAAGAAGTCCTAGATGACTTAATGAAAGGAGAGAACTGAAAAATACATATGGGAGCCCAAAACATGTAAGAACAAACTATAAAATCAATAGCATCTGTCTGTACCAGTATTATATAATTAAGACATGCCACAAAGTCCTAGTAATAAAAACAGTGCTGTTTGGTTGAAGAAAAAATAAATAGATGGAATTAAGTAAAGGATTTAGAGGCAGACTATACATTAGGGAACATAAAAATACCATAAACATGTTCCTGCAAATCAGAAGGGCAAGAGCAGGTTATTCAATCTGTAAATATTGGCTCATAATATTGGCTCATAATATGAAGAAAACTAGAGCTCTATCTTTATGTGCCACCAGTTAGCTCTTAGTGGATGAATTACCTAAAAGTGAAAGGTAAAAAACCATAAAGTGAGGACAAAACATTTCTGTCCTAGGGGAAAGGAATACTTACACAAAACCTCTCATCAACAAGCTTTTTAAAAGGACTCATTGACTCCTATCACAATTAATAACTGTCAGTGAAGAGCACTAAAGATCAAATTATTAGGATGCTAGGATTGGAGACAATATTTGCATAGTGAAGACCGGTAACAGAAGAATAACCACCATCCCCAGAAAACTAGAGATCCTGCAAATCAACAAGAAATGTACAGCAATTTACAGAAGAGAAATACTAATGTGCTAATAAGCATATGAAGAGATGCACAGTCATTAGAAACAGAAACATGCAAATACAAGTAGCAATGGGATATTGGCTTATGTTTATTTCTCTGACAAAACTTTAAAAGCTGGGCAGCTCTGAGTGTGTGCATGGGTAGAATACAGCAAGCCTGAAGCATTGGTGGTGGCACTGTAGACTGCGGAATCTATTCTGCAGAATAGAGTAGATCGGTCCCCTGCCAGAACACAGTCAAAATACTCCTGTGCATGCATTTCTCTTAGCAATTCTGCTCCTGGGAAAACATAATGGAGAATTTTTTACACAGGTCCAGACGGGACATTATTAGGATTTTCAACAGTTTCCTGAATTGTGGTAAAAAAAATTAATTATGGGAAATCTGTGTGCCCGTCACATGGAAGCAGATGGAGAAATGTAATGGATGCACATCATACATCAGTTGGAAGCAGGAGTAAACACTCACATAACAGACTATGCATGTCTGGCTGGTATACATACAGGTCTGAGTAAAAACAAAACCAAACACACCAGAATATACAAAGCACAATATGTCCCATATAAACTTGAAGTGTTTGCATATAAGCAACACATATTTTAAAAGAACACAAACAAAATGCATAATGAAAATATTGGAATTGTCATCTCTAGGGGTGAATGGAAGAAAATTGTGTAGAGAATAAGGGAAGGAATAAATGAAGGAAGACGGGAGACAGGAGGGAGTTGGATGATAGGAAAGAGGGTACATGGAAGGAAGGACAGAAAAAAGGAAGAAGGGAGGAAGAAAGGGAGGGAGGGAGGAAGGAAGGAAGGACAGAAGGAAGGAAGGACAGAAGAAAAGAAAGAAGGGAAGCAGGGAAGGGAAAAGCCAGCAGAGAGGGGAGCTCAACGGGACAATGAGCATAAGCTACCATGAGCAGTATGATTCATTCAACTCTCTCAGTTTGATGTTTTTTTTAAAAGAGGGACTAATAATTTAGAGGAAAACATTTTTCCATTCAATGAAAGATTCATACATACACAAATACATGTCGTTATTTTACACAAACACATCTGAGAGCTATACACAGGTAAACAAAGTAATGAGTAGAAAAAGATGGAAATGCACATTTTCTTCTTGAAATCTGTGACTCAAAAACTTTGGTATAGTATGCGTGACATCTCATAGCTCAGCGTCTGACAAGTAGTAGATGTTCAATAAGGCATTTGTTAATTAAACATGCAGTCATTAGTTTAAAAGCGAAGGAAAAAGTAGTTTATTTCTGCTTTTGAAAATGATCTATCAATACTAACAGAGACTGGATTTCCTTCCCATTGGAAACAACTAAAAATATAGAGAAAATATATGAAACCATGGTTTATAAGACACTGAATATCAAGAAGCAAATAATGCTTGTTTCAAGATTTTTAAATTTTCCTTCTGATTTTTCCTTTGATCCATTGGTTGTTCAAGAGTATATTGTTTTATTTCCACATACTTATGAATTTGCCAGTTTTCTTTCTGTTATTGATGGTTTTGTGAGCACATACATATGTCAAATCTTATAAAATTGTACCTTTATATGTGTGTAGTATATTTCAATAAAACTTTTTTTTAAACAATGTGTAGCAAACACATGTAAGTACTTGAAGAAAATCAAGGGCAGGTCGGCTCTCTATCTAACTTGAATGAATACACAGTTAAACCCAATGCAAGATAGAGTGGCATGTTTAAAATTCATTGTCGGTTCCTTAAGACATCATTGCGGGTACATGTCTCTGAAGGCTGGGGTCCCCCATTAGCTATTTCCCTGCAGAGAGCCTCAGGGCGTGAGGTCTTGACCTAAACTGATATTTTACTTACATGTGTACTCTCACTTCCAAAAGCCCTCAAGTGTGCTCTGTATTTTATACAAAAATGTCTGAGATAAAACTCACTTTCTACAAGCAACAAATATTAGCTTAATTTCAACCTAATTATTTTAAAAATGATCCCATTTTAAGGGCGTACCTGTTTCCTATTTGACGGGTAGAAAATTCACCTTGGAGTGAATTTCCTAGCAAAAAATATCTTGGGAAGTTGCCTGTAGTTCTTAATCATCAGCGTGCACTAGTTACCTTTCAGAAACCTACAGGTAGACTTCCTTTGCTCCCCTTGGTTCTCTCTGCCCTGCGGCTTTTCTGACACACAAATCTTTGCTGAGGCTGAGAACCATGCCAAGTTTCCACTTGAAATTCTTGATACTTCCCTGGAAAATCTCCACAGATCAGACTAAGGGGTTCCCTACTTGTCCTAACCACAGAACTGCACCCCAACTCTTTCCCTTTCTCCTGTCTCCTGGGTCTGGTTTTAGCCTGAAAGAAATTTTTCCTTCTGTTCTTTTTTGTTGTTGTTGTTGGTTTGGTTTTTTTTTGAGTCTCTTCTTCCTCCAGGGAACCTAGACTTACTGCTTCAGTGCATTTTGGTTTTAGGAAACAAATGCCAAATAAGGAGAGTGTCATGCAGACAACTTCTAGTTTTTCCTTCCTGCCGAAGATGCCTCTGTAAAGAAAAAGCTGAGTATGTTATCTGCAGGATGGAAGAAAGCAGAAAACTTACAAAGAGAAGGAGGTATACTGATGGCTGAAACATCTCACTAAGACCAAAGGATCTAATTTCCAGACTGTTTAGGTGGCGTTTGCAGAAATATTTTCAGGGGTCCAATCCAATGAACAAACTCAGTGAGAGCTGCAACACCTCACAAAGCATCACACTGCTCTGCATTGCGAGCGAGACCAGCAGAGGCAGTTTCTACTCTGGCAGAAGCTAAAATAGGGCCAGACAACCTGAAGGTCAGTCTGTGAGCATTCCCATGCACGCGTGAGTCTCTGTGTACGTATATGAGAGAGACAGACAGAAACCCAAACTGTTGTGTGGGAAACAATATGCTTTGGTTTATATTATTTATTTTCTTAGATACTGCACTACTTTATCCTCATGTTAGCCTTTAAGAGAAAATATTTTAATTATAATCTCTATTTTTTTCAGGAAGTTAACCTTAGACAAGGTAAGTAACTCGCTGAAAATATGAAATTAATGGGACAGAAGTGGAATTTGACACCAAGTTATTAAATCCTGTCTCCTACTTAAATCTCAAACCATCCTGATGTTATTACAGAATTGGATTTAGATTCTGGTTTGAAAATTTGCATACAAGATGTGTTCCTCTTTTCTATACAGTGGAGATAACCAATTAGGTAAACATCTTACTTTCTACCCAGTAAGGGACCCTGTCCCCATATACAAACAGATTGGTAAACCAGTTTGATTTCATTAACATGACAAGTTTCTCTGCTCTTCTCAGGGAAATCATGAAAATATTTCCAAATCATTTTGATGGTTTTTATCCTCAAATAATTTTAAATGTTTTGTCTATGAGGTATAATTTCAGACTTAATATTAATAGAATAATTAAATTTAGTTATGTCCCACTGTGAAGAGCTTTCTAAAAGAAGTTATTTAGTATGTTATTGTTAATTTTTTACTTAAAACATGTGCTTTATACCATTTTTAATAAGCAAGAACAACAAATGTAGAGGGAAGAGCTATTCACATTACAAGACAACTAGTGAAACAAAATTAACAACAGCATAGTAGATTTCTTCCATTTACCCCTCTGGACCTGCTTTCCACCACCTCCTCCCTCTGCTTTGACAGCTACCTCACGTGAACCGCCTAACTAGGACACTCGTGCTGCCTCGGGGTTGGTTTTTGTTGAGTTGGATTAACTGGGTCCCAGTTGGAGAAAGGAGAGTGAGGTCAAGGTCCTTCTTCACAAAATTGTGTTCTGAGACTCAATTTCAAATCTGGGGAAGGAGGTGTTCCCCCAACTTCCAATAAGCAATTCTCAGAACACCAGCAGGGTGTCTGAGGAGTCAATTAAATTCTGACACTATCTGCCTAGAGACAGCAACAGATTCTGCAGGTTGAGGGCTAGTCCTGCAAGACTTCAGGTGCAAGTCACAGGCCCAGGCCATTGCCTGCACGTCTGACCAACTGGCTCTAAATCAGAGATTCCCACAATCTCCTCTTCTTGGGTTTGACTAATACGGTAGAATGACTCATAGAACTCAGAGAAACATGTTAGTAGATCACTCGGTTATTGTTCAAGGATATAACTCAGGAACAGCCAGACGGATGAGATGCATAGGACAGGGTATTTGGGAAGGGGCACAGAGTTTCCATGCCCTCCCCAGGCATATCACTCTCCCAAGTCTCAGGTGTTCACCAACCTGGAAGCTCTCTGAGCCCCATCCTTCTGGGTTTTTATGGAGGCTCCATTACACAGGCATGATAGACTATCATCGGCCGTAGGTGACTGAACTCAATCCCGAGCCTCCACCCGCTCCCTGGATGTCAGTGGGTGGGATGAAAAGTCCCAACGCTCTGATCACCTGGCCGGTTCCTCTGACAACCTGCCCCATTTTAGGTGTTTTCCAAGTCACCTTATTAATATAACTTTCAAGCATTTTTGGAGCTGAGATTCAGAAACTGTGGATGAAGACCAAGTATATATGAGGATATATTTTGGTCATTTGTATGGCTAAATATATATTAATTATATATCACAATATCACATTCAGCCTTGGCCTACCAGTGAGAGCCAATTAGATTGTCTATGTCCCTTAAAAGGCAACATGTTCTCTAAGAAGTTTCCTCTTTCTGGCATTTGGAAAGTGGCAAATTATTTTAACCTTAACCATTCAGACTTGGGAGTGAAGAGTCCTACTGTTAATAGTCAAGAATCTTGTATTAACTCCTTTTTTTCTGTTTTCTAAGCCCATTCACACCTTTGCAATAAATTTCTTTGTAAATAAACCTTCTTCAAATTAGCTAAATTTGAGTGTGCCATCTGTTTCTTGTTTGGGCCCTGATTGATACAAAATATTGTGTAAGCTTCCAGAAATTTGACTGCATATAAAAACTTATATCTATCCATATGTATATCTTTTATTTTTTCTCCACAATTAATAGCATTCTCTGAACACTTTGGTTTTCATCATGTAGATTTTTCCATGTTAACACAATAGGGATTTACCATTTAAAATAAAGTAACCTTGAAACAGTGTAAAATTTAGAAGGCTATCAGATGAAAAAGTAAATATTATATATAATGGAAATGCTTCTGGTCACAAAAAAGGAGTTTAATCCAGGCACTTTTTGTTTTTATAATTTTCTACAACTTTGGAATCTATGGAATGAAAATTTAATGTCACCCCAGGACTGAAGATTATTTGCATTTTTTAAAAAATAAAAATCATTCTTTTCTTCTAATCTCATGTGCCAATGATTTCCTACAAAGTAAATTCTTTCACAGCTGCCTAGTAAAATAGAGCACATTTACCACTTTAGTAAAGAGTGTATCACTTAAAAGTAAACACATATCAAGGAGGAGCATAATTGTCAGCGGAGCTCATTACCACCGGCGTGGAGGGTGCTATGTATCACACCGACACGCTGTACACGTTAAACTTACACGATGGTATCTGTCCATTATATCTCAGAAAGTAAAAATATATCTAAATACAAAATGTTATAAGTAGCTCATATTGGAGTCAACAACAACACTATTGATAACACTGATTTTCAATAGACCCGTTTATCCTTGCACAGAAAGGAACATTTGTGGGGAGGGGAGGGTCTTTTCATCTTCCGACTCCGAGAATGAGTTAGCAGAGTGCCTGCCTCCTTCGTTCAACTTTCAGGCCTGTGCAGTAATCATCTTCCTCGTGCTGCTTCCCTACGCTTGTGTCACTTAGCTTCGTGAGCCTTCTGAATAAGCCCACCCACAAGTTCTCAGTTTCCTGACATCTTTTTCACTCCCAATGATACCTTCATTATCATAATGTTCCAACAAAGTTATTGGAATGCCTTTCCAGTTGCATTAATATTCTGGAGAAGTGTTAAATAGCATTAACAAAGAAAATAAACTATCTTGAAATCTACAATGAATAACAACTCTGAGCAAAAAATGTATTTTCACAGAAAGTAAAACCATATGGCCAAGTGAGAACCACTTTTTCTTATTCACATAATCTCATTATTAAATGCTCCATATGCTATTGTCTGGGAAACCGGAACCACATTATGTTTAAACAGATTCGATCTATTATTCATTTATTAAAAATGACAAAACAGGACAATGGTTTGTTCTGCCTATGCCCTACTCTCCGCTCCCCAAAAAGCATGCAGTTTTCTCTATACACTCTGTTTCTTTATGGATTCCACCAGTTTTGGCTCGAAAGTGAGTTCTCTCTGCCCTGAAGAAGTCTCCTTTCTTTTGGTTGGCAATTATCCCTTTCTCAGAGTTTATTTCAGCACTGAGATTCAAGTCTTGTGGAGCCTATCTCTATGCTCATAACTTCTTTTTATCACTTTAAAGCTATGTTAGTCTTTTGTAAGCCAAAGAAAAATGGGCATTCTCTGTGAATCTCAGTCGTGAAGTATATTATTGTGAAGAACACTGATTTTCTTCACAAACACATTAAAACACTGGCTATAATTGTCACTGGGATTGCAATTAAATATATAATAGAAATGACCGTCATCTGTTATAAAACAAATGATTTAACAATCACAACTTATGCAACTATTGAAAAAAACTTAAGGAATCCTTAAGATAAAAATATACATTGGTGTAACAAACACAATAATTCTTTGAGAGACCCCAAAGCATTTCACTCTTCACACATGGTAAGTAAAATATAGTTATACTATGTACCTTAAATCTGACCTAAATCCAGGATGGTGTGGTAAGCATAAGAATGCTGCCCGCCCCACACACACACTCACAAACATGCCCACACACTCATCTCTGGAACCTGTGAATGTGTTACATACTCATATTATCATGTTGTTAAGGTTTCAGGCATTGCAATGGGAGATTATTCGGGTTCATCCAGGTGGGAGCTAAAGAAGCCATAAAAGCGGGGGAGGGAGAAAGAAGAGCTGAACCAGAGAGATGCAGCAGAAAAGAGAGACAGGAAAGGTTCAAAGCATGAGAAGGACAACTTCCATTCCTGGCTTTGCAGCAGAGGAAAGAGACCACCAATGATTTGAAAGAGACCCCCAGCAGACCTTCAGTAAAGAAATGGGGACTTCATTCCTACAAGTGCATGGAGATCAGTGTTGCCAACAACCTGAATGTACCTGGAAATTGATTTTGACCAGAGGCCCCAGAAAGGAAAGCAAGCCCTGTTGACACCTTCATTTTGACCTTGCAGGACTGAGACAGACAATCTAAGTCTACTGCTGTACGTAAGTATGAGAGCATAAATTGGCCTGCCTTAAGCTACTGAGTTTGTGCTCATTTGCTAATTAGCAACAGAAAACTAATCCAGTAGGCGAGCTTTGCTTGGGATGGTTTTGATGGTCCACATTCTTTTCAGTCATCTATCATTATCACTTTAAATCATTTATTTTTATTTTCCTAATTGTATCTATTTTCAACAAGCAGCAGGAGGCCTTGAACCAAGACGTATCACTGCCCAGTGAAGGCAAAACACAACTGAGTTGCCTTCCAAAGTGCATATTAGCACCTTTTTTAGTTCATCTACACGGTTTCCTAACAAGCCAAGATGTTAATCTAGTCCCTTTGCCCTTGTTGCTCGTTCTAGAATTGATGCCTACATAATACATTTGGCTAACCCAAGACCTGTGCCTACACCTCTGACGTGATTGTTGGGCCATGGGGTGCAGATCTGCTTGAAGTTTTGTCAGAAAGTGAAGGAAGCTGTTACACAAAGAAACAACAAAGCCAGAGAAGGAGAGAGCCTGAGGCATTTGAGTTTATTGTTCCAATTATTCCTGAGGCACCTTTCTAAACTTGATATGGAGTAATAAATTACTTTTTTTTTTAAAAGCCAGACAGAAATGTGTTCCTGTCATTTACAAATAGAAAGAATTAGTGTTCTGTACTCTGTTTTCTATTGATTCTGTAATAAATTATCGCAAACTTAGTGGCAAAGAACAAAACAAATGTATTGTCTTCCAGCTTGGTTGCTCAGACGCCTGACAAAGATCTCACTAGGCTAAAATCAAGGTCTATCAGGCCTCTGTCCTTTTCTGGAGGTGGCAGGGAACAACCTGTTTCCGTGTCTTTTTCAGCTCCTAGAGTACATCCTCATTCCTGGGCTTGTGGCCCCTTTTTCTTCAAAGGGCAGCGAAACCGTGCCTTTCTGTGACTTTGATCCATGGTCACGTCTCTGTCTAATTCTTCTGCCTTGCTCAATCACCTTCAAAGACCCACGGGATTACAGTGGGCCCACCCAAATAAGCCAGAATAGCTCTTTATGTTAGGGTCGGTTGACTAGTGAAACCAATACTATCTGCAACCTAACTCCCCCATTTGCAATGTAACCTACCACAGGCTCTGGGGTTAGGACACGAACATACTGGCGAGTCATAATTACATCCATCACAGGCATGAAGGGCTTCGCCAGGGCCCAGGGCAGGTTTGCTCCAAAATGTTACACATTGGCATATTGATGGCTGTGGGTTAATGTTACTTGACAGGCAGCCAGTGCAAGAGGATCACTCTGACTGCTCTGTCTCCCTGAGAGAAGGAAATAAATCTCATCTGTAAAATGTGCCCTTCTTGCTCCAGGGGCCCACAAGACATACCCTTTTCACTAGAGTTAGGAAATCTGGAACCAAAAAGCATGTGTAAACGAATCTCGTTACTGCTTTACTAATTTACTCCCCAGGTCCAAGTTTTGCTTCAATTCCTTAGTCATAAGCAGCCAAACCCAAGTTTTTTCTGTCTTGTTAATTTTTTCTAAGTTTATTGTTTCTCTATCTAAAAATTATAAAAACCTGGCTGGTTCATTCTGTCTCTGAGCATCATTTAAGATCACCTGTGTGGATGCATTCCCTTGTTTTTCCTCCTGTTAATCTGGTCTTGTGTCAATTTCATTATTAGTCCAACCATAAGAACTCAAGAGGAGTAAGGGGGGGAATTTTCTCCTCCCCAGCAGCTCCTACGGTAATGGTCACAAAACTGGCTTCAAAATACAGAACAGTGGGCTCGTATCTTCCTTTTCCTTCTCGTTGTATTACCTTGGGCACGTGTTAGTGAGTTCTAATCCTCAGCTTTCCCAACTGCAAAATAGAGGCAATAGGAGCTACCTCATTAGAGAGTTTTATAAACATTTATGTACAAGCATTTAGAAAAGTGCTAATGCCATAGAAATGGGACAAATGCTAATTATTGTTACAAGTGTTGGATGAGAGAGGAAAATGTCACCAGAATTCTGGCTTAGAGAAGAGGAAGCCTGTGACCATAGTGATTTAAAAATGGTTCTTCTAACTCCTTAGTACATGTAGTCTTAAGGGGAAGGGACAAGAGAGAGAAATACTCTTTCTTTACCAACCCTGTCATTTAAGAATGCCTATCAGAGGCCCTTGCTGGCATAGCTCAGTGGATTGAGCTTGGGCTGTGAACCAAAGCATCGCAGGTTTGATTCCCAGTCAGGGCACATGCCTGGGTTGCAGGCCAGGTCCCCATTGGGGATCACATGAGAGGCAACCACACATTGATGTTTCTCTCTCTCTCCTTCTCCCTCCTTCTCCTCTCTAAAAATAAATAAAATCTTTAAACAAACAAACAAACAAAAGAATGCCTATCAGGTGAGAACTTCTAGGCCTAGAAGATTCTTGGTGAGTTACATGGTCCCAAAGGGAGATTGAGAAAAAAAGAAAGAAAGAAAACTGTTAGTGAAGTGAAAATTGATTTGGAGAATATTTGGTAGTGTCTAATAAAATTGAAAAATGCACATACTGTATCTATTAGTTTTCTAGGACTGACATGACAAAGCACCAGAAGCTGAGTGATTTAAACAACAAAAATATATTGTCCCACAGATTTGGAGACAAGAAGTTGAAGGTCAAATGTTTGTGAGGTTAGTTTCTCCTGAGGGTTGAGAGGAATAATCTGTTCTGTGCCTCTCCCCCAGCTTCTGGTGGTTTGCTGGCAATATTTAGTGTTTCTTGGCTTGAAGAAGCATCCCCCTTATCTCTGCCTTCATCTTCCCATGTTTCTGTGTGTGTGTGTGTTCCAAATTTACCTCTTTTATAAAGACACCAGTCATCATAGATTAGCATCTCCCCTTAGGACTTCATCTTAACTGAGTTCTCTCTAAAGACCCTATCTCTGTGTAAGGTCACACTTGGAGTCAGTTGAAGTTGGGAATTAAACATATACATTTTGGGGGATAAAATTAAATCCATGAACACCTTATGAAAGAAATTTCCTTATAGGAACATAGTAGAAAAAATATCGTGTAATTATAACAGAATATAGGAATAACAATAAGCATCACTACATTGTATTTCATAGTAGACTGTAGGGGGAAAATGTCTATCAGTATGGTCATGGATAATTTTCAAGTTTGCTTGTATCATAAACTATCACAGTGCATTTAAGATTATCAAATGTTTATGTTTCAATGTGGATAGATCTCCAAAACACAACGTTAAGTGGAAAAAGTGAGTTGCAGTAAGAAAGCTTAGATATAATTTTTAAATCATTCAAAGAAATAGCATGCACTTTTTCTGAGGCATATTTTTAAAAAGTAATGAAATAACAAAAAATTAAGTTTATGCATATTAAGCTGAGTCTGGATAGAGGGGAAGCGGACTGATAAGAGAAACAAATGCTGCTCTTTTACCTGCACTGCCTGTTCGTTTGAAAAGGTCTGAACCATTTTTAGAAATTATTTTGGTACTTCTAAGTTTTGGCTATTTTAGTATCTAAATGGTTACATTATTTAGTTACATTTCTGATTTTTTTAAGAAAAAATTATGGGAGAAGAATAATTGCATCTATATAATTCCAAACTTGGAATTATTAGGTTAATGTTTCTCAATGGGTATGGAACCCATGGATAAGCCATAACAAATGGCTCTTAATACCATCATTTCTATCTTAAAGGGGGCAGATGTTTGTGAAAGCACTAGGTGGGCACATTTGCATTATATTTTGCATAAATATACATATAAATTTGCTTAATTTGCATATTACTTTAAAGGAATTTAACATCACGTATGTAAGGTGAAATAAAAAGCTACCACCTTAACAACTAAATTAAAAGTTTGACATTTAAATTCAAAATTAAAACAGAATTTTAGAAGAATACAAACCAAATAATATTTTCAGGGATGATGTGGCAGTGTGTCTCTCCTGTACAACACAACGGGAAAGAAGGAAAAGAAAGAACAGATGATTTGGGTGAAAGTGAGCAGAAAGTACAGCGAGAGTAGGTGAGCACATGGTGTTAGAAGTCTCATCTAACTGGGTGCTAAACTCATCACTTTTATCATCTATTAAAAAGGAGCTAATACTGCATCTCACAGCTATAGACAGCCCTGTAGAAATAGTTTCTGTCAAGGACCTGTTATACTGCAACTTTTTAAAAATTAGATGCTGATATTTTCAGTTACTTTTCTGATACACCAGAACATCGTTTTCTGGACGGTGGCATGAAGATGACTAAGGACTATTTTGAATGCTGTTAAAGAAAAAATAAGTCAGATGTAGGTAAGGAGAGAGTTTACTCAAATAGACTATTACAATAGGAGGAGGGGGATTACTGCAACAGACAGAACACTTGTGGGTATAAGGTCTGTGCTTATGTCAAAGATTAGGCAGGAGGGCGCGTCTTGCACAGGTAGGAGTAAAACAGACTAGAAAGAAATGAGTTTGAGGGTGTAGGGTGACCAGTTAGGAAGTTCTGATAGCTGTCTAATAATGTCTTTTCCTGAGGGCATTCGATTTTGAAGAGGGCCCATGAAGGAGGAGCTGTTTCTAATTTCAGTACTTTATTAGATTCAGGGGCGAGTCCAGGTCCAAGGACCTGTGGGGAAGGGAGAAGACTGACTGAAATTTGGGTTAAATAAAGGTAGAGGATGTTTATCCATATTGGTCAGGTAAAGCAAAGGAGTGAAATAATCAAATTATAGCAGAAGCTAATTAATCCAAATATGGGTGTAATTGATTAAAATTGGGAAAAAGCTTTCTTAAAAGCAGACACATTTTAATTAACATAGATTTGCTCATTAGTAAATAGCATTGGATTTATATTCCATTAAAGGTATTCAAATGAAAGAAAAACATAAAGGTAATTTATTTCTTAAATGTTGGTTCCAAAATTGTTGGCTCTATATTTATTACAGTGATTTTATTTTATTATTTTATTTATTTATTTTTTACTTGCTGATCCAAAGCTTTAGTCTTTAACAAATGTCTTATTTACAAGCCTTATTTACAAATGGCTTATGAATGCATTATGCTTTCTTCCTCTTTACATTTTTTCTTTTTGTTCTCTTTTTTATTGCTGTTCAGGAACAGTTATCTCCGTTTTCCCCCACTATTCACCTCCCCCCCACATCCCCCCACCTGCTCCAGCCATTCTCACCTCCCTCCCTGGATTACACCCCCCTTTGGCTTTGTCCAAGTGTCCTTTTTACATGTTACTTGACAACGCTTCCCCCTTTTATAATGATTTTAGTAGAATTAAGGATGCATTGTGATTATTTCATTCTAATTCATTATTTTTGAAGATTTTATTTATTTATTTTTAGAGAGGGGAAGGGAGGGAGAAAGAGAGGGAGAGAAACATCAATGTGTGGTTGCATCTCACGGACACCCTTCTGGAGACCTGGCCTGCAACCCAGGCATGTGCCCTGACTGGGAATACAACTGGTGGCCCTTTGGTTCGCAGGCCAGTGCTCAATCCACTGAGCCACACCAGCCAGGGCTAATTCATGCTAGTTTAAATCTTATTGTCATGCCAGACCTTTTGTGTCTTAATACCAGGTCTTCCACTGGCATGTTTTCTCTTGTAAATGATATATGATCACTTCTGCATGTCTGTGGCTTTCCAGACAACTGAGAGGAGAAAAAAAGCTGGTTTGAAAAATATAAGCCTTTGTTTAAACATAGATTTAGTTAAGAAAGGAGTAAATACTAGCATTATTATAGAAGCATAACTAAGGTCAGTGGAGCTAAATAAATTTTAAACTTTTTAAATTTTTAAAAATTACTGTTTACATTCAATATTATTAGTTTCAGGTGTACAGCCTAATGATTAGAAAATCCTATACTTTTCTAAGTGTTCCCTCTGATACTTCCAGGAGCAACCTAGCCACATACACAGTTACTACAATGTTATTGACTATATTCCCTGTGCTGTACTTACATCCCCTTGACTACTCTATAACTACCAGTCTGTAGTTCTCGATCCCTTCCCCTTCTTCACCCAGTTCCCCACATCCTTCTCCTCTGAAAACCATCAGTCTGATCTCTGTATGAGCCTGTTTCTGTTTTGTTTGCTCATTTATATTGTCCTCTAGATTTCACATAGGAGTGAAATCCTATGGTATTTGTCTTTGACTGACTTATTTCACTTAGCATAATACCCTCTAGGTCCATTGATGTTGCAATGGTAAGATTTTATTTTTTTCTATGACTGAGTAGATAAGAAAAGCTGTGATACATATATACAATGAAGCTAAATGAATTTGTTTGGGGGTGTTCCCCTCTGCCTCTCATGCATGAACTTAAAATATTTAATTCAGGGACTATGTTTTATTTCCACAATTAAAAACATTTTAAATATTAATGGGAAAAATCATTGATGTATTATCCAGAGAGGTTATTGAATTTTATAAAATATGTAAATAAACTCAAAGCAAATGAAATTTCCTAGTACAAACATAATAGGATATAATCATTCATTCTCTTATTACAAAACAGCTCTAAGAGATTATAAAGATAAAAAAAGAATATACAAAGTGGAATAAAAAATACTAGTAATATGTTTATAATCAGAGAAGTTCTTTTTAGGAAAAATTTCAGAAATGAATTTCTAACCATCTCCTTTTCCTACTTGACATTGACTTCTGAAATCCAGGGCCCATATTATTCATGTCTTATGCACCTTCATTACTAGCTCAGAATAAACCTATGTGATTATGTAATATTTAACAAACTAAGATATTGACCCTTAATGTATAGTTTAAAGAACCACTTTATAACATTTGAATCCCAATCATGGAATTGCTAATGTTTTATGCTAAAAGAATTATGAATCAAAGCTCTCCCCTTTTCCATTTTAATGACTTTCTTTCACTAATAATCTGGATTTTTCATTTGTCAGTTCCTTGGTTTATTTTTTAAAAAAGAGGAAGTGATTGGTAGCAATAACTGAATAAAAGCAAATGAACCCTCAGGAACAAAAAAGCATTCAGTTGTGTAGATTTAGGTCACTTGATTCACAACTTCCTTGTCCCCTTATGTAATTATCCTTTAATGCAAAACTTTGTAGCTAGTTTCCTGTGAATAAGCAAAATGCTGGAAGTTTTCTCCTAAGTGATCAATTGTATGCAAGTATGATGGGCAATGATGTCTTTGAGGTCAGTCTATATATAATCTGACTGAATCAAAAGAATCTTAAATTAGTGGCAAAATGCTGAATGTGGACACAACCACCTTCAGAGTTCCAGATAAATCTCTTAAAATCTCTCTACCTCAGGAGAGCCAAGGCAAGCTTCACATACTGGCAAAATGCCGTATAGATTTGTTTCTAAAAGATCCATATGTGAGATGATTAGCTTAACACAGCAAGTGGAAAGTGGGTTATCCTCACTTTTTTCTTGGTGGTTCAATCCAACCAATATTTATTAAATAACTATTATATGTCAGACACTAATAGGTGTTTGGTATCCTAACGTAGGTCAGTTTATTCAAATGTAACAGATAACTAAACAAAAAGAGACTTCAATTAATATTAAATTATACGATATAAATGCACACAGGGCACTAAGGAAGCCCAGGGCCAGACTCCAGCATCACCTGAAGAGTCAGGGATGGGATAGATGGTGCTTGAGGTGAAACATAGAGCAGTGTAGATGGGTAGGCTTTCAATTACTGGAATTAACTTCCTTTGTCATTTTCTCAATTATTCCTCTGACTACCTTTACACCACCGATGCTTGGTATTTGGAAACGTATCATATGTAAATGCAGCTATTGACCAGTGACCCTAAAGCTCCAAATCCTGAAGTATCTAATCTCAGATGTCTCCTAAAAATAAAGTTAAATTGCTTTGTTAGGAAGAATTAAAAACCCAGGTGAAACCAGTTTAAATAAGAAAGGGAAATAATTTCAGAGTACTGTGAATGCCTTAGATTTTTTTCTTTGTTTTTATTGTTGTTCAGCTACAGTTGTCCCTGTTGGAATCCTTAGATTTGCATTGCATTATTTAGGTGTGTGCTTTGACTCTTATTTTGCTATGTCCTCAATGCTGCCTTTTATATATTAGTGTTTCAGAATCCAGTCTCCTTCCCTGAGGCAGTGAAGTTATTTCAACTGCTTCGGCCCACACATTTGTATAGCAAACCATTCAGAAGGAGAATAGTTTCTCTTACTCTAACCACCAAATATAAATCCTGGACACTGAGATGAATGTTTTAGATTGGGTCCACCTGTGAACCAGTGTATTTGGGTGGAGAAACACAAAGAGATCAGATTGGCACCTTAGTGCTATCCCTGAAACAATCTCAGGGACTAATGAATGGGTAGGTGCCATTGGTTTAGAAGATTCATCAGGATTTGCTCTAGAGCAGGGTGTGCAGCGAGTAGGGGAGGGTGGAAGTGGTAGCTCCAGAAAAAGCCTAGGCAATTCCCAGCACCTGCATCGAGATTTCTCTTTATTCTCTACTGATCTTCTTGTATTCCACACTTATCATCATATCTTTCTAAGGGGTTTTTTGGGGGGAATGAATAAATTGCTTTTGCGTATGTGAATTAAGGGATTTTGGTAGATCTCCAGGTGTATCATTTATGAATAATTCTCCAATTTTCAGTGAACAATGACTGTTAATATTCACCTGCTGGTATCTGTATATAGCCCTGATCTAATTTCCACACTTTCTGAGACCTGTACCCTCCCTCCTAAGCGTGATGCTTCAAAGTGATCCCAGCTCTCTTCCGCAGTGGTGTGTGATTGCAGCGATGCCCTGCGTGGTTCACACTTTTTATCCTCACGTCGGGCAACCCCTTTCCACGGTGACTCAGGGTTTACCATGTCGTTTCATTTGGCTAATGAACAGCAGAAAATATGATGCAAGCAGAAACTAAAAAAGTGCTTTCACATCAGGATTCGCTGCCTTGAATAAGTTAAAACCTCAGTTCTGCCACGCAAATAAGCCTGGGCTAGACTGCTGGATGACGAGAGACATGTGGTGACTCAGTTGCTTCCACAGCCCCAGCTGAGAGGTTGCCCATCAGCAGACCTTTGAACGAGACATTAGATTGTATAGAAGTGGGCTGACCTGCCAGGTAAACACACGCAGAAGCAAGCCACGCTGACTTCATTCCTCAGATCTCAAGAAGGGACTGGAATTAATTATTACTGATACATGAACAAATGACTAATTAGGGAAAAGAAGTATGAGGGGAATAGTCCATTTGTGGGTCATATTGATATTGTAAACCCGGAGAAAGAAGTAATGTACTAAGAAGGGCTGCCAGTGGCTAACTGGGTTCAAATTTTTTTTAAAAAAATCGCCTAGCAGCCATTTCTGGGTGGGGCCTTTCACACAGACTAAACAACTGCACTTCAGGAAGAGGCCTGCACTGAACCACCTGCCTCTGCACTGAGCTGTCTGCCTGCACTATTTCTGTCATCTGAGCCAGCCCTTAAAGGAGTTCCTGACTCCTATTGCAACCAATAGGAGTGAGACTTTTTTCATCCAACTGGAGCTATGCAGCTCTGACCAACCAGAGCAGAACTATTCTGACCAATCAGGACAGTACCTTTTGGACCAATCAAACTGTGAGATTTTGGAGTCTTCATTTGCATAAGGACAGCTCAATTAGGGACCAGGAGTGGGAACTTCTGTTCATACCAACCTGGGAGCACACCTTCCCTTTCCACTGAGAATTGAAGGCTGAGTCTCCCTGGCTTAGCTTAGACACCAAAGATGTCTCACCAGATCAGAGTAGACCAGTGCAATGTGAAAGAGTCTGGTCTGGAGCAGAGCAGAGCAGACCATTGACATGCAGAGCAAAGCTGTCAGGCTGGAGAGGAGCCTGGTGCCAGGGCTACCTCACAGCTGTACTATATCTTAGTTGAGCTATTTGCAGTCAATGAAATTTTCTTCTTCACAGCACCCCAAATTGAGGATTCCAGTTGGTGTTGACTTGGCACCAATGACCTTCAGTTGACAATATCAAAGAGGTTATACAAGGAATGGGGAAGGAAGTAGCTGACCTCAGTCCCATTGCATGAACCAAACTTGTATTGATTGGAAGAAATACAGCTCCTTGAATGAAAGGGGTACTGGGTAAATGAATTACTTATCCATTATAGTTGCTCATACTTTTGGAGTTGAGTTTGTAATTTGTAAGAGCACTGTAGTGCAACATTAACTCAAGGTAGACATATTAAGAAAATACATTGTTTAAAGAGGTCTGGTCATATTTCAATTTGATTCACAATTTAATCTATACATTTTTTTCTTGGCTCCTCTAAGTAGGGGCCATGCTTGCAACCCTTTAGAGGACAATAGACAAGCAGTGGTTTCCTGCTAATGGACTATTGCATCAGTGAATACATTAGGAATAGAAAGGTAGATACAGCATGTTAATATATAGATGGGTTTTATCTAGTGCAACCTGCGATATATTTTAATTTTGTGATTAAAATTATAAAGTAAGCCTTTCTAAAACTTGAATATGAAAGACATTGCATGAGATCCAAATCTCCCTGTTATGAAACTGTCCCTCCAAAATTCACGTGCTGAAGCCTTAACCCCAGTGTGACTATATTTAGAGATAATGGGTTTAGGGAGGTAGCTAAGGTCAACGGGATCACAAAAGTGAAGCCTGAATCAAATAAGACTGGTATCATGATAAGAAAAGAAAGAGATAGCAGAAAACTCTCTCTCTCTCTTTCCACACAGAGGAAAGGCCATGTGAGGACATAGCAAGAAGGCAGCTGTCTGTGATCCAAGGAGAAAAGTCTCAACAGACACCAACCCTGCTGGTACCTTGATCTTGGATTTCCTGGCTCCAGAACTGTGCGAAAATTAATTTCTGTTGTTGAAGCCACACAGACTGTGGTATTGAGTTGGCCGTAAGGTTTACTTAGTTCTTTCTGTACGATGGCTCCAGTAGCACTTAGTTGTCTTTAACTTCATTAGATTTGTTAGATTGTGTTGTGACAGCTGTCATATCAGTGTGCATTTAAAAAAACATCAAAATTGGTGAATTTTTGTGTAGCCATTTTAATATTGGAATTGTAGAAAATATGCAACATTTTTGGCATATTATGCTTTTTATTTCAAGATAGGTAAAAATACAACTGAAACACACACAAAAATATTTGTACAGTGTATGGAGAGGGCACTGTGACTGATTGAACATCAAACGTGGTTTGTGAAGTTTTCTGCTTGAAATCTGTCACTGGATGATGCTCAAGGTTGGGCAGACCAGTTGAAGTTGATAGAGACCAACTCGAGACATTAATTGAAAACAATCAATGCTATATACCCTGCAGTAGATAGCCAACATACTCAAAATATCCAAATCAATAAAGTTATTAGTGAAAATGAAAAATGTGCCTTTTATCTTATGGAAAAAGCCATGTGGACTTTTTGGCCAACCCACTACTTCATTATGGCAGCTTAAGCCGAGTGACCACTTCAGGCCAGTTAAAGTGAATCTCTCTGTACTTTCCTCATCGTGCCTTTTGCTTTTTACTCATTCCATTTTACTGTGCTATTGTTAGGAGCTGCATGAAGCTTGTCCTTCTAGAACCTAATTAGGGTTTGTAAATCATGGTAATTAGACCTTTTAAGAAAATATTAAATAAAGAAAATTCATTATCACCAACCCTGTAAAAATGATAATTAAACACTTACTGACCCTTCCACAATATTTTGTTTGTTTTATGTGCTTAAAATGAACTAAATGATAAATATTATTTTTTAATCTCCATGTATATTCTGGACATTTGGATCTGGACCTAGAAAAATGGGGGTGCATTGAAATAAAGACTGATTCCTGTGGGAGGGAACTGAGCTCTGCGTGATTATGCTTTGCACACACTTGAAAATCAACATTATTGCACAGGAGGAAAAGCACTGGGACCCTAAGGCAAATTGTAACCTGAGGATGATTAGGATCTAACAGTGCAGATTCATCAATGGTAACAAATACACCCCTTTGGTGAGAGGTGGGCTATGCACTATGCATGTATGGAGTCAGAGGGCCTAGGGAAATCTCTGTACCTTCTCAATTATATTGCTGTGAATCTAAAACTGCCCTATAAAATAAAGATGAATATTTTTAATCCATAAATTTCACAAAAGCAATTAACAGTGTCTGATAATGACACCAGCATACACTGATAATGTTAAATTTTTAGGGATTGTGCCATAAGCCATTGGAGGGGGTAGTAATAAGTAGTATAGTTATTACTTTATAAATGAGTGGGTGAACTATTATTCCTAAAATGGTTTTGTCATCTTGTTCATTCTAAAATATGTGTTAAGCAACATTGAAATGATATCTTCTGCATCAAAAATGTAAATTTCTGAGGTGTCCGACCAGATCTTACTGACAGAGGATGAAATGCATTAAAAAATTAGTTTCTGCTCAGAGAGATGTTCTGAATAATGAGAATAGTCTAGATTGGAATGAAGGACATAGAAATATAGGAGACAAAAGGGCAGTTTACTCATAAATCGGTGCAGAAAGAGGCTGCTAAGAGGAGAGAGAATCAGCACACTGGTCACTGTCGGGACAATGAAAGAGATATGGGGAATGTATGTTTAAAGGGGCCATCTCTTTATAGGAAAGGGAGTGATAGGCAGAGAAGTTATATTTACTAGGAGAAAAAGAATAAGACTCCACATAGATTTTTTGGGTGATTAGGCAATATGAATTAGGTAGAAATTTGATATAATAACCACAAAACTATTTTCAACCCAAGTTTCTGAGAAATCTTGATGAGGAAGGCTTACTCTATTGGATGGAACTCAGTGCTTCTTGTCTGGAGTAAATTTCTCTCTTCTACACTTTTATAATGTCTACTGTATAAATTCACATAACTACCACATTGCATTGAAATATATATTTTTTAAATGCCTGTCTTACATTGGGTCAAATTCCTCTAAATACTAATGTTTACAGTTTATCTCATTGTCTTTCCCACATATATCTAGTGGATGTTCAATCAGTGTTTATAGAATTGAACTGTAAATGGTTCCTGTAAACCAAACGGTTAACTAAAGAGCTATTTCCCTCCAGTGGACATGGTATAAAGCAATGGTAATTTTATAGGATTTTAAGACATTATATTTAAATACACTCTAAAATCCAAAATAATATTAAAGAAATGTGGGCAGTCTACTTTTGTCTTTTGTAAACTATTTTTTAGCCATGCTATTTTAGACCTTTCTCCTTACAAAAATATAAATCTCTACTTGTATTCTGGGCTTCTAGCACTGCTATCCTGTTGTTAACAGATTAAGAGAATTGTCAGCTAGCTTAAGTACTTAAATGCAGTATCAAGTACTTTGATAATATTAATTAAAATAAAAAAATCCCAGATGATGTAATTTGTTTTGCTTCCAACTTTGCTCTAAGATGCAAACAAACTCATTTTTTGTAAATAATTTAAACTGTAAATAAATGGAAAATACATAATATGACTATATAAAAATCAAGAGGAAATTTGTTGTCATTTAAAATTAAATGCCATATAAATAAAGAAAAGGCTTTCACTGTAAAACAGAATATGACATAGAATTATTTAAAATGTTTTTATTTCTCTTAGAGATTGCTAAATGACACTTAAAGAAGGTGAAAACATTTTATTGCTAAAATAATGCTGCTATGATTCTGCTTTGGACTAGAGAGGAATTGATGGGACAACCTGACAAGCACTGGCTGGCTTCACCCAGTTTTAGGGAAGGGTTTAAGAGAGAAAGAACACATACACGCAGATATGTTAAAGGTCCCTTTTATTTAAACATCCTCACCTGAGGATTTGTTTATTGATTTGAGAGAGGAAGGGGGAGGGGAGAAAGAGAAACATCAATAGGTTGTCTACCTACACGCCCCAACCCGGGATCGAACCTGCAATCTAAGCCTGTGCCCCTGTAACCAGAAAAGACACCAGCGTTCGGCGTTTGGGCTGCCTGTCACCAGCGAACCCAATAAGCAACGACAGCGATTGAATCTTTATGGACGCTTTATTCAGATGGCCAGCGATCTGAGAAGACGGTGGGTTCATACCCTAGTATACCATCTTGTCTTCTCTTTCCTGGCCAGATTTTTTACAACAGGGAATAAACCAGGTGTGGTGAGGACTTTGAAATTCAGGGAGGATTAGGTGAGCGAAGCTGCAACGTTCCTGTTCTGGGCAGTTAGCTGTTACCAGGAACAGTGCTCATCTGTATCTCCCTGGAGCACAGGGGTCTGGATGCCTCCAGGCGGTAATCTTCTATCAGTGCCCCTGGAGGTCGGCTGTTCTCCCAGGAGCCAGGATGGGCCTCATCTGTAGTTTCTGAAACAAAATCCTTAACATACACATTACTTGCTAGACTTATAACTTTCTACCTTAAGCTAAAAATTTCCAAGTCTTGAGTCGCCTATCACTCCTAGTGGCAATCGAACTTGCAACTTTTGGGTGTAAAGGACCGCCTTCCAGCCAATGGAGCCATCAGATCAGGGCATGTGCTAGTCAGTTTTTAACACATACATTTTTAAGCCTCAATTCTGGTGCCATCTTTGTTTAGTTTTATTTCCACTTGTAACTTTTGTTATTTTGTTACATTGTATATTTTCTTACAAGTGACTTTAAATTTTTCCTAAAATTAGGTTAAAGTGGAAAACTAATAAATTAAGCAAGCATGTGTGCATGTTATATACACACATACATATATGTGTTATATATACATATATACATATACATGTACACATACATATACATATAAAGGGAAGGGACCCCCTTCCCTTTCTTGCCTCTAAAGGGACCATTTCTCTCATGGAGCACACCACTACCCAGAAATGTACAAGGACCAGATCAGATCATGTTCCATCCAATATGATCGCAGTCATACCTCGGTATTCACTGGCTTCAGAACTCGTCACACCCTGTTCTTGTTGCATTTTGATGAGAAAAGAAAAAGTTTCAGCACTGGGCACTTGTTGAGGACTCTTCGCACTTGCTACAACTTGTGTGAGTTGGTTTCAGTACTCCTCGGCTCCTTTACTGGTCAGTTCTGGAACGAATTAACTACCGAGTTACCATTGTATTATCTATTTTATTAATCTCATATTAGGATGAGTATCATAATAGTGATCAGGGACTCTAGGCTGCTAGTCAGATTAAATAATACATAAAATACACAGGCTGATTCTTAGCTCTGCTGAGAATAATTGTTACAGAACAGATCCAAGTGGGGTGTACGATATACTATTACCAAAAGTATCCCCCACTAGGTTCACTATGCCTGAAGCCAGAGAAAAGGTGTCTCTCAATGCCAGAGATTTGTGGACAGGAAAGGGAATATTTATTTAAAGCTATACAGACTTTATGTAGTGACTTAATGTCTTCATTAAAATATTAAAGTCCTTTAGGATACCCACAGACGCACACAGCCCTTCTTTCTCCCTCTGCCCTAGTCTGGGGTACCGTATCTCAGGAAAAGAAGTAGAAGTTTGTGGTTCGGGCTCCCGGCACCATCAGCTGTGTCGCCTCTATGATTTCCAGCTAATCCAAAGCCATATGGAACCTTCTTATGCCCCACCAGAAAGAGTCCTTTCACCCCTTTTCTTCCAGGCAAAGTATCTCTTGCTTCCTAAGCCACGTGGCAAAGGGTGCACCCCAAAGCCATGAAGCCCTCACTCACGCCAAAGCCGTGAAAATCTCCCCTTGCATGGCTGCAGGTTCTGGGTTTAAATCCCCGTGCCAACCTTCCACTGCAGCCCCATTTCCAACTCCTCCTACGATCAGTTACCCCTGCCAGCATTCCCGTATTCTTCCAGCTTTACTGGGCTGCCATGGTAAGCCTGAGCAGGTGTGGCCCCATATCATGGAGCCAATCTTCTCCAAGCTCTCATGCTGGTGCTGTAACCAGGGGGAGCTGCCTCCCAGTTACATCTTGGGTGGAAGTCACTCCCATCTCCCTGGCTCAAAGCGTGGCCACAGCTATTTAACATATCTATGCAACCAGTTAAAGGTTACAGATGTGTTAAATGACCATGCCAGCGATTAGCTGCAAAGTTGTTGCTATTCAAAACAACTGTCAATGGCCTTGCTCCATGTGTCCCATCCCCCAGCTCAGACTTGTGGGAGAGAGCGGGGGAGGACATCCTCTATATTTTTCTAATATTTCCTGGACACCTTGAGTTCTGGACCCCATTCCATATCTCTATTTGGGGCCCCTCTCTTGGCTCCACCCTGTTACATAATGAATTTCTGATTTTTTTTATTTTTAAATTTCATAGGCTACTTGCTATAACCTTTCAAAGATACTTTCCATGGTTTTCAAATTAAATCATTTACTAATATGAATATATTCAAAATGAATTTTCAGCTTTTAAACCTATTCTTTAAACAGTACAAATCCATATTATGATTAAATAAACAGGCAAAACATTTTGAAAAGAAAACTATTAATCATATGCATATATTGGCAGTTTCTTAAATATACAACTGATAAAACCAGTTTGATCTTCTTTTCTCTTGTAGAGAAATTTCAGGAATCAAAACCTGAATTGTCTTTGTGATTGTCTTTGCAACACAAAGAACTGATTATATATTTAGTCAATAAATAAAGAATGACTGGTTTCATGGTATGTATTGTTCATTTATTTCCCCAGCTGCATTTACAAGGTTTCCTTTGAAACTACAGTAAAATGAGATGTTCTCGGTAGAGAATAGAAAAAAAATAGTGTGTTTTCTCTTTTCTATCATGGTCCAGCACTGCAGCGTGAGACGTACAAGCAGGCTCTGGATTACACGGAGATGGGGGCACAGGGAAAGGTTTCCTGTGGGTGAGCTTATTATACATGTATTCTATGTTTAGAGGTTTTGGTAGGAGAGGAACTGGCTGGCATGTGCAGTGGCAGCCTGTGGGAGGTGTTAAAAGAAGGGTTGGTAGGAACTGCCCAAATCAAAGAAATAGAGGAGGAGTTATTATGACCTTTGAATTTTTCTCCTTCTCAAGTATTCTATTTATTGTCCTCAACATTCATTTCTTTTAAAATTTCCAAGTCATTTATACAAGAAAATCAGTTATGCCAGAGCACATGGACGTAATCAGGAAAAGTCTAGCTTGGGCCAGGACCTCACACCAGCTCCCACAGTCATTAGTCACCAGACGAGAGCTTTAATCTGTCACCCTCGATTCATTTGGGCTTTGATATCGGAATATTTATATTTGGGAAGAAAGCATCAGAGATGGCTCATCTGCAGCAAAGTGAACTGTGTTTGAATATTGTGCTAGAAAACCTACTGCTTTTCTGCTATGGGCTGATTTAAAGTTGCCTCCTCAGCTCTCAAAAACTGTTGTCATTTGAAGGTGGACCAGGGAGTAAGAGGGTTACTTTACCAAATTGACTTTAGTCCCACCACAAATCTGTAGTTTCTGCGTGAGATATTAGAGCTCAGCACTGAGGTCCAGCCCTCCCTGGAGAAACGACCTGGGAAAGGACCCCACCGTGACTTCTAGAAGGACAGTAATGAGACCAGCTTACTTCTTTGTGGTTTGTGCGGAGGTGTCAAAGAAACAAAAACGAGATCTTCACAGAAAAAAATAAAAGATTGAACATGTCAGCAGCTTGTTTGACAGAAACAAAACAAAACAAAACAAAAAGCAAAAACCACGAATTAAGGAAACTGTAAGCAGATGCACACAGACATATTTTTCTAACTAGAGTGATGGTGGCAGTGGTTTAATACACATCTACCAATATTATTTCCTTTATTTCTTTTTTGACATATCCTCGAGATTTTATTGTCACATAAAAAAACAAAATATGAACCTTAGAACTGGATCGCCTGGTCCTTTCTCTTCTTATCTCCTCCTAGTTTAAAAGGTTTGCATCCCTTAACTAGCCAGCATTCTCGTAGACCTGCAGTTGGGCTCAACGCATTTAAGCCTCAGCACAGTCTTTGCAGTTTATTATGATTTATATTCAAATTAAAATTTTCAGTGAGTCAAAAATTGAGAAAAGTATATATACCCAAACTAATATAACATGTGCAAAGTCTTAGACAAATATTTTCAATATTCTTCTCCGAAAGTATAAGAAAATAACAATTATAAGAATCCATTTTTTTTGTTTGTTTTTCTCTCCCCTTTCCCCTTTGGATAGTAGACTTGATCTTTCTGTGTTGTAGATTTTATAAGGAAAGTCCTGCATATTTGTTCAAGTATAATAAAAATTTTTGGATAGTTTTTTAGATTTTTATATTAACATACATATTCAATTCTATATTGAATAGACATAATGGTTCATTTGTAAAAGTTAAGGATTTGTGATTGCACCAGATTATTTTACATAGATGGTATTACACTTCGAATTGATTTCTTGGAACAAAAACCATTATATCACAGAAGCTTGTGAAGTTGGGATCTGAGATTTCAAATAAATGCATTCTCCTCCATTTTTGAGAGAATCAAAGACTTTCATTGTGATTCAAACAAGAATGACAAAGGTGACTTAGGGTTTCATTTTTTGACTTTGTAGCGAGTGCTCTTTTTGTTGCTACGGCCTTAAAGATCTCCCTTTCTATAAATCTGACAGCAGCTTGTTTGCCTTAAATCTAAGAGGCCTAACCGTTTAGAACTTAAAACTCCTGCATCAGTTTGAGGCGCTGTCACGCTGGAATGAGTCAACAGGTCAGACACTATCTCACTGGGAAAGAAAAACGACCGTGTCTGAGTGTCCAGAATAACGATGCTAAGTATGGACACGTCTAAGTCATTCAACATTTCAACGGTGGCCAAGTGACACATGCTGGGCAGACTCGACTTCTACAACGGGACCCTGAGCTCTTTGGGAAGAGGTGGTGATGCAGATTTGCTGAAGATAATGGCTTGTTACGTTTTGAAAAAGAAATGAATTTCTAGCTCAGACAAGGACCTTTCAGAAATGCTAATTGCATCACTTTGTTTTTCTTAACTGTTTAATTCTTTTTAACAAAAGTCCCTGTAACCTACCCCACCCATTGCCCTCATAAATATCCATTCTTGATGTTAATTTTTATACTTTTACATTTAAAATATTACTATAAATCTTATCTTATCTCCCTTGGAAATTACATTTGCATTTTTGTGAGGAACGATTAAAAACTAATGGAAAGAGATTGTTTTAAACAAAAATTACATAAGCATCCATATATAAAGGAAGGGGTTCTCAGAACTATTGAATACATAAAATAAATAATACAGCATCTTCTATTTATAGCTCCCCACCAAGACAGTAAAGTACTAAAGACAGACTATTGTCAATGACTCTGGTGTTACCTAATTGGCTACTTTCACCCCATTGTTATAAGAAACATCTCTAAAGGTATATTTCTGTACTGCTTTCTGTCCCAAAAGTCTATGGGGTATAGTTAAAGAAAAAGTAACAAAGAGATAAAAATACTAATAGAGAAAGGTTTTGAGATATGCTAATTTTGTTTTAATTGAAATATGGCTCATTAATGGGCTTTCATGAACTGCATTATTAAAACTACCTATCATAAATTTCACTATAAGAATATATTCAGATATTTCCAATTTATTTCGCATGTTTTTGTGTAGCACTTACTGTATATCTGGCATAGTAAGAGACACTGGGTGCATAGCAATAATTAAAATATAAATGGTTCTTTAAGATTTACTTGAATTAATTTTCACTTAATACTAATGAAATATGCTAACATGCATAAATTTTTCTGTGCAATATTTTACAAACTATCTGATTGATTTTTTTCATGATCTATGAAAAAGTATAAAGTCATTATTATGATTTCCATTTTGTATATGAAGGAATAAAGCTCCAAAGACTTAAGCAAATTTACAATTTTTTGGCTTATAAGTAGTGCGTCATACTTTGCAATTGTTCTCTGAAATGTAAAGAAATGCTCGTATACTTCTTAGATCTCCTACCCACTTTTTTCTCTCTATTCTTTAGCAGAAATTCCCAGTAATATCTTCCATGCTAACCTGTAAATAGTTAGATATTCAATAAAATTTTAATAAGCTAATATGCAAAAATGATTCACAAATTATAGGGTAAGGATGGTTGAGTTAAATCTTATTTCCTCCAGATAAGCAAAAATATCAATAGTCCCAAATCCTAAAACAGTTATCATCTTTTTAAAACTTTGGCAGACCTTTTAGTTGCCTGTTCCAGGATTTAGTCAAACTTGAGAAGAAAAATTAGTTATTTTGAACAATATTTTCTTTGGATACAACTGAAATCCATTATCCCCTGAATTAAAGTTGACAAAGATTGATTAAATTCTATTAAAATGTTACTCATCTCTCTAGAGCCAGATAAGTTTCATCTCTGACCATTCCAAATGTCAGTAATTTATATTTTAAACTCTGAATATTTAGAGCATTTCTTAAAAGTTTATATTACATAAATAGAATAGTATAGGTTGGATCCTATTTCACATTTACTGAGTTTCATGTGCTTAATTTCCATAAGTCGTTATTAAGGGTTTGTATTTTTTCTGTGTACGCCTTTATCTAGTTGCATATTACTCAGAGGTAGTGTTATATTTGGATGACTTCTCAAATGGATTGTATGGAGGCTGAAGTCCAGAATTATATTAATTTCTCATTTTTCTATTTTAGCTTTAGGCTAAGGACTGCTACAGCCAATGGTTAATGAGGAAATCTTGGAGGCAATGCCTCATTCTGACTAATGAACTCAAGCACAACTATTCTCCATAGCTGCCTTGCATTAATATCATTCAACGTATACTAGACATTTACATTTCCAAAATCAGTGTGTTCTGTCTCAAAGTGGCACCTGAAACCGTTATGACTGTTTGGTAAATACCATTTTGTACATTACAGCAATTAGACAGTAATCAAGAGATTCTACTTGGTAGAAAATTCGAATTGCCATAGCAGCAGAAATGCATGATTTTTGAAAGAAAAAAAAAACACATACTTTTGCACTGATTAGAAAAGACTTCATGGAAGAACTATGAGGCAGCCCTTGAAGGATAAGTAGGGCTTCGGTAAGAGTGAGAGATCTTGGGTACAGAAAATACTTGTGATTGACAATCACTGGTAACGGCAGGATTACACTCTTTCAGCTCCACTGGTTTTCCTGTTGAGGCATTACAATACCATCCAAAACGTGGACAGCTACTCTGTAGTATCTGTGGAGGGGCAGTGATGTACAAGAAAACATGATAGACAGTGAGTCAAAGGAATTGTTTTGTTCCTGCCATTATTTCTTACTAGACTTAGATGTTTGTTAAAGTTGTGTAGGCTCTCCAAAATTCAGCTTTCCCAGATGCAAAATAAATAAGATGACTTACTATTCATTAACCCCCCACCAGAACAAATATTCAATGTTGATGATGTTTTAAAAAATGGATACAATTATGGTTCTTGCTTTTCTTCTCTTTTTAATCTAATTTGGGATTTGTAATCTCAAAGACTTTCTCATTTCTCTTTTCATTTGTCTATACAGAAGCCCGAATTTAGCAATGTTTGGTATATATTCTACTCTATTTCAATTTGACCCACTGGGACTGAGTCAAAAGGAAATAAGAAAAGCAAAAGGGTGAGAAAATCAGAGTGAGTTCAGGTAATTGGAAATATTTTGTGAGGCTCACTTTTAAAAAGTTAGAGAGAGATGTATAAAAGCAAGGGCAAGCCGACAGGGACATCACATGTCATGCTTAAGGGTTTGCATTTCGTTCTCAAGAAAGGGAAAACCACTGAAAGAAAGGTGTTAAGTGGGAGAAATGGCATGATGATATCTGCATTTTAAAAAGCTGGCTTAGGGCTTTCTGTTTCTCACTTGGCACGGAGATCAGAAGTCACTGCTTTGTCATAGCAACAAGTAAAAAGCTGAACAAACTGAAACATCAACTCTTCTTAGACCCTTAAGAGGAGTGAGTTGATCAGGCAAACTGCTGACCCCAAAATTGAGCAGACAGGCACCCAGATACAGAAATTCAAAACCTGCCAGGGCAGACACCGCCCCTGAACCAACGCCGGAGTAGGAAAACCCCAGCTGGAATGGATGACTTGCTGGAAGCTGGCTGTGGAGAAGCCTGAGAGTCAAAAACTCCAGAGAGACCCAGTCCACACTCTTCTGTGAGGTCCTCCAGGACCTCAGCCAGGTTCTTGCAGTGACTATCAGAGAAAAATCCTCTCCTGCTTTGGGAAGGGAGAGTGGAAATGTTGCCGGTTTGAAACATACCTGTGCAAAAATACCATGAGTCCTTATATTTTACCTTAGAGGTGTGTGCCATGCGTGTCTTTGATATTTTCCTGGCCTAGCATTAGTGCTGCTGGAGAGATATTCTGTAAGTCCTCAGTGAAAGGAAAGCCCGCTTGATACAGCCACTAGCTAAAGCTGGTTTTACAGACAGCTTTTGTGCAGATGGTCTGACCAGGGCAGAGTCCTGTTTTCTGGGTGATGCTGAATGCCTATGTGAAGCCTCTAAGTTCTGTGAACCAGATATGCCTCCCATTTATCCAGGGACATATTGTCCCATTTAAAATGATCTAACCCAGGAACTCCTGTTCTCTCTCTTGCTATTATACAGCAAGTATGCAAGAGGGGAGAGAAAATAAATCTAATATAATGAATTTTTGCTATTTAATATCAATTCTCGGAAATGGTCTGTTTGAGGATGAGCTATGAGTGTTTGACTGAGGGTCCTGACTAAGCAGCTGGTGCTTTTCATTCATCAGTGTTATTTCTGTAGCCCACTGGAGTTGACTGAATATAATTTAAGGTAGCACAGAGAAAATAATGATAGTTCAGGTCAATCCTACCCAGATGAATATGTACTTGGATCTTACCCAGAAGTTGTTCATTTTTCTAATTCATTTTGGCTGTGGAAATCCTGAGTCATGTAAAAATGAAAGAAAGTTGCTTTCTAGTATAGATGGTTCATCTATAATTGTGCATACCTTCTAAATAAATAAAAAATCAAAACCTGGGCTCACATCATCTTCTCTTCTTATTTATCAACCAAAAACAGGCTTAAGTTGATAATCCAGCCAACTATAATTTGTTAAGGAAGCAGACTGTTACTTGTTAAGGTTTTACCATGTGTGTATTTCAGTGTTTCAGCAATTTTCATGTACTTAGTCTGTATGATGACCTAACCAGAAATGTCCAGTTACTGACTGACAGAAACCTGAGGCTCAGGGAGGTTGGTTAACTTTCAACAGGTCCCACAGCTAGTAAAGAACTAACAAATAAGTTTGCATCTCTTACGCAGAGAACTTGATTTATTAGGAATATCTCAGACCCTATGTAACCTTTTATTTCTTCCAAAATTTTTATGGGTATAGCCTCAGGTGTCTCATGTGATTTTTAACCTTAAACCTACCCTTTGGTGAAAACCTTGGTTTTTTTGACATCCCAGTGTAATTTCATTTAGTGTGCCTTTACGGCTCAAGTCTCCTGTGAATTTTGTATTTACTTCCCTGGCCAAGGGAGAGACATATATTTGCTAACCTGCTTGTACTCTGCATGCATTGACCTTTTGGTACCCCTTCTGGCCTTGGAGACTGGGGATTGTCCTCTTCCCACCTGCTTTTGTTTGTACTCTCAGAACCAGTGTTTGCACTTAATTTTAGAAGGCTTCCTTCTATTATCTGTTCTAGTTTTCAAATCTTTTTCATATCCCTTTCTTTTATACCTTTCAGACTTTCCAACTCATCTGAAACTTAAGAGAAAACATTCTAGAGCATGAGAGAAGGTACTACCTGTGAGTGAACTCGGGAAGGAGAAAAAGAGGAAAATAATTAAAGTGGACAGAAGTGTCAAAAAATTAGAACACAAGACATATTGAGTTTAAACAAGATTTTAGACCTGAAAATTTATTAAACAGAAGAAAAGGAAAGAAACTGAAACTAAGGAACATAGAATAGTAGAGTTTGGGATAGCAATTGCATGGATAAGTTTGCTATAAATTTGCCATTAAATCCTAGAAATCTAAACTGCGGATAAAACTATCTCCACATAAATAGAAAAAGAATCTGAACTGACTTTCCATTAAAGTGAGAAAACAAACACCTATACACAGATGCAGGTATTTTAAAAAAAAATTTCTTCTGATCTTATACAATGAGAATTTGACCTAACCTTTTCTAATCCTTTATGTAGTAGGATCATTCTACATAAATTGATCAGAGAAGATGCAACATGAGAAGCATTTGTTTTCATTTACTGAGGTTATTGTAAATGATAGGGCTAATTTCTTTCTCAGGGTAGGCTACCCTAGAACAAAATAGAATCAACAGTTTCTGGAGTTTTCATTTTTCAGTTTTGTATTTTCGTTTGCTTTAGATCATATTCATCTAAGATTCCAGTGACTTCATATTGTTCCTTTTAACAAAATTTTTCTGGGCTTTTATTAAGAATACCCAAAGCCCATAAAGCATATATTAATAAATTAGTTATTTTTACATCAAAATATAGTATTTAGCCTCAATGATTGTGTGTGCATGTAATCTGTTATGCACTTGTAGGGATGGGATGCAATATTTTGGGTCTGACTTCTGCTAGGCAGGGCATATCTGTCATGTGATTGAATTGACACAATGATCCCATAAAACAGGCATTGTCGTAGAAGTCCTAAATCCTTTGAAATACTTCCCAAGCTACATGCAGTGAATGCTAAAGATCCAGAATTTACTTAGGCCTCTCTGGCTTCAAAACCAGAACTTTTTAAATGGGTAGATTCAGCTTATCCAAATCCAAAGCTTACACAATTTGGGGAGTATACTTTAAGAAAAAGTAGTTCAAGTTATAAGTGATCACTACAAAAGTAGTTATTGAGGATAAGAACAAAAAGCAAAATTTGCACATTTTCAAAAGCTGTACAAACACAGCATTAAACAATGCAGAAAATATTTTAAATTAAATAACTGCCTCAAATACCTCCATAATACCTTTCTGCTACATTTTTCAGTTTTATACTCTATTATAAAGATTTTGTCTTACCTTTTCTTATAAGGATCGTAGAAATATAATTCAATCTTTCTACTATCATAATTGATCATATTTGTTTCTTAAGATTTTTCAAAAAAAATTTTGAGCTTTATTCATTATTGGTGCGTTAGCCTGCTAGGGCCAGGTGGCTTAAATAGCAGAAATTTGTTCTTCCACAGTTTGGGCTGCTGAGGTTCCAAGACCAAGGCGCTGGTAGGCTTGGTTTCTCCTTGGCTTGCAGATGCCGCCTTTGCCGGGCATTTTCTCTGGGTGCACACACACTGCTGGTGTCTCCCCCTCTTCTTAGAGGAAATCAGTTCTCTTGAATTACCAGTGGACCGTTATAAACTCATTTAATCACACATGCCTCCCTAACGGTCCTATCTTCAATTATGTTCACAATGAGTGTTAAGGTTCAATCTAGGAACTTGGGGGGAACACAGCTTGGTCCATAAAAACTGATACTGCCATGCAAATACTTCACATTGTTGTCAAATTTTGAAGCATTATTCAGTTTCTTACATATATGCAAATTAGCAGATACTTCTTTTATAAGACTGCTAGAAATTTGTAGTTTTTGAAAATTACATTACCATAATTTTAATCAAAAAGCAAAATAATTGATTTTATATTTATAGTTACATATGGCACATTATCAAGTAGACATTTGATCTATAGAAAGAAGATAATATATAACATATTCTCAAATATGACAAACTAGGACATTTATAAAATATTTTATCTTATTTCTCTTTTTTGTAGTTCCCTACTCTACTTTCAGAAATGTCACTTTGTTTTTGTAATTTTTACTGAGCATAGACTTCTTAATATTTACCCATGTTATTCTGTATGCCAATAGTTCATTCCTTTCAGTAGCTAAGAATATTCAATGGTATGGATGTACCACAGTTTGCTTAACCAATCAACCATCAAATGGACTTTGTGTTATTTCCAGATTGGGGTTATTTGGAATAAAGGCACTATGAATGTTTGTGTATAGATTTTTAAGTAAACATCATTTTATTTACTTTGGTATGAATACTCAAGATTGCAATTGCTGGCTGGTGTGGTAGTTTTGGGTTTACTTTTGTAAGAAACTGCCGAAGTGTTCTTCAGAGTGGCTATACCATTTTACATTCCCACCGGCAATAAGTAAGTGATCAGATAATTTTTCTACATCTCCACCAGTATTTGGTGTTTTTGCTCTTTTATTTTAACCATGCTTATAGATCTGCAGTAATATCTCAGCATAAATTTTCAAATTTTTAAGCCAGTTCCATGCAGACTTCTATCATAATTTCCAAGGAACTCCAATGAGTGAAACTTCTTAGGTGTCCTTGAAGAAAAGATAAGTAGCTCAATGAGAAAAAGACAAAGAAAACAAAGGTAATAAATACAGGTGTAATTTACATTTCCCTAATGACTCACGATACTGAAATTATATTCATGTACTTATTTGCTATGTGTATATTCTGTTCACATATGCATTCTTTGTGAAAAATGAGGTTTTTAAGGATATTCTTGCAGTCTTTCACTTGTTTTTGTTTTTATTGTTTTACTAAGATCATTTAGAGAGCATAATTACTCAATTTTGATGAAGTCCCATTTATCAATTTCTCCTTGTATGGATCATGCATGTGATGTCAAATTTGAAGAACTCTTTGCTTAGCTCTAGATTCTGAGGGTTTCCTTCCATGTATTTTTTCTAAAAATAATAGTTTTACATTTAAAACTGTGATATATTTTGAATTAATTTATATATAATATGTGTGCATAGGTTGAAATTTTGTTTTTTTTTATTGTTGTGCCGATAGATGTCTAATTTCTCTGTCTCCATTTTTTTGAAAAGACGATCCTTTCTCCATTAGATTGCTTTCTCAACTTCGTCAACAATTAGTAGAGCATGTTTGTGTGGGTCTGCTTGGGGCATTTGTATTCTTCTCCACTTAGGTATAGAACCTGATGCTAGTACCACGTTGTCTTGATTACCGTAGCTATATAGTAGGATTTAATATCCTATACAGTGATTCCTTCCATTTCATTCTTGGTTTTCAAGATTGTGTTAGTTAGTAGGTCCTATGCCATGCCACATAAAGTGTAGAAAGGTTTGTTTGGGTTTCATAAAAACGTGCTGGTATTTTGATAGCATTTTCATTAAACTGATAAATCAGTTCGGGAAGAATTGACACCTTTGCTGTGTTGAATCACGTGTTGTGATTTGTCTAACTTTTCACTGATTTTCACAATTAGAAAGTGTTTTCACAAAGGTAGAAGTTTGGCTTTTCATAGTAAATTAATCTGCAGCAAAAAAGAAGTTACGGAATTTATGCATACGGAAATTATCTCTGGAATACAATCTTGGCAGTTTGGTAGGGGCAGATGTTTTCTTTTTAGAATTTGGCTTTTATGAAAGTGTTAATGGGGCAATAGCATCTTCTACATCTAACGTAATTCTTCCGCTCAAAAATATCCTCTGTTTATGTTTCACGTATCACTTTGTGTTCTATAAGGACTACCAAAGTTTTACTTGAACTGTTAGAATTGACCTACTTTCTTGCTCCTCCATCTTGATCTATTTTATTGTGTTTAAAAATATTTTAGCTATACCAATAATTCCATTGAAACGTGTTATATTTGTTAGAATCATCATTTTCCTGCATGCAGCTATGATGCAAAGAACTTTACATGAAATGCTTCATATTTTCTGCCAAAAATTATCCCTCATTTTTCAAATTGTAGTTCGGTTTCTAAATAGGCAGAAGAGCAATACTTGACATATCCTGAGGTGGGCACGTGACCTCGACGGATTGAACCAGGTGGAAGGAAAAGACTTGAAATGTTTGGGGAGAATTCTATCTTTCCTTCTTTGTCTCTCTTTTATTCTCTCCAGAGGTTTAGTTTTCTTCATTGGTTCAGAGGAAGCCTTTTTGTGACAATAAAAGACAAAGATGACACAATAAGGAAGAAACCTAGAAATGTGATGTGATCAACAAACCCTAAATATGTGACACTCTGTATTCTTTGTTATGTGAAATTATAAATTTTCTAATTTTTAAGTCAGTGTCAGACAGACTTCTATAACTCATTCTCAATGGACTCTAATGAGTAAAACAATTTTAAGTGTCATTGAAGAAAAGATAAATATCCCAGTAGGGAAATGACAAGGAAAGAGGTAATGCATATGGGGAGAAGCAGAAGTAACTGGTAGTAAAGGTAATGAATTGTGTGCACATATGTGTGTGTGGGGTGTGTGTGTGTGTACGAGACAGAGAGAGTGAGAAAAAGTGGATGCTAAAACTAATAATTAAAGTGTTTCAGAAACTAGAAATGTGGACAGGACCAGAGGACCACTCCATACATTAGTGATGAACCGCAGAGAGGAAAAATAAGTGGGCCCTTCATTAAAAGTATCTGGTAGTTTCTTTAAAAAGTAATCAAATTTAACATCATTAACAGTTGGGTCCTGATTAGGAAAAGAAACTGAATCTGGGAGATAAAAAATTTAATATGGATTAATAGGAGATGGTATTAGGGAATAATTATTGATTTTCTGTGTGAAACAGAACTGATGAAATAAACTACTAAAAAATTTCCTTATTTTTAAGAGATACATGTAAAGTATTTTGGAGTAAAATAGCAATATTTCTGTTTGTTACTTTTAAAGGGTTCAGCAAATATAATACAAAGAAAAATATTAAAATATTAACAGTTATTGAATAAATCTTTCATATGAGTTATTATATTATTATTTTCTATCTGTAAGGTATACTTTTTTATAATAAGTGTTGGAAAACTAACATATACATAGAAAATTAAGAAAATTATGATGTGTCCTTTAGTTTTGAAAACAATATTAGGAAACATCAAGGTAAAATAGTCATATATATTAGATAAATTAAATTATTTTTTTACTAAAGTTAAATATAAACATAAGAAATCATGAGTTAAATTTACAAAGGCAAAGAAAACTTTTGAAAATTAATTACATTTTAGATTTCAATAAAAATGAACATAGTTTACAAATTGGTAGCTCACAGAAAAAAATGAAAAATTTGTCAAATATTGTATTAGAAAACTGGTCAACATCACTGATATTTGGAGGAATGAAAATTAAAGCCATAACATAGCTTTTTTTCTAACCTATTATCAACTATTTTGAAAAGTGAGAGCACTCATTGCCTTTAAGTGTATGAGAGAAAGACTCACTCAGACATTTTTGGCAGGAGTATATATTGGAACAAACTTTTGGGAAAAGAATATGGTGGTACCTACTAAAAATAAACTTTGCTACAAAATAAACAGACACTGCCATATTATGATATTCATATCAGCATATTTATTGAAACAAGTTATCTAACTGGAAATAACCTGAATGTCAAATGATATGGATTGTTAAATAAATTATTCTATATCTGTAGATAGAAAGGAAATGCAATAGTTAAATAAATTACTTTGTTGTTTACATATTTACCTAGAAATATAGCTAAAACACATTATTCAGCAGTAAACATTCTATTTTTATAAAATATAAAAATGAAAAACAAAGAAAATGAAAATGTATGTATGTTATGCTTCTATCTCTCTGTATATATTTATTCATACCCATGTCCATATCTATATCTATATCCATCTTTTTTATCGTTATTCAAGTACAGTTGTCTGCATTCCCCCCCACAGCCCCCCTCAATCTATCTTTGTGTGAGGTTGAAAAAAAAGTTTGAAAGCCGAAGCCCAAACTGCAAACCTGTAGGCAGATGAGGATGAAAGGAGGGTGGGGGGGGAGACTATTCACACCTAACTTATAAATATCTGTGTTCTTCTTGTTAAAGACTTTCTCTAATTAAAAATAAAGTTAAGAAATTTTAACAATGACAACAAAAGGAATTTCTATTGAATGAATTATATCTATTCAGGCATAAGATATTATTTTCTAATGTGCAGAAATTTGAAAGCACATAGCACAAAGAAAAGAGTTATAATTTTTTCATGTAAATTTAATGATGTATTATAATGTGTGGTCTTTTAACTTTAAAAGAAGGTATCACAATGTGACACTTTATTACTATTCTATTTTAATTGCTATAGCTCTGTGTGCTTTATTGTGAGTATTTTTGGTTTTAAAATTTTGACTATAGGCAAATTCATTATGAAGTAGTTTTCCTTTTCATATAGTAGAAAATATTGCAAATCAAAAGGATATATTATAAATGCAAGGAATTATAATTCAAGCTCTTAAATTTTCTCATATCTTCTTCCATATCCTAGTAGAATAACGTGAACACTCAGTAAGCTAGTGTGAGATGAAAAAAAATGAAAGAGAACTCTGCAATTTCTCTTAGAGAGGATTTAAGGGACTCTGTCACCTCAATGAGTAAATTAGAGAAGTCAGGAAGCAAATGATTTCCAGTCTGAAACATAAAATATTACCTGGGGCCTACAATACACTATACTGTGTTATTTGCAAAAACTAAACATTAAGTGTGATTTACAAGAGATTAGATGTCCTCAATCCCACAATAAAAGCATTAGAATTGCATTGTCTGAGTAATAATTATATGAAAACCACTTATGCCAGGCCTCTTATTTCCTTATTATGTTTGTCCTTCAACATCCTGCAGAAATGTAATGTTCTGTAAGGCTTCTCTTGTCCATCAGGCTAGTGAACTATGCTTGGGTTTCATTCTCCTGAGACAAGATTTGTGTCTCTTTTGTGAAGTCTCCACCTCACCTGGCATCTTGCCTACTCAACTGTGAAATCTCGAGAGCAGTAATCATATCATTAATCTTGGTAACTCCAAGATGAAGCAAAGTACCTGGCTCGTTTCAGGTGCTGGAAAATGTTTGTTGAACTCAGTGAATTGATATATATGATGTTGGACACCACAGATTTATTAAAAGCAGTTAACAAATTGAATGGGATATCTTAAATTAAATATGATGATTCACTTTCCCTTGGAAAAGACAAACGTACTCCCAAACGTTTAGTCTATAGCATTGACCCTATTATGCAACATTTCCTATGATATAAAAAGATTAACTCATATCTACTTTTCTCTCTTCAGTTATCTTTTAATTCTTTTCATTTCTCATATATGTTTTGTGAGGAAAAAATGCACCTTATCTGGAACTCTTTCATTTTTATACTATCAAATCTATCCCTGTGTCAACCATACTTTCTGCTTTCTCCACTTAATATTATATGCCATGTTCTTATTTCAGTCAAAGCTGATCTCTTTATCTTGCTTAGGTTCTCATACACAACTGTTTTCTCAGGGGGGTCATTAATATGATCATTCTCTATTGTGAATTATTTATTCTTCCCTCTTTAGTGGATGATGCTGTGTTAGCTTCTTATTGTTGCTGTACAAATTTCTACAAATGTAATGTCTTAAACAAAATGAATTTATTATCTTATAATTCTGCCATCAGATGTTCAAAACCAACATTCCTGGATGAAAATCAAATAAAACTGAAATAAAATCTGGAGGTTTTAGGGAAGACTCTGCTTTTCTGCCTTTTTTCCTGCTTCTAGAGATTGCCCACAATCCTTGGCTTGTGGTTCCATCATTCTAACCTGTTTCCATTGTCACATTTTCTGCTATATGGCATTGACTGGCTTAGTCTGTTCAGGTTGCTATAACAAAATATTACAGACTGGGTGACTTATGAACAACAGAAATTTATTTCTTGCAGTTCTGGAAGTTGGAAAGTTCAAGATAAAGGCATTGCGTTCCTGGCTCATACACAGCTATCTTCTCCCTGTGTCCTTAGATGAAGGAAGAGGCAAGGGATAGCTTTGGGAACTCTTTCATAAGACCACTAATTCCACTCGTAAGGGCTCCACACTCATGATCTAAACAATTCCAAAGACCTTAAATAATATCATACTGGGCATTAGGATTTACCATATAAATTTGAGAAGGATGTAAGCACCCAGTCTACCCTTGCCCCCCAAAATTCATATCCTTCTGATAGGCAAAATACATTCATTCCATTCTAACAGCTCCAAAACTCTTCTCTCTTTCCAGCATTACTCAATGTTGAAATCCAAGTCTCATCTAAATATTATCTAGAGTGGATATGGGTGAGACTCAAGGTAAGGATCATCTTGAAACAAATTCTTCTCTAGCCATGAACCCATGATACTAAACTGTTATATGCTTCCAAAATATAATGGCGAGGCAAGTGTAGGTAAGTATTCCCATTCTAAAAGACAGAAATAGGAAAGAAAATAGACAGGCCTTAATGGAACAAATTTTGTTAAACTATAAGACTTGAGAATAATCATTTTTGGCTTGATAATCTGCCTTTTGGATCCACTGGGGCTATCATTCTGCCTCTGCAGCGCACCTGGGCTGGAATTGCATGCCTATGGCTCTCCCAGGTAGCATTCTGCCTCCACTGCTCTCCCCAGCTGGGGAGTCATGGAAGTGTCTTTGTCCCCACGGCTTGCCTGGACATTGCTCCAAGTGGGTTCTCTGTGTGGGCCCTGCTCTTTAAAGTCTAGGGAAAGGCAACCACTACTCCCAGGCCCTTGTCCTCTGTGTGTCCACAGAAATGGTGCAGCCATTGCCACCAGAGTTTGTTGCCAATGTCCTGTGGAGGGGCAAATACTGAAGCCAGTGCCCCACGGGAACCTGTTGGAGCCACACCTAGGGCAGCGGAGAAATGCTGCACCTCTGTGGAGGTGACAGTGCCAGGCAGTGTGTTTTACGTTCCCCAGGCTTCAGTGGCTCCTCCTTTGAAACAACTCTATACTCTAGGACCTTGCATTCTGGACCTATGATGAGAGGTACAGCTCTGATGATCTCTGAATTGTCCTCAGGGCCATCCTTTTACTGCATTTGAGAATAACTCTTCCATTCTGTTGAGAACACCAATCTCCTTATCAAATGGCCCCCTGGCCCCATCCTTAGTGTTCTTTCCCTAACAGGCTTCTCATTCTTTACAATACGGAGAGGCTGAGAATGTCCCAGATCTTTTAAGTTCTGTGTCCTTTTTGATTAACAATTCCATCTTTAAGTCATTTATATCTTCTACATTTTAGTATAAACAGTTAGGAAGAGCCAGGCTATACATTCAACACTATGCTTAAAAATAGCTTTGACTAAATATCCAATTTCATTCCTCATGAGTTCTACCTTCTGCAAAGCACTTGGAAGGTAGAACAAACACAGTTCAGCCAAGTTCTTCGCCACTTTAGGAAAGGGTGTCTATCCTTCAGTTTCCAATTACACGGGTCCCCATTTCCATCTCAGACTTCATCAGAATGACCTTTACTGTCCATTTTACAACATTCTGTTTACCACTTCTTCGGCATTCTTTAAAGACTGAGGTTTTCTCCACAGCTCTCCTCTTTCCTTTCTGGGCCTTTGCCAGAATTGCCCTTCATGATCCATTGGCAAGGTAGGCTTTTTCTAGCATGTACCTGAAAACTCTTCCAGCCTCTACCCATTACCCAGCCAAAGTCCCTTGCACATTTTAAGGTGTTTGTTAAGCAGCACCCCACTTCTCAGTACCTATTTCTGTCTTAGTCTATTCGGGTTGCTATGACAAAAATATCACAGATGGGTGGTGGCTTTGAGACAACAGAAATTTATTTCTCATAGTTTTGGGGTTGGGAAGTTCAAGGTAAAGGTGTTGGCAGATTGGGTGTTGGGTGAGAGTTCACTTCCTGGTTCATGAACAGCTGTCTTCTTGCTGTGTCCTCATATGGTGGAAGAGACTAAGGAGCTCTCTGGAAGCTTTCTTGAAATAACGGCAGTAGTCCATTCATAAGAGCTCCACCCTCATGACCTAATCTCCTTCTAAAGACCCCACTTCCTAACACCATCTCATTGGATGTTGGGATTTAATATGGCTTTGGGTAGGCACAAACATTCAGTCCTTATTCCTTCTTATAGGGACCCTTGCCATTACATCGGGCCCCTGAGATAATCCAGGCTAATCTCCCCAAATCCTTAATTTAATCACAACTGCACAATTCCTTGTCCTGTAAGTAACATATTTACAGGGCAGTAGGGTGTTGTATTCGGGTTCTCCAGAGAATCAGAACCAATAAGGCTGTGTGGTGAGGCCCTGTCTGGGCATTTTAGTTGGTTAGAGTGTCATCCCCATTAACCAAGGTTTCAGATTGGATTCCTGGTTGGAGAACATACGGGAATCAACCAACGAACGCATAAATGGGTGGAAAAGCAAATCAATGTTTCTCTCTCTTTCTCTATGTCTCTCTGCTTGCATCTCTTTTTCTAAAAATCAATAAATAAAAATTTTAAAAAGATTGTGTTGTATGTGGTATATGGTATATTTGTGTGTGTGTTTGTGTGTGCATATGTTTATATACATGCTTGTATATGTATATAAGGGATTGTCTGACATGATTATGGAGACTGAGGCATCCCAAGGTCTGCAGCTGGCAAACTGAAGATTGAGGAGAGCAAATGATATAACTGTAGTCTGTGTCTGAAGGCCTGAGATTCAGGATAGCAAGCTGGTCTCAGATCCAGTCTGAGTCTGAGTCAGAAGGCAGGATAACCCCTGTCCCAGGTCAAAGACACTGAGGCAGAGAGAGTGATTTCTCTTTTACCCAACCTTTGTTCTATTGAGATGTTCATCAGATCAGATGAGGCTCTTTTGCATTGGGGAGAACTGTGTTCTTTACTTTCTCTGCTGATTGATTGAAATGTTAATTCATCCTGAAATACCTTAAAGACTCACTGAGAGTAATGCTGAACCAACTATCTGGGCACCTCATGGTTACTGACTCATAACTAAGCATCACCACTGTGAACATGTTTGGGAGACAATTTTCAGTCTACAGTTTTAAGCATAAAACATGTTCCACCCTAATCATTTTAAATGAGCCCCTGATTGATGTCACATTCTCCTGCAGTTTATTCCATATATCTCTACTCTAATTCATATGTAAACTTGGGAGAGTTCTTTATAATTCTCTCAAGTTCTATAGCTCAGTTGTTGCTAGTGATACTCTAACCTGAGCATATCTGTTAGAATCTTTCCTATAAGACAGCCTCTAGCCTTTGTCAGGAACCGGAGGCACTGGGCCACCTACACAGCCACCCGCCCTGCAGGCAACACTGGCACCAAGGAATAACTGTGTCAACACAGGTGACTATGCTATTCACTCAGATTTTATTGATGCAGTGCAGTCCAAATCTATGATAACCCAATAACAATACTAGTCACTCAGAAACAATCAGCAATAACATCACACAAGAGAATCGCAGGATAACGAACCCAAGACCCAAGAGTCCAGATAAAGTCTGGGCCCTGGAGGCAGCTGGTCGGCATCTTGCAAGGCAGAGTCCATGGTGACTTCGGGCTTCAGAATCAGCTAGAGCAGGGTCGATGGGAGCAGCGGAGCAACTTTCAGCCATCTCAGCTCCTCTCATTATCTCAGGTGTCTGTTCGAAGATTTTTGTTTAAATGCTCTTGTATGACGCAATGCTGCACCAGCCTCTGATTATTACCACAGGCCATTTTGTGCCCCCCTCCATAAGCAGGTTGATCATGTTGCCCTACTGCGCATGCCCTGAGAGGGTGGCATTGTGCGTCAAATAAGCATCTGTTGTCTATCACATTGTAGTGTGCATGCTCTAGGGATTGTATCATCCCTCGGAGTCATTGCTCTACTGCACTTTCCCTCGACGTGGCTTCTTAGTTGACCAGACTGACGCCATCCTAGCTCAGTCCTGCTGTCCACAGCAGTTCTCTACTAAACACTCTTTAAGTAGAATTTGGACACCTCTATGTCACTTATTTGTCTTAATTCAAGGTAAAAGTAACCTTCGTGTTGCCATATTTAGTAACCACTTCTATGTTCTGACCTTACCAGACATTACAGACCTCTGCCCCTAGCTGCCCTTTCTTGATCTTTATAAAGTTAACTTCTCATCTTTCAGGTTTTTGGTTTGAATGGAACATTAAAGAGATGCCTCCTTTGACCACTCAAACCTTCTTCGATTTTCCAGCCTTCCGTTTTATTCTCTTCATGATACTTATCACAACTGGAATTATCTTCCTTGATCGCTTGTTTACATATTTTTTGTCTCCTGCCTCCTCCCCCCGTAGAATGGAAGATGGCATGGAAAGGAGCACGTTTATCTTCTCACCGCTTTTTCCAAGAGTCAAGAACAACGCCTGAGACAAATATATGAACGCATGAATGAACGGCTCTCTATTATAATTTGTAGGATATTACTACCAACTTTTTATCTAATAAATTTGAAATCAGTAACCAAAGAATACACATCTAATTTATAGCCATGTTGCATTTTACTGAAACTAAGGCTAATTTAAAGAATTAGTTCCCTCAAACAGATCATACAGTATTAAGAACAAACTCCAATTATGGAAAGGAATAAGAAAATCAATGACATTATCTATACATATGTACATGCATACATACCATATATACATATTATATATGGTTTGTGTATAATATATATCATCTTTTTTAAATTAAAAAATATATATATAATCTAACATCACTACCTCAGAATAGTTTTCAGAAATTAACTACAAATCTCTTCAACTCTAGATGACAATTTTTTTGTATGCCTAGATTTACTCTCGGAATAATATCTTTTACGGGTTAAGGTTATCACTACCTGACATTTCAGCTTACTTTAAATTTTTGGAAAGAATTAAGTTTTCTGACCATTCAGGTTATAAATGTGCATACTTTTTTCTAATAAATGTTCAAACTGTCAAAAAAATTGTGCCTGATTTTCTATGGGCTAAAGTCATAGCGAGAACATCTGCCGTTAACAAGGCCAAGAGTGGAAAGCTGAAGTTTAAATTGTGACCAGTACATAGTGATCAGTATAATGGTCAAAGAAGAATACACATAATTGAATCTTGTCAAGTAAAGACTTTCTAAGTATTCTAGCTTGGAAATTCTAGGACAATTTGTTAATTTGTGATTTCTTGTAATTTGAAAAATATTGAACTGAGTGGAAATTACCTCAATTAAAGACAACTGAAACATCAAGAAACAAAGTAAAATAGTCAGAGTTATACTTTATGAAGATAAATTTTTATTTGATAAGAAGTACCTTTTAATATTGTATACATACAAGCAGGAAATGTGGGTTTCACCTGTATCTTCTTTAAGGGCTACTGGTCTGTGCAGTGGTTCTCAAAGTACTGTCCGCTGACACCTAGGGACTCCCAAGGCCCTAGGAAAGGGTGTGCAAGGTGACATCCAAACTATTTTCATAATAGCATGAAAATGTTATTTGTCTTCATCAGTGTGTTGACATTGGCCCTAACAGTGCAGACACAGCTAGAAGGTAAGACTTCTGAGTCCCTGGCACACATTAGAATAGTGCCAATAAGTTGTAGCAGTAGTCCTCGTATTCGTCACTGCCACACTCACGCAGACACACGTCCTGGCAGGCACATGTGTACCCAAATCCCAGTTACACTTATGCATTTTCTTGAAGAAGTAAAACTTCTTTTATAAAACCTCAACCTGTAAAGTCTCCTGTGTGATGACATGGAAAGTACATCTTCTGATGACCCAAAACATTGTTTATTTAATAAAAAATTCTATCTAATTGCTTTGCAAGCTGCATTAGCCACACTTTTTAAGGACTGGCTGTTTTGGGAGAACACACTGATGAATACAATATGGCTCTTCAGGTTTGGATATCTGGAAGAAATTTTTAAAAAATAAATGAACACAATGAGCCTATGGCTTCAAAACAAACAAACAAACAAAAAAGATCTGACAGTATTTGCTGCTGAGAAGAAAAACCTCAGTCTTCCTGTGTTTCTCCTTTATCCTCGCATTGCTACTGCCCACACCTCCGGCACAAAGTCAGTGTGGGATCTCCCCCCACCAAGCAATACTGCCCTGTGACACTAGCTGGCATCCTACAGTTTAACTCAATTATGACAGTATCTACCCGGGGATACTGTCATATCCCACAGATTAAGGGCTCAGTCTCCTGAGACTATCTCCCATTTAAGATCTCCAGGTTTCCTGCAATTTCTGTTTGACTTGGCTGTAAAGCAGAGGTTCCCATTATCTCCTTCCCTTGGCTTTCATTATGTGCTGGAATGGCTCACAGAACTCAGAGAAACACTTATGTACGTACGTACGTTCACCCATTTGTTATATTACAAAGGACAGGATAATGGATACAGATGAAGCAGATGAGCCAGATGAAGAGATACACACGGCAAGATCTGGGAGCTCCCAAGCTCAGGAGGTTCTATTCCCTGGTGTTGGGTGAATCGTGTGCTGGATACAGAGGTGTGTTCCTCAAACTGGTCACTCCCCAAACCTAATATTATTGGGATTTTTACGGGCTTTATCTTGCATGCATGATCAGTTATTAACTCCATTTTCAGCCCCTCCCTCCTTTCTGGAGGATGCGGCGTGGGACTAAAACTTCCAAGCTTTTAATCATGGTTTGGTCTTCTGGTGACGCACCCCCATTCAGGAGCCATCTAGGAGCCCACCCGGAGTCTCCACATTGGAACAAAAGATAC
>CM052538.1:14611286-14626594 GCA_028533065.1 Trachops cirrhosus
AGTCTTCATCTGTTTCTGGTTGATGGTTTCTTTGTTATTATAAATGTCAGTTGCCTAGAAGTATAAAGCCATAGCAGGCTCCCAGGACCAATATAGGCGCCCCCAAAAGCACATACTTAGAAGAACATGGGAAATATGTCTGAATTCTGTATGTGACATTGCAGCAGAGTTGGTAGAATGCAAATGGTGGACTAGTTAGGAGTCATTCTTGTGTCAAACTAATTCCTGTAGAATAAGAATGGAATGAAAAAAAAAAACCCTATAAGCTGTTTGATGTCAAAAAATCTAACAGACAATCTCTAAAGCAGTTAGAAATTATAATACATAAAAAATAGAGGTGATATGTATAGTCTTTCTTTCTTGTGTGAAATGAACAAGAAATCCACTGGATTAGGAGAATGTATACACCTAAGGACTTTTTAATGTAATTGTTCACCTTTGGATCTAGTAAAAATGTCATACTTTAGACCCTTCATTAGATCTAGTGAATATGAGTTATTTGGGATCATGTCTGGAAATCTGTTTGAAGCAAGCTCATAGTTGATTCTTACTGAGATCCATTCAGATAGACCATCCACTGGGGGCATGTCTCAAGCTTTCCTTGCCAAATTATTCTCTCCTTTCCCCATCTGTTTCCTCTGTCCTAGAACCTGTCAATGCAAGACATGTACAAATCTGTGAACAATTTTTATAGGAGTTTATTTGAGCCAAATGATGACATGTCTAGGAACAGGATCTGAAATTCTGCTGAGAATAACAGTTTTACAGTTTCTTTTACGCACTTGAAATTAAGGAAGGAATATAAGGAAAATTACAAGGAGGTGGATTACAAGATAGTTGATAAGATTATGTGCCTTCTTGAAGATGGTTGCTACTTATTTCAAAGGTGTGTTAAGCTAAATGCACTGAAATAAAGGACAGGACTTGCTTAAGTCAAGGATAAACCTTTTACTACAAAGTTAGGTTCCTGGGGTGTGACTACTCACCACGACCTGCCCAGTTAGGAATTTATGATCAGGTCACCCTGTGAGGTGACTCATAGAACCCCCCTTTTTGTCTTCAAACCAACCTTGTCTCTGTTCACAGTGTGCCTACAGAAGTCAATGAGTTCTTCTCCAGGTCTGTAGTTAAACAAGAGATGTTCCTCATTCCAGAGATTTATAAAGTTTTTATCTGATGAAAATTTTGTACAATTAAAAAGCAGTCAATTTTCCTTAAAAGAGAATAAAATGTCTTTATAGAGGATATGCATGGCTTATATCCTCAAAGCATGATAACATAGAACATGGAAGATCAAGAGACAGGATGCTGGCAAGTGGCATTAGTAGGGAATGAGTTAAATGTAGTCTCTGACTAAAATAGGAGTAAATATTCACTCTGGTAAATTCTGGAGTCAAAAATTGTTAACAGTCAGTAAAATGAGGTTTGAATTTGAAACAGTACGTATAGTCTAAGAGGTTTGAATTTCAGTAAGTTGAGATCTAGAAACAAGATTTGGAAATAATTTGTAATCAAGTCTTATTTTGATAAACCAATGGGGTTCAAGTTAAGTTCTTTGAAAAAAATTTAACAAGGATGTAGGGAGATCTGATCATATCACTGAGGGAGACTACAGAGGGGCCACAGAGGAGGGTGCCTGAGGCAGTGCTAAACAGCCCAGCTATTCAGCTAGGCTAGGATTGGCTAAGAAGCTGAATGCCCCCAGAATGCATGGAATTATGGGACAGAAGATTTAAAACAAAAGGAGAGAAGAGACTGTCTCTCTGGCCCTCTTCCTCGAGGAGGCCGGGATGGTCGAACTAAAACTGTCTGCATTTCCCAAAAGATGGCATTGTGGATGGGAGAAGATACTCCAGGCGCAGCCTGGGATCAGCTAGCCTGGCAGAGGGCGCCAGGGTTGTTCTTCCTCAGGTGTTCTAGGGGGGATAGCCTGCCATTCTTCCAAATTGTGTGGCTTTTGTACCTTATGTTGTTTTCATTTATAAATTAAGCCCACAGAAATCAGATCATTAAAAACTAATGGGGGAATGATAGGAAAACTCAGGAATTAAAAATTTAAGCCTTAATTGGTAGTCTTAAGTGATTAAAGCTGCAACTAAAGAGTTAAAGATTTTAGCCTTAATTGATAGGCTTAAGTGACTAATGCCTGTGGAAAGGTGTTGTTCCAGAATTGTGTGGCTTTTGAATAAAGACCCCTTTCCTTTACCCCCAAACCTCTGCCTCAGGAATTTTGCCTGGAGGGTGGCGGCCGGCAGCGGGACCCCACTTGCTGTTCGGTTACAGCAGGACAAAAGGTCACATTGGTGCCAGTCTTCTAAACCCCACCTTCACTTTTCAAATTATCTTCAGGGAAGAATTTCATAGTCAGTCTCCCTTCTACTTAACCTAAATTAAATGCAAAATAACGTTTTGTAACAACGCAGAGTACTGTTTTCAGTTTCGATTTAGACTGTTGGTAGCCAGGCTTTAGGTTTGAGTTATCTTTTCGCTCACGTGCAAACTAGAAAACGACAAACAGCAATTAAAATTCAAAAGTCAGTATGTATTGACTATGTACATGAATTTGAAAATGGATGGGGAGCATAAATCTATTGTATGCTAATATTAATAGCAGTAAATGTTTATTTTCACCCACTATTCAAAGCAATTCATATGCAGTCAATATAATATAATAAAATACATAGTTAGACTTATTTTAATTATTTGACCACTTGAAAATATTCTTCACACTACTTAATTGAGATATCTTTAGTCTTTAAATAAAAAATAATTTGGCAAATATGCAAATGACATATTTGATAAAGATATCAAATATGATAAAGATATCATATTTGATAAAGATAGTGACTTTAAGAAAGGAATTCATTGTTACTGAGACAGAATTGTGCTTATTGAGACTGTGGACTTCAGGTTCCCTTCCTCTGGCGGGGTGGCTGAATGTGAAGTGTCGTAGACTCTTCAGCTTTCAGAACCAAAAGGCTTGCAGCTTGGCCATCTCATCCAAACCCTTCACGTATCCTTGCATTTATAGCAAGTGATAATCCAATGTTTCTTTTGATTGCCTTTAAAAAAGGGATGTTTTTAAAAACATTCATAATTAAAATCTTTGACACAACTAGCTAAGGGCACCTCATGAAGGGGGCACATAGAACCCCAAAATGCCATCTCTTCTCTCAGCTTCCACTGGATTGGAAGACGAATAAAGGGTAGGAGGATTGGGTTAAACTGGAGTACGAGTTAAGAATTCAGACTCTGGAACAACCTCCCAGGTTTCAAATCTTGCTTTGGCACTTCGTAGCTGCATGACTTTTTGAAAATTACTTAATCTATCTCTCTTTTCTCATTGATGGAAAAGGGACGAGATGGTGAATTTTATGTGTCATCTCGGCAGAGTTATGCTGCTTGATTGTTTGGTCACAGGTCACAGACTAGTCTAGATGATGCTGTGAAGGTTTGTTTTTTCAGATGTGATTAACATTTAAACCAGTACACTTTGAGTAAGGCGGAACACCTTCCATGATGTGAGCAAGCTCCTTCCAATCATTTGAAGGTCTTAAGTGCAAAGAGGTGTCTTGAAAAGGAGGCAATTCTGCTTAAGGACTGCAACATGGAAGCTCTAAGTTTCCAGATTATGGGTTTTAGAGTCAAGATGGCAATATCAACTTTTCTCTACTTGCCAGCTGTTGACTTGCTCTATAGATTTATCTGGATGCTTACAGAATTGTGCCGCCAGCACACTTGTGTGGGGAATATATATGTATATACTCCTGACTAATATAGGAAAAGATCATAGGAGATAATGATTATACATAACTCACTGGGTGGGTTGTAAGCATTAAATTATTAATACATGTAAAATGCTTAGAGTGGTGCCTAATACAAAAGTAGTAATATGTCTGTTAATTAATATTCAATTCTCTCTCTAGCACTAAGACAGCCAGGAACAATGTTTGCTCAATAAAATGTTTGCCATATGAATTGGACTAAATCTTTTTATATGAACCTACCTTGACCTAACCAATCTAATCCCTTTTAAGTTTAACCTTAAAATTTCACAATAATTACAAAGTAATTCCTCATGATCATTTGCTGCTATTTGGAAGTAATACATCATGACAAAGTCAAATATTTATGTTTTCACTATATTCATGGTATAGGAGGGAAAAAAAGTAGAGACTTTCAAATTATATAGACACAGGATGAAATCTTAGTCATTCACATAGCGTAGTGTGACTTTGGGGAAGTCAAATTTCTAAGGCTGTTTTCTTGTCTGTAAAATGGTTATAATGATACAAACCCCTTGGTATTGTCATTGCAAACTGATGAGTTCACACAAGGCACCCAAAACTGATAGCATTATGTTAATTTTTATTTTTGAATTCTGAGATTATTCTAAATTGGTTTGCAGCAACAGAGGGCAATTAAGTATAATTTTAAAAATTCAGAATCCCTCGTTTGTGCTAGCTCTAACCAGGTAAGTACATTTTTCCAAGGAGCACTAGGGGTTATATATATACAGGTCAGATAATTGCTGTTCATATTAGGTGATTTGGGAATTATAAGTAGTAGCTTTACATTGTAGAAATAAAGCATTATTACAAATTTCAAATTGGTCATTCAAGTGACCTGCACAATATTTTACCATGCACGCATAGCACATGCATTTTTAAACAGACTTCTCCAAATGTCTCTCAAACACTAGCTTTACATAGAAGTACACCACCTTTTCGTTCAAAAATCAATGCACTTCTCCATGGTGCCTTTATTAGAACGTCTTTAGTGGAAATGTGAACCGATTTGTATGGAGTTGTAACATCTGAGCATTTCAACAGAGCAGAAAAATATTCCATGAGACTTACTGCCTCATTTAGCATTTACATTTGCATAGCACTTTGCATCTATTAACAGCATGGCAAAATTTTTTATTAGTTAACAGTGAGTAAGGTCAATATTATTTCTCCCATTTTCCAGATAAATTATTTAAGTCCAGAGAAATGAAGTCATTTCAGTCATGCAAGTAAGAAAGTGGTGATTTGTGGGTTCCACGGTCAGCTTGAAAGATATTGTTAGATGATTGTACTCATTTAAATTGCCAACCAAATATTTGCCTGCTTCTCACAAGAGCATGGGGAAAAATGGCAAACCTCACACTTACAGCTCCTCCTTTTACAGACCAGTACCTATTAACAAGAAATAAAGTAAAAAACTAGAACTAAAACTATCAAATATGCTATATCGTATATTCTTTAGATCCTTTTCCTCTTACCAAACCGAACATGCATAAGATAATCTATGTATTCAGTAGGAAATTAAGAAGCAGGATGAGAAATTGGGAAATGGAATATTTGACTCACCCATAGACTAAAATGTACATGTTGCTCTTAAAGCTTTATAAAAATTTTTAAATTACTTAATTTTACTCTGATTTCTAGTGAACTCTTTCTAAATGAAATGTGTAAATTAGCTCTGGATAAGGAGTAAAAAAGTGATTAGCCCAAGACTGATGTTGCCAGATGGCCATAATCAGATATAGAATTTCAAGCAAAAACAATAATCCCCACCAGATCAGTGTGGCTCAATTGGTTGGCGTCGTTCTACAAAGAGAAAGGTCACCATTTCTGTTCCTGGTCAGGGCACATGCCTGGGTTGCAGGTTCTGTCCCTAGGTAGGGTGTGTGCGGGGAAACTGATTGATGTCTCTTTCCCTCTCTCTCTCCCTCCTCCTCTTTCTTTAAAAGTAAAATAAAATCTTACAAAAAAACCCAAACAATAATCCCAACAGATATTTCCTGGTGTAAAAAATTAATGAATTAATTTAGTATAATGGAAGACAGATACAGATCTTAGAAATAGCAAGTTTTGTAAATATTATCAAAATAGAAGCATAATTTCTGGAACTATTCAATACTCTGAGATAGCAGTGATCTAAAAGTATGGAAAGTCACTCATATATCTCAAACACTCTGTGTCAGAAAAAATATGTAACAGGCAAGGAAAATTAAGGTAAAAATAAACTGATTTAATATATGTGAAAGAACACTGGAGACATTATAATAATCATGTCTATTTTTATCACAATCTTATTTCTTTAAGTATTCACTGTTTGCCCTCCAAGCATTTGTCAAACATTTTGGGGTATGAGGAACACTCAAATGAAAATCTATCAGTAGGAATGGTGTGGTCCAGAAAAGGTAAGAAATAGTTTGAAGTCAAATTGCCACCATGATTTTCATTTAGTATGCATAATTCTCTTTTTGTATATCTATATTTGATCTCCTAAGATGTAGAGAATGGTATTTCTTCTTCCCACTTTCACATCACCCAGAGAAACTTTGAAGTAGAGTAGAAAAAAGGGATGAGAAAATGAAATGCTGTCCCTCTACCCTCACAGAATAACCAATAGACCTTAGGGAAAACAGCTAATGCACTGGAATGTTCATTTCTCCATCTGCAATACAGAAATAATGACACTTTCCATAGTGTCTCAAGGAGGTCAAATATATGGTGATGGAAGGAGACTGGGTGGTGAACATACAATGCAATATATAGATGATGTATTAAATATTATAGAACTGTAAAAAATATAATAGAAATTTGCAAATAGACTAACACCCAAATTCCATATCTAACAGCAAAGGAAATAAATGGCAGACTCAGTTGGAGGACATGAAGTTCAGTAGGCTTTAGCCTAGGGATATTTAAGATATTAAATTTTCTTAGTATTTTGCTTTTCCCTCAGAAATAAATATATACATATATAAATATATAAATATTTAAATATATATATATTTGGTGATAAAATTTCTTAATTTCATCAAACCTGTTAAAGATTTATATAATCTCTACTGCTAAAGTGTATTGACTTGGTGTCAAATCTGCTGATAGTTAAAGTTAAAAAAAACAGGAATCAAAAATAAAAATTAAACAAATACATGTTTTATGCTAAATGTGTTTCCTAAAATCAAAAGGAAGCTATTCAGTGGTTTCAAGTAGGAAAATGATGATCAGATTTTCATGTATCAATTGGGAGAGAAAATTGCAAAGGAACAAGGCTAAAGAGTCAGAAGAGTGTTGTATTGGTCTTTGCTTCATATAGGTTGCTTCATATAGGTTACTGGCAAGGAACTAAGAGAGAAGGAAATAAAAATTAAAAGATAGGTGAGAGGTTGACTGGACAGTATTTGTTGATTGGCTGGCTATGGGAAATGAGGGTGGAAAGAGTCAGGAATAATGCTCAAGGTTCTAGTGTGGTTCACTGGTAGTTTTCTTCATGGAGAACAGGCAACAGGATAATCAACTCTGGAAAGAGGTATAATTAATGCATTCAGTTTTGGACTTGTATATATTGAGGTAGAGACAGAATATCAAGTGAAGTTGCCTAGTACAGATATCTGTATCTGAATATATATGTATTATACATGTATTCTCTCTCTCCCTGTCAGAAAAAGTCCAGCCACTGTCAATATAACGAGAATGGTTTACATGACATTGATGTAACCTGGCAGCCAAGGAGAGTGGACTGTAATCTTATATGTGAACAATGGTGACTTCACTGTATTAGTCAATGGGGGCAGTGTTGAGTGAGCATGTGTACTGTGTGGCTGTTGCATTCAAAATGACTGAGCAAGGAGAGCAAATAAATTTGTAGTAGATTTTGTGTTAAGCTTGAACTTTCCTCTGTAGAAACTATTTGGATCATTCAGAAGGCTGTAGCTATGGGCAAGTGGTGATTGGCAGTTTATCACAACACACCTACTCGTTTATCATGTCTTGTGCAGAGGTTTCGGGCAAAACATCAAATCACCCAGATGGCTCAGCCCCTGACAGATCAGATTTGGTGCCCTGTGACTTCTGGCTTTTCCCAAAAGTAAGCTTACCTTTGAAAGGGAAGAGATTTCAGACTGTCTATGAAATTCAAGAAAATATGACAGGGCAGCTGATGGCAGTTGAAAGAACTGTGTGAGGTCCCAAGGTGCCTATTTTGATGGGGACTGAGGTGTCATTGTCCTATGTACAATGTTTCCTGTATCTTCTTCAATAAACGTCTCTATTTTTCATATTACATGGCTGGATACCTTCTGGACAGACTTTGTACGCTGGTTTATCCTGATGGAAATAAGAACCAAAGTACAAATTAAATCAACAAAATTCAATTCCCAAAATGACTTACGGATTTGCCTAGTGATTCCTTTGCTTATGTTATGTGCAACGAGGAGGAAAAACAAGATAAAGATGCGCACAAGGGTGGAAATCTTCCTGCTTCTGGAGTCCCTATCACAGTGACTTTAGAGATACACCGTGTCCTCCACAGCCGTGTTTACTAAGCTAATCTAATTTGCCTGTGACAGAATGAAGACTTGAGGGCCACTAAACTGAAATGTTTGTGGAGTTATTTCTTTGTTTTTTTCTCCAGGGAATGAAATGTGCTAATTAAGGAAGAACTAATTAATTTTTTGCTGATTAATTATTTAAAACATTGTGAAAGAAAAAGAAAACGGTTCTTTGAAATTTTTTTCCCTACATGCACTATTTTAATCAATGAGGACAAACAACATGGCTGACAAACAACAGACATTATACTCCTTTTTATTTCCTAAATTTGAAGGTCTGAATATCAAATGTTTGATGCTTTTGCCGTGGTATCTTGACAATCCCAAGTTTATTTGACTCTGGGATAAATTATCAATCAAAAGTCCCTTGAGAACTGGATGACATCAGTGAAAGCTAAGTGTTTATTTCACCAGCTTTTTGGTACATAATGTTTCCTGTTCCAACCTGCTGGCCTATTCACCTCAATGTGCTTGGCAGTTTAAATATTGCCTTTGAACATGTTATAATAAACAAACAGTATCCGCAATGGCTGAGGATGGCAGAGGTGTTTAAATAACTACAGAAACGTTGAAGCTATACTCATTGACTTCAAACCAGGGCAATGCTGATGTTTTAGCTTTTCACTTGGCTCTGTGGACGACAGCAAATCTTGGGTGGTTTATATCAAGGTAGCAGGGAGAAAATCAGGAGCCTGAATGACTCACAAGAACTGTTGATGAGGAATTCAAAGTCTTATTTATGGAATGTTAGAATCTTCCAGACTGTTGGAAGGCTGGAAAGAATGTTACTGATATCTAAGGTGTAGCTCAGAATGACAACAGAGTCACGACTGAGGAATCCTGTTCTAGACCAAGCTTCTCATTTTATAGAAAGTGTATCTAAGGCTCATTCATCCATATAGAAATGTTTATTAAATGCCCACCATTGTCCAAGGGCCTGTGCTGAGTATATGGACTACAAAAGTGAGCCAAAACTGCCCAAATCCTGCCATCTAATAAAACCTGAAATATAATTATTCAACTACATTTTTTTTTTACTGAAAAATAATGGATTCCAAGCACATCTCTAAATATGTGGCATATTGATGTCAATAAAGGGCAAAATCCCTCATCTTGTGGAAGTTACATTTTAAGGAGAACAAAGATAAAAACCAAATATCTAAGTAAAGATGTATAAATAATAACTAAGTTAATCTTAGATGTATATATATATATATATTCACATACACACACACAGCAATTAACAAAGAGGTAAAGAGAATAAGAGCTGAGGTAGAAAAAAGAGAGGTTAGTAAACACTCCCACTAAAAATTACCTGGAATTTCTATAAAAATTATCAAAATTCTATGCTTAAAGGAATGTTTAAGCTTAAGATAGAAAAAAAATTAAGAATGATGAGAGATACTTTTAGGGTGGAAGCAGGGTTAAAATACAAAACAGTGTTGTCAGAGATAACTTGCTGAGAAAGTGATATCTGAGCAAAAACCAGAAGAGGGTGAACCCTGCAGATACGAGTGTGGGGTTGGGGGTGGCAGGGGGGGTGCATTCTGGGAAGAAGGAATGATGGGTGAGTTACAAGTGAGCTAACCTCCCTGGAGTGGAGTAACAGTAACAGAATAGGAAGTGTTTTTCAGAGATACACAGACTGGCGGGTTGCAAGGTGAAGTTAGAATCACACAGCTCATTGCAGACTTCAGTTTTTCACTCAGACTAAGAGATATTGGCAGGTTTCATTGGTGGAGTGACAGATGGAACTCACGCTATGACAAATGTGCTCTGACTACCATCTCCACAGTCTGGGGCAGTGGGGATGAGGGCCAGCGGGGAGGAAGTGAGACCACTCAGGAACCCACCTCCATAACCCAGGGCCCGATGTTGATGACCTAGCCTGCAGGGGTAGCCAGGAGACCATAAGAAGTATCCACTCATGTTGGCAGTTTTGAAGATACAGTTAAGAGATTTTGCAAGTAGATGGAATGTAAAATCTGAGAAGAGAAGGGCATGAATGACGTTTAAGGGTTTGGTCCTGAGTTTCCATTCACTGAGATCCTAAAGATAATTGGAGGATCAGGATGTGATCAGGAGCCTGGACTTGGGGTATTTATTCACCTAGAAGAGAGCAATAGGACTTGAAAGTCATCTGGAAAAAAAAAAAAAAGAAATTGAGCATGCGGACTGGCAGGCTTCTCACAGCAGGTATCTAAAACTTGAGTGCTTCAGAACTCTCCCTGTATCTTTTGCTCATTTGACCCCAACTGTCTCTTTTGCATTCTTTTCAGAGTAGACTAATTCTCACATATTTTTCTGATTGTGCCTTTTTGTATCTCTCATAATTGAGTTCTGGCACCATTTTCAAACAATATAATAACATGATTACTTCAAGTTTTGACACACAGCAAGGTTATAAATAGTGATTAAGCCATGAATAAAATGCTTCCATAGACCTAACAATGCATGTTCTTTAACAGAAGCCTTGGAGTTCAGCAGTTTAGGGGTAAAATAATCTGACAGCTAGACCACTGTATTTTTCAAAAAAAAATACAGAGAATTAAAAATCTCTCTCAATATATGGAAACATCTCTAAAAAATATTTCATAGATTTAGAAACATGTCAATTTAAAGGGAAATAATATTATGAAGATAAGAAATGACATAAATTGAATACAAACAATTATATGGTCATGAACTTCTTTGAAAATAATTTACAAAAAGAGCTGGTTTTTACTTTTCATTCCCACCATGTCTGAGATTATATATAGGCCTGAATTTTTTTTTTTTTGTCTTTCGTTTGCTTTGCTTTTCATTTTTCTTTTGTCAGGGTTACAGGAGTGCTCAGAGAAAACTACAGTTTAAGAAGAAATCCTTAAAACCTTTGAGTTTATCTCCATCCACAGGAAATGTATAAAATCAATATCTGTCTTGTAACTCGTACTTTGCTTAACGAGTGTTTTAATCTTCATGTTTTGTGTGATCTTTAGGGTTAATGGGTCTGTGCACTATGTCTACAACTTCCACTCTTGGTGTCAGCAGTCCCTTTTGCGGGGCCTGCCAAAGGCTACCTTTCCATGCTTCGTAGCATCTTTCCCTCCGGTGCTAGTGGGTGTGAGTGCACTTCCCAACTCATACGTTCAGAATGGACATGGAGAGCTGGGGGAGAGGAATTAGCTTCACACGTTGAACTCACAAACTTAGAAGCAAATTGTCCTCTGCAGCCTGTAGAATTAAAGTATGCTGTCTTGCACACTTCGTTGAATTATTGACTCACTGTGTTTTATTCCTCAATCTCATGTTTCATAAGCATAAAGCTGGCCTGTGTGTTAGAACCTTTAATGACAGCTCATCATGAAGAAATATAGAGAGAGCAGATGCAATTTCCTAGAGGTCTACCATGTGAAAATATGCTTCAACAGCAGCTCAGGGATGTACATTACATGATGCAGTGGAGTTTTAAAAGCATCTTAGAAACCACAGCATTATGTCTTGACACTTCAGTCAATATGAGTTTTCTTCTGCATAGCTGGCCTTGCTAAGATCTTACAGAGAGCCTTGTTTGTGTCCCTTGGCAGCAAAGGACAAATGGTGAAATTTGTAAGGTAGTAGAGATTCTGCAAGGCATAAACCTCCTTTAGTATTGAGATGGGAGAACTTTAAAGCTCTGCATCTTATTTTTTGTCTACTCTCATTTTAAGATAGTAGGGCTCTGTCCTTGCAGGGTGGTAATTTATTTTTAGGAAAAATTTTCAGTAACACATTGGGGCCATAAAGCTACCTCCTCAGATCTTCTGGCTGATACATCTTCCTATTTAGAGTTGTATCTGTTCCATCCTGGATGTTGGGAGGAATCATAAATGAAGAGGAGAGAGATTCAGAGAGTCACAGGCACAGAGTGTGGGGCGGGGGATTCCTATGGAAGAAACAGAGCATGGGTTATAAAGAGGCAGCAAGTTTGTGTCCACTCTTTACAGGCAGTTGAGTGCCCAAGCCATGCTTCAAATTAGAGGCTGAGACTTCCTCTGACGAGGCCAGATCTTTAGGTCATGTTCTGTCCAGTGCTCTGTGAGCTCTAATAGTGTGACAGGAACACAGTAAACGACAGTGACCGGAAATCAGGCCCCGTCACTGGGTATATTAGTCTACCTACTCGCGCATCTAGAAGGCCCGGAAGACCCCTGCTTTGCTAGTTCTCACAGTAAAGCACAGTCATCGCAGTACTGGGGGCGCTAAGCAAGCGAAAACAAAGCCATGAGACAAGTTTGGCCACCGAATACCTTCAACCCGAAGAAAAAAGAAAATCTGCAAAAGCAGTAAAATTTGTGTGTCAACATAACACTTTCCATTATGGTGTTTCTCCACACGGTCAATGCTAATTAATTTCTGGTCATCACTACCAGCTGTGGAAAATGTAAAGTCGAAGTGAAATGAGCGGTGGGTGAAGGAGAGGCAATTCATCCACAAACTCAAAAAATACATAATTTTGACCATTAATTTGTTATATTTGACATTAATGTGAAATAAAATAAATATCCATGTTTCTCATGTGTCAGAACCTCACAACAGGTTGAGGAGACAAGTAGAATATGGTGTGGGTGATGAATGTGTTTAACATTCTTCCATGATGAGGTTAAATTTTCACTGAAGATGTCTTGAAACCATTGGGAACTGGAACTTATCCCTTTTTCTTGTGTGCTATCTCTCTCTATACACACACACACACACACACACACACTACAGTGAACATCTTTAGAATTGAAACAATTCCCATCCAGTCACATCAGAGACCATTCATATCCTCAGCAATGGGTTCAGCTACCGCAAAATAGAGGAAAGCAATATTTTGAGCCAAAATTTATTCATCTTCTAATCCACCACCAGCTAGCACATGTGACATCTGGCAAGAAGTAGTCACACACACTATATATATATTTTTTTTTCTCCAAATGCAAGAATACACAAGTGATTCATGGCATTTACAATGTTTGCAACATTTATGTTTGCTGTGGGGTGAAACTTATCTGTTGTCAGTGTGAACATCATAAAACCGCTTCCTGTGTTTCGTTGAAACACCCTAAAAAATGTCAGCGCCACTTATGCAAATCACTCCTAATTTCAATTCATGGCACATTTATTCTAGTTAGTCAAATTAAAAACCTCAGTACTCACATCAAAAATTAGGTATAAATATTGCTTTTATGGCACCTTAAGTAAAATTATGTTTGAAGTATTTAAGAAATGTTTTCTTGTTGCCCTGGCTGGTGTGGATCAGTTTGTTGGAGTGTCTTCCAGTCACTGAAAAGCTGTGGGTGCTTTTCCTGGTCAGGGCACACGCCCAGGCTGCGGGTTCCACCCCAGGTCAGGGCACACGCCCAGGCTGCGGGTTCCACCCCAGGTCAGGGCACACGCCCGGGCTGCGGGTTCCACCCCAGGTCAGGACACATGTGGAAGGCAACCAATCAGTGCTTCTCTCTCACATGGATGTTTCTCTCTCTCCCTTTCTCTCTCTATAAGAGCAATGCAAAAATGTCCTCAGGTGAAGATAAAAATAAAACAAATTTAAAAAGTTTTACTCTTAATTTACTGCTGTTATTAAAGAAAAATGGTGATCTATAGTTTCTTTGATGGGATACATATTCTGAAGTCGGAGACAACCTAATGGAAATGAAAGCCACCGTGAGCTCACAAAGGCAGAGTGTCTTTTTCAGAAGCCCCATTCACAATTCCAGGCTCCAGAGCAAGATTGTCACAGACCGGCTGCGGGTGAATTGTTGGCTGTGCGAGGAGGATTTGCTGTGATTACTCATGCTGTGATTTAGATTAAGCCACTGGCAGCTTCAGTTCTCACTTATGATCGTTCTCATTCAAATGTACTTGAAAGAGTCTCCTTAGCTTCAGACTATGTTGGATAATCATAGCAGCCCATTTACTTTAACTGCTGGATAAAGTAAACTCTACTATAACATTTACCAAAACTGCACACATGCAAAATAAAATTACTTTGTGGCTGACATTTTGTTAAACACCTGTTCTTACTCAGGTGAAGTTTGGTTCAGGGAGAGTCATTGTATCTACTAAAGCAGGTAGGTCTAAATATTTATATTATAACTCATCCTGTGAGAAATTAATTTAGTTCTAAGTTTTGTAAAAAAAAAAAAGAACTCTGAGATTTGAGGTCCTTTAGCAGAAATAAACAAACGGAAGTAAACTCACACATTTCGGGCTTCCATCAGGGGTTTTGGCTCCTGCACTCTGGTGTCAGATGCCACGTGCTTTTTGACATCTCCTCCTCTCCTCCTCCAGCGCCCCTGGCGGGTGAGCAGCCTGGGCCATCAGTGCCTGCAGCTCCCCAAGCTTTGTCCCTAATTTGCTGTTTTCTCTTTCTGTCTCAGAAGTGGAGCCCAATGGCGTCAGCTCTGTTGCCACTGTGACCAAGAGTGTATGAAACCCTCCACAGGACAAGGCCTCTATCTTTCCCCATGAAAGTGAACAGAAAAGAGCTGCCTTGTGGTATACTGTAGTATAGACCCCTGAATTTTAATTTATGTTTCCTGGGTCTCACAAACATATTAAAGATAGAGATCTTTTATTTTCTAGGCTATGGTGTGGGTCGATAGAAGCTGGATTGAGTGAAAAAAAAAAACAGTGGTAGGTGCTATACTTTGTTCTTGCATACATTATGTGCTTAGGAGCCTAGGAAGAGCATGCGACTTTTTTGCTCAATTGTATGTGAATTTCTAAGCTTAGCAATGGCACGAGTAAGTATGTTCCCCCTGTGGGGAGGCAGGAAAAGGACAGGGATAGCATGATCTCATAGGGGAGAAAGCAGATGATTGAAAACAATATTGTAGGTTTGGATGAAGACTTTCGACATTCTTTTTTGTGTAACTGAAAATGATTTAATTGTTTTAAGTAGAGAAATGATTGACTATATTTTATAATTTTAAAGATCTGATAGTGGCTATGTGAAGATTAGATTGCATAAAAT
>CM052538.1:14627094-14645406 GCA_028533065.1 Trachops cirrhosus
CCATCTATCTATCTACCTATCTATGGGGCAAAATTCCAAGAGGAAAAGCAATTTGTCCTAAATCCATAGAGCTATTAAATTTGTGATTAAAGTCAACATCAGTCTAACTTTGTAAACAATGCTGCTTTTCATTATTTCAGTATAGGTATCAATATTTTTTATTCACTAGTGTGACTATTATTAACATTATGGAAAGCAACACATGTTAGGAAAAAGCATATTAAAAATTTTAACACTTGCATGCTTATGGCTTCTGTGGGATTTACCAAGAAAAGCAAAATCAAGCACCTCCTTTTTTACACCAGTAAAGAATGCAGAAACTTAAAAGTATATTCTGTACAGCCAAGTTCTTTGGGGATTTCTGAAGAGAAGGAAGTCTCATTGTTTAGACATGGCATTCACACTCAGGCCAGCCCTGGTATCTTTTCATACAGAGGTTTTGTTTGGTTAAAGCCCCAACTGATTAACTCGTTATATGTGAAAATCAAAATGCTGGTCACATATATGCACTTTGAGAACTGAGGCATTTGATGCTTAAAGTGAAGGGAATTTCCTGAGCTTATCCACACAGTTAGCGGGAGACATCGGCCTCAAAGTTTTGCTCCTGGTCCCCCACACAGAGCTCTTTGCACGTTCCCGAGCTGCTTTTCTGATATTTGACTAGTTTTGGAAATTGCAGATTTTAAAGGCTATGCATCCAAATACTTGTACATTTGGCTTTTCCTTTGTACCTTTTATAATAGCTCAGTGGCTGTGGAGAAGGTAATCTGCTTCTCAGTGTGTGTGTTCTTATGCTACGGGTGATAATCTACTGAGTTCTGGAGTTCCCGTAATATAAGCAACACCCTTTGTGACTTTCAATTGCTGTAGGTCTGTAATGGTGCTTGGCACTTTAATAATTAGTCTTCAGGGAGCTTTAATAGAGTAGGGCAACTGTTTTAATTAACTTAATCCCCAGAACATGAGTTGACCATTAGACATCAAATCACAGTTTAACTCCAAGTATTTGAACTCTGAGGAAATCGCATTTGTTAACTACAGCACGGATAACATTATCTTCTGTTATAAAACAATGCAGCTGCAGCTGGTTTGGCTACACTGGCCTCTGACACTGTGGCAAATGAAGTCATTATTTCCTTTGGAATGAATGTATAATGGAAACAGCTTAAGAGTTGGGCTTTGGGTATTGTACAAATGATTTCTGCAGGCCTAGTTTGTGGGAAGCAAAAGACAAATAGAAAGGAATAGCCAATTTGAAACTTGCACAGTGCAAATTTTCAGCTGAGTAAAGAAGTGCATATTGCAAAATGAATCCAAAGCAAATTGGGCTCCAAAAGTACAATATTGCAATAATGTATTTTTATGCTCTGATAATTTTATGTGACTTTTTAAAATGATAGCACTAACTATTTTAGCTATTCATTTATTTATTCAAACACTTTTAGTATACATAAATACTAGGGAAATTGCTAAGTGCAGAGGATACAAAAAGTATTTGCAACTATAATAAAATCATAAGCTAGAGTTTACAAAATATTTCTTCATCTACACAAAGGAATTGTGTTCCCACAACAAAGAGAAGAAACGTTTTTCTTGGTTCATGTATTCCATTCTGCATGCCACATACATTTCAAACATCTATCATATAAGGTGAGGCATGAGGCACTGGGGGGTTGAAAGAAGTAAGACACATAAGGTAACCTCCAAGAAGTTAAAGTGAAGTAGATAGGATGAACAGTAGAAGGATAATTAGATACTGTATCATTAAGTTGGATAATAGTGTTAATTATAGGGTGATACAGAGAACCTAAGAATGACACACCCCCTAAGATTCTGGAAGTTTCCTGGATGACATATTTGTGTTTAAAAGCTACAGTTTGAGGGCTAGTCACACCTAGCGCTGGGTAAATGCAGTCCAGGAAAAATGAGTACAAGTGCAAGGACCCAGATGGAAGAGAAAATTTGCCTGGTTTTTAATCTTAAAAATATTCTTGCTGCTGGAATAGAAAATATGAAGATGCAGTGAGAGGAGTGATTATATCATGAAGACTCTAATATTCCTTGCTATGAAATTTATACTTAATCATAAACAGCATATGAGGGTGCATTGAAGAATATTAAGCAAGGCAGCTTGAAAGGAATAAAAAGGCAAACAGAATAATGTAGTTTATTTAACGCCATGTATTCAATATTTAAACATGAAATAAGTAGAAAACATATTAATGAGAAAACTCATATTCTTTTTAGCACTGTTTGGAATTTGATGTATATTTTATACTTGTTGCACATATCAATTTGGATTCAGAACATTTTAAGTGTTTACTAATTGCACACAGCTAGTGGTCACCACATTGGACCGTGAAACTCAAAGTCTTATCCGGCAAACCTCTCAACCTGTAGGGACCTACCTCACTCAATCCAGTGCTTCCTAAGACAGGGTGGTTAAGTCTGCCTAATTCTGGGGTTAATAAATAGGCACACCTGTGTTTAACTCAAACTATATCTGCTAATTAATAGTAATAAAGATGATGTTCGGGCTACTATCTGACAATTCTTTTAGTTTTCTATGTGATCAGAACATATGTGGAGAAGATGGTTTTGTTGATTGAAGGTCTCCTTCAAATCCCCCACTAATGGGAACTGAGGAATGGGAAGGATGTCAGCATTACAACAACATATTCTGGCAACTGGAATTGAAATCAGATCACGTGTCAGGAGGGATGGGTTTGGTGCTGCATGGGAGTTTCTGTGCTTTGGATAATTTTAGAACGTTCAAGCAACATCCAGAAAGAGGTAACCACTAGTTGTTGAACATGAGAATCCAGAACTCAGTCCCAACCGGCCTACATCCAAAGGGCATGGGATTGGTTTCGACATTCCAGTCAAAAGAGATGTTTTCACTTTTAAGACATTTATATACATGCTATTGATAACTACTAATATACTGATCTGTGATGTGTAATAACTCTAAAGACACTTTAATTTTAATATTATAATTATCTCCCAGATATGTTGAAAATATTATGTGCATGCATGGTTCTAGGTATTTTCACATTCATTATATCATGTTCTTTTCCAAAAAAACCCCCATCTGAATTAAGTACGATTATGCCTTAACAGATTAAAGTATACTTTTTATTGATATGAATTACAGAATAATAGAGTAATAAAATATCAGATAGGGGAAAAACCTTCAAGTTACAGAATTTATGATGCCTTAATGGATTCTTCAATATTTCTGACAAGACTTTAACATTCTAATATCAAGAATATTCATTCCATTTTTGAGCATCTTTGACATTGCTAATTTTTTTGACTTTCCATTTATCTTTCCAAATATTACTTCTGAAGTCACATAGTTAATTAAGTCTAGTTCTCTCCAAGAATAGTCATTTAAATTTCTGAAGACGAACATCAGGCTTCTGGTAGATATCATTTCAAGTGAACAAATATCTACAGGAAACTTGCCACATTTAATCACTTGGGGGATAAAATTATGAAGCAAACTAATTTTGCTTTTAAGGACAGAGAATCAACTAGAAAGGCAGACCTGCAAAATATTGACTCTGATGTGAGGCAGAGTGATATGTGCACCTAATAAAAGTAAATGAATAAGCCACCAGAACTCAGAGATCACTATATTCTCACCCAGGCATTCAAGAAGACATTAGAAAATAATAGATATTTTAGGGGAGTCTTGAAAGAGATGAAGTCTAAGCACAGAAGGGGGTGATGGACAATCTTGGATGAGGATGACTTGTGGGTATCACCTGCTCAATGTCTAGCGACGTGGTTGTTCCATGGTGTTTGTAAGAATGTGAAAAAGGATAGGATTAGAAACAGAGTGTGAGTATTAACAAAAGGGTGTCTGGGATGTCTTGATAAAGAATTCAAGATTTATAGTATGATATAAAGTATCATTGTAGGAGTTGGAAGTATGATTCGACAGTAAGAGCATTGTGAAAAAATGATTAGAGAAAAAAATGTGATATGTATATATAATGGAATACTATTCAGCCACAAAAAGAACAGAATCTGTCCATTTGTGACAACGTGGATGGACCTGGAGGGCATTATGCTAGGTGCAATAAATCGGACAGAGAAAGACAATATTGTATTATCTGACTTAAATGTTAAATGTTAAAAAACAACACAAGCAAACTCAGCTTGCAGATGCAGAGAGTAGAGTGGTGGTTGCCAGAAAGGGGAGGGAGTTTAAGATGGTTGATGGGGTCAAATGTACAAACTTCCAGCTTGAAAATAAATAAGTCACGAAGATGTAATGTACAGCATAGTGCCATAGTAGATAATACTGTATTGCATATTTGAAAGTTGCTGAGACTACATTTTTAAAGCCCTTGTCATATGGAATGGAGAAAAACAGTTTTGTCGCTGTGTAGGGTGATGGATGTTAACTCACTTATTGTGGTGATCGTGTCACAATGTACGCAAACATCGAATATTGCACACATCAAAATTATACGTATGTCAATTATACCTCCATTTAAAAAATGCTTGGAGTTTCAGGTGGAATATCCTTAGGAAGGATACTTTGCCCCATTTTAGAGATGAGGAAACAAACACACAGAGCTTAAACATATACACATGTGGGAAGTGGTGGAGTTGACTATTAAAGCTGGAGAATCAGAGTCTTTGAATCAACATCCTTTTACCCTCCCACTTTCCTGGCCTCCCAGGAGGGTTGGTGCCAATTGCAAAAGAAATCAAATGATGGGCATTGGGAACAATTAGAGGTATCAGATTCTCAGGACCTAGGTGTTACTTTGGTGTGGAGGAAAAGAGAGCAAGAAAAAGAGAGAAGCTAAGATGATTTCAGGATTTTTCCGCATGAAAAAAAGGATTTTGCTGATATTAAACCAAGAAAAGAAAAAACAAGGACAGTGGTAGCTTGTAACTTGTTCTAATTCTCCACTCATACTAAATATCATTCAGTTTGTGTTGACACTGGCAAGACATCTGATTAATGATAGTTACCAGTTTAACTGTTATTTGATAACTCATTTATTCATAAAGCCACTAGATTAACATTTCAGGAAATTCCATATGATTTTATAATTAGTCATAATAATAATAATAATCAAACCCATTGAAAATAATAATCAAAACTAAACATTGACACAAACCCATAAACAAAGGCATAGTGCATCCTTCATTCTGCATCATAAAAGGCTGAGAGACATTAATTAGTGGTTTGGAACAACAAGCTCAGGAACATTATACTTTAATGTTACCACAGACTTGGGTAATTATAGGAGGAGAATCCATGAAAAATTGTCCTCTATTTGACTAAAGATGTTTAGGAACACTTACATTCAATAAAATCTGTGAAATGTTTTGAGACACTCTGTAAAATTTTCAGCAGTGGTTTGAAATACTGGTCCTAATTCTTAACCTGTTCTTGTATGCAAGTTCATTACCTTGTAACTCTGAAGTAGCTCCTGCAACAAGTGAAGTATAATCTATTGCTATCGACTTGGGCTCTACCATAACACTTGTTTTGGTTAACGGGATATGGGCAGAAATCACTGAGTAGGAATTCCTAGCTTAGTCCTTAAGAGACCCTGCACATTTCAACTGATTGTCTTGTGCTTATACCTTTACCATACAAAGAGCAGCCCTAGCCATTCCCAGAGGCCCTGAAAGCAGGACAGAGACACGTGCAACAGGCTCTCCTCAGCTCATCCTTAGCATGAAGTACAGCTGCCCCAGCCAGCTTGCCACCCTCGTGACAGAAATAAGTCTTTCGAACTTTATACCACTGAATATTTGAAGTTGTTACACAGCAATAGTTGATGAAAACACCTTCTCTGTAAGTACATGTAAAGGCTCTTTTTATGTCCATGAGACAAAATATTTGCTTATTAATGATAGAAATAATACAAAGTAAGAGTTTCCTGATCTGTCAAAAGCTTGCTTGAAAAAAAAAATGAGAAAAAAAGCACAAGCTGCCAAATGAGAGAGAGAGAGAGACGGAGAGACGAGAAACAGCACAGGGGCGTGATCAATACGCAACCTTCCTCCCTGGTGCTTTATAAAGGAGATAATGGCTGTGTTGCCCAATTATTCTATTCTATTTTAACACAATGTTTCCTTGCAAGTTGGTTTTCTGAAGACACAGACTTGAATTTTTCAGGGTAACGCACTTTTATCAATTTATTTTGTTAGAATTTTATCTTCCTCACAAAAGCCCAGAAATCCTTTAGAGAGTATCTTGAGGCATAGCCCCAAATCTCTCCATGAAACCTCCAAAAGTATTGTTACAAATAATTAAATGTTAAAATAACTATAAATTAGTTTAAGTATTTTTCAAATTATAAAAGAGTGTCCTAAAATTTCAAGCTCTATGTCTCTAAAACTTATATCCAAGATGTAGTCACGCTTCCATAGACCTCAGCTTCAGCTGGGATAAGACAATGATGTAATATGTCCAGCTTCAGCTCGGATAAGACAATGATGCAATATGCCCACACGCATCCTAGCAGAAGAGAAGGGGAAACCACAGCAGCTCTCTCCTCTGCCATCAGTGACTCTTTGTCCAGAGCCCCATCTTCACTCCTGATCCTGGTCTTTTTAGGTTGGACAATGCTGTGTGCAGCAATATCCACATCACGAGTCATTACATCTGTTGGACCTATCCTTGTGTTTCACAAACTCACAGGGCCCTTTGTATACCATTCAACGCATGTTCTAAATCAGGATCACAGGTCATCATTAGAAGAATAACAAATACTAAACTCAACCAAACTTTTATTTTTGTTCTACCTGAGTAAACTGAATTTAATAATATGAAGAGGAAGGTAATTTTCATAATTCTAGTTTCTGGAAACAGTTCCAGGTAAAATACTAGAATTTGCAAAGCTCTCTTTTTTCGGGAGACAGTGCACAATGTTGGAGACGCCCACTGATTATGAACCTACTCACCACTCTGGTGCAGTCTTTCAATTCCCTGCATTCATGTATTCCACTCACCTAGTACAATGCATTGAGTGTCTTTTATGTCACTAGGAATGGTCCTAGGTTCTGGAGATACACCAGAGATAAAATTAGACAGTAATTTCTGTCTTAGGGAGACTGATAGTAAACAATAAGTAATATGTAATAAAGTATGTTAAGAAGTTATAATTCCATGGAAAGATAAATCTGGGAAGAGAATTAAGATTCTAGGCCAGAGGTGAAAAGTGCTGGTCACTACTGGTTTCATTGAGGAAGAAACGGAGAAGATGTAGATGTGTATTAGAGAAGGGAAGAGACTGGCCAACAAAGGAATCTGGGAAAACGCTCAGTGCAAAAGCCCTAGGCAGAGAGTGCCTAGTAGATTGCAGGACCCTCAGCATGTTGTTAGCCTGTAGGGATTGTGGAGGAGAGAATCAGATGCCATCAGGAGGGCCAGATTGTAGAGAGCTGTGTAAAGCATTGTAAAGGCACGAACTTTTACTTTCTGAAGAAAAGAGTTGGCACCAAAGGGTATGAAGCAGATGAATGATGTGTAAGACCTTACCCCTTAAAGTCATCACTGTGGCCCCTGGTGTTAGAAGTGTTAGGAAAAGTAAAAGAATACAGCCTGAGAGACCAATGAAGATATTGTGATAACCCAGAGAGGTGATGCAACCTTAGACCAAATGGATAGCAGTGGGGCATAGAGAGAAGTCTTCTAAATCTTTATTGAAGGTAGGGACAATGTGGTTTACTGGCTGATTTGGGGTATGAGAGAAAGAAAGGAGTCAAGAATGCTTATAGAGTTTTGACTGATCAGGCAGAGGGAAAATATTGACATTAACTGAGTTGAGAAAGATTGTGATACAGTAGGTTTGGTAAGTGGTCAGGACACCCCTGCCCCCCAGTTTCCTGGAGCCTCTACACAATGGCTTGCATGCCAACCTGTAACATCAGACACCCTGTTCTTTCAATGATCCCTACTAGATAATCTAAAATACCAAAATTAAGAACTCCAAAGGAATAACAAGAAAACTTGTCTTGAATACCCCTATTGCCCCGGGCTGAATCAAGTTTTAAATGCCCACAGGAGCTATGGATCTCTAACCAAATGAGCACTGTAAAAAGTGAACATCTTAGGCCAACTCTCAAGTGAGAGTAGTGCTAAAATAAGGTGATTCTTCTGGAAAATCAGGATCTCAAAATGACCCCTAAATCATACCACGTGTGTAGCCTGCTACCTTGACTTTGAACCAAGATGGCAGTGTGAACTTATTCGTTAGAATCCCATAGCATCTTAGGATGCATAATAATTTTAAGGGTGAAAAACAATGCTTTAATGTATCACAAAACCAGAAAATATAAACTAACATAACCAGCCTGCATCACATTTATCTTTCTGACCAATCATACAATGCCATTTTATATATATATTTATTTATTTACTTACTTACTTATTTGAAGAAGGGGCCCAGGAAAGCCCAGGAAAATCATAATGAGACCCAGAAGACAAGGTTTGATTGTGATCATACTCCATTCTACAGTCACCTGAGATTTTTGAGTTTATTCTCTTGCAACAGACCACCCAGCTCTATATCATCAGATATCTGAAACTCTGTGTACCAAACTACTCTTTCAGAGGGATATTTATTTATAAAGACAGTAGGCTGGGTTTCTGAATATTGCCTGCTAACTCTTGATTGCAATACACTGTGCTTTCAAATAAAGCTTTTGAAATTAAATGTTAGAGAAGTACAAAGAAACTTAATAACCCTTCCCTCTTTTACAAACTAACGTGTCTTTCCTCTTTTTAATGAAATTCTTATTTGATATTTTCTGCAAAGACTTGAAGGTTGGAAACATAATTCAATAATCAAGGAAAATAATTGCATAAAGGTCCTGGAATGAGGCAATCTAAAACAGCAGGTAAATTTAATCCCATGTCAAGATACTCCACAGGACTGGCAAATCTGTATTTTGCTTCCCTTGAGGAGTCTGAAAGGATTGCTGGACAATAGCACAAATGAAAACCAAAAAGAAACAGCAATGCTAATTCTGTGTCTTTTTGCAAAGGGAGCCAAAAAAGACTTGGCTAATTGAAAAAGACTGGCCAGCAACAACTGTGATACTTAAATGAAAATGAATAATAAACCTGGGCAAAATGTTAGGCTATTTCATACTCTTCTTATTTGTTGATAACAATCTTTTCTATTTTTGCTTTTGTTTTCTTTGTCTGTTTGTTAGTATATAGATAGCAGAATCAAGAATCATGGCTTATGTCCATTTGATGACCTTTCTAAAAATATCTGCAATATTTTGTCCAATATTGGACAAGGCAGCTTGTCCAATGACAAGATGCTCTGAATACTCATTCTGTGCACACAAGATGTCCCCCAGAGTTGTGCATTTAGCTAGACTCTTTCCTTCTATTCTCTCCTCTTCTTTTCTCCAATTTTTTTCTCTGTGAGAAGCAATATGACCTGGTGAGTAAGAACGGTGACTCCAAACAGGTTTTAATGCAAGTTCTGGCACTTACTGACCATGTATAGTTAGTTACCCAACCGCCACAGGCTTCCCACTATAGCTTCATCCATTGAATAGAATTACTAAGAGTAAACATCTCATAGGTTTATTTTGAGCTTTTTTGGCCATACATTTAAATAAATTGACTTTGTTTTCTATCTGTTTTGAAGTTTAAATTTGATAATTTATAGCACATAGCTAAACATAGCACAAATACTGAATAAATATTAGTTATTTTTATTGCTGTTATTCTCTTTGATAAGAGAAAAAGTCAGGTTGACTTTTATAAGCAAATACTTAAAAATTTTACAGTTTAATTTCACATAGGAATTAATCTTTGTTTTCTTACCTCTCTTATATTTCCCATTCAACTCTTTTTTGAACCCACTAATATTTATTAGAAATAATCTGTAAATTCTAATGACTATACTTTTCCTAGTAACTCTCCAGCAATCAATATATAGCTTCTGCAAATATTCAGTGGGTCTCTTTTTCTGTCATTCACTTTAATAGATTTAAAATTCTTTACTTGAACAATAGGTAGTTTAAACAGTTTTCACGGAAACAGACACTAAGCTGTCATTATAGTAACTATCTCAAAATAGCTACATTGGCATTTTTGTCATTAAAAATAGCATTTTAAGATGAATACCGAATAGACTAATATCACCATAACACAATTAGTATGCTTAAATTTAATAATTTGTCTTTTTCAAAAATCTGAAATTACTAAAGTATTGCTATGGGGTATCTATTTTTCTTATAATTCAATTCTTATGCTTCCATTTATCAAAGACTTTAGAATTCAAATTTTCAGTGAAAGTGGGATAGAATGCTCAGCCTCATTGTTCAACAACATGTAAAAAAAAAAGATGAGCTGAGAAAACACTGGAATCTGACTTTTTTGTTGTTGTTTTCATTTTTTTTTAATTTTTTATTTTAGTTTATTCAGTACAGTTTCTATCCTTTATTCCCATTCCAGCCCACCCACCCATCCCTCCCCTCCTCCCTCCCCTTTCCAACCCCCCCAGTTTTGTCCCTGTGTCCTCTATATTTGTTCCTGCAAACCCTTCCCTTCTCCCCTGAAATTCCCCTGAAATTCCCTCCCCTCTCCCCTCAGGTCACTGACAACCTGTCCTCTATTTCAAATACCATATGATCTCGCCTTTAACAGGAACCTAAACAACAAAACAAAGAAGCAAGTAAAATAGAACAAAAGACACTGAAATAATGGAATCTGCCTTTCAAATACAATGAACTAGAAAACTGAAAACTATGCTGGACCATAGAATCCCTGTATACATTTCCTTCCCTTCAGCCAACACTTAGCATTTTATTTTTTGCCTGCTATTGACTTTAAGGCTGCCTCTTTCATCTCAGCACTCTTGCTTTCCTATCTCACGTGCTTTTTGTTTGACAGTTCCTGGTACTAGTGTGCCCTTGGGAAAGGTGCTTTGGATGTGTGACTTACTGCCTTTATTTTGGAGTTATTTATTGAGCACCAGTTATGTTTAACCAGGCATTGTGTTAAGACCTGGGCAAAAGACAAAAAAAACAAACAAAAAAAAGATTAAACCCTGCCCTCAGTGTGCTTATACTGCCATGATGATGCAGTCACTGCATTTGTGATTATGTGGCCTCTGCCCAGAAGTGAGACTTACAACGCTGAGTACAAGGTAAGGTCTGTCCTGAAGCTCTGGGATTATGGGAGGCCTTTTCTTTTCTGGAATGAGTAGAATAAGTCCTTATTGCACTGCCTTTCTTCCACATATGGAGTTTGCTTGGAGGAAGAACACAAATTCCAAAGAATTCAATTTATATGTTCAAGAGGAAAGTTTAATTTTTAAAGCTTCTGTCCAACTGGTGCAGAATTAAGGGGTGGCTGTTGATATATCAGGGGCTGTTGAGATATATAGTGTAAATGTTTCCAAGTTGAAAAATACTGCAACAATTTTAAAACTTTGTAGAAATTATTTTTAGCATACAGCCTGGAAATGAGCACAGGAAAAGAGAGGCGTAAGGAATGGACCAAAACAACTCTGTGTGATAGTGTGAAAAATGTACTAAATTTGTGGCCCACGGGAATGCAAGGCCCATTACCCTTGGGAAAATTATTCTCTTCTTTATATGGTTGCTCAGGGTATTTGGAGTGCACATGCAATTGTGGATGCGTGTGTGTGTGTGTGTGTGTGTGTGTGTGTGTGTGTCCACAGAGGAAATTTTTAAAAAGGCACACACCTTCACCCCACACTGTTATAAGAACTCTACTGGAACTGGACCCTGTATTAATCCATGTTGCTCAGAAAAACAGAACAAATAAGATATATATATATATAGATATAGATATAGATATAGATATAGATATAGATAGAAAAATCTATCAACATCTATCTATCTACCTACCTATTTACTACCTACCTATTGAGAGAGAGAGATTGATTTTAAGAAATTGATTCACATCATTGATTATGAGTTTATATGGAGGCTAGGAAGTTCCAAAATCTGCAATTATAGCCTGAGAACCAGGGAAGCTAATGGTATAAGTTTCAGTGTGAAAGCCATCTGGCTTGAGAACTAAGAAGACCCAATGTTTCAATTCAAGTACACATGCCAGAAAAGAACAACATTAATGAGTTGGGCAGGCAGTGTTCCCTCTAAGCCCCTTTGTTTTATTCAGGTTTCCCACTGATTGGCTGAGCCCACTCATGTTAGGAAGGGTGATCTGATTTACTCTATCTACCAATTTAAATATTAATCTCATTCACACATCTCCTAATAGACATACTCAGAATGTTTGGCTAAATATCTGGACACCTTGAGGACCAGTCAAGTTGACACATAATATTAACCATCATAGGATAACTCTTGGACTGTTCTGATAGGCTCCTGGGGTATTCAGAGCAGTCTCTCAGACACCAGCAATGTACTCTGTGAATCATTATATGCCATTGTCCAGGTGAAGCGGTGGTGAACATCCTAGAAGGATACTACCTGTGCTTAGAGGTGAAGGTGTACAGAGGTTAAGGTGCTCTAAAGAGTGGAGAGTTTTACTATATAATGGATGAAAGTGCTCTCTCTCTCTGCCCTTCCCACACAAATCAATCTACTATTAGTGGCAAAGTAAATTATGAGAATGAGGCATAAAAATGTGGGGCCTTCATGCATCACCTCTCTGCAGAGGCCAATGTGGTTAGACCCACACCCTGTCGAAGGATGGATGTTCCCAGAGATGGTCTGTAGTTGCTTACTATAATGGGTTACAGGAAAGAAAGCAGGGGTAAAATGTAGATTTGAATTGGGAAGCTGGTAGCTCTATCAACTATCTCTGGATCAGACGTAACACAAAACTCTCTTCCCTGAAAATTAAAATAAAAGCATAACCCAAAATAAGTTTGTGTGGACAAAGCAGGTTGGTGTTAGAAGACATGACATTTGGACTCATTTGGAATGTCTCTTGGCTTTCTCTGAAAAATAATTAGTGCTTGGCTCATGGCCAGAACCCTTCTGACATCAAGTGCACAGTTTATGTTTGTTTCAACGAAAGCTTGAACCTTCATCTGTAGCTTTAGTTCTATCTGGACAATAGGTATACTCTCCAACTGCAGATACCAAAATAATAAACTAAGTCTTGTTTCTTTTGGAACACATAGATTCTTACTGTTCTCTATCCTCCTGCACTGTCCCATCACTTAGCACAATACGAATACGCTGAGCATATTTTCCCTGAAGAAATGCACAGGGGTGCTGGGCCAGAGCTATGTTTCACACGTGCTCAAGGAACTGGCTGCTTGAAAGGAAATATGTTATCCATGCTTTTGCAAAGAAAAATGGAACTGTTTGATCACGAGTTGTTTATCTAATTTATCTCCCATGAATAGCTGGATATTTTAAAACAAAGTAGACCCACAGGAAAAGAGTAATGAGCGCTTTCCTCTCAGCACAAGGCATGCCTCATTCAAAATATACTTGATTTTTAACCAGGGCTTCCAGGCTTTCATTTATCTTTACTTAAATTCAAGTGTGTGACTTAAGCTAAAGGTCACTGTATTTACCAAAACCAAAATGTCAACAAATAAGCATTCTCTCTGCTACTTCCTCAAATCAGCATGCATGAAACAACACAGTGCTCTAAAACCTCCACAGAGGTATTAAGTGAATGCATTAATCCATACAAAATATGTTAATTCCTGGTCTACTTAGCCCATAAGAACAGAAAGGATAATGTCTCAGGAAGGAAAACCTTGTGTTCTAAATAATCCTTTCATAAGTCTTATTAAAAAGGACTCCCTGGGAATAATTGCAGTGATTCTGGTAGATCTGACTTGGGAAGCAGGACACCGGGGTTCTGAAGGCAGCGGTGTGACTGTAGCCAAACTGCTTTGACCCTCTGGCCCTGCATGTAACCACCTGTAAAACTGGTGATAAAACTTACCTTAAGAACGCTTGCTGTAAAATGGAACAGAATACTGGAAATGGTGGAATTTGGTTACCTCACAAAACCTTAAAAATATAAGATGCCATCTCCAATTGATTTTTAATGATAACAATAGTGATGATGTGATTACAGAACTGTGAGTGTGGATTTTCTGGGTGAAGACTTGTGCGTCCCTGCTGACATGCACACTGAGGCCTCAAGACACTCTGTTCCCCAGGAACCACTTCCGGCTCTGGGCCAAGTGCTGTCCAAGTTCGGAGTAAACTGTTACAACTGTTGTAGAGAGCATCTATGTTGGAACTTGAGAAATCAGTGGGGAATTACCAATGTCCTGATATAAACACAGAGGACTTGGGGGCCACATAGGAGGTACACTGAATCCAGGGACCCAGGAGGAGAATGCAGCAGAAGGGGTGGACTGTCACAGTGACGGTTGCCTGTGTTTTGAGAAGCTGAGGTACAATTCATGGAGAAAGTGTGATAAGCAAGAGTTCAAGTGTAACTTCAGTATCTCTGGCTTTTAAGGGCCGTTAAAAACTTAGTTTGTTCTAAAATGTGGTATAGCATTCTTAAAAACCTTATATTCTAAAAAATGGTGCTTTAAAATGGGGCTCTTAGATTGTTATGGATGACTTCAAACCTATTGTTAACAGAATGCTAATGAAGCGCAATGATAATCTGAATCAAAATAGCTGCATAGTTAAAGAAGCTTGTGAAACAAACAAACAAAAAATGGCTCTGGGGGACCTAGACTCTATCTTGAAAGCAAAGAGAAAAGTAGGCTAAGGAAACTGGTTAACAATCGCTGGAAAGAGTGAGTCTGAGGACAGAGTCAGAATGAGTCCAGTTGGGAACCTGCCTTCTAAGACAGAACAGTGGTGGATCTGAGCTCCCCGTAGAGCGTGGGTGTGGCCTACAGGACGGTTTCCTCAACTGCTTATTACTCCCCAAAAATTAGCTGCCTAGGAACATTCACACTTGAGCTGATATAATTTCTTCATTATGGTAATATTAACCCATTATTTCTCAAGTGCATATGAGCTTGTGTACCTCATAAATATCCACATGTCGGCAGAAGAGACTATTGAGCTGTTTATTAAAGTGCGATGATGGTTTCTGAGGACTTCTGCTCTGGGGCACAGTATCTTGCTTGCCATGGTTCCTGGCATGCAGGATGCACAGATTTAACACTGGTTAACTAAGTGTCCCTGTGAATTCCTCTACAGTCTACTGGTCCCCAGTGGTATAAAGCAAGAGAAGCTGGTCTCACTCACTATGCACACTTTCCCCAGCCCCCCTGGGACTGGTACACTCATCACTGTGGGTGTACTCACCCACTTTTTAATCTTTCATTACTAACAGCTATAACTTAATTTTAGGGGTATATTTTAAGGGGAAAGTCGAAGATCAACTATTACCTATTAGTCGGGCACCATTTTGTAGTTAAATACACTATTTAATCTTAAAAAAACAAACTCTGCGTTAAGTTTTATATCTTCATTTAAAAGAATGGGGAAAGCATTGCGGTCCAGGAAGGCTGGGTACTTCACCACGGACATTCAGGTGGCGGTTGTTGGCGTTGGAATCTAAGTCCAGGTGTGTGCAATCCAAGTCCAGTGACATTCACACTCCTCACCCCGTCTTATGCTAGTGCTAAACGACAGCAGTAAAAGGCTCATTCTCTTCAGTGTCAACTTGTTTTCTAATAGAAGTCAACATTTTAATAGAAAGGGACAAATATTTGCATTAGAATTTTAATAATCATGTCCACTTGGGAAAACGCAACAGTGCTCTTAGGATACTTAGTTTCCTAAGTTTCCTATCCATAGTGCCACTTAAGACAGCCTCCAGGAGACAGATGCTTCAGGCCTGCTCTTTAAGCACACTCTCCTGCCACGTAGTCCTTGGCCTGTCTCATGAATAGAGCTGGGAAAACTTCTTATAGAAAGAGGAATGGCTCATCTCAGTTTTCAAGGGCTTTAAGAAATATACAAGGGTTTTTGGATTCCTGCCTAGTTAAATGTGTTTTTTATAAACATTCTAGAAGTGTCTTTAATGTTTGTTCAGTCACTGAGAATATATTGAAAAGGATCAATTCATTGTCTAGTGCAGTATAAATCTTAACTCATGAAGAATCCAAATAAAATGACCCCGGTTCTCTCTTGCCTGCAAACAGAAAAGAAACTCACTCCATGTAAGTCTCTAACTCCGAGTTCTGTCAAACTTATTGGAAAAACATACTTTCTTTTTACTCACAGTGTTTGAAGGTCTGGCCCTACTTCCCTAATGACTGCACTATTTGCTTTAGTCATCATCGATTTCACTTTTAATTTAATCACTCATTCAACTCTCCTATGTGTTGGGAATACAACAGTAAAAATAAGGCATACAGGCTCCCGTTCTCTTGGCTCTGGTGGAAGTGCTGAGGAGCAAATTTCAGGAGAAAATTATAAGCAATAAATAAATTAATTTCAGACATGCTTTGTGAAACTGACAAAGAACCAAGAATCTTTTCAAGTAGGATAGTTAGAATCCATCATCATTAATCTGAAAGGGGAAAACATTTTCTTTGTTACATATCAACCATTTAATGTATTTTTAAAATGTTATTTTACATGCTCAGTAACTATGTTTATCTGATTAACCCTTCTAAGTCTTTTGTCCCCAAAGAGAACAGCGTTCTCAAGAAACATGGCAATTATTTTGTAAGGCACAGAAAGTACAGAACAATAGTTGCAACGCTAGATTGCATCAAACGGTGCGGCCAGGGAGAGGCTTCCTCCCACCCTCTGGGCGGGCCTTTGGCAAGTCTATAGACTTGGGGCATCTCTGGCTGATTTCACTTTCCCAAAACTGCCGCAACAATATACCTTGTGTCACACACTACTTCAGAACTTTGATGCTCTTTCCATCAAAAGATAAAGTCTGAATGCTGTCCCTTCAAAAGCGATTACATAATGTGACATGCCTCTTGTAGTAGAAGTGACACTGCCTGGATTCCATGGCTAGGTGATGAAAGGTAATGGAGATTCGCGATGGCTCTCTTTCTCTCGGCACATGACCTAGAGATCCATGAGATCCATCTGTCATGAAGATCCCATTCCAAAGAAGCCACACGACAAGAGAAAAAGATGTTAGAATAACCGCAGCTATTTCAGTTCCTAGTTAGCTGAGTCATCTTAGTATTGACCATTAGAAACATAACTGAATACGCTGTCTCTGGTGCTTCTAGCTGACTGAGCAGACACCCTGTGCAGCACAGATGGGCTTTTGCCAGAGTCCTGCCCTAATCACAGATTGGTAAGATCGGCTTGTTTCACTCAGTAATATGCATTTACCTCTCTTCCATGACTTTGTGTGGCCCGGCACCTCACTTCTTTTAGGTGCTAAATAATATGCCCTTGTGTAGATATACCATGGTGTAGTCATCTATCCATCTACTGAAGAGCAGCTAGGTTGCTTCCAAGTTTGGGAACTATAAATAAGGCTACTATAAATATGTGTATGCAGATTTTTCTGTGCACATAATTTTTTAGCTCATTTTATGAAATACAGATGAATGATATTACCGAGTTTTATGGTTAGAGTATGTTTAGTTTTGTAAGAAACCGCCAAACTGTGTTTCAAAGTGGCTTTACCGTTCTGCATTCACTCTGGTAACAAGTAAGTGTTCCTGGTGCTCCACTCCATCCCCAGCACTTGGTGTTGCCCATGGTTTGAATTTTGGCCATTCTAACAGGGGTGGAAGAGTTTCTCATGTTAGTTTTAATTTGTACGTCTCTAATGACATGTGATGTTGAGCATTTTTTCATATGCCTATTTACCAAAGGTATAATATTTTTTGGTGAGGTGTCTGTTCAGGTCTTTTGTCCCTTTTTAATCAAGCTGTTGGGTTTTTTTTGTGAGTTTTTTGTATATTTTGAGTAACATTTATTCACTACATATGTATGTGCAACTATTTTCTCCCAGTCTGTGGCTTGCCTTCTCATTCTCTTGGCATTGTCTTTCTCGGGGCAGAGGTTTTGAATTTGAATGAAGTCCGCTTATCAATTATTTTTTTTTCATGGGTTGTGGCTTTGGTACTGTGACTTCACATTTTTAACAATGTTTTCTCCACCCATAATTAGTTGAAACAATGTGGTTTAAATCTTTTCATAAGGTGACCATTTATATGAGAAAAAAGAATTAAAGATTTCAAAAGAAGCCCTGGCTGGTGTAGCTTAGTGGATTAAGCACGGGCCTGTGAACCAAGAGATCACGGTTCGATTCCCAGTCAGGGCACATGCCTGGGTTGCAGGCCAGTTCCCAGCAGGGAATGCACAGGAAGCAACCATACATTGATATTTCTCTCCCTCTCTCCTTCCCTTCCCCTCTGAAGATAAATAAATAAAATCTTTAAA
>CM052538.1:14652298-14727349 GCA_028533065.1 Trachops cirrhosus
ATGCACACCAATGAAACTGGACCACCTTTTTATACCACACACAATAATAAATTCAAAATGGATTAAAAGAAATTTTCTTTTTAAAAGTGCACTCCTTTCTTCCAGTTTCAGCTCCAACATATGAAAAGCTTGGAAGTCATCACTCCTATTCTTAGATAAAGAAAAAGCTGGAAGAAACTGATAATTGTGACTTTTACAGAATCCATGAAAGAACTGAAGTCAATGCAAATTTTCACCCTGTAATGTGGAGAGGCAAGAGAATCCTGAGAGTCCAAGCTAACTGATGTGTGTTTGGACCAAAGACACTGGAATCATAAACTGATAAGGATACTTAAATGGTAGTTTTTACAAGTTGCTCAAGGCTGAGTGTAGACTATTTCAAGAAGAAAAAATGCTTAAGGTTGCAGTTGTGTGTGCTCATGTGTGCGTGCATGTAGGGAGACCGGGGACACATTTTCAAATTTTACTTCCAGGAACCACAACATGTTCTTATGGGTAAAACTCAAGGAGGATCGCCTCAAGGCTGTGGCAGTTGGAGAGAAGAAGCACCCCTTGTCAAACACACATAGAATAGTCTACACGTGAAATGTGTGCCCGAGCATAGAAACAGAGGAAACACTTTCTAAGTTATTTTATGAGGCTACCACTATATAAAGAGTCTAAGGAAGAAAACTCATATGATTGTATCAATTAAGACAGAAAAATATTTCATGAAATCTCACAGTTACCCAGGATGAAAATACATAGCAAACTAAGAATTGAATAATATGCAGCCCCCAAATATGCCACTTTGGTATATTAATTATTGTGAGTTAAAATTACTTAAGAAACAGTGCAAGAAGAATATGCTCACCCTTCTTTGTCACCTGGAAGGCAGGAAGTAAATCTCCCAAGTAAAAAGTACACTCCCTGTACCAGGGAGGTAGAAGGCGTCCTTTTCACCAGAGGTAGTGTATTCGGGGCAGAGAAGGCTGTATAAACAAACTGTTACTTCTTCACTAATCTGCTCCCCAAACCCAAACCCCTTTGTTTTGTCAGTTCTTCACAAATTTATGTCATTGGGGAATTTTCAAATTAAAACTGTATGATATTATTATACAGCTATAATATGTGGCTGTATATCCCAAATGGCTATAATCCCAAAACCACTGCAATTGCTGGGAAGGGAGGCAGAGCACCAGGAATGCTCCTTTATTGCCTGTGGGAATGCAAAATGACATAGCCACTGTGGAAGCAGTTCAGCACTTTGTTACAAAGCTAAGCAGGACCTTATCATATGATCCAGGAAACCCACTTCAGAGTATTTACAAAACTTACTTGAAAACATGTCCACACACAGATCACTTGGATGTCTGTAACTTTATTCATAATCACAAAAAAGTGGTAACAGCTAAGATGTTCTTCGGTAGGGAAATGAACTGAGATACATTTTTCTCAAGGGAATATTACTCAGTGATTAAAAATGAAGCATCAAGCCATAAAAGCATGCACAGATATTATGGATATACATACATACACAGGTCAGTATACTCACATATATGTTCTTGCTCTGTCAGCTGAGAGAACCTAGAAACAACAACCTCATATCAAAGACAACACAGTGCAGAGATTGAGGTTTCTAACATGGTTCTCCAATAAAAAGAGCTACTTGAAAAATAAAGTGGGCTGATTCTAACACCAAAGTAGGAAATAAATAAGAGAATACTGGAGCATCTTTCTGTGCCAGAAAGTAAAGTACTCGAAAATTAAAAGAAAGCAAAACCAACTACAACATCAAAAACTCCCAAATTGATGAGGGCATCAATGTGCATCATCTGATGGACTGAAAGAGGTCCTGATGGTCACAGCTGGAAAAGTTGAGTTGCATAATAAACCAAGTGCTATTGAATTTTATACCACAAAATATAAAATAAATAGTTGTTCTGATGTAAATAAATAATTGATCAAACAGTAGAGAAGAGACATAACTGTTCAGAAAAATGACAATAGTTTAAGTTAATGCATCTCAAGAGTTGGAACGCAAGCCCCACACCTTAAGTGTGTGCTGGGTATAATGACTTTCTTCCAAAGAGAACAACAGGGAATGGGGTTAGGAGAGGAGGAACTTCCAGTAACTGTCAGATCCTGACAAACCCTCAGCCAGATGGTCCAGGTGAACAACAGTGATAAGTCAGGGTGGAAGTATGTATCCTTGACATGATGTGATGAAAATAGCACTTTATTTCTATAGATGTCCTCCAAAAAACCCCATAACCCAGTCTAATCATGAGAAAAACATCATAAAAATCCAGCTGAAGTATTTTCTAAGACATTTCTAACTTGTACTGTAGAAAGCGGTCAAGGTCCTCAAAAACAAGGTGTGTGAAACTGTGTAGCCCAGAGCAGCCTCTGACAACCTACAAGTAATATATTGTGGTACTCTGGATGGAGTCCTGGAACAGAGAAAGAACATCAGGCAATGGTAATGTATGAATATGGTTCATTGTAACAAATGTGCCCGACCGATGGAAGATTTTGACAAGGGAAACTGTGTGGGGAATACATGAGACCTTTGTGTACTATGGTATCCTTTTTTTTATAAACCCAAGAGTGTTTTGAAATAGTTTATTTACAAATATATTTTACAGCAAATCCAGGTAGTAGAGAAGAAAAAGCTCACAGGGTTGCTTCTTAGGAGCAGAATTCAGGTACTGGCAATGGTAGGATAGAGGATAATCACTTTCCTTGTTTAAACTTTTAGCAATTTTTAATGAAATAAATCATGCTTATAAATTTTTCTGCAAAAAGGTAAAAACAATAAGGAGGAAAGTAGAAAGGAAGGAAGGGAGGAAAGCAGGAAAGGAAAGGAGGGAGGGAAGAAGAGAAGAGAAGGAGGAAAAGAGGGAGGGAAGAGACTTAGTTTAACCTGCTCCAAATTACCCAGGTAATAATAAGTAAAATCTGTATTTAAATGCAATTCTTTCTGATGCTAAAGCCCACAGAATTAATCACTTTTTTCTTTTGTGAAAGGAGGACAACAGGGCTACAAGGACAGCTTGGTGTCTCTTGCTTAACTACAGCTAAAAGGCAAGAAACTCAGTTTCTCATCCATTCAAGCTAATCCATTGAAATCGTTCTCCGTGCCTGATGTTACTATGTTGAACAATTTATAGTCTAAAAAAGAAACTTGGAACTTGCCTCAAATGTTGCAAATAGTTAAGTCCACTCTATCTGCTTGGCTTTAATACTTCTTAACAACTCATCTCCATAACCTCTCCTGTCATATCGTTTTTGGATCCACTGGATTTTGGTTTATAAAGCAAGATTCTGGGGTGTAATTTGAAATTGACAGAAAAAGATTCAGCAACTGTCTACAAAGTGAAATCTTGTTTGGGGAGTTTAGGAAAAAACTTACCTTTGTTGGAGTAGAGTGAGAAAGTTCTTACTGCAATGTATAAAACCCACTTTGCACATAAATTCAGTAGAGAATAATATGTAATGTTTTTTAGGTCAAGACATAGTGTTATTATTCTGCAATATTTTGTGTTACCCATGCAATGAATAGGAGGAGAGTGGGCTGGGTTATCCCTCTGCACCCCCCACTCTTTTTTATTTTAGTAATGAAGAGGGCTGAGGCTAATTTTTTGTGTAATTATTTTAAGATCGAGTTAGAGAATTTTCTTTGCCTTCATTCTATTCTCCTGTTGTGTTTTCAATGGAGAAGGGACACAGCCTTCTTACTGAGTTGTCTGTGTCTAGACTGGAAACGGTTCCAAAGATTTGGGATCTAACTCCTGAGGACGGCGTGGTTGTTTCAGAGCCCAGTCTGGCTCTTTATGGGGCCACAAAAGCTTGCTGTGCAGTTTTTAAAACGGGGAAAAAATGTCTCCACACTCAATATTCATAAAAATGAGCAGGGAAACCGAACACCCATTATTTGTTTATGTGAAGCAGTATTATGAACTATAATTAGAAAAATTGCCATTCAAATTTATCCTTATAACAACTGATACAGGAAAATTAATTTTTAAAAGTAGTTACCAATTGCCTTTATTGTTTCAACTGATGTAAAATGACATAAAAGCCCCTTTTTTCCCTTCCAAATCCCATTTCAAATGTTAAAACACCCAGATTGTAGCATATACACAGAGTTAAGATTAGATGCACATGGATTGTCTTTTTAATTTGACATATTAAACATATACCATCATTTTATTTCATTTAAAGTAAACTGGTTTTCTTGTGAACTTGGAGAATTCAGTATATTTTCTCTTAGGAATCAACATAATAGTTTATTGAATTGTATCACATTATTTTAAATTATTCTCTAATATTATAGGGAAGGTACCAGAATAAAAGTCAAACCATTGGTAGTTTCCCTGCACATTAGCCAAATAACCTTGGATAAGATGAATGATCAGAGTTTCAATTACTAAATTTTAAAGGGGAATAATAGCATCTGCTCTCTGCATCTTCTAGTGTCATTATCAGTGACAAATGACATGTGAGAATTTTTTTGAAATTCTAAGAGAGTGATTTTTTAAAGAACGATTGTAATTAAATATTTAAAATATAGGCCATCACTTTATCATAAAAGAGTAAACTGTTATGGGAGAAACTCCCAGAATCTTGTTCTTCTCGCTGACACAGTAAAGAATTACAGATCTGCAAGTCTGTTAGCAGGGTTACTCAAGTCACTCAAGCAGGGTTTACTGATGACATGTTCTCATGGAAGAGAATGGACCTTGCAAAGGTCAGGGTGCGAAGGGCATAGGTTCAGGGCAAAGCAGGTTAAGAATGGCGAAAATAAGAGTGGCCCAAAGCAGGGGTGGTGACTGCCTGGGTGGCCAGAGGCTGAGGGGCCTGAGGCTGAGCAGCCAGAGAGCTGAGAGAGAGTCCTTTGTCCTGAGGACTTACATAGCTGGCAGGATGGGGGTGAAGAAGTTACATATTGATTGACAAGTAAAGGTGATGCCAGCTTTCCTGAGGTGGGGGTGGTGGTGTGAATACCCAAGGGCGCTAAAGGGCTTCTTCCTTTGGGTACTTTCTAGGCCTTTCAGGCTTTGGAATGAAAGCACGGTTTCAAAGGTTTTTTTTCCCCAGAGAGTGGGGAAGATTCACAGAATTTCAAGGAGTGCCCTCCTCCCGTGTTGGCGTGGTGTTTCCTGAGGCGTTGTAACACCTGGCAAGATTATGGACCAGGCTCAGGACTGCTGAGTCAGTGGGCAAGACAAATCTCCCTCCTCCTACTTGCCTTGGTTTACTATCCATCTTACCTAACAAAACCTTTGCAAACAAAGATTTAAATTTATTCATTTAAAGTTATATAAAGTTTTTAAATGCGAATAAACTCACACTTTACATATACAGAAAATTAATGAGGTCCTTATACAATATCATTTATCTTCTATTGTATTTTTATTTCTGTAATTGTCTTAGTGAAACAATAAGAAATACTATTTATAACGTAATAATAGCATAGAGTCTCATACACACCCTTGTCCATCCCTCATGTCTCCTAACCATGGCTGATATGATGTCATTTACTAATTACTCCTAATAGTCCTGGAATCAACCTCATAACTCTTCTAAATATGATGAAATTTTTTGTCCTCCTTACTTTATAACTGAACACATTTTTTTACTTACATTCTCTCACTATAGTCTTAATTAAAGAAGGGTATGTGGGAAAGCAGGCTTATGATTTTAGAGTTTTGCAAGGAGCTATAGAAGCACCATGGTTTCCCAGATGAATCCCTAAATAGAAGTTGTATTTTAATGTCAGCTCATCCCAAGTCATATCCTGATTTTGGGACATACAGACATTTTATTGTGTACCTAGAAGCAAAAAGGCTAAAGCAGCTGATTCCTACTGAAACACATAGAAGACTAATGCATGAAATCAGAAGATCTGTGTATTCATTTCAATGAACACTGTAATCACCAGACTCGATGTTTATTTGGGCCTGGAGACATCATCATTATTTTTTCTTTATGCGAGCCAATGAAAAACCAGATGTAGATGATTGCTTATGTATGGTATCCAAATGTGTAATGACATCAAATTTACATATTCTGATGGAACCATCTTTAATACAGGGATCCAGCTGTTAGTATGAATGGGACATTTGGCCTACTAAACATTCTTAGTCCTCAACAACACTGATAACACTGGTCTTTATAATTTTTTTCCTTTCTTTCATTCATTCATGGTTCATCAACTAATCTTTTAATTAACAATTTTGTTAAATGAAATAAAATAATTACCATTAGTTAATATTTCTTTTAAGTGCTTAATAATGTGCTAAAACCATTCTAAACACTTTACATGAATTATTTCACTTAATCCTCTCAACAATTTATTTTAAAAATCCCCAAAAATACAAATTAGGAAACTAAATTTTGGATAAATTTTGTATAAATTTTTGGATAAATTTTGTATATTAACAAGGCTGAATTAACATAGTTGGTAAGCAACAGATATAATATACAAATCCAGGAGTGTTTGAATGTAAACTGTAAAATTTGACTCTCGATGACCCTCAAATGAAAATTTGTCTCTTCATTTCTATTTATGATAGAGAAATCTTGTTCTTATTTTTATCTACATTTTGGGAGTGGGGCCATTTTGCAATTATTTACTAGTACAACCAACGTTCTGATTACAGATGACAAAATATAGTCTCAAAATGTCAAATAACTTGCTCAAGTTGCTCAGCTAATAAGAACTGGTGAGGAACTTGAACCTGGACCCTCTACATCTAAAGCACATTCTCATTGCAGAGATGGTGTCTGACTGGTGACCTCTGGTTCTCTATATGTGCACAAAATTCCCTGAGTGACAGATCTCTTCGAGGCAGTATTTTCATTTGAAAATAACACTGGTTAAGCCTTCTGTAGAAAATGTAAAATCTCATCATTATTAAGAGCATGATGCCAAGTCGGTTAAGGATGAACTTTTTTTCAGCTTATTAATACCACAAATAAACCTATTGTAACTCTCATTTGACATGCAGAATGTTCTTTTCACTGAAATCATTTATTCCTATAACCGTCTCAATGATTCCAGGGACAGCTGGAGATTTTCATTTGGGGAAAAATTAACCTTTTACCTCCCACAAGTGGCTTCAAAGCCACTTGCTATTATCTAAATTATCTAAATTAACCAGGAGTGAAAAATTGCAGCAACGGTGTAAGAAAAGATTCTCTGGGAGGTCAATGCCTTTTCTTTTCAGTTGTAGAATAAATTATAGGTATTGTCAAGGATAACTTAATGTACCTTGAAAACTTTTCAGGCAATTGCTCAATGGATTATAACATATCATATAAAATTAGCTCTGTATTTTTCTTTTTTTTCAACTAAGACAAATGAAAATTGTAAGTACATATGTGTATATTTGTTTGGGTTACCTGCATAGCAACTATAACCTAGGTGTAACTTCTAATTACAATATCTATTCAGATTAAATTTAATATGAACTCAAGGAAGATTATAATCTCGGCAGTAAGTATAAATGGAAAGGTGGATAAATAAAAGGGTTGTTGACTAATTATCAATGTTATTTAAAAAGATCATAGTGAATGAGAATAGGACCTCATATAATCTTCACAGTAATTCAAAAATATGTTTATTTTCATTTTATAAAGATACAGTGCCTATTATAGCATAACTGCTTAATAAAGCATTATTAAATGTATAAATAAAGCTCCAAAAGTTAAGTAACCTTTTTAAGTTCACATAGAAAGTAAATGTTATTTTTACGCTCTAGCTTGGGAGCTGGAGCAGCCCACTGTATATGGTGTACCCTTGAAAGTACCAGGAAACCATATATTGAGTACAAGATATCTACCTTGTGGAAGGAAAGTTCCCAAAATTCACTTGTGAGTCGGCTCTTTTGCCTGAGGGCTCAGTTATCTTTCATCTCAGCTAAGAAGTAAGAAATGATTTTTATTTATCTACTTGTTTATCATATGCTATTATTTTTATATTGTACTAAGTATCTGTTATTATTTTAATAAGTCCTCTTTTTTAAGATTTTATATGTTTATATTTTAGAGAGGGGAAGGGAGAGAGAAAGAGAAGGAGAATAACATCAATGTGTGGTTGCCTCTCGTGTGCCCCTCTAATGGGGACCTAGCCTGCAACCCAAGCATATGCCTTGACTGGGAACCAAACCTAAGACCCTTTGATTGACAGGCTGGCACTCAATCACTGAGCCACACCAGCCAAGGCTATATATGTCTTTTCAATAAAGTAAAATAGAATAGGCCAGTAGAATTTTTGAAACATCTTAATCTGATCTTTTTTGAGGAAGGACCCCGAATGATGGAGCCTCACTATTAACATTGTCTTTCATGAATCACCATCTGCTCTGTCATGCCCCCCTTACCTTTATGACTCAAGGATGATTCCAAAAGGTAAGTCCTGGCTGGTGTGGCTCAGTGGATTGAGTGCCTGCCTGCAAACCAAAGGGTAGCCAGTTTGATTCCCAGTCAGGGCACATGCCTGCGTTGCAAGCCAGTGGAGGGTGTGTTAGAGGCAACCACACATTGATGTTTCTCTCCTTCTCTTTCTCCTTCTCTTCCCCTCTGTCTAAAAACAAATACATAAAATCTTAAAAAATTAAAAGTGTCAACATCTCTAACTTAAATAATGACATCTGAGATGTCTCTCTTCTTAAAAGACAAGTGCATGGAAGGCAGTGGATGCTACAGATTGTTTACCTTGCATCGGTTTCTCTTTCTCCATGAATCGAGCCCTGCTCCATATACCAAATGCATCTGTAGAAATGGATCCAGTCTCCAGTTGAGTGGTCAGCTTACTTTAGAGGAAGACCATCAGCTTTGTAATTTGCTCAGTGACCCCTGCAGGGAACACCCGGACAGTGTGGACCCGTTACACTGAAGGCAAGAATTCATTTGCCTCTTTCTTCTGACAAATATGACCTGTGATGATTGATAGCTGCATCACAGATACCCCCAAACTTAGTGGTTGAAACAGCAATCGTTTATTTTGTTTAGGCACCTGCAGTTTGGCCAGGGCTAGGTGGGGCTGGCTTGTCTCGGTTCCATGTGCCATCAGCTGGACGGCTGCAATAGGGATGGAGATAATTTGTGTGGATTGCATGATGGTGCTGGCTGCTCCCTGGGAGTTTAGCTGGAAACCTCAGTTACTTTTCACGTGAGCCATTCCCAGTATGATTAGGCTTGTTCACATTGTTGCCACTGGGTTCTAAAAGGAAGTGTTCAAAGAGAGAGGACATCAAAATTACCAGTCTTTAAGGTCCAGGCCTGGAAGCAGGCACAGCGTCGCCTCTGCTTGAGTCTGTTATTGACAGTTAGGGAGCCCACCCAGATTCAAGAGGAGGTTACACAGACTTCATCTCAAGATGGAAGAAGTGTCAGATCATATGTGGTTATCTTAGTACTATGTAGTGTGTAAGAAAGCCTGTAGCACTGATGGATATTAGTAGCTATCTTGCAAGCAAGAGAAGAACAAGCTTTAAGAGGGATTTATCCAAGTGGATTTCAGAACTGCAGTTCAAGTGCCCAGAGTCTTCAGAAATGGGAAGACCCTGGGTACTTGAAGCAAATAGCCCCTCAATCAACCTGTCCGGGAAATGTTACTATATCTGGGCTTCTATGTGTGTGAGATGATACATTTATTCATCTTAAAAACAAATCTAAATGGGATATTTTTAGTTGCTACTCGCAGCATTTTCACTCCTTACAGAGTTATGGCAGGATTTAAAAGAATCTGAAAAATTTAAATCTGGTTTACAAGCTAAAAATTTACAATTGAAAAGGAAAAGGGAAGAATGAAAATCAGTGAAAGGAAGAGGAGTAGGAAAGGCATTTAATTTCTGTTTATTGAATATAATATGGATCATACTAATTAATAATTAAACAACAAAAGAACAACTGAATTAATGCCAATTAATAATATGTCAATTCCCTTGAGGCAAATAAAAATTTCTTCATTAACATGAATAGCCACAGATTACTTGATTTGTTTGTTTTACAATCTCTGGCAGATTTTAATTACATCCTAATTAGTTTACAAGCAGGATTTGGGCATTAACTGATATCTTGCAAAATCTTCAGAATTGTAAAAACTGATGTTACACAAGTGTTGTCAGAGACAATTGACTAATCTGTCATTTTATCAATAAAAATTCTTTTAGCATCAAGAACTTATAATTTGGTCCTAGATTGCAGGTAAAAGATAATAAATTCTACAAAATGAAAATCTATATACATGTATTTATTATTTATTTATTCCATTCACAGTTGCCTTTTTGTAAAATGGAAACAGTAGTCCAAAGTACAGAGGAGCAGTCCACTCCATTTATTTATTTATTTATCTGTCTATTTATTTATTTACTTATTTTAGTTCTTAACCTATTAATATAAATACCTTATTTGGTGTCCCTTATATCTACTAATATATCAGTGTTAAGACTGTTTTATGCATAGGTGTAATTGGAAGAATTTATAACAAAAATTCAAACTCTACACCTCTATATATGAGAGATAAAAACTGCAAATTAACAAGCATCTCAAGATCCACAGATGTAGCTTCTAGTTCTGATTTCATCCTTTTCTTTTTCACTAATTGAAAAGCACATTTCTTAGAAATTAAAACAAAACAAAACAAAAAAAACTATTCTTTTATATAAAGCATGTCTTGCCTGGAGATTTTCAGCTTGGGTATAAACAACAGTAGTGAGCCCATTAATTCTTTTCCCTAAAATAATTCATTTAAAAAGCCATTAGCTTAATAGAAAGGAATTGATAGAAGGCCTTTAGGCATTCTACTCTAAATCTTGGGGATTTTGCCTCATTAAAAATCAATTGAAACAAAGCCCCGTGAATGTGTGTGAGAGAGAGAAAGGGAAGTATATATGTAAAAATCTTGCCCAGTTTTATTAATATTTCTGAAAATAAAAATCATCTTAAATGATATTAATGACTTCTTTGAGATATTTACAATTTTCTAATAGAAAATATAGTGTTACTTCTGGATAATCATTATTATGAATTCATCGAAGCTAAATCTCATTATGTTTCATAGTTAGTTTAGAAATTTTACTTTCTGATAGTTACCTTGTAAATTAAGCCTGAAAATTGCATTCATTATTTCTCCTGCTCTGCTGCAAATTTACCACTGAGCAAGTTTAATAAATTGTGATATCACCCAACAATGTACATGTGCCATGGAGAGATGACAAATATGTGCCAACTTATTGATTTTCTATTCTAAGAAAAATAAGAGTTGATGGAAATGGAAACCTGAGAATTGTGGAAAAGGATGATAACATATTTATCATGTTTGTAAGAGATTCTTTTTTCATCATCTTAAGCAGGGGTCCCCAACCCCCGGGCCACACACAGGTACAGTCAGTGGCCTGCTAGGAACAGGGCTGCACAGCAGGACAGCTGGAGGTGAGAAAATTTAAGGAGCCACCAGAAATTGTCTTTCATGATACCTGTCCCTGGTGCCAAAAAGTCTGGGGGCCGCTGAGCTTCACGCTCCATAACCTGAGCCCTGTCAGAGGTATTATCTGGAGGATAGTGAAGCAGTGGATACAGTTTTTCCTGCCTCGTGGGGGGCTTGATGAGCCTTGTTGCATCATCTGCTGCTGCTATCCATCTGTGCTTTCCTCCAGACTTCGTACGTAAGAGAACAATGACCACAAGGCCAAGGTAGTTCTTGAAGTTAGTCCCAGGAAATAGGTACAATAATATGGTGATGTCTACAGTTGCTTAGTAAAAATAAAGGTAAGATGTGAGAGTAATTTTACCTGTTGCAACTAGTAAAGCAGTTTGTTCATTTAAGATAGGAGGGACTGTATTCAAAGTCTTAGAACACGTACTTGGGTATTGCCATTTTTTCTTTCTTCTTCAAACTCTTTCTCCCGAAATTCTATTTTACCCATGGAATTTTAGATTTGAAAGGCAGAAATTACTTCCTTCTTTAGGTTCAGAAGGGTTAAAGCATGTACATGAGTCAAAAATTTGTCATATATTCAAAGGCACATGTAGGATCTCAGAGCTATAATAAAAGCTGATGTAAATGATACTTCAATAAAATTGAAGGTCAGGCCTACAAGAAACTTAGGATGTTGGGAACAGATAGATGATAGCTACGTATGGATATATGGATAGACAGAGAGATAGATAAATATACTGACATAAGTATGCTTACATAATTGGTAAGAACATTGTTCGTAATTTTCAAGACATTTTTATTGCTTGTATTATTTACAGATCCCTTAAAATTCAATGATCATTTTAAGGAAAATTACCCAAGTAATCTAATACTATGAATTCCAACAGACCACCCAGTAATTTTTTCCACAGAGGGAAAAAATAGGAAATGTAAATGACCCATCCAAATGTAACTGGAACGTAAAGTGAAAATGCAAAGTTCTTTTGATTTTATGGCAAGAGGTCTTTACAGTGCGTCTTGTCCTTTTAATTACTTGAATGTACTTAGCAAAAATTGTGTAGCAGCAGGTGTTAAATAAAAGTTCCATACAAATAGACCAATGCACCTTTAAAGTTATAAAAAACTTTTTACAAATGCATTATCCTATGGGTTCTTATGAAGTAGACATCACATTGGACTGTACTTAGAGTTAGGAGTCAATGCTGCTAATTTTTTCTACTCTAATTTCAGTGGCAATTTTCTGTGTTCTATTTTGAGGGGTTTTTTGTATTTTTTTCTAAAATAAATTTGAAAATATTTTCAGAAACTAAAAACAAAAAGCAACAAAACCCAGAGTCAGCATGTCTATGATGTAGGAGTGCCCTGAATTTGAGTGGAACAGGAGAAGCTACTTCAACCTTTCAAGCTATGGGAGTGTATTCAGACAGAATTGCAATTCAGTCCATTTGGGATGTTATACGATTACAGCAGTTTCCTCATGTGAAGATATGCACATTAATGAAAAGGAAAACAAGTAGTCTTGCGTTAATAGCATCACAGGGTGGTACTGTTGAATATTTGCTCAGGAGGTGTCCTATTCATGAAGTGCTGAGCAGGAACTTAGCCCCTGGCTCTCGCACTGCCCTGTGGCTCATGTGGGAAAAGGGTTAGGGTCCTCCATCTTCTAAATCTATATTCCTGGAGCCTCAGAAGCACTCTGAACAGCAATAGCCCTGGGCCACAGTATGACCAAGACAAGGATGTTTCCAAGGAACGCAGCAACGATTTGTAGCTGCTTTAATGAGATGCCTCCATTGTGGGAGGCTGTAGGTTGAAAAGGCCAAGAAAAACTCCTTTTGAAATTTTCGCTGAAATGTTTACTATCAAATCTGTGAAAGTAATTATTTGAAATCCAAATTGTTTTCAATAGGTAGACAAATCCAATTAAGAATTTACCTAAGCTCTGCCTTGATGTTTAACACAGGCATAGGAATCAAGATATTTTCTGTCATTTCCACTTCTTTGTGAACCTTATGATGCTGGTTCCTAAGAAGAATGCAATGCTAAGGAATCAGATAAAAGTCAGGTAAATCTTGATTGGGGTTGAGGGAAGTTAAGAACTGTGGGACTCTTGACAGCCCTAACTAACAATGATCTGCTATTTCCTAATAGGTTGTGTATGGGTCATGCTTCAGAGAGTTTTGAACAGCAGTATTAAGACACAGGGAAGAAGAAGAATAGTAAAGAAGTCAGAGAGAACAATGGGTATAAAGTAACTCCAAATTTTGTTTATGGATTAGATCCAGCTTCATCAGTCGAGAGTCTTACGTTTAACAGATGATCATTAAATTCAACTGTTGAGACAACAAATGCCCTTTTAAATGTGCAAATCATTTATCCCTTCATTATTAAGATGATAGAAATAATTTGAATTTAGACAGCTCTCTCTTCATAAAAGGAGAGAAAAAATGCGAAAGTTTGTGCTTGGTTGACATGTGTCATATGCTCAAGAACTCTGATCTCGCTTCAATATTTGCAGAAAGATAAGCCTTTTCTTAAAAACTCTGGGGCAGTCATTTTACTGAAAGTGTTCTTTGCTTAACAAAACAGACTCATTCAGCAAATATTTATGGAGCATCTTCTGAGCTCCAGGCAATGAAACATACAGGAGACTCAGAAATAAGTACAATAAACCGCATTGTTTTTTGAGGAACTCATAATCCTGTGTGAGATGTGTACATTCAAAACACTGCAATACAAATGCCACTCTAGTAATAGAATTTCGTATAAAGTTAGTTTTATAGGAACATTGAAGAGACAGTGATTAAGTCTGAAATAAAAGGATTGGGAAAATCTTCCCAAAGATATTTACATTTCCAGTGGGCATAAGGAGACAAGTAGATAATTTACAGGTGAAGAAGTAGTTGAAGTCTGATGAAGAATTTATAATGGAGCAGATTAAGGCAGTTAGTGGACTATTTGCATGTGATTCTTTTAATAAAATAAAATACCAATGTCAACACGAAATTTTATCTCAGTGATATAGTGACTTTGGTTAAACATTGCTATTTTAATACAATTTTAGAAAATCATTGTTACATTGGAGTTACCTATGTCTGTTTATACAACAACCCCAGGGGCCAAAGGAGGATAGGATGGGAATGTCATATTCTTTCTTCCTCACACCAGTGCTTCTCACTGGTGTGGTTGTGGGCTTGTTAGGCAGAAAAAAAAGTGTTTTGTAAGGTAGTTAATATCCATGGGCCCTAGATGCAGCACGTGGGTCATAATTTCAGTTATTCTGAGCACCAAAACACTGTGTTGAGTTTGTCCATACAAAGGAGGCCAAAAAACCCCTTTGGGGTTGATTTATAAAAAACTGTGTATTTACTCTTACTTGTTTAAACTTCAGTCAACTTCAAAGTACTCTCCACTTGATGCAATATACCTATTGAGACAGTTTTTCCTCTGCTCATAACAGTTTTTGAATTCGTTGATTTTGATGCCTTTTAGTGCTTTTGCCGTTTTTTGTTTCACCTCTTCCACATCAGCAAAATGTTTCCCTTTGAGGACTTTTTTCATTCAGGAAAACAAATAAAACATGTTGCTGAGGGAAACAAAAATGTTTCGTTCAGGGAAACACAAAAAAATGTGAGATCAGGTGAACGGGGTAGTGGGGCAAGGGGGGTCATGCTGCTGTTGGTCAAACACTACTGAACATTCAGCGTGTTGTGGGCAGGCATGCTTGTAAATTACCCATTTGAAATAGGCAAATGCAGTGAAAGAATCCTCCAAAAAATTCCACTGAAGCTGATAGAGCCTCTCACAACAGTGCGGGCTGGTACACTGATGCATATGGGTCCTAGAGCACTCACCTAGTGGGGGAATCCAGTACTACAAGTGGCCCACCCTCCAGAAGATAATTCGAGCTTTTGGGGGGTCTCTCCTTATAAGAATATTTCATGAATTGTGCACTTGTGATTATCTATCTACCTTTTATCTGTCTATGTATTACCTAAATATGGTATATGACTTTACTCTATATCTATGCATATATGCATTCTATTAATATTTTTGTGGATTCCATGTCTCTACTACAATTTTCCATAACTTCACAACTGTTGTTAATATTTTTCATGAGGCCCACATGTATTTATTCAAGTTTCTGTCTGATAATTCCAAAAGCATGGCCATCTCTCTGCCTCTTAAATATTTTTCCTTTGGAATATAGATTGCATTCACTTGCTTATTTGCTTGTTCTTTGATATTTAATAGAATAATGCTCTCTCTCTGATATGCACAGTCTAGCCACCCAGTTTTGTGACTGCAGTGGGATCCTTTTTGCTTTTTCAATCTGTGTTGAACTTTCTATACCTGAAGAAATTCTTTCTGTGTGTCTGCTTCTTCCCACATTCAGAAGAGGGGGACCTTGCTCTCTGCAATGCAAGAGAAGATGTTTCTTGTTTCTCATGTTCAACACCCAGCCTTGCGCAAGTGACAGCCAGCAATGTTGAAGATTTACTTCAACCCTCCGGCCTACTGCCCTCTCAGCCTTCGGTTCCTGAGAGTTCAAGGTACTTTGTATGGATTTATCTCAACTTCCTGACCTCACCCTAGTTTTTGGCATATTGCACGCAAGCACTTGATGAAAATCCATGGGAAAGTATTAAAGAGTGGTTGAGGCTTGTCTTGTGGCCAGAATTTTTTGGCATTTTCTTCTGCTATAGCAGTCTACACCCAGACATTAATGGCTTATTAACATTTAGTTTGGCTTCTCCTTATGCCACTGTTTGGCAGATTCATTATTTTCTCACCACTCCATCACTCTGCCAGGTATAAAAACAGCTGAGAGTCTTGTCTTTTATAAATAGCTTGTTTTTCTTTGAAATTTAGTTTCAAGTGGGAATGCTAATTAATACTACTTAATGAAAATAAGTTCAACAAGAGATTTTTATTTTTTTATTTGTTTAAGATTTTATTAAGAGAGGGGAAGGGAAGGAGAAAGAGAGGGAGAGAAACATCAGTGTGTGGTTGCCCCTCCCATGCCCCTTACTGGAGACCTGGACTGCAACCCAGGCATGCGCCCTGATTGGGAATCGAACTGGCAACTCTTTGGTTCACAGGCTGGTAATTCACTGAGCCAACCAGCCAGAGCACAACAATAGACTTTCTTATGGGACAGAGTAGAAGTGAAGATGAACTAAAGCAGAGTTCATAAAAGTTTTTTATAACACTTAAAATATATACACCCACTGACTTTTATAACCATTAAGAAATAATAGTTTTTGAATGAGTTATGGTTCTAAGATTGTATCCTAGATGATCCCAATTTGTGCCACAATCACACATTAACAACTGCCACCAACTCTGGTGAATATCAACTGGCATTTTTATTTTCTCATTTTTTATCTTCTGTGCGAGAATATGATTTTTTGAGAAATATACAGAGTATAAATATAAGTCAGATGGTATTTTACATACCTGAGGGAATATCTCTATTACCAATGTATTACTAATTCATTAGTCATTCAGAATATCACACCTACGGCTTGACTAAAATACGTATGTAAATATTTAACATCAGCACAAAGAAACTCTCTCAAAGCCTACAAATCTAAGCCAAATATTATTTAAATTACAAATTTTTAGTTAGAACTAGATGGACATGAAATAAAAATGTTTGATGGGTCTAAGTTAGAGATAAATATCCATGTTAGTACATTTCAAAATTTATGTTTGATTTCATAATATGAACTTATATATTTTGTCCATTTTCATATCTAACAAAAATTATTTATAATTTATAGTTCTAGTTCATTATGCTTTCTTTGCAACTTAGAGCATTTAATATTTGCATGGTATCATTATTTCTTGGTATGGTCTGGATGAATTTGAGGTTACTTTATATAAGTGAGAACTAATAATAAAAATACTGATACCATCATTTTTCAATTATCCAAGCAAATGTTAACAGAGTTAACATGGATAGTTGAAATTTACATTAGTTTGCACAACTTCTATATTATTTTCTGCTTGCTTTTTTCAAATTACAGCTTATAGCGAAAGAGAAGTGATTGAGCTAAATGTCTTCCTTTTCTTCCCGAATCTGTCTTCACGTAAAAATGCGGTAAGTGTGGAGATGATGGCCCCTGAAGCAGAGTCAGGAAAGAGGCATGAGCCAACTAGAGTGGCATTTGGGAAAAGTTATGAGCACAGACATGTTCACATTGAAATTGCATTAGGAAATTCCAAAAATGTTTGTGAACCCCAATCTGTATAAGACCGAAAGCTTCTCTAAGAGACCTAAAATGAAAAAAAGGGCGGAGCAGTGTGAGAAATGCATGCAATCTATTTCAACGTGCGTTTAGCCAGCATTACTCTGCACCGAGCACTGAGTTTTAACATGAAGTCACAATGATCGTATCAGGCCTCTGATCTGGTCTATATGACTAATAAGTTATAATTGCAAGTTATTGTAAATTATTACAGCTAAGAGAAAACACATAAATGCTTATCCTGTAAAATAAACAATAATCAAAGTAATCTAGGTGTTAATAAATATTTTATTATCAGTATATTCAATATTAATTATGAAATTGTGTTTTAGTCATGATTGCTAAATAATTTCCCAGAAGGAAGAAAGATTAAGACAGCAAGGGAAAGAAGTATTTATCACTTAACTTCTTATATATCAATTATGGAAAATAATCAAAAGTAGAAAGCAGATAGAATGAGGGGGAAAATCTCTTCCAAAATGTAAAAATTACAGCAAAAGATGATGATAAAAACATAATGTGTCCATCAGGACCGAGTGATAGTTACACAACAAAGCAAACACTTGGAAATCAGACACTTAGTGGTGATACTTGATGTTTTGTAATGGTGCAAATAAACCTTAGAAACTGTTTATTCTAATATATTATATGATTGGAATTAATTGCTAACTAGCTTTTCTGAGAGACATACAATCTAGAAGGAAACATATAAATACTTCATACTTTATCTACTTTTATTTTTACATTGTATGTAAGAAAATAAATGTTAAACATGTCTCCACCATGAAAACAAAACACAACATTTGGTAAAGAAGCGAGTTACAATGCTGCAGGTCAGTTTTCCCTCCGGACCAAGCTCTATCATCCTTTTAGGCATATTATTACCCCGAGTCACCTGCCAACCGGACTGGCTGAGTTGGAGCCATTGTCTGTCTTTTCTCTGAGAGGCATGACGTTCTTTGCTTTTATTTTTCTCTTTCTAAAATTGTAAGCTTTACAGTTAATTTTAAAATATTAATGCCATTGCTGGCTACTATTAAGTTTCTGAACATCCAGATGAACAAAGAGAAAATGTTCCTTCCATCTGAGTGGTTTTTACTCTGTAAAAAAATGGAATTCTAAATATCCTATTTCCAATTCCTATCTATTCAACACCAAACTGCTTCAAGCTTGCCCTTAGGACTTTGTTTTGATTCCCTATTCTAAATTATCTCACTAGTTACAAATTCTTCATGAAGTCCGTTGATTATATTCCTTTCCTCCAACATCTCCACTGCCTTTCTCTCATCTTCCTTTCATGGGACATTCGAGTCCGTCCCCAGTATGCATAACATGTCTTGTCCCACTTTAACCACTTTCTCACAGGACCACGATGTCCTACACGCTATTCTGTATCCTGTGTTTCCTTTCTCACTGGTGTTTCTTCTCCCTCCTTGCTATTAGGAATATTTTTCTCTTGATCTGTTTATTTACATTCCATCCACTCTTTTAAACTCAGCTGAGCACAATTTTCTGCAGGCTATCTGCACCTCTCCCCAACTCTGCAATCGACGACATCCTACTAATAGTTTGAAATTCGCCTTCGTGGGAATAGTTACAAGGAAACTGACAAATAAAATTCGGCACTTCTGGCTTTTTTGTTCTTATTTATCAGGAAGCCAGTTTACCAGCACATCACTCTCTGGGGCATCCAATATGATAGTTCTTTTCCTTTTCTAATTCCTTCTCAAATGCGTCAGAATTTTAAAGGCTTTCAACCCAATCTCATGTCATTTTTCTTTTCATTCTGATACATTCATTTATACTCAAGATTATCATTGAAATAATTTCCTCAACATTATTGACCTTGGGCATTCCTATACCACGCCTGCTGAAGTGAGTAGCAAAATTCTAATTGTACGACTCATGTGTTTCACATTGGCAGGAGCTCCCAAAGAAAATGAAATACAGACTCTTAAGCACATTGTGGAAGGCTGTTGTGGGTGCTGCCATCTTTACTTGTCTCTCCAAGACACTCTTTCTTTGCTTGTTGTCGCTTCCCAAATGCCATGACTATTCAATTATTTTTCAACCCCCTCATATTCAATCAGTTTTTCACATTGTTTCAAATACTGTTCATTTTTACTTCAATATCCATTTTCCTAGCACCAAATTCCCTGCTTAACCAAAATCCAACTATAAAATCTCATCGGGTCAACTCTTCCAGGTTTTTTACAGATATGCTCCTTCCCTACTTATCCTATAAATAGAACTTTTATTGCTATTCATGTATTTCTTTGTAACATTAAAATACATGTGCTTATATATTTTTAAATTCATTTTTGCATCCTTGGGTCCTAGCCTAACTTTGATGATTGTCTGGCCCATAACAAATATTCAACCAGCATGATATCAGTCTCAAATGACAGAGATCTCTTTTACTCCTGCATCACTTCAAGTGAGAGAGCATTCTCTGCCTGCCTTCTGTGTACCAAGAACTGTGTATATTGGTTTTAGGTCCTTCCCAATTTGTATACATGTAGTACTGACATATGATTAAAAAGTTTAATGTTTATTTCATACATGCATGCAAATAACTTTCATCTCAGAATTCTAACAACAGATTTGACCTGTAAAAAATATCTACTTAGTGTCGGAGATAATCTTGATGTTTGATTGGACATATTATGCCAATGAATTTAGGAATAATGGCTAATATATTTATGATAGTTATCTCTTTCTGTCTGTCCATCATCTATCTATCATCATCATCTTTTATCCATCCTTCCATCCCATATTTATATCATGAAGGAGAATTCTAATGGCAATGTGCATACACATGTATTCATTTAATTTTGATAATATGTCTATAAAACTGGTTTACTGATATAATCATTCTCTTTCTGCAAATGAATTAACTGGAAAGCAGAAATTAAGCAAACTTTTCCAAGGTCACATGGGAAATAGATGGAGGAAGCGGGATGTTAACCTAAGGAATCTGGCTCCATAGTCTCTGCTTTTAACTATTATATGCTGACTACGTCCATAGTTGATAAAACAACCCCAACATTTAGAAGAAAAGCATATTTAGAAGAAAGAAATCTTTCTTTAAATTTTTTGACCTACCTCAATCTTTTCCTTATTGTAAAAATAAAATTAATTGGGGGAGGGGTGAGAGAAAGCATCACGGGCCTGAATTTACTCTTTAATATACCTCGTGATGGAGGAACAGTTGGTACCTAGGAAAAGCATGTGTGGGTAAGAGAGTATATATTTATGAGCCACAATGTAGATTACAATAATTAATATGTTTGTTACCAATTATGTGAACTCATGAGGGCCAGACTTAAGTAAATGGCACTTAAATATTGTAAACTAAATATTGTTGAGCATGACAAAAATACAAGTAAAAGATACTTTAACCTATACCCATTATTTGCACCACATGGGAGGGGATCTAAATAGATTCCATTCTTTGGAAAAAAACGTTTTCCTTTGTAAATTTTCAGTGTAGCACCTGCTTAAATCAGAAGTATTTTGTTCTGAAAATAGTGCTATTCATATATTTTAATGCACTATTTAAACGTAAATTTTGCTGATTTTACATTTGAAATAAGATACAGCTCATGCAAAGCACTAATTGATTTATAGCTAGCTCAGTTGACTGTGATTTCACAGAGCGAAAATGTACTTACAGTAAGTAAGTGCTATGACCTCCCAGGGGGAGAGTCCACAATATTGAGCAAAGCGGCATTGAGCAAAACAGCTTCTGGAGAAATATTAACCAATCTCTGCCTAGCTTTTAATGTGTCTGAAGGGAGCTTCTGTTTTGCAGATGATGTTGCAGCTTTTATTATCACGGAGGGTTTTAACCAAACTTATAATATATTCCTGCTACGGGGGAGAAAAAAAGATGAATAAATGGGGCCGTAAAATATTGAGAGATGAGCACAGAATGGGAGTGAAAAGAGGCAGCAAACACCCAAATCCCAATTATATACCGTATCAGTTTCCACTTCCTCTACATACCTACCACCAAGTGCCCTCACTGACTCCGCCTCCTCTACTCACTATCCCTCAGCTCACTGGACTGAAAAGATAAGGACCTCTATCCTCCAGGGAATCAGTTCCTGTAACAGTTAATCTACCACTAAGTGCTGAAGTACCCCACGGTAAGGTGCCCATAGATCTGGAAAGGACACCCTGCCTCCCAAGAAGCGTGGCTTCCTAGAGGTATTTGGAGGTGTGTTGACTTCAAGAAGATTAAAATCTTGGACTTAACTGTCATTTCTCAGAGAAGTTTATCAGAGCACTGTGACCTCTGGGGATCTGGGTTTCATGCCTCTGCTCTGAGTCACAAAGGAGTCATTGTCACAGCTGTAACATGGTGTTGGGGCCACAAATATTACACAGAGTGTTAAAATCCTGGGCTTGGGGTATGCCTTGGGCTAAAATTTGTCTGATAATTAGTGTTGCTTTATATTTTTATTGTTTTGTGTGTGTATTCATTAATTTGTTTTCTTTTAATGATTCTGGGGCCAAAATTGCTAGAGCCTTGTGCCAGTTTCTGTAGGGGTAGAGGCGACTTTTGTCCTTCTATCAGAAAAACAGTTTACTTCCAGGCTCCTGATGGTTGGTTTGAAATTGTGTGGTTATCAAAACTAGAGAAGTGTAATTGCCACTTTGAAGGCAGATAAAGAATATGATGAATAAGACAAAGTAATATACATTGTTTTTGTTGTTGTTGTTATCTAAGCTTCCTGATGTTTTTCCTTTTTTCCCTTCAAATTAAGACAAAGTAATATACATTGTTTTTTTCTTGTTTAAGGTTTCTGGTTTTTTTTTCTTTTTTCCCCTCAATATTCTATCTGTTAGGAGAGAGGGGAGACTCAGAAATATGTAGGGTGACTCTAACTGGAGAGGGATAGGTCAAGAATTAGTATTCACCTAACACCATGAATGTTATATGTCATATAAACAAGACAGGACATAAAATAGGAGTCAGAATTGGTTTTGGTCTCATTTTGCTTTGCAGCTCATTTGGAATACATAGCATCTGGCTGAGTGATTCCGGCCTTTGCACTTCTAGTCATTCATTAAAACTTAGGATTTAAAATAGTGTTTGTTCAATCAAGATTCCAAATAAAAATGTGGAAATTTTTGAAAAAGGACTTTTGAGGACCAAGGAAATTCATTTTATAAACTTTATTTTTGTTTTTATCTAACCCAATTTAAGCTTCAGTTCTCTCAGGTATTGGTTTGGAGACTATTTAGTGAGATGTTTTTCATCCTAAATATTTTGGGTGAATTGATTTGTGACTTTGATTTTCCCATTTTGCTTTATTTTACAATGGATTTTGAATCCCTATTTTTGTGTTTTATATACGTCTCCAACAATATATTCAATATAAAATACAATATAGTCAGTCTTTGAATCCCCATTTTGGTAATGTGTGTGATCCCCATACTGCATTAACAGAATACTCACACACACATCAGCTGTTCAGCTGGTCAACTCTTTCTACAGCTCCTTTCTCATGGCTACTGATTGGTTGTTTATGACAGGACGATAGCTTACTCATGATTTATCTGGACTCCTGATTCATTTAAAGGGGAAAAAATGGCCCAACCAGAGTATCTGACTATTTCTAACCTGACTTCTTGGTAACTCAATTGGGGAATGGCTTTTTCTTTGTATCGAGGCATCCAGGGGTGAAGTGTTTTTCTAAATGCTGATGAACAAATATATAAATGACATTTAAGGTAATCAAAAATCAATTTACTCTTCATTAATTCTTTTCTACATCCTCATTTTTAAGATTGTAAAATACCCTGTTATATATTATAAATCATCTTTTATTTAAGACATACTATTCTGTTAAATATGTAAGGATATTTAAATTGTTCTTCTTTATCAAATATTGTGATAGGTAAATTTATAAAACAATGTTTGCTAGTATCTATGATTAATTATTTGTAAAAATGTGTAATATGCAAAATCGATTTCATACAAAACAAGAAAATATTTTCTAAGATCATTATTTTATTATTTAGCTTTACAATACCTCTTTTTTTTAAAGTAAGAGCAATTTTAGCTTCACAGCAAATACAGAGGAAAATAATGACAGGTCCCATATACACCTTGCCCTGCCATACACAGCCTCCCCCACTATCAGAATTCTTCAGCAGAATGGTACATTTGTTACAATTGATAAACCTGCATTCATACATCATCACAGAGTTTATACTTTATATTATGGTTTATTCTTCATGTTTTGTGTTATATGGATTTTGACAAATTTTAACCTCATTATCATATTGAATAGTTTATCTGTCCTATAAATCCTCTGGTTTCTGCCTCTTCATTCCTTTCTCCTCCCAAGCCCAGGCACCACTGACCCTTTAATTGTCTCCATAGTTCTTTTGTTCTACAGAATATCATATGGTTGGAGTCAAAGATTATGTAAGCATTTCAGATTGGCTTGTCTCACTTAGTAATATGCATTTCAGATTTGTCCATATCTTTTCATGACTTAGCATATTTTTAAGTGCTGAATAATATGTCATTATCTGAATGTACCACAGTTTAACCATTCACATTATGAAGGACATCTTGATTTGATTTCAAATTTTTCAGTTATAAATAAAATTGTTATAAACATCTGGTATGCAGGTTTTTGTGCAGACATAGGTTTTCAGTTTATTTAAGTAAATATTATGGAACGTGATGGCTGGATTATATGGTAAGAGTATTTTCATTTTTATAAGAAATTGCCAAACTGTCTTACAAAGTGACTGTACTAATTTGCATTCCCACCATCAATAAATGAGAGTTCCTATTGCTGAACAGGCTCACCAGCATTTGGTGGTGTCAGTATTTAGGATTTTTGCCATTATAATAGGTGCATAGTGGTCAATTTTCTCTTAAGGAAAAATGTGATAGCTGATTTCATGTTATTTCTGAAGTTGGAAATACATTTCTCTTATGAAAATGTTTCCATTATTGATAGTGATAAACTTGTGCTCATAGTTGTATCTTTTACCCCTTTTTCCCTTTAGTTTGTTTGTTTGAACCCAGAATGGGTCTAACTCTTTCTTGCATTCTTTTAAGTCCTAACTCTTTCTTCTATTCATTTTGTGTCCTGAATATATTAGGTTCTCAACATGGAAAGAAGGTATTTTTCTACCATGCACATAGTTCCTGAAATATTTTAATAAGAAACACCCAAATATCTACTTAAAAATGTACTTGAAATCAACTTTTATATCTATTTTTTAAATTTGTTTTCAACTACTATCAACCCCTTAAAATGTGCCTGACACTTTCACAAACTATCCTTAAAAAGTTATTTTTACATTAAGTTCACATTGAAATACTCTTGCCAGTCACATTATTATAATTTATAAAGTGAAGACTTGAAATACCCAACATTTAAATGATTAAGATAGGATAGGATATGATAGATAGAATAGGAATCAGTAGAATAGGATAGACTAGACAAGTATAAAATGCAATAAAAATATAGCAGAGGGTATATAAGTTGAATATCTATATTTGGTATAGCAGGTAGAATTCAGCAGGAAGTATAATCTGGGACAAACATTAGTATACAGGGGGTTTTTATGTGAATGCTTTTGGGGGGTTATGTGGGAGGCACCTGGCAAGGAAAGGGATGAGACAAGTAGAAAGGAGAAGGATGCGTTGGATATACCTTAAGCTCTCAAAAATTAATAGCAAAATAAAAAAAATTCTTGAGGGTTTTGCACATAATGCTGATAGATAATATTTGCTGAATAAAACAAAGAAGAGAGGGAAGAAGGAAGAAAAGGAAGGAAAGAGGGAAATAGGATAAAAGGAAAAAGAAAAAGAAGGAAGAATAAATTTTATAATTCATAAAATACACTGAGTGCAGCCCCCTATTATAAGAAAATGTTGTGGAGAGTTGAACATAGAAAATATATAAAAATGAAACTTATGACAGGTTCTTCAGAGCAATATAGACTTTTGTATTGATGTTTTACTTTTTTAAATCTTTTCATCTCACTAGGGGAAAACATGAGAAGATCATTTTCCCCTCAAATTGAAAATGCCAATAGTAAGAGAGTATTTCTACAAGAGAAAGGATATATATTTCCAGTTGAAGTTAAAATATGTAATAATAATACCAAGAATAACGTATTTGTATAGTAGTCAAAATAGCCTTTCTGCATTCACAGGGATAAGCACGTGAAATAACCTATGTAAAGAACTGGCACAATCTATATGCTCAGCTGGCATCTGCTTAGCCTCTTTCATTTCATTTCCTCTTTTTTGGAGGATGCTGGGGTGCCATTCTCTGCTAGTGCACTGATTTCACTACACCAACTCACATGGTTTGACCATGACTAAGTCACACAAGAAAAGCTCTGTAGCAAACACAGATTTGGGTGTGCATGCTCCTCTGGCACAAAAGTCACAGATGCACACAAGCTGAGAGCACTCCAGTGTCTCCCTGGAGGGTGGACTTGCACTTCCAGAAGACGTTCCCAGGAGGCGGGGCTTTAAAAAAAGATGAGTTTAACCTCCTTTTGCTTACACTGCAGCTTTAAGCTCTGCCTACTGTAGATACTATTTGGCTGACCTCTGCCAGGTAAATGACACTTCACTGGTGGTCACATCATGCAAAACCCTGTTTAGGAGTGAAGATGATGAGTAAATCAAGTGTTTGTTGTAATTGTTTAAGTCTCATGATGGATGACTAGAAAATCCATATTACTTGGTAGCCAGACCCACTAAATCATATACATATATATTTTTCTGAGTTGGAACCCTTACCTCAACTCCTTGTTTTAGTCATATGCTGAATAGATAATGAGTGTTTGGTACAGGTCCCCTCTTCACTCTTGAATGAGGCAAGATAATATGTAGGATATGGACGCTGGTGAGATTTTTGCACAAAGAAGTGGGATACAGAGACCACAAAATACCTTTAGTCAGGAACTAGAGGAAGAATGTTGGGTTTTGTGGGCTAAACCTAAACTGTTATTGAAATACCAAAAGTTCAGCATTGTGACCTTCCGTGGGAATACAGGACACGCCACTTTGCTCTAACAAACAGGCCAGACACTGAGAACATTCCTCTGAGTTTGTTGTTCCTCACACACTTCCCTGAGGCCACATTTTGTCAGGTCCGTTGTAATACTGTTTGTGGTTGTTTTACAGTGGATGCTGTGGTGCTTCTCTTCTGGAAACCACTGTAATTCTACCAGAATATGATTTCCACAAGAGCATACAAGTGGTCTGTTTTGCTTGCTGCTGTTTTCCCGAGGTTTACAAGAGCACTTGACATATAACAGGAAGTTGATACACACCTGTTAAATAAGTGTCTACTGCCAGGACTCAAGTGTACTTATACAAAGTCTGCCACAAATGTCAGTTATTGATGCTTACGCTAACACACGTAAGTAGGTGACCCATAGAAGAGACCATAACAGCATTAGCAATGTCATTATAAATAAAGGAAGTGCTATGATTTGAATTATTTCATCCAAGGTTCAGAAATAGTTACTTCATGTTTATTTGCTCGGCATTGTGTATGGTGATACGATGGCTTCAAAAGAAACACGAAACTTGGCTCCTGTCAGTATATGTACATATGCAGTTTATATTTCAATTGGGAATGCAAGAACAGAACTTACAAAGCAATTGCATAAAGACAGACTATGCCAAGGTAAGGCATAGATTAGTGTGGCCGACTGGGGAAAGAGCCACCCAGAATTTCCCGCAAAGAAGGACTTGTCCCAGCAGCAGGGAAGCTGGGAAAGCTGTTCAGCAGGCAGCTTCCAGCTGTCTTTTTTTCCGCCCTGGAGTTTGCCTCCACTGCAGAGAGACACCTCCCTCATTGGGGAGGTGGCTCCGTCGCTTTGGCTGCAATGTCTGTGACCGGTTGAGTGAGGCATATTAATTGGTGACATTTCCGCGGACAGACAACACTTACTCCAGACTCTCCCATGAGGCTGACCAAGGCCTACTGCACCTGCGTCACAATTCGGTGACTTTTCCTGCCCCTTTTCCCTGCCCTCCCCTCCCTTCGACACGTGTTTATTCATAATAGAGATTCATCCCCATCTCAGTGTCTTCTGCTAGAGGACATAACCTGTGACATTTAGAACAGCTAACTGTTGTAACAAAAGGCACGAAAGGAAAAGAACAAAAGCTTAATGGATTTGGCAAGGAGGGCACTGGGCATTACTGGGGAAGAGATATTAAGGAAATCATGATAAAAACCATGAATTAAACTCGACTCTGTGCTTTGTCCTATGCTAAATGGTTGATACAGCTTATACATATTATTTCATTTAATCACCAAAGCAACACAGTAAGTTAGGCATTAATATCCATATTTTATGGATTAGAAAAGTTATGCATAGTTAAATAATGTTCCTGTACTAGTGAGTGGCAGAGTTGTTTTCAAAACCTCATTTGATGAATACAGACTCAATTATTTTAACAACTTTGAAGTTCAATATAGAAGTAGTTGCTACAGAATTTAAATGGTTACTTATATAACATCTAGAAAAGAGGTTTCATGGAATAGTCCCAGGTATGTCCTTCTCATTTTTCATATCCTCATCTCTCATCTCCTTATAGCATAAGGGTCTCGACACAGGGTCACTATTTTTCTAGACACTTTTTTTTTTTGCTTCTAGACTGCTTCTTACAAAAACCTTTTGACAATTACATCTCCTACTTATACGAATTCCATCTCATCCTCATCATTTTTCACTCAGACCTATGGTGCTTAGATAATAGACTAGTTCCAACACTTTAATGCTGGCAACTTTAAGATCTACACAAAAGGGCCATTTGAAGTTGTGGCTTTCCTTCACCTTTTTTTCTTCAACGACTTTCTGCTCTTTTCTTCTTAAACAGTCTATTCTTAGAATAACATCCTAAACTGCCTCACTGTTCAAAGATGTAACACGTCTTAAAATCTAATATTCTTCTGGCTGATTCTAAATTACTATTCTTCCAAGATCCCCACACTTCTCCCACTAAAGTTGGTATTCAGCTGAACATGACCAAAATAACTTTTTAGTTTCCAGTCTTTCAATATTCTAGAAATTCATCGGACTTCATTTTCCTTCCTATTTAATCTAGAAAATGTGCTAAGTACTTCAATAATATTCACACTAATCTCCTCCATCCTTAGATTCCTGTTGTAGTGTACCATGTGCTGCATCCACATTGCCAGGCCTGTATCAACCAACCAAGTTTAACAGAAGACTGAGCTATCAGGGCTCCTTCCCCTGGTGGAAGAGGTGGACGCAAGCTCAGTTTTCCAGAGAGTCAGTGTCTTTCTTCCCCTTGCAGGGGAAGGGACCACAGCTTTCCACGGACCCTGTTCTCTACCTGGTGGGTGCCTGGATATCTGACAACTCCTGGAAAGAGCTGCACCCAAATCAAGATTGCTTATTACCAATATATATATATTTATTTATTTCCAAGCTTGACCTACAGATAGAAAAAGCAAGAGCATATGACTGTTACCTGATGAGTTTCTAATGTCTACATGTATTCTTACTATTTTGAAAGTAGACTCAAGGTTTCTGGGCTGGGAGAATTTATTATTGTTTCAGAAATAACCACACTGAGTCCTCTGTGGCTCAATCTTCTCTCTTCTTGGGCAATGTGCTGAGAGCCTGATATCACCCTACATGTACCAGGGTCTGTCTTGCAGGAGAGGAGCCCTGGAAATATGAATCTGGCACATTATGTATATATTGCTTCCTTCACACCTTGAAAGAAGAGAAGCTTAATTTCTCTAAGGTACACAAATTCTCTTGAGGAAGAGAAGGGTAAACACTTTAGGTTCTTACCCTTTGGAATGCAAATCAATGTCTCTAGAGGGAGAATAAGACAAGTCTGCAGGTTTACAACTCCTGAAATTTCTGGGAGTGATAAGTTTTATTATCTTTTGAATAGGAGTGGATGGCTCTAGGTCTAACATACTTGAAATATAAAGAACAAATAAATCTGGACTAAAGAACCCATTCTCTAACATGTCAATTCACTTTGCTAAAGAAGCCAGACTGCAGAAAAAAATCTTTTAAAACAATCTGTAGATTTCCATAGTACATGGAACATAATAAACACCTTCTGAGGGCCAACTGCATTCTTGATTCCCCCCAATGCCTGTTCCATCAGTTTAAAATCCTCTACATGTCAGCACCATTTCGGGCTTAATGAATTCTTGACCCCTTCTATTACTCAGACACGCACACACACAACTGTCAGAACTCTTCGCCTCTTTGTCCCTCCATCGTCAGTCCTCTCCACCACCCAGCTCTGACCGCCACCTTGACCCTGACTCCATCTACCTGCCCCATGAACCTTGCACTGAAGACCGTGGTGTTTGTTCTTACAAAATTGGATTTCAATGTCCTTTCCACAATGTGTTAGCTGTGTGATCTCTGTCATGTAATTGCAATAAGTGTTTCAGTTTTCTTTTAGGAAAATTGAAGGTATTGATGCTATTTTGGAAAGAAAATAAAAAAAAGAAAATAAGGAAGCTTCAAATAAAAAAATTAAGAGATAAAATATATAAATCACTTAATTTAGTATCTATTCCAAGAGGTGGTTATTACTGTTATTATATAGTTATTTCATAATTATTCCATCTTTCTCGTTAGTCCTTTAAGTGCATGTCCTTTACCTACCTTAACCCTACTCCCCAAAATCAATTAGTTTTCTTATGCTTAATAGGTAATTCTCTGACCTACACGACTGTCCAATTATATTATTCCTTCCTTCCTGTTTTTTCATTGCTAATCCCATTAAAACCTTGTTGCCTAATTATCTCATTGCTTTGTGCTCAGTCACGATGACTTTCTAATGACTGAATTCATGAGACCCCTCTTCTCAGTTCCACTGTATTTTGTTTCTCTGTAACATGTACGAGCATTGAACGCAGTGTCTTAAAATCATCATTTCCCAGGTTTTCTGAGGGCATGCCCTTTTCTAATTCTTCGTCTACTTCTCTGAGGTCTGGTTGCCTTTTTTCTGTGAGCTCCTTTCCCTTGCGTACGCGTGTCCCCTGGAAGCATCGCCCTCCTGGTTTATTCTCTGCCGTCTTCTCCATCTGGGAGCTAATGACTAGGGACAAACTTTTCTTTCCTTGAGTTGAAAATGTTCTCCACCTTTTTTTTTGCTTGGTTGGTTTGCCCATCTGGTAAATTCGTGGCTCCACCTTTCTTCTCAACCTTGATTACATAACCCCAAACCATCTGCGTAACCTAAGAAATACAGCTTTTCTTAAAGGATTTCGCATGTAACCTAGTTGAATTTTTTAAAATGTGAAAGAAGGGAAATATAAACAATAAAGAAGAAGACAAGGGCTATCTTATAGTGTATCTTCCGAATGTTCTAAATTTCTCTCTGTGTGTGATTATTTGTTTTCTAAAACTGCAAGTAAAAGAAGTAGCACTATTTATGATATTTACTCACAATATCTTAGACACCATTTGTGCAAATCCTCTGAAAAGGCTCTGTGAGTTCGTAAATTGTTAAAAATAAAACTCCACTATCCATTGTAAGGGTAAAATGATTATGTAGGAAAGAAAAAAATGGAATGTATTCCTGATTTGACTTTTTAAAAAATAAAATAAAATAGTTTCTGAGGTGTGACAAGCACATAAAATGCATACTCCTGACTGAAGCAGTTCTAGTCATTGTTCCTGCATCTGTTTTACTGGTTTTATGAATCCTTAATTAGGTCTTTGTTCACAGAACAGTAGTATTTGTTGAATCTAATTATTTCTTGACTTGATATGATTTGGAGAAATTTCTTGCCTTTGTTTTCTCTCTTACTTTTCCTCATACCTGAGCTTCGGTCTTTATATTATATAATCAACGCTCCCAAAAGCTACCTCTTCCACGAAAGCTTTTCCGCACACTGACATTAGGTGCCTCTCTTTCAGCCACTCTGGGCTTCCCTGGTGCTGAGCTCCCTGGCTCGCCCGTGCCCTGGCCCGCCTCTGCGACAGCTCTGATTGAGTCGCTCCCAGCTTTTCTCCCTCCTCCTGGTTCAATCTTCCTTCAAGCACTTAAGAGTTTCTGCTTCAAAACAGAAATGAATACAAGTGAATAAAAATTACAATTCAAATTGTATTGCCGTGCGCTATAGGGTAAATCAGATATTCATATCCAATACTATTCAATTTTTTAAAGGCCATCAGAGGAGATTAGACTTGTATCTTCAGTGGATGAGAATCAGATTAAAGGAGATATCATATATGATATGGCTCTGCTGTACCTCTTTTCTCTGCCTGGAGGAATTTTTCCTGAGGTTATCACTCCATATCCTTCACGTATTTGCACAGATCTCGCCCTCTCAATGAGATCTACTCTCAGTGCTCCAGTTAGTACTTGAGTCTGTTTCAGCTGTCTCCTCCAGAATTCTGGATCTTTAACTGGCTCTATTTCTATTTATTTCCCCATAGGACTTAATATCTGATAACATGTTATGTAATCAATTTAGTGTATTCTCATTCTTATTTTTAATTCTTCATTAGACAACTTAGTTCCATCAGAGCAGAGACTTTTGTCTTATTGGATCCCAAACGCCAAGAACCTGGCAATAGTGGACCCTTAAAAAACAGTCTAAGAATGGATGGATGGAGGGAGGGAGGGAGGGAGGGAGGGAAGGAAGGGAGGAAGGAAGGAAGGAAGGAAGGAAGGAAGGAAGGAAGGAAGGAAGGAAGGAAAGAATAAAAGGAGGATAGTAATAATAAACTGCATAAATCTTCTTTCTCTGCATATTTACTTTTCAGTTCCGTATCAACAACTGTTTGCTGAGTATCACTGTAATTTAGTTACTACTGCGTGTTCATCCCCAGTTAAAGGAGCTTGTAATAATTTGGAAATATAACCATGTTTTTAATGGAGTAAAATATTACAGATATAGGAATATTGTGTAATGGTATTGCTATAATCAATTTACACTTTAGCCCATCTTAGTCACTTCCAAATAGTACAGTGGCTGGGACAGGGGTGCTCTGTGAACTGCAGCATTAGAGGCAGGGAGACCAGTTAAGAGTCTCAGGTAACAGTCAGGTGTAAGAATGTGTGTGCCTGAATGAGAGCAGTGGTAATAGTAAGAGAAAAGCAGGGATGGGCTTCTGAAGTTCAGATGATATCAGTGGAACAGAGTGAATGATTAAGGATGAGAGATTTGCTTGTAGTAAGACATGGATTTAAGAGTAAGCAAATTAAATCCATTCATCATTGTGACGACAATTATTTAATACTGTTACATGTGAATAGAAGGAACAAACACAATTCAGTGATCACAGAAGTACATGAAACAGAGAAATGCCAATTTGGAGTGCCTCTAGCATTTCTAACCACAGCAAGTTAACTGACACTCTCAAACCCAGGCCTTGGGCAGGATCAGGGAGAAGGGTAAGCTCAAGCCACTGACAACTCTTCAGCTTTGTTTTATATGTTTACTTATTTATTTTACTCTAAGATAAATCACTGCTATTTTAAAAATTTCAAGAGTGATAAGAAAGGAAAATATACCAATTCAGTCCATTTTTCATGGATCTAAAGACCTAGGGAAACTAACTGAAAAAAAAAGTATGAAAATTGTTGCACTTAAGACCAATGAAAGCTTCAACATATTAACTTACATGATTGACAAATATCTATTAGTACATAGTGCATAATTTATCACTCCGTGAGGATGGGCACATTACCTCGTTTGCTTCTCTGTGCCCAGTGTCTAGTCCAAGGTTTGGTACTAATAGGACCTCAATCAATCTTTTTGATGGCTGAACAAGTGAATGAAAAGCAAGGTTATTAATAATGTGGATTTTGGATTCTGAAAGAAAAGTTTTTAATTTAGATCTGCCCATCTAGATCTAGACCTCCTAGTTGAAAAAGCAGCTTTATTTTCTGAGCTTCAGTGTCCTTGTATATAAAATGGAAATTACAATAGCTTTACCTCACAGAGTTGCTGACATTTACTACTAATAATAATGAGTTATTATTTAAAACACTTAGCATAGTGCCCAGCATGTAGTGTGTGTTCAATGAATGTTAATAATTATTATAATATTTCAGTTTGTGTGCCAGGTAAATTTTAAGCCACAAATAAATCTGAATATTTTAAGGCTGTCTTCAAAAATGGTAACAATTGAGTACTTAGTAAGCTGGAAGGCAAATCCCTTTAATGGAGTTTTGGTGAGAAAAAACATACTTTTAACACTTTCTCCAGTAAGTTCTAAGTTTCATTATTTTATCTTTATTTTCTTTTGTCTTTGATTGTTCTTAAACAAACATAAAAATATGTTATTTAATGAAATGGTTAAAAAATGAAATTATTTGCCTTATAGTAGAAAATGTTGACAATCACTAGTAATTTTTTAAAATATTGTATTTTAGAGAATGTTGTTAAATTATATTCATGCAAGAAATCTATTCAATGGTTTCTACAAACTTATGAAGTAGGTGTCTTAGAAGAACAATACAAATTTCACTATACTCTCTGGCAAATTGATAGGACCCAATGTATCAAATGTCATAGCTTTAATGTTTTTAGGAATGCTCCATAATCACAATACAGATGTTAATAAGTTGGGTAAACATGATATGATCAGGGAACACCTTCCTTTAAAAACGTCATTTGATTTGTTAACAAGGTTGCTCTGGATGGGAACATAAAGGAAAGTGTAGTGTTAGACTCACGGACCACATGGCAGCTCAGATACAAGACGTAGATGAAGAATTGAAGAAGGCACTAAAGCACTCCAATAAAGGGAATAAAACCTAGCAACCAAAGTGGATTTGTAGGAGTGAATGCTATTTGTTTTATTTATTTATGTAAATTAAAAACATTTAAATTAAATGTTAATTAAAATAGTTGTTTTGAGAAGATAGATTAATGCAAGACTATAAAATACTTAATAAAATATTAAAATGCTTAGTTCTAAACTGTATCAGCCCAGTACATCAAAATAATTCAAATATTAAAATATCGGAAAACAAATCAGTGGAACAGAAAGTCAAGAAATAAACATGGCCTGACTTTTACTTGCATTTTTAAGAAGTTATGGAAAAATAGTTATGGAAGTGTGAAGGCCATGTGGTGGTTATTTGCGTTGCCCAAGTAGGGGATGGTTGTGGTCTGGACGAATGCTTGAGTTGAGATGGAAGCTGTGGCTGCAGGTCTGATGGGGTACATGGGAAGGATGGGGAAAGGAGACATCCATAGGGCCCCCAGAATGTTGCTTGGAATAGTTGAGTGGGTGGTGGTATTGTTTACTTTAATATGAAAGACATGCAGAATAGTGAGGGAGAAGTTACCTTTTATTCAAATATAAAACAGCATAGCAGTGGGGAATTTTGACATTGGGAAATTGTAACCCACTCCACCATTCTTTTGACCATTGTTTCTGTAAAGGCTGACTCTGACTAATATGTAGCTTTCAGATAAACAGCATGTTTTTATAAGAATCCTAGGAATTAATTTCAAAAGATATAGATTCTGACCATCAGTCAACCCAGCTTTGAGAGATTTGCTGATTTACAAATGAAAACCAGGATGACAAAAGCCAGGATGACTAAACCGGGATGGTGCACAACACACCATCACTTACCTTATTGGAATGGACTGTGCTCGTTTGCATGCAGAAAACTATCACCCCCCCTCCTTGATCTCTGTTCTGATTTCCCTCTCTCTCCTTATAAAAACTTCTGTGTTTATTGAGATGTTAAGATGGACTTTGAGACAAGAGTACCCTATCTTCTCAGGATGCTGGCAACTGAAAATAAACCACTTTCTTTACACCAGCACCTGTCTCTCAAATATTGGCTTCTGAACAGGAAGGCAACAGGACCTGCATTTGGCTACACAGGAAGGAAGTGAGAAAGGAAAGAAGAGAAAATGTTACAATGAATTTCAGTAAACGCAATCCATGTACACAGATTCATGGACACACACACACATTTGTGTTGTGGATCTTATTTAAGCCATATTCTTAATGTGGATTAGAGTTCCAAACAGCAGTGAGATCCAGGAAACCTTTTCAGAGGAGGTAAAATTTATGGAAAACATTCAGAGATGTGGGGAATTGGGGGTGGAAGCACAGCATCATTCAGATCAAGGAATCTCTGGATGCTAAGATGAATTTTACTGAGAATCAATGAAACTTTTTTGACCATGCCAGTGACATCAACAATTCTGTCTGTCTACAATATTGTATTCTTGCTAGTCCTTAGATTATGTCAGAGTTGGGATGCTGGAATAAATCATACTGATTCATAACTGCCTTCACATTTGCTTGTCCCTCCCTTCGCTTATTTTATCTTTCTTAATTATAGTTCATTTATTCTTTATCAAATTGAAGAGCTTTGGTTGTGAATTATTACAAAGACAAGATTTAAATAATTTTAAAGTATTTTATTCGATTATGTTAAACATGTAGAGGTAGGGAAAGCTTCAGACTATGTTTAATCTCTTCACTCAAATCATACTAATCTCTTTTTGTATTTCTTAGCTAAACCTCCTTAATGTAAACTCTGATCTCTCATATAACTTTCTCTTCATGGTCTCAAATTGTTTCCTTAGGTTTCACCTCCTAGACAGTTCCACATTCAATGGACCCTTCCACATTTATATCCTTTTGATAGGACTCATTTCCCCTGACCATCAAGAAAAACCTCTAACCTTTGGTTTGATGAGATCAGTTTAGAACAGGTGCTCCTTTTTGAACTATTTCCAGGGGTTAGAAAGATGAGATTAGATCAGGGTTTTCACTATCTGCACTACTGACCCTTTGACCAGATAATCTTCTTTTCTGGAAAGAGGTACTGTCCCCTGCATTGCAGATGTGTGGTAACATCCCTGAACTGTACCACCAGATACCAGTAGCAACCCACTCTACCCTCTCCCTCCTCACAGAAAGAGTCTCCAGGTATTTCTAAATGCTCCTTAGAGGGAAGAATGCTCCTGGATGAGAACCAATAGATTAGGCTGATGGAATCAGGTCTGAATCCTAAGCCAGGAGTGGAACAGGATCTCTCTAAAGCCAGGTCCTAGGGGGCGGGAAACCGTATGGACAGCCTTAAATTTTTTAGGGTAATTAAGAGAAATGAAGAAATATACTCATAGGTAAATAGACAATTACTTGCTAAGTATGTATTTTTCTCATTCATTTGTTGAACATAAGTGAATTATAAACTTGATTATATGTGTTATAAAATAGAATAAGTGAGGAGCAGGATAAGTTTGCAGTCTATGCTTTGATCCAACATACAATCTACAGTCAAAGGTTACGCCACTTCTAGGAATTTAAAACAACATTTATCCCTATAGCTGTCTGAGCATAACTCATCAAACTTTTTAGTCATTGATTTACTTCCCTGTTTTACCCCTAAATTCAACATAATCTCCTTGAGAGCAGATATTATTTATCCCTGCTACATATCACCAGTGCCTCGCACAAAGGAGGTCATTATTAAATGTTTATAAAAGGAGGAAGCTTATTTTCATTCAATAATTATTATTCTCATTAATGCCAAAGATTCTTGATATAGAATCTCTATATCTTGATAATTATTGCTTTGTGGCAAAATCTGAGGATTAATAGTAGCATATTCTATTTTATATTCTTGTTTACAGCTTGATTTTACATACACTGTGATAAAATATAGAGGAGAAAGAATTCCGAGCTCCCATACAGCTGCCACAATCTGATCTGATAGGACTACACCAAAGCTTCATCTGACATGGTCATAATTTATATTAGTCAGCTACCATGGCTCTTATACCACTTGATAACATACATATTAAGGCCTGCTTTCAAGTACATACACATATGTGTGTGTGTGTGTGTGTATATATATATATATATATACATACATACATATAATATATACTTATTAGTCTCTAAAATGATGGATCCCAGAGATGCTATAAAATCCTATTGGGAGATGTATTAATTGATAATAGTAGATGGTAAGTAATGATAAACTAATGTTAAGAATGTTGGTAATATATGTAGGGGACTGACAGAATTCTTAAATTAGAGAAGGAAGTCTTTTTCCCAAGAATATCAGGTTGAGCTGATGGGAAGCTTCACACTGTGGATGCAATTAAACTATCAATACACAGCCTAAATATCAAGAAGGATAATGTTGACCACTGCACTATGCCTTCAAAATTGATATAGACCCTACTTGACAAGCATACAAAAAATAGAGCTTGCAAGTTAAAAAAATTGGTCTCCAGTAACAAAATCTGAACTCCCACTGTATACCTCAGTCTTGGTCTTTACCTGTGTTGGTTGACTCAGAATCTCTGATTTCATCTCCTGCTTTTGGTTCTGTATTTGTCCCTTAAGCGTGAGGATAAATCTCTTTTAATGGCATCGCCATCATTGCTAGCATGTATGAAGTGTTACATGCTAATCAAGACATTAAATTCACTATTTTAAGATTATTGTCCTGAATCTTCACAACCCTCTGGGATTTTCACTTACTCTTCATGCAATTGGCAGAATCCTGAGATGGTGTCCAAGACTTTGCTCCTCGTGTAGTTACCCAGGTCCACAAGTAGGAAGTATTTTATTCCTCTGATCAGGTTCTGCTCTGTGGCACTTATGTGACTTTAAGAAAGGCAGATTATGCAAGTGGGCTTGATTTAATTACACAGCCCCTTAAGGGCAGAGAGGTTTCTTCCACTGGTCAAAAAGCAGTCAGAAATACCTACTCTGGCTAGCCTGGAGGAAAGCACAAACATTCACGTTGTGAACTTCCCAGAAAAGAGCTTCCAGGAGTGGAAAATAATGACCAGATGACAGTGTGGGGAGGAATATGCACCTCAGGCCTACAACTGTAAGCAACTGAGATTTGCCAACCACAGTGATGGGCCCAAAAGCAATTTTTTCCTCGGAGTGTCTAAGAGAGAAATCAGTCTAGCTCTACTGTGATTCAGCCTTGAGCAGAAAACCCAGATTCTATCTTAGCCTCCTGACCTAAAGTACAGTGAGCTAAGAAATAGATGTTCCTTTAAGCCATTGAAGGTATGGCATTTTTGTCACACAGCAATAGCCAACTGCTACTTCTCATACATATTTTATATCACTGTCAACTAGGTGAGAGGTAGTGATCAGAATGCAGGCTTTGGAATGGGATTTCCTGGGCTGGAATTCCAACTCCGCCACTTGCTAGCAATGTGACTGAGAAAACTATGTAATCTCTGTAAAACTCCAATTCCTTGTTCCAAAAAGAGGATAATGGCAAGATACACCTCCAGAATTGTTGGGAGGATTAAAACAGATGAAGGAAGTAAAACTTCTCATTTCGTGCCAGACTCATATAAATGTTTGATATATGCTAGCTAACATTTTTACCGCAATGTCATAAATCCAACATTCAGGGCTGGGAGAAATGAAAAATTCAGCCAATGGTGCAAGCCTCCTAAATTGTGAGTCAGGTTTCCCACTCAAACGTGTCTGGCTCTCAAATCTCTGTACTTCCCCAACTGAATTAATCCATCACTCCCCTTGGAAGAGAGTCCTGCAGCCTGGGTTGGCTTCTCACCTCTAGGGTAACTAACTTCTCCAATTGTGGAGATGACATCTCACAAATCTAGAGGAGACCTAAATTAAAAAATTATAAATCCATGTCATTTTCTTAATTTCTCATGTCTTTAGAGGTGTAAATCTCTAAGGTAATGAACAGCCCTTTGAAACACCCTCTGAAAAGTGCAGTGGGCATCTCCCATTTTCCACATTTTTCTATTAGGGCTCTGGGGAAATGCACTGTGCTGCACTCCTGACCTTTTCTCCTTCCCTTCCTCACCAACCATCACCTGCCTTCAGGAAGTGTTCGCAATTAGAGCCTCACCCCCAGGTATAAGCAGCTCCTGCCTGCGGGCAAACACCGGGAGCTCGGGGACCAGTTCCCATAAAAATTGTTAAGAAGTCCCAGCAATGCTGTCTCCTGTGCAACCCCCCTCATAGTAATTCAGAGGAAATACTGTATTTACTCATCTAAAACTATGTAAAACCCTTTTCCATGGTCCCTGAAGCCTGACAAGGGTGAGGGAAGGTTATTAGGAAAGAATATCATTAAAGAATGTGTCAGGTTTTTACAATTTTAAAAGCCCACAAGAACACCTCTAAAGTGGAAATTTGGCCTCTCTCAGTTATCCAGGCAGGTTGCCTCCCAGCTTAAAGGCTGTGCATCGGTGAAAATGTAGACAAATTGATTGGATTAGGAAGATAATTGTCTGGTACAAAAGTGGTTGCTAAGCGCTAATGAATTTCGAGTGCTCCAGGAGAGGACAAATAGCAGCAGACTATAAAAAGTGGCGGCCACAAGTTCTTTTTCACACAAATAATTATTCTAAGAACAAATGAAGTCTTATTTATTGGCAGTAGGACATGGGTCCTTGGAGAGCACCGGTGGAAAAGGGAACTGTGAAATTAATTTGTACTAAGCAAAACCGGACTCAATCCAGCAAAACTGTCCTTTGAATTTCGGTTGGTGTTTCTGCGAGAGTCAGTGTAACCTCAGGTCTCTTGAACACTGCAGCGGTGCTCACCTGGTTTGCACAACAGTCTTCCAGTTGGGATTGCATTTTTACTATGCACTGATTTATAACATGTGACAAGAGTTATTATCTATGATGTGTAATGATCAGACTATCAGCTAAAGGAGGAATGCTTAAAAATTCCTTGACCCCATGTCAAAGTTATCACTCAGATGAATGTATCTTATATCTTCATAAGAGAACCTTTCATTGGGAGCTTTGAATTTTTTATTACTACTTGTTCTGGAGCTTCCCAGGAACCAGTAAAGGAGTAAAACAATCACCCTGAAACTATCATGAGCCTGCAAACCATGCTTTCATAGAGATATGTGAAAAATGTAATGTTTTGTTTATTTTATTCTAAAGACATAAAAGTATTTTCCTTTTCTTTTCCACCATTTTATTGTAATTTATGCAGCAGTGTATAAACATCATTACATAAACATGTTTTAAATGACTCTAGGGAGCTGGTGAAGGAAAGCCTTGATTCTTCAGTAGTCATCTTCTTCCTTGGTGTAAATATCCCCACCACGGCCGATTTCAGATTACCTGCATGAGAGCCCCGGAAGCAGAGCTGGGGAGAGGCGCCCACGACCAGCTTGCCTGAGCCTGTGCGAGCGGGTCACAGCACACCGCTGGTTTATAGTCCTGTTCTCATAAAATCTAAAGAGCAGATATCCAAGCCCTGGCTGGCGTAGCTCAGTGGATTGAGCGCGGGCTGCAAACCAAAGCATTGCAGGTTCGATTCCCAGTCAGGGCACATGCCTGGGTTGCGGACCAGGTCCACAGTGGGGACCACATGAGAGGTGACCACACACTGATGTTTCTCTCTCTCTCCTTCTCCCTCCTTTCCCTTCTCTAAAAACAAAGAAATAAAATCTTTAAAAAAAAAAATCTAAAGAGCAGATATCCTGAGAAAGATGACTCAAACACCCACTATAGTGCACTCACTGTAGCGTTGCCCAAAAAGTTCGTTCTGGATTCTGTTCTGTAAGATGGCTCTAGTAGTGCTTAGTTGTCTTTAATTTCATTTGGAACAATTTTGTTATATTGTATTGTGACGGTGGCCATATCAGCCTGCAACAGTTCTACCATACTGCAACTGTCTGATTATTTAACGGGAAGACCGATCACATTGGGTTCTGCTATCTACAGAGGTCGCCTGGTACTAAGTGTTGAGACCACCAGGATGCCCATAAGCTTCTGTTCTTATTCTTTCAGGCCTAAGATAAAGGAGACAGGCTTGTGACTAAATAGGATACAGTGATTTTTTGTTTGTTTTGCTACAATAGTTAACATATTGCTATGAAACTAAAATCAGCGGGGGATTATTTTTACTTGTGAATCAGAAGAGGTGTCACAAAATAATTTCCGCTCAGTCATTCACAGAACAAAAGCACTTAGTTTTGAATCAATTTGAATATGATTTGAAAGTAGTAATGTCATTGCATCATGGATGTGAATTGGTGGTTAGTTTCTGAGTTTTACCAAACAATGTAGGATCTAAGAAGAGAAAGAAATGTATCTTTGTATTTTGATAGAACACATATCTTGTTTAAATATTGTCTATTTTCTTATTTTTAATGCCATGGCCGTGATCTTGGGAAAAGCTGTCATCTTTCTATCTCCCAATCTTAATAAAAGTTAAGTGGTAAGAAAAACCATGATCGATTAATTTGTGAAGAACTACATAAATGGAATAAACATCTTAATCATGTTTGAAGGGATGTTTTTATACATTTGTTTGTTTTTTCAAAACATTTTGTGCAGCTCTTTGAATGAAATGCTCTCATATATGTGCATATATGAGTTCTTTGAAAATCTAACAGGGTACTGTCACATGAACATGGTTATGAAAGATTATTAAAAATAATTAAATATTTACTAAATACATTTGTGTGTTATGGTGAAAGCTTCATCTCAAGAATTTTTTGAGGATTAGTATACATCATAATTTCCTGTAACAAACATAAAGGCAGTTTTGAGGAGTTAGTTTCATGCACAGGTTTATGTATAGTGCACATTTCAAAGAAAAGACAAATTTAAAACCCAAATAGTATCCTATTTTTTACTTTTATATGTTTTTAAATCTATCTAGCTTCCAGTCTCCTACCTTCTTGTTTCTGTGTCTCTTTAATATAAACTCCTCCCACCCAAAGAATGTGTTCCTCTTCTGGCTTCCTTGCTTTTGTTATGAAGCATAAAAGAAAAACCTTCTACAAAAGATTTCAAAGACTGGTAGTCATTACACCCTCAGGGCTGGGAGGTGCTCCTTCCTATCCTCTGGTTGCTCTGTAATTTCCTTTCCTATTGGGAACTAGCCATCCGCAACATATCGTGTCCTGGTGAACTCTGGGTCAAGTGAAAGTCACCGCAGTAGATGCAGGGTGGTGGCATCACCAAAGCATGACCACTTAGTCTCCCTCCCGTGAGGATTATGGAGAAATAGTACTGGAAGCAATAAGTCACTCACAGCAAAACTGCATTTAGCTCAGCCATCGAGAGCTGCTGTGGCAGGTAGGTACCACCAGATGTCGCTGACTACTCATTTGTTAGGTCCCATACCTCCAGGTGAGGCCACTCACCTAGTCCCTCTGCTCTTCTTCCCCCACAGCAAGAGAGTCTTCATGCAATTAGTCTGCACCCCAGATTATGAGATCATCCTGTGGGTGGCCTGCTGCAGGACCACGCTTTCTCCCTTCTCTTCTTCTTGCTGATGGCAGGGCCTGCTATACAGGGACTCCCCTTGCTAGCATATTCCTGAGTAAAAACCACTTGATTACTTGTGATGTCACTTGTGGTTTTTTTTTTTTGATACTGACATCGTTACACTGGGAAGAATGGCAGACCCCGCCAAAAGGCAGTGGTAGGATCAAGAACAAGAACCTTGAATCTTGAGGGGAAGCATTAAAAAAGAAGAAGGAGGAGGAGAAGGTGAAGAAGGAGAAGCAGCTGCAGTCTATTCACTGTGGCAGAGAACCCACAGGGTAATCTTGAATAGCCCCAGTACCGTGACTGCGGGGTCTCCTACTTTTGGAGGCCTGCTTTTCACCCTTCCCTTTGATCCTGTCTGTTCCCCCAACCTCCAAGACACTTCCTTTATAAGTAGTCAAAGGTTACGTTGCAAAGAAAGATTTATAAATGATATCAATCATACAATGATTTTAATGAGACTAGTCCTTTATTTGGAAACTAATTGAAACAAAATGCAAACTGGAACTATCTTCGAACACCCCCTCCACCCCGCTTACTCACTCACAGGTGCACACACACACGCCCATCTTAACAGCTGGCCAAGCCAGAGAAGGTCCAACCGTTCACTCAGAGCCTCGGCGGTCGCTCATGTTTCTCCTTTTATATCTAGAGATACCTTTTCTCCCTCCTCTTAGCTCCTCCCACGGTTCTGAGTACAACCCTGTATTTCGACTCTGCTTTAAGGATAATAGTAAAAATAGCTGACACTTATGTAATGCTTACTGTGTGCCAGACACTGAGAACTGTATGTTTGTGCTCCTATTTCTGCCTCAGAGGTGTCATTATTTTTATTATCCTGTTATGCAAATGAGAAAACCAAGTTGAAAATAAGTAACTTGCCCAAGGTTTCCCAGCTAGTATGACAAAGACAGACCTCGACTCAGATGTTACTCATCTGATCGTTACCGCGTGTTGCATATGACTTATGTTCACACTTTGCTTATGCGATGCTCTCAACCGTGTACCCTGGAGCCAGGGAGCGTGGGCTGGGCATTGCATTCGCCTAGTGACTAGCAGAGTGCTCAGCACATTTAGAAACTGTTGAGGTTTGTGAAATAATATCTTGTACAGTTTAAGAGATTAACTTGAATTTTTCATCTTTGAATGAGCTATTCAGACATAATTGCAACCCAGACTAAGTTTCTTCCAATGCAGGTAAAAATTTTAGTTAGCAATTGCCCAAGAAAGATTCTTAAAAAAAAAAATAGCAGTTGCAGCTCTGACAAGCATTCAGTGAATAAATTATGTAAACCCATAAATGAAGAAGCTTAAATATCTGCATGAAAGAGAAAAGGGCAAAGGGATTTGAAGATTATCAGCTGATCATCAGAGACAGGAAAGCTCCAGAGAAGGTATTATTGAAAAATATCAACTACCAACAAAATATGCCCCAAAGTGCATGCATGAGACAGAACTAATTGTTTCATTTCTGTCAGCAACTAAGGAAATGTGATCTTGTATTTTTAATTCAACCCTTCAGCCTTTATATACTTCTGGGGGACTTAAAGTTCCATTGCTTTGATAGAGCATGACACTGCGGATATTTCTCTTAAAAATTAATTGTATCTCAATGGTAGGCAAAGAATGTTGAGGGCAAAACACACCTATAGGCTCCAGAAGACAAAATTATATGAACAGGGAGAGACTGGAAAATGTGATAAACAGAGCTGGCTTTAGGCACTTGGGTTTCTGAGTGAGCCTGCCTATGAGGTAAGCTCCCTGAGGATCATTTTAGTCACTCATTCAGCATAACCTGGGGTGAAGTGTGATGGGTATCAACTAAACCCCTGCAATGTACCCATGGAAAAGTGCTCCTTTCTCTCTCACCCCGAAGTGGTTGAGTCCCATGAGCTCACACGGAGTCCTCTTAAAGCCAAAAAGAAGTAATGAAGTAACTAAGGGAAGCAATTAACAAGCAATAATGTGACTTACACCTGTCACAGTCCAGATATTAGGGACTATTTATATTTAAATATCTAGACACAGATTTCGGTTATTACCCATGGATAATTAGACTTCATCCTTTCGAGCCATTTTCACTCTTCAAATGCTGTGCATTCCAGGCTTTGTGATGTTGCAGTATATTTACAATGTGGAATATACTTCAGTGTATTAAGGCCCACTTATGACTGCAGAGTGAGAGAGGAAGTGTAAATGTTCAGAGTATGTAAAGGTATTAAACCTACAAATGAATCCATGAAATTCAACTTCGAGTCAAAATGCTTTACATATGGAAGTGTGTAAAGGGTAGAAATATGCTAAATTAGTCCACATCTGTAACAAGTTGTTCATGAATATACAAATGGGTCTAATCAGCATTTTTCAACCAGTGTGGGTCAAGGATTTTTAAAACATACAGTACCTGATGATTTAGTCAGGGGCACTGACCTCTCTTCTCTTAGATTGTCAAAAAATGACAACAACCAACACAACAGTCACTGTCCAGTGTGAATGCTCTTGTTTTGAACCATGAATATATAGGTCATATAACACAGTTGAATCTTATTGGTCACATTGTATAAAAAGGTTGCATCTGATTGGTTAATTCTTGGTATCAGAATCCTTGTATACAAGCATAGGTACCCGATTTTTAAAAAGTCACTTTGGAGCAAAATAGGGTAGGTAGTAGTAGGTCAGCTGATCATCAGAGACAGGAAAGTCTATTCCTGTCTCTATTATTATTTCTTCAAAAATCAACCAAAATTGTTCCTGTTTTTGTCAGATCTACCAAGAAATATATTTTTTGGTGTACTACAGAATTTCAGTAATTAGTTTATTTGAACCATGAGATGAAAAAGGTTGAAAATCACTGGTCTAAATGATGCTACTGAGATTGTAACAGCACAGCAAATATGCCTCCAAAGAAATTCTCTCCTCTTCTGATACCCACTTCAGGACTCTGTTCATGTCTGTCTGTTCTATTTCAAACTCAAATGCAGCAGAGCAAGATGCTGGCCTTCATCCCATCAGGCATTGAACAGGACGGACTTTGACTTGCTCATGAATGTCTTCTTTGCAGCTGGCACATGGCCACTCTGCGTTAGGAGAAAAGAAAATAAAGTTTCTGCTGCTTCTTCCCCTTTTGCCTTGCTTAGTAAGGGTAGTGCTGCTGACCCCACCTGTAAGGACACCGCTATTATCCCAGTTCAGTTCCACCACAGGCGAGCAGCACATCTCTCCCCTCTTCCTTTTAAACATCCCTGCAGTACTGTGTCCTGAGATGTAAGCGCTATTATAAGAAAAAATACACTTGTATGTTTCCATTTTCTTTAGCCACTGTAATTTTGAGTCTCTCTGTTGCACCAGCTTACTTTTCACGTTAGATAAAAATAGTGGTTAGCTGAAATGGCATTGAAGATAGTCTCTTTATGCACTCACTTTCTATCAGGGAATTTAGGTCTACCTTTTTTTTTTAACTTGTATGTGTGCTGGTGACATGTGGGGTGGGGTTACATGTGCACAGATGTTGCTGAATAGCAGGGCAAAGCAGGCAGGGTCCTTGCTCTGAGGCAGCTCATCCTCTGTGGACATTCACTGTGCTCTCTGCTCTTCTGCAATAGAGGGGCCCACTGCTCTCCTGATGCCTGATGACTCTCCCTCTCCATCTAATTTTATTTACCAGTTGATCTTCTCTCTGCTTTTCCCTATGGATCCAGTTTTGTTAGTCTCCCTAAGGGAAAAGCTACCACTTCAGTCAATTAATATATTGAAGACTTAAGTCTATCACATGCTAGTTTGAAGCATTCTGTGCATTACTTATGCATAGTGGAACGGTGGTAAACTCTGTGTGTGTGTGTGTGTGTGTGTGTGTGTGTGTGACACTGTTCACCATTTTACTGACTAATACAGTATAAAGAGTAGAGTTTAATTTGAGTTTGCCTAATATATGAGCTACATGGTCTCAGGTTGGTGGCCTGATTGATGAGAATCAACTTGAAAGCTGTGGCACATTTGAGGTTCAAGTGACTCTAGCACTGAGCAAATAGTGAGGAACACTGGGTGACCAGAAGGGACGTGCAAAATCCAGATATAGGGCAAGAATTTAATTAGATTTTATATGATAAGTTTAACATAGCTAGATTTATTTGAATTCTGGATAATCAACAATCTAGAGAGATTCAGAGAAGTTCATTCCACAATACACATATGTGTGTTTATGCTGTTGATACACATTCCAAGTTAGGTATAAATCTAAGCCACAGATTCAGGCAAGCAGGAAGTTTGACTTTAGCACTGCACAACGACATCATTTCTATTTTAAACTCAGTTTGGTTTGGTTGGATGGTAAAAAAAAAATGTTAGCCACATGGAGTTTCTTTGTACCATTTGCTTGGTTTCCCCTAAAGTATGAAGGAGTGGTGGTGACGCTTATAGGATTGTGAAGGCAACATCTGGTCCTTACTAGCCATCTGCCCACCTGTCCACTTTGGAATCCACTGAGGTATACCTGGTCTTGCCTTGTCTTTTATTCTATGAAGGTTGCAGTTATTGTTGGATCTTCTTCCCAAACATGAGACCTCTCTAAAACCAGATCTAGCGATGGCCACTTGCTATTTCTTTTGGGGCCACGCTGATGCCTCTAGAAACTCTCTGATGAAGCTTTGACTCTCTCTACTTAATCCATCTTAATTTTTAACACTCCTCCCATTCATTCCTGAGGACCATAATCTTAATCTCCCTGAAATACACTTTTGATGTGAAGAGTTAGCACCTTTTACATTCGGATTCCTCACAACGTATCTGAATTTTTCTCATATCCCTCTATTCCCTTGATTTTAGGTAAGATGGAACATCACTTTTCAGGATGACTATAGCTTCACTCTTATGACCCTGGCTCTAAGTGGAAACTGTATTTCCTACTCCAGGGAGTGCAGATAAACTAGTTCAGCTTTATCCCATATTCTTCCAAAACTTTTAGTCTTCTATCTGGTACTCGGCTTTTAAAACCAAGTGTGTGTGTGTCCAATGTAAGAGAAATATCAAGGAAAACCTGGGCCAAGTAGTATATAAAACTAGCTTCCTACTAAATTATATTAATATCCACACTATACATTGTTATTTTATGTTTAACTTCCTCTTTATACTGACCATACTATATGGTCATGCATAGTAAGTATTAACTTAATCTTAGAAATAAGGTAAAACATTCAGATATGTCCAATTATCACCAAAACCTTAGTGCAGAACTTCACTCGAGCTCATGTGTACTGACAGTCAAAACAACAGCAGGCAACTCAGAATATTTCAAGTTATCTTCACATTCTCCCCCTTATGCAACGCTAACAAAAATGTAAAAATCTCATTGGTTAAATGTCTGGCCAATGATCAAATACACTTTGTTGGCATGAGAAAACAAGTTGTGTACTTAGCCTTTAAGATGTAGCATTCTGTCAGAGCATGTAAAGAACATTTAGTGTCTGGAGGAATCTCATTATACTTAAATAAGTGTCTTGAGGTCAATGGGTCTTCTCACAATGTTTATTATATCTATTTATGGTGTTCAAGACCTGGATGCTATTTATCACCATAGCATGTTTACAAATTCAGGCTTCACAAATTCAAATAACATGATAAATATTCAACTGTGCCAAGATATACCTCATCTTGTTCTACATACCCTTACACCAGTAATTGTACAACCCTTGCTTCTTATTAAAACTACCTATGGAGATTTCTCTTTCCAGAAATTTTTATTTAATTGGTCTGGGTTAGGACCCAGAATTGGATTATTATAAATTAGCTCTTCTAGGTCATTCTAAAATGCCAGAGTTGAAAACCACTGCCTTAAAAAACTGTCCCTGTTTTACTTATTATCTACCTGTGCTGTACTTAAACTTCTACTAGGGCAAGCAACACTAACTCATTTGCATTGAAAGAGCTACATTGATCCCAGATAAATCAATCTCTCTCTCTGTCTCTGTCTCTCTTTCTCTCTTCCTCCAACCCAGGATCCTCTAGGAGGGAAAATAACCCGGGAAGAGTGATGTCTTTCCCTCCTCCCATTCAAATATCCCTCGTGTTTGAGTCTTAACTTCACTGTCACTCTGACTCCTTGTTCATATCCAAGCGGACACCTTTAAGGAGTAAGATGAAGACTATTATAAAATGAAATAAACAAATGTCCAACTCTATTTTTCTTTCAGAATTCAAAATATCCCATCCATGCTCAAAAGCTGTGGCCCAATGCCAATGAATGCCCTTTTGAATCTCATGAGTGATGTTATTTCCATGTTTGTTGGAAAGGGGTCTGGATGGACACGTGGCAATATTGACTCTAGTAAGAAAGTATACTTCTAAGCCTATGGTTCCTGTAATTTTGTTTGTTTGTTTGTTTGTTTGGTTGGTTGGTTATTTATTTTTGGGGGGGTGGTTCACAACTTTGTTCTTTTTAATTTTGTTTTATACTATTACAACTGTCCCAATTTTTCTCGCTTTGCCCCACATCCCTTAAACCCACACTTCCATAATCAACCCCCACACTGTTGTTCACGTCTATGGGTGATGCATGTATGTTCTTTGTCTAAACCCTTCATCTTCTTTCTACTAGTTCCACCCTCCCCCTTCCCCTATTACAGCTATCAGTCTGTTCCTTATTTCTGTGCCTCTGGTTCTATTTTGCTCGTTAATTTATTTTGTTCCTTAGATTCCAGTTATCGGTGAGATCATATAGTATTTGTCTTTCATTGTCCAGCTTATTTCTCTTAGCTTAATATTTTCCTGTACCATCCATGCGCTCACAAAAGAGTAGGAATTCCTTCTTTCTTTCTGCTTCATAGTATTCCATTGTGTAAATGTACCACAACTTTTTCATCCACTCATCTACTGATGGACACTTAGGTTATTTCCAAGTCTTGGCTGCTGTAAATAACACCGCTATGAACATAAGGGTGCATATATTCTTTTGAACTGGTATTTGGGGTTCTTTGGATATATTCCCAGAAGTGGAACCACTAGGCCAAAAGGCAGTTCTGTTTTTAATTTTGTGAGAAAACCTCCGTACTCTTTTCCAGTGTAGTTGCACCAGTCTGCATTCCTACCAACAAAGCACTAGGGTTCCCTTTTCTCCACATCCTTGCCAGCACTTGTTTGTTGATTTATTAATGATGGCCATTTTGGCAGGTGTGAGGTGGTATCTCATTGTCATTTTAATTTGTATCTCTCTGATGACTAGTGATGCTGAGCATTTTTTCATGTCTATGGGCCATCTGTACATTCCCCTTAAATAGGTGTCTATTCATGTTCTTTGCCCATTTATAATTGGACTGTCTTCCTGGTGTTGAGTCATATACGTTTTTTTTTTTTTTTGTTTGTTTGTTTTTTTTTATTTTTTTATTTTTTAAAGATTTTTTTTTAATTAATTTATTTATTTATTTTTAGATAGGGGAAGGGAGGGAGAAGGAGAGAGAGAGAAACATTAATGTGTGGTTGCCTCTCATGTGGTCCCCACTGGGGACCTGGCCTGCAACCCAGGCATGTGCCCTGACTGGGAATCGAACCTGCAATGCTTTAGTTTGCAGCCCGCGCTCAATCCACTGAGCTACGCCAGCCAGGGCTATATACGTTTTTTTAAAAATATATTTTTGAGATTAAACCTTTGTTCAGTTTATCATTGACAAATACGCTGTCCCATATTTGGGAGAACAGTGGGTTTCCTTTTCATTTTGCTGACGGTTTCTTCGGGTTGAGTCATTTTGTAGTATTAGCTTTGCCCTTACTTTACTGTCAGCCGTCCAACAGTGCAGTTACCCATGACAGCTGACTGACTGTGTTCTTCATGAATCCTGCATCTACCGTAGGCTTTTGTTGCTATTTTTCTTTTATCCATCTCTCCTCAAAGCAATTTATCATCTTCTCTCCTGAAACACGACACCTCTTGTATGATTTAACTTATGTTTCCTGTGCAGCAGCCTCTAATAACCATTTAATAATACTGAAGAAGAGGCAGACATGTATTCTGTGAAAATTTTATTCTAAATAATAAAATAGCTTGTATAGAATTAGAAAAGAATTGAGCATCTTAGCTAAAGCAGTCAGAAAAGATCTCTCACTCAGTTGAACTGATCACCTGTCTCTTAGCACATGCATTCTTCTATTGCAGGTACTTGTGTTTCGATTTGCCTGCACAGTTCAATAATCAGCACACATACAATAGGAGCTGTGTTTTATACAGCTTGCTCTTCATTATAGCCCTTGGAAGCAATGCTACTTAGGCAGAGCTAAATCTGTTGTGTAGATAATCTCTGTTTTATGTTGAAACCACTGGAATATTAGATTTATGTGCAGTAATACTCTGCCAACATTAAGTAGAATGACTTGGCTTTCAAAAAATATTCTTAGTTGTCAAGGACACACAAAAATAGTGGAAAATCAAGGAACATGCTTTTGTTAATTGTTTATGATGAGTGCATTTTGCCTTTTTGAGTAAGAATGCAAAGGCACATTACTCAGTATATGCTTACTGATTGATTCATTGAAACAACTACGTGCTAATGTGTATTTTCTCTCAGTTCTAATTGTCACTGTGGTGTAAGTAAGATCTCCCCATGTCAAGTACACTTTGGAGAAATGTACCTGATGTGCTTAGGAGACTTTGTATATTTTTTCTTTCAAGCTCTTGAGGTTAAAAACTCAGAAAACTGCCATTGTGGGAAAGTACTTGAAATTTAACATCAGAATGAAGCATGAAATCGAAAAACAAAAAAAAGATCAGATGGCTAGTGGGCAGTGTTCAAGTTAAGTATGTTTTTAAATAACAGCATTTCAACTTTCTTTGAACTAGATACACAAAGAAGATACTAACACTGTCCTTTTTTTGTAACTTTTAACAAATGTTGTCTAGGTCTTAAACAATAAACTCTCACTTCAGAATTTTGAGTTTTGATTACTATTACATATGGAGCAGGAGGAAACATAATTTTATTTTCTGACTAATTAAACATACTTATAATTAACAATGTTTATATATACCTTTCTCCTTTCAAGCAAGCAAATTCAACAAGAAACTACTTGTAACTTGTGAGTATTAAAAAGATACATCAACCCCCTCTGGTTAACAACAAAAACATCATGTCAGATTAAAGGTGAGATAATTCTTCGAAGACAACATAATTATCTCTCACACGGTAATTTCATGTTGAATTTCTATTGTCTGTTCATCCTCCATAAAAAGAATCTCAAAATCCCTGGGATGGAACATAATAGTCAGCATGGGGAAACACTTAGATGCTGATTGGATGCACATAGAATAAGACTAAGTAGTCTTTATAAATGGATAGAGGAACAAATGAATTAATGAAAACAAAATATGGTGACATGGATACATCCTCATTTTGAAGAAATAGGCTTTTAAGCTTAAACATTCCTGACATAGGATCATATTACTCACCTTCATCTGTGTGTGGTCTCAGTCTCCCTCTCCAGATCATTTAGTTTTCCATTTTTTTCTAAGAATGAAATTACTATATATTCTTTCTTAATTCCAATGGTTTCTCCTAAAAGCTGTAGGTTTACATCTGTACATGAAAGAGTTCTTTTGTTGGTAAAAACAACGTTTACATTTTTGCCTTTCTTACTTATAGAAACTCATATTTAATTTTAGCAAGAAAATTTTGCAATACTTCTTCAAACTCTAGTGTTTTTTTTAAACCTGGGTTAGTATTGTTTCAGTGAAAGCATTCAGCCAATTCTAATAGCATGATGGTAGCAATTTTAGATTTGTTTATCTACATTCTGCAAGATCAATAAGGCTAAGGGACATATTCAAAAAGACATGTGGGATGTATATCATGTACAAGATTCTGAAACCAGTTGCTCTATAAGCACTGCATTTGGTTTGCAGTTTGAATGCCACTTTGCAGTTTGAATGTTGCCTGGATGTCTTGAGCTGGATATACTGGACATGTTAAATCAATTCTCTATTTTGGTCTATCATTAACTGGAGAAAAATCATGCAAAAGTACATGCAGTCAGGATCACCAATGTACCATAAATCAGACCTGAGAGATCATGTAGGCATCTCTTCCCCTGTGCTATTAAAGTTTCTTCTCTGTGTAACTACTAAATTGCATGTCAAGTAGCACTGGACATTTTAACAATAATGTCTTCTCTGGTTTTCTTAGAAACAAGGACTAGGTAAACCCAGCTGTAGCTGCATATTATGTATACATACCTATGTGTGCATTACTGTTATTGTTGTTGAGTGAGCGCATTAATCATCAGGTACTTGATCCATATATGCTAGCACTGTTAGGACGCTAAGGAAGAAAGATAGGAAGAGAAGCCATGTACCTTTTATTATTGTACTTCCACGCCAAGTCAACACTGACCCTAAGTTTTATGGTACCGTTTAGTGATGTGGAAAGTCATTTTAGTAATCTCACTTATTCTTGAATCATCATTGACGGGCTGACTCATGTTGATAAAATTCAGGAAAGTCTGAATGTGTAAGTCAAGATTCAAACTTCCTAATACTCTACTTCATTTTGGATGTCATACTGCTGTCTCTCTCAGAACCTTTGGGATGTTCAAAAAAGGATACATGATCCTCGTTTGTGAAGTCTTCCCTACTATCCTTGGGTAGAGCTGGGCACCATGGGAGGTATTTTCACGTGTCATCTAAAAGAGCACCAATCACTGTCACCGGCTTTTATTTGTTTGCTTGTTTTCTTCACTGCTTGAGGCCTTTGAGACAAGGGCCTTGACTCGGTGTTCTTGTGTCTATTATGTGCGATAGGGTGGCTGATGTGTGATAGGCACCTCACAGACACCGGTATTGAAATCTACTTATTTTTTTTGTGCACAGAAGGTGAGACCACTTTCTCTGTGTCTTCTCCAGAGACTATAGTTGATATTCCTAAGGCTCCTACGAGATTTCTCAGGATATAAGCTGGATGGATGTACCTTTACCTGGAGTTATCTCTGACCATGTGTAATGCATGTGTAGGAAAGCATAAACCCTTCAAATTAAAATCAAATATATCAGTATAGGTCAGTGATTTTCAACCTTTTTCATCTCATGCCATGCATAAACTAATTACTAAAATTCTACGGCATACACACAAATATATTTTTTGTCAATCTGACAAAATAGGTATAATTTTGATTCATTCACACCATATCGCCATTGCTATGTTGGTTATTTGATAATCTAAAGGAAAAGAGGTCAGTGACCATGACTACATAGTCAGGCATTACATGTTTTAAAAGTTTTTATGTCACACCAATTGAAAATAGCTGGTATAGGTTGATAAAGCAATTATTAGTCCAGCTTCCTTCATCACAAATGGGTTCTTCAGCATCTATTATTACTGTTGCCTGGTTTAATAAAGGAGCTCATGAACTCTAAAAAAGTATTCAGTAAAAAAAAAAACTGGACATAGACAATTAGATCTGCATATACACAGGTTCTATGTGTCTCAGTGATTGTATATATAAATATACCACTTGCAACATTTTGCTCTTGCAAAAGTATTTCAAATGGATAATTGGTTTGTTTTTAATCTAAGTATTTTCACAGCTGCAGTTGGGCTAGAATTATAGAAGTGATGAGCTTCAAGTCTGTCATCATTCATCTTGAGCCCAGGATGCCAGGAGTTTGCAGAGTATTATATCATATCCAGCAATTTGCTTCAATACAGTTTTATGGAAATGACGTTTGATAGACGTGGATTTAAGCTGTAACACCACGTAGTGCACAGGGATAAAAGACAATAGGAGCTGTGATCTACAATTACTGGCATCATAACACTTGAGCATTACTAGATCTGTGTCAGTGAAGAAATCTGTTCATGACTGATGGCTGCCATTCTGGTGAACCAAAGTCATTGTATTATCCACTGGCGGATTCACCACAGATGCTGGTGCGACACATGTAGAATTTGAAAGGAAACTAATTATAAATGTAACTTGAGCATCAAAATAAAAATGAAGGCAATACTAAATAGAGGTAAAAGAAAAATTGTTGTTCCCTTTACAGTTACATTCAGTACTGTTTTGTGTTGGTGCCAGGTGTGCAGCACGGTGCTCAGACAATCATATCTTTACAGGGCGTCCCCCTGATATTCCCAGTACCCATCTGGCACCATACAGCGTTATGGCAGTCTGTATTGACTACATTCCCTATGCTGTATTTTCCATCCCTGGGACTATTTCATAACTACCAATCTGTGCTTCTTAATCCCTTAACCTCTGTCACCCAGTACCCCAACACCCGTCCCCTATAGCAACCACCAGTTGATTCTCTGAATCTGTGAGTCTGTTTCAAGTTTCGGTTTTTGTTGTTGTTGTTTATTTTGTTCTTTAGATTCCACACATAAGTGAAATCATATGGTACTTGTCTCTCTATGACTGATTTAATTGACTTAGCATAATACCCTCTAAGTCCATCCATGCTGTTGCAAGTGCTAAGATGTCATTGTTTATGGCCGAATGATATTTCATTGTGTATATGCACCAGTGCTTTTTTTGTCCATTCCTCTATTGATGTACACTCCCATGCCTCAGCTATTGTAAACCACGCTGCGATGAACATAGGGGTGCATATAGTCTTTCAAATTAGTGTTTTTGGTTTCTTCTGATAAATCCCCAGAAGTGAAATCTCTGAGTCAGAAAGCAGTTTCATTTTTAATTTTTTGAGAAACTTCCCTAGTGTTTTCCACAGTGGCTGTGCCCATATTCATCCTGCCCACAGTGCACTAGGGTTCCCTTTTCTCCACATCCTGGCCAACACTTGTTGTTTGTCAATGTATCGATGATGGCATTCTGACAGGTGTGAGGTGTTATCTCACTGTGGATTTAATTTGTATTTCTCTGAAGATTAGAGCTGTTGAACCTTTTTTTTATATGCATATTGGCCATCTGTACATCCTTTTTGGGGAAGTATCTGTACAGGACTTCTGCCCATTTTATAATTGGTTTGTTTGTTTGTTTGTTTCGGTGTGGAGCAGAATGAGTTCTTTGTTTATTTTCATATTAATCCTTTATAAGATATGTCATTGATAAATATCTTCTTCCATTCAGTAGGTTGTATTTTTGCTTTTTTTGATGGTTTCCTTTGCTGTGCAAAAGCATTTTAGTTTGACGTAGTCCCATTTGCTTATATTCTTTCTTTGGTTTCCGTTGCCTGAGGAAACATATTGATAAAAATATTGCTAAGAGAAATGATTGAGATTTTACTGCCTTGGTTTCTTCTCTTCTTGGAGTTTTATGGAGACTTACATTTAAATCTTTAGTCTATTTTAAGTTTATTCTTGTATATGGTGTAAGAAGGTGGTCTAGTTTCAGTCTGCATGTATCTGTCCAGTTTCCCAGCACCATTTTTTTAATAGACGGTCTCCCATTGTATGTTCTTTCCTTTTTTGTCAAATATTTATTGACTATAATAGTGTAGGTTTGTTTCTGCATTCTCTATTCTGTTCTAGTGATCTATATGTTTGTTTATGCCAGTACAATGCTGTCTTATTACTATGGCCTTATAGCTTGATAACAGGTAGTGTAGCTTGATATCAGGTAGCGTGGGTTCTTCTTTCTCAAGATTGCTGTGGCTATTCATGGCCTTTTGTAGTTTCATATAAATTTTTGAATTATTTGTCCTAGTTCTGTGAAATATGCCCTTGATATTTTGATAGAAATTGTGTTGAATCTATATATCGCTTTGGGTAGTATGGACATTTTACCAATGGTAATTCTTCTTATTCATGAACATAGTATATGCTTCCATTTATTTGTATCTTCTTCAATTTCTTTCTTCAGTGTTTGTTTTCTTTTTTTAATTTTTTTAAATTTATTTTTAGAGAGAGGGGAAGAGAATGAGAAAGAAAGAGAGGAGAAGAGAATGAGAAACATCAATGCATGGTTGCTTCTTATGTGTCCCCCACTGGGGACCCGGACTGCAAACTAGGCATGTGCCCTGACTGGGAATTGAACCAGTGACCCTTTGGTTCACAGCCCATGCTCAAACCACTGAGCTACAGCAGCCATGAGATTTTTTCCCTAGTTTCCCTTTCTGATAGCTTATTATTGTTGTGTAAAAATACAGCTAATATCTGAATACTTATTGTTTATCCTGTTAGTTTACTGAATTTATTGATTAGTTATAGTAGTTTTTTGGTGGTGTCTTCTGGGCTCTCAATATGCAGTATCATGTCATTTGCAAATAATGGCAGTTTTAGTTTTTCTTTTCCAATTTGTATGCCAGTAAAAGATTAAAAAAACCATTTTAAATGGTGTCTCCATTTTGGAAGTATTTAAAGAGACTTGAAGCCAACAAATGATATAGTTATATATTTGTCCAGCATATCATGTTCACAAAAATCCACCCTCACTAAAAAAATGAAATGAATAGAAAATACTGTGTACATGAACTTGATAATATTAGTGCATTAAATATTAATGTGAGGCATAGTGAAGAGAGTTTTCTTTCTCCTGCAAACAAAAATACATTTATTTTCTTTCTTTTTTCCCTTTTACTTACCTAATAACCTTGTGTGAAATTGCTCTCAGGGAAGACAACACTTCTGAGAAAGCATGCAAGCTGCCTGGCTATCCAAGTATAGCCAAACGAGGGTATAGATCTTAGGATCTTAGCCCTGGATGGGAGTTCAGAAATAACTTATCTGCATGGATGAGGGCCCTCAGGTCCAGAGCTATTGAGTGGTTCACATATGTTCACATTAATTGCCTAGTGACAGAGCTGGGATTAGAACTGGTGTCAGCTGACACAGAGTGCGGAGCCCTATGCTACTGCTCCCTCCCCATGACAGCTAGAAAATGACTGCTAACATATCAGCATGACCTTGGTGGTTTAAAATTTACTTTTTAGAATATAACACGGGTATTGAAATAATAAGCCAGAGGCTGCTCTAAAGCTTTTTTTTTTTACAGATAGCTTTAAGGAATTTGGGGGTACCTGGAATTGTTCTTGGGAAAAGGAAATGTGAAGAGACATTTGTGATATTTGCCAACCTCCTTACATGCCTGGGAAAGAAATTTTTGGGAGGGACTGATGTCTTTTGTACTATACGATTCCGTTCACTCAACCATGGCAAGTATGAGAGGGCGTGATGTATCTGCTTTATGAAGCAATGTGAGATGCTGAGGGAAACCACTACTGTATAACATTCTCCAGTCTCCAAACCTGCTTTCTTAATGCAACTGTAGTCACTTCAGACCTTTAAAAGATCTGCTCCTGTAAATGGCTTAGAGCATCAACGTCACCCTAGAGAGCTCTGTGGCACTACCTCGTCAAGCTGCCCTCTCCAGATGTTGCTAAGAGAAGAGCTGCACGGACTAGGTGCCTAAAGAACCCAGGAGATGTATAAAGTGTTTAAGAGACATACCCAGTCACCAATGGGGGCAACATCTGGGTTTTATACATTAGAATCAATGTCAACATACCAATAGGAATTCCGGATTCAGCTGAAAAGTTATTATTTTTCTGAACCTTGACTTTGTATTTGCCAGTCATCCAAATAGTGTTGCAGTTCTCACTTTCTACTTGTGACTGTTGAAAGGGAGAGAAGACTGATTCAGATCATTTGCTAGATTTTGGTGCAGTTTAGTTCACTTTATGCTAGGGGATTTACATATGTAATCTCATTAAATTCTCTCAGTGCATTTCAGATATGTTTATCAATATCCTTGTTTTGAAAACAGGGAAACAGACTCAGATATGGGGGTGACTCGCTTAAATTCTTTCTGGGTAGGATGTGTAGGACTGGGTTTCAAAACAGACAAGTCCCACTCTACTGTTTATGCTCTTTCTACTGTGCCGTGTGTCTTCTTCTCGCTCTCCTTCATGTGTTCTATCTCTGTCTGAGAAGACCAGATTACAGTTTCACAAAACTCTCTGGAGACACTAGGTCCGGTCTTTCAGGTGGCATATTTTGTCTGTTACAAGAACACAGACACAATATTCAAGATGGAGAGATTTAAAACAAGGTACAGTTGGTAATCTGTTGTCTCCATTGCTTTCATTGTAATTTCAAATGAGAGAAGAATAATTAAATAATTTGAAAATAATAATGTGGCATGCATCATTTGTTGGAGCTATAAATTGTGGAATATCAGATATTAGAAAGTACACTTACGCAAGACAGAATTAAGAGCATCTTTTCGTGCTCCTTTATACGTGTGGGTTGCTATGGTTACGAGAGGTACTGAATTGAGAGATGACTGAAGAAGCTACCCTAATATTTTAGTTTGTAAGACATTAGTGAATGTTTCTCTCTATAAGAGCAGGTAAAAAAAAACAGTTTCTTATGACATAGTAAACACAATTTGACTAATAAAATATTCCAAGGTTAATTTTTGGTGAGCTTTTTTCTTTAATTTTTTCCCTTTTACCCTGTAATACTACACAGCTATAAGTATGAATTAGGATGAAGGGTCCTGATACCTACGTCAGTGTTACTGTCAACATCACAGATTACATCCACAAAGCACTTCTCTAAATTTGCTGTCTCTTCTCTTCCTAAGTAGAACTCATAATTAAAACTGCATTGGGTTCACTTAGGTTCACTAATTGGGTCTAAAGCTGGATCTTATTAGTAAGCTTCTTTTGTGTGTGTGTGTGTGTATGTGTGTATACATATGTACATATGTATATATATATGTACACACTATATAATATGCACATATAATATGCACACATATACATCTTTATACACATGTGTGTCTAACAAATATATTTAATAAATATCCATATTTGTTATATTCCTATATTTCATTGGAGAAATCAGACAGCTGTTTTTCTCCTCTCTTCCAAATTTTATTCACAAAATAACAGCTATATCAAGCTAATTTTTATTTTCTTGTATAAATCAAAAAATGTTCTAGACACTGGTATAATTAGTATGCTAGTGGTAGTTGGAAAACCAAAACACTGGGCTTGTCCTTTGTAACATCCCATCCAGTTCAGAGGCTTGATGGATTTCTGTAGACATCAGGTTCATGTATATGGGAAGCAACATTTTGTTGTTTGACAATTAAAAGGATATAAGACACTCTGTCACAAAGTGCCTGTAAATTAATAGTAGAAATAGGCTTATTTCACTTAAATATTTTCCTAATGTATACCACCAAATAGAAAAAATGATCTTTTTGAAGAAAGTATCTAACATGGTCTCCAGGAAAAATAGCAATTAGGGAGAAATCTAAATTAGGCCATTCTTGGAAGCAGGTAATTTGATGCAATCTGAAATAACCGTTTCACTTATTTGCACCTATTATTTCATATAATAATATATAGCTACTAGGTTTCATGTACTGAAATTTTAAAAAAGGATAACTTAAGAAAGAGTTGATCCTTCTAACCCCAGCTGATTTGACAGCCTTATTAAAATTAATTTCTATGATGAATAGTCTGGGTAGACAAACTGGAACATGCTGGGTATAAAACACTCCAGCTAGAGTGTAAGCACAAACCCTTCAGAGACCCAGTGTTCTCTCGTGTACTTTTGTACCCAAGAACCTAGGGGTGGAGCTTTTGTTCCCTATGCCCAACACCCTCTCATCTTTATTATCCTTAAAAATTGTTTCTTTCTTTGCTACACAGAATGGAAAAAATAATCTCATCTTTCCTTGGCCCAAAGTATGACCAGATGACTCAAGCCAAACCAACTAGACTTCTTTCTTATGATTTCGAGCTCCAAAACAGGAATAACAGGAAATTTAATTTGCAGGTGAGAGGGTGTTAGAATCAAAGAACAAGACACCTGCTGTTATATTTTTGATGTTCAATATAACATCAACATGATGTTGATGTGGGATGTAGAGAGAAGAGAGCCTGATTAAATTCAAGCACTGATTTCCAGTCACACCCTGGTGTGGCTCAACCTTTACTCATTCCATGATTTGCTTATATGGCCTGATCAATTTTATTTTATTTTTTATCTCAAGCTAATTCAGTTTGGAGGTTTTGAATTACAATGGAAAGATTTCTTCATTAATGCCCTTAGCACATAACCTCCTTCTTCCAAAGAAATGAGAGATTCAAGAGAAACCTCTTTATCTTCTCCATGCTTCGTTTTCTTCATCTCTAATCTGAGGGCATGGCTCTAGGTAATTTGTAATGCCCATCTAAGTCTCATAGGCTGATTGCCTGTCTAGACATTGGACTGTACTACTTCTCACAGCGCCCATGGTTGTCACCGGTGGGATTGATACTGGTGACAACCAGTGACAAACGTATAAAACGTTTTTTTCTCTTAATGGCATCCATTTTTGTAGCTATCTTTTATTGTCATGCCTCTGCTTCTCAACATCTTTTCTTACTGTGGAAAGGAACATGGAATTCAAAAGTGACCTCTGCTTTCTCCATTTCAGGCCCAAGTTTGACAGCAACACAAATGAATGATGGAAGACTCTGAAAGATGGTCCAGCAGAGCTGAATTCTAATCTTTTTAAGCATTTATTTTTAAACTTCTACAGATATATCCTTAATAGCAGATGAGTTAAATTTGTTTTCTGTGGGGTTCTGTAGGGAGGATTCTAGAGCTAAGTGATTTTTAAATAAGCTTTTACAGGACAACATTTATTTGTAGCTGGGGACTTGGCTTTAAAACACCCAACATAAATTGTATATCCTATTCAATAATATTATACAAAAGCAGTATTTTAGTTACTTACAGTACATTAAATCTGAATGAAGTAAAATGCATGTTGCAGACAGATATGCCACATACTAATCCACAGATGTTTGAGGCACAGGCTTTGGGTATTGATGGCTCCTGTTAAAATTAAAATGTTTTCTGAAAGTGGTATTTCATAAAGTCAATAATACATATTAACATAAAGTTCAAATCACCTCATCAGGCCTTCTTCATGAATTGTAAAGAGAATGGAAAACTCTTAGGATGACTTGGAGGAAACAGAAGAGCCTAGAGAAAGTTCAAAGCTCATGCTTCATAGCAAATTCAAAAGGCTACTTCAATGTCTTGGGAGCAGCTTCAAAGTGCAGTATTTTAACCTGAAGTTAAAACAGCAGAAGCCAAAAGAACAGCTCATGCTGTGTAGGGTTGAAGTGGTACACGAAGCATCTCTCAGTATCCCAGGAGAAGTGCGAACGATAGCTATGATAAAAATGCGTGGTAGCTCCAGGAAAGGCAGAAACTTGGACAAGCGAGAAAGGGAGCCCAAGGCAAGATGGGGGATCTTGGGGCTGTCTATGGAGAATGAGAGTTTCTTTCTTTCAGTGACTTGTTAGTTTTTTTTTCATGTGGCATTAACAGATTATTGCCTAACTTTGGACATTTTTATCAGCAGAGGGAATTTGCTGTCTATGCTGGTATAATAATTTAAAAACACATATTCTTTAATTGAACATTCATTAAGTCATTTCACCAGGAATCCAAATAAAAATGCTCACTATCCTATTCTGTGTGTAATAGAAGTTAGGCAAGACAGTTCTTCTCAGGAGAAAGAATAAAAACTAAAGTAAAATCCACCCCCAGGTGACAACTTTTAGCACTTGTATTTTATCAGGAGAAGTGAAGAACATGTGTAAAATGCATATTCTTGAATTAATCTCCCTTGAGTGAAGAGAGAAAAGATCTCATTCATGTTCTAATGGGTGAAATTTAATTTCACGGACACCCTAGCGGTCTGTCGATTGCTCAGTGCGTCTCCTTATGCTGTGCTCTTACAGACTCCCCTTTATGTTTTAACCTTAGCGTTCTATGGTACATCGCCATGGATATCCCCTTACACTGTCCTACAATTCTCTTCTGGAATAATAACTATAATTTCAATGAAAACAATATATTATATACTTGTCTAGTAAGTAAAACTGGAGTGTGCCTACTTATTTGTAAGTGGACTATACTTTGCACATAGTTGATAATTAACACATGAATTCAATTTAGGAACTCTATCACAAGATGCAATTCCACAAGGGTACGAATTTCCCTTTTAATTAATTTTGTGATTCTACTTGCTCTGTGATTCACATCCAATGGTTATAGAATAAATGTTTGTTGACTAATGAATAAATGAAGGAATGAATACATTAATGACTGGATGGGTGAATAAGTAAGTAGCTGTATGTACCAACACAAATGTTGGTGAATATATAGAATTAGAGAATTTAATTGCTGTGTGAGATCATCTAGTTCTACCAAAACTTGACGTGCAGACCGAATACTGGCCCCAAAGATGTAAACATCTTAATCCTCAAAACTTGAGACTACGTTACCTTATGTAGCATGAGGAACTTGGAAGATGTAAGTTAAGGATCTTGAAACAAGAAGATTATTTTAGATTATTCAGTCCTAATATCCTCATGAGACTTATGTAATCACAAGGGCCTTTAAAAGAAGAGACGGGAGGTCAGAATTTTAAAAAAGGCAATGTGACTATGGAAGAGAAAGAGGAGAGATGCGGAGATGCTAACCTACTAGCTTTGAAGAAAGGAGGAATGGAGCTAAGCTCCAAGGAATGCTGGGCTGTCCCCAGAGCTTCAGAAGGAATTAGCCCTGCTGACCCCTTGACACCAGTGAGACCTACTTTTGAACTCTGACCTCCAGAACTGTAAGAGATTGAATTTGTGTTGTTTTGAACTACAGAGTTTGTGGTAATTTGTCGCAGAGGCCAAAGGAATTGGGTAGTCCTACTCAGTGCATCTACAATAAAGTCTGGAATCTGGAGGTGTTTTCAGCATCACTGCACTTTGTACTTGGAAAGAACAATGTGAAAATCTCAACAACATTGGCATATTAATAAGTATAGTTTATCATGTTAAAAAAACTTGTTTGGAGAAACAAGGCTGAAAAAAATAAACTATTAATACTACATTCTGTTCCTATGTATTGATTGTCTCCTCTTGCTTTTACAAAGAAAACAATGATGAGCACGTGCTTTCACAGAGAGCGGTGGGGTAATACTTTCCACGCATTGTTTCAAGTCCCTGTGTGTCATTTCTGCTTGTATTACTTCACGTTCCTCAAAGATGTTCACCTTTCATTGCAAGGAGCAGAAGGCACTCGTGTTACAGCTCTAACTGCATACCGAGGTGCTTACTTTCCTTTCTTTTGAACAGAGTGTTGGAGGTTTTTTTTCTTTAATTATTTAAATTTTTATTGATTTTAGAGAGAGAGAGGAAAGGAGAGAAAGAGAGAGAGAGAGATCTGTTTTTTCACTTATTTAGGTATTTCTTGGTTGCTTCTTGTATGTGCCCTGACCAGGGACAGAACCTGCAATTTTGGTCGCAATCTTGGTGTATCGAGACAATGCTCTAATTAACTATGCTACCCTGCTAGGGCTTATCTTCTCCTATGAAGGGTACAATAAATATGTGTTGTCTTCATATTTTCTTTAAACTATTCTATTAATGTGTAGTAACCATGGCTCTATTAAATATAACACATTCAGAGCCCCGGAGTCCCAGCCAGTTATGAACTTAGTTCTGTATTCTCTAGCTCCTGATGTGACAGATGATGCTGTGTTCTTTGCCAAGGACTTCCTGGCAGGTGGAGTGGCCACAGCCATCTCTAAAACAGTGGTAGCACCCATAGAGTGGGTCAGGCTGCTGCTGCAAGTGCAGAATACCAGCAAGCAAGTCAGCGCAGATAAGCAATACAAATGCATTATAGACTGCGTGGTTCGTATCCCTAAGGAGCAGGGAGTCCTGTCCTTCTGGTGTGGTAACCTGGCCAGTGTCATCAGATAGTTCCCCACCCAGCCTCTCAACTTTACCTTCAAAGATAAATGCAAGCAGATCTTCCTGGGTGGTATGGACAAGAAAACACAGTTTTGATGCTACTTTGCAGGATATCTGGCATCAGGTGGTGCTACTGGGACCATCTCTTTTTGTTTGTGTATCTTCTTGATTTTGCCCGTACCCATCTGGCAGCCAATTGGGCAAAGCTGGAGCTGAAAGGGAATTCAAAGATCTCGGTGACTGCCTGGTTAAGATCTACAAGTCTGATAGGGTGAAGGGCCTGTACCAAGGCTTTAATGTGTCTGTGCCGGGTATCATCACCTACCGAGCTGCCTACTTCGGTATCCACGCTCCCAGATCCCAAGAATACTTACATCTTCATCAGCTGGATGATCGCACCATCTGTCACAGCAGAGTCCGGGTTGACTTCTCACCCGTTTGACACCGTTCATTGCCGAATGACAATGCAGTCAGGGTACAAAGGAACTGATATCATGTACACAGGCACGCTCGACTGCTGGAGGAAGATTGCTCTTGATGAAGGAGGCAAAGGTTTTTTCAAAGGTTCATGGTCCAATGTTCTCAGAGGCATGGGTGGTCTTTTGTGCTTGTGTGATAAAATCAAGAAGTTCACATAAATTATTTCATAATCTTCCACCCCACACCCCGTGAACAGGCATGTTGTACTATGTGACATATCTTAAGCATTCTTGACGGACTTGTTGGCTGTCTGTTTATCAATGGCAACTATTTACTGGTTGAAAATGGGAAACAATAATATTCATCTGACCAGGTTTCTCTTAAAGCCATTTCCATGGCGATGGTGGGACTCAATTATATTTTTTATTTCAGTCACTCCTGATAAACATCAAATTTGAAGAAATAAAAATATCTGAAATACAAAAATAAATAAATAAATAAATAAAACCCCTTCAGAGTCTGTAACAATTTTGAGCCATTCAATTAGAATGTTAGTACTGCTTACTTTCTAAAAAATATCAAAATTAAGGATATTATTTAAACATGGCACTAGTAACTTAGATTAAATTTAAACCCCTAAGAGAAAAGGGGAAAAATTACAAGTTACCAAAGGAAACTGCAGGAATGACTCTACCAAAACAATAGCATCTTAAAGCAGGTATGAGGAAGCCATGCTCTGTTACAGATCAACAACTGGAATCTATGTCCTATGTTCTCATTTCCATTTCTTCAGTATCTTTGAGCAAGTACTATAATCATTGCCATTTAGTTATCCCTACATGTATTCTCATACTACAATTTTCTTGAATGCATCCGTTCATACTATAGATCTCTTTCTTTAAAAAGAAGGTGCCTCTATTTGGGGCAGATTTTAGTTTGGATGCCTGATTTCCTGCTTTCAGAGCGATTATTCAGACAGGTAAGAGCCAAGACTCTGTGCTTATTATTTTCATTTTGTATACAGGGAAAAAAAAACAGACCCAGAGACTCACATGTTTCAAGGGGCTGCAACTGTCACCTATGCTGCTTCCCACTGAAGCTTTTAAGCCTTTATTTTACTAAATGCATTGAAAATTGAAATGTCATTAATAGGATTTCGAGGACACTTACTCCTAGAGCTGGATCCTGAGCCTTGTGGCTGGCATGATGTGTTATTGCCTGAGATGTTGAGCTACTAGATGTACCTGCTTCACAAACTAATATAATGGATTAATAATGAGGAAATAAAATTTGCCCTGATTTTGCCAGGGAGCCTCTTGAGCCCTCTCCATTTTCTCCTCATGCCCGCTTTAGTGACTGCGGAGGAAAATTTTCTCACCAGATTTACATGCAGTAGCAAAAACTGAAGCAACTCTCTCAACTAATGAGCTGCAGATATATATAAAAGTTTGGGGCAGACTCTATGGAAACTTTGAATATGGTGACCTATCAGTGCTGAATGCACATGAGGTGACAATTCATCCTAGAAAGCAAATTGTCACAAATGAGGAACAGTAAGACTTTAGGAGAACCTTAAAATGATTGTTTCCTCAGTTTCCATCACAGTAAAGGGATTATCAAAATTACAGTTATATTATCAGAGTTAATGAGTAATCTAAACTACATTAAATTCCTCAGAAATAGGCATTGTATAAATGGGAGCCACTGGAATAAAAGAGAGGCAAAAACTCAAGAAAGAGAGGCTAAAGGTTATATATAAAATGTGGTCTCAAATGTAAGTAATTGACCAGAAATCAGGATGTTCAGCCAATTACTGGACATCCAATCTGTGTCATTTGAGAAAAATTGTCCAGAACATCTTTTCTTCATTCCCAACATTTGCTTATTACGTAAATTAGACAATTTAGCCCTAAATAAGGACATAGTTACATTCCTTCCGTGTATCTCAGACTGCTTAAAAAAAAGAATTATATTAAATTGGTAGTCAGAATCTTTCTCCAAATGATGATAATTGGATCTCAGATTCAAAAGATAGCATTTAGTTCAAGAGAAATTGCCAGAGGAAATGAAAAGGTTCTGTCCTCAGTGTAAAATATGTTATATTTTCTTAGGTATTACATCAAGTTCACTCCACAAAGGTAAGAAACATCAACCTAGAACATATATCTGGCATTTAGTTTAAAAATGCCATGTATTAATTTATGTTATTCATTCTGTGAAGTCTCTTTGAAGGTGATAGGAATCATTAGTTTTTATTCATGCCCACTGAATACACAGTACTTTGCTAAGATGTTTTAATGGAGTTGCAGTAGAGAAACAACCAGTGCAAAGTTATCTGAATCCCTTGAAACAATTGGTGTGCATATTCTTAGCCCCATATAAGAATAACTACATAACTAATCATTTGTTTTGTTATGAAGTGATATTGGGACTTGAAGATGCACACATACTGTGATCTAAAGGAGCCCAGCATTTTAAGATGAAAAAATGGAATTCACGTAGAATGTCTCGAGAGTTTGTCCTGGGTGATTTTTGTAGGAAAGTTATTAATATGATTATATATATAATCTCTCTGTTTCTGTCTCTCTCTGTCTCTCTCTCTCTCTCTCTCTCTATATATATATATATATATTTAGAGACATTTTTCTCACTTCCCCTAGAGAGAAAGGAAAGGGAAGGAGAGAAGAAGGAAGAAAGAGAAGCATCAGTTGCCTCCCATATGAGCCCAGACCAGGAATTGTATGCATATAGACTGGGGATCAAACCCACAACCTAGGCCTGTGCCTTGACTGGAGCTGAACCAGCAAACTTTCAGTCACTGGAGGACACTCCAGCCAACTGAGCCATACTGGCCAGGGCAATGCAGTGTTTATTTATAACATGGAAAATTGTTTAACTAAAGTATGCTTCATTAAGTTGAGCACTAGTAATCTGGGAGTGATATTTTGTTAGAAATATATCTTCCAGCAGCTACATGGATTTTTCAAAAAAACAAAGAGAAAGAAAGTAAACATCACTTATCTGGAGGACAGGCTGAGGAAGGGTTATAGCAAGATACAATAGATAAAAGGCACTACAAACAAATCAGGATGACACATGATCCCCAAAGAGGACCAATCTTTGGATAAAAAGCATTCTGAAAAACTCGTATCTAGCCCTGGCTGGTGTAGCTCAGTGGATTGAGCACGGGCTGCGAACCAAAGCATCGCAGGTTCGATTCCCAGTCAGGGCACATGCCTGGGTTGTGGGCCAGGTCCCCAATGGAGATCACATGAGAGGCAACCACACATTGATGTTTCTCTCTCTCTCTCTCTCTCCTTCTCTCTCCCTTCCCCTCTCTAAAAATAAATAAATGAAATCTTTAAAAAAAAAAACTCGTATCTAAGTGATTCATACTGGATTTGTGTGTTTTTCCTAGTGTCCCTCTGAAGACCGCTGAGAAATCTTGGGGACCCCAAGGAAATAGGCATGCTAAGTGGGTTCATGATTTCCACTAAGGCCCACATGTGACCTAGATGGTTGGTATTTCAACTCAGATTGGTCCTGGGTAGAGATCGTTAAAGGAGACAGAAGGAAATGACCTTACTGTTCAACAAAATTTCCCCATCTCATTGTGTCAATATCATTCATGAGGATATACTTACAACAAATGTTTATAGATTATTTTATCCAAAAATATTTTGTTCCTATATTAATTATATAAATGCTTCTGTGTACACACACAACATTTTATTTTATACATTTTTCTAAATATATGCCAGGAATTGTGCTAGGTATTTTACAATTTTTTACAAAAAATGTGTTTTTTTCATTTTAGTTTTACATTTAGAAAGGTTAGTTTGTTCAGGCTACTGTGACAAAAAACACTGCAGGCTGGGTGGCTAGTAAATGGTAGAAACTTAGTCCTCACAGCTCTGGAAACTGGGCACTCTAAGATAAAGGTGCCAGCAGGCTCGAGTTCTGGCGAGGGCTTCTCTTGAGCGGCAGACTGCTTACTTCTCCCTGGGTTCTTACACAGTAGGAGGGATGAAGGCAGCTCTGTGAGGTGCCTTTGACAGTGACCAGAGGGGAGAGGGGAGGGAATTTCAGGGGAGAAGGGAAGGGTTTACAGGAACAAATATAGAGGACACATGGACAAAAACTAAGAGGGTTGGAAATGGGAGGGAGGAGGGGAGGGATGGGTGGATGGGCTGGAATGGGAATAAAGGATAGAAACTGTACTGAATAATGACTAAAATAAAAAAATATTTAAAAAAAAGAAAAACACAAATTCTGTTCATAAGGGTTCCACCTTCATGACCTAGGTACCTCCCAAAAGTCCCACCTCCTTCTACCATCATCTTGGGGGTTAGGATTCAACAAATGAATTTCAGGGGAATGCATTGGGACCATAGCAAAAGGTGAGCTATAGATGTTTCATTTTTAGTTCATATTGACAAAATTTCTGTTCTTTTTTATTTAAAAATATTATTTATTTATTTATTTTTAGAGAGAGGGTTAGGGAGAGAGAGAAACATTAATCAGTGACTGCTCATGCATGCTGTGACTGAGGACCAAACCCTCAAGCTGAGGACCAAACCCACAAGCAAGGCATGCCCACCCACCAGGACTCGAACCAGTGACATTTTGCTTTGTGGGACTACACTCAACTAATAAAGCCACACTTGTCAGGGCAAAACATTTCTTCTTGTTAAGTGTAATAACTAAAAAGTTATGTCCAATAATGAAGAAACTAAGATGAAGAGTGTTTAGCAGAGTGTTCACAAGTAAATTCTTTGACACATTAGCAACGAAGCAAATATATAATCAGTAGATCTTGAGGAACTCAGTGATATATTTATCAAACTGCTCATTCTGTTTAAATATCAAAACTCCATTTGAACCTTGCAGATATAACCCTTATATGAAAACATAGTGTTGATTTTATTTGTTGTCTTTTGAGTGAAAACATGTTCAGTTTATCATTAAACTGTGAATTTTCAAATTCTTTCTTGCATAGACCACTATCACATTGCCCCTTTGTTCCACCTCATTATAGAGGAACATTTTGTTTTCTTCCATAATGCGATGTCTTGGTGCAGAAAGGGTCATATATCATTCAGGTGGCCCTGTAGGCCATCTTATTTTGAAAACTATAGTTTTCTGACCTAATAACTATGTTGTAGCTATATAGAAATAATAAAGTCTGCTTCTCCTGTTTTGTGGAAATTTGGCAGACTCAGGGGTAGATAGGGTAATCAAAGTTATTATATATGTCCAAATTCTTACCACAGCATTTTGAAAATATATATCCCAAATTACTAATTTCTACTTTCATTTGGCTTTGTGTATGCATATATCTAAATGTACTAAGTGTAGGTCAAAAAGTCCACATGTGTTTTCTTCAACAGCCTTATTCTTTTCTCTAAGAAATCATATTTTAAGAAAGATAAAAAATTACTAATATTCATTTCTTTTTGAAAATGTTTGTAAATATACACTTTGATATAGTTAATATATATTTAGTACTTATTATATTTATGTGTTTTCAAATATATTACTAACACCTACAAAAATATAAAATATCATGTTTCAAATGATATAATTCAAAAGTAATTACTTCTTACCCCAACATCTTGTCTTTTCTGATATAATGAAGATATAGAGAAATCTGCTTTCTTGAACATATTCCACTTCAACTCGCAGTTTATTGTTATCAACTAGTTGTGGTGAGGAATAAATGTAGATTTCTTTGTTTACAATGTTGATCATGGCAGGAGGTATATTTTCAGACATAGGTTTTGCAGGCTTGGGTGGCTCACATTTTAAATATGTAATCCCAGAGATCATTTCTTCTAGTTTTCTCTTTTCAGTTAGAAAGAATTATAACACAATTTCATATTCAATTGAAGTCTCTGACCCTGATCTACTAGAACATAAATATATCTAATCCAATTACATCAGCGACCCAAGAACACTTCCCACTTCCTTCTTTCTTAGAGATACTTTGTTTCATTGTTTCCTAATGCTAAGACAGACTTACTGAGTGGAGGACCCCATATATGGAAGAGTAATAGCTTTCGGGACAGATTTTCATCCAACTGCCACAGGAAGACACCACACTTTGATGATGATGTCTGTTTCAGTCCGGCTGTTTAATCCACTGTTCCTTCTAATGTAATAACCCTTTAATGTAACAGGAAAGCCTAGAAGTTTATAATATTTCATTATTGCTTAAGTAAATCAATTCCAAAATAAATCAATTACTAGTGCAATAATATGCTATATATTTTCATTAACCACCAAGTGCTGAAACCCAGAAAGTTATCTTGAAACAGAAAATAAAAACATGCTGTAGTTATTTTAAAAATTTGTATGCCCAAACTTTGAAAAGATCTTAAAAATGGATCAGAAGGGAGAACAATAGGATTCATGAGTTTGTTTTTTATTTTCAAAATATTTATTGACATGTGGAGATTGTCTTTAAATATGCTGTATTTTAGCTTACATTTAAAAATATTTTTTTCTGCAAATGGTAATGCACAATGGTAAGTAACATATTAGTACAATATGATCATTGAAATCCAAAAGAAGTTTCCAGGAGAATGAGCCCTTTGAAGAGTCTCTTGCTATGGTTGAATTAGGACAATCACAGGCATGGCAAGTAATACGTTTTGAGAGAAGTTTCCCTATGTGTCCTAATGTTTGGACACACTGCATGATCTTATTTCCAGAAAAATTGAAAGCAGTACTTTCTTCTGCCATTTACTACTGATTCAACTTTGATCCAATTTCTAGGCCTTAGTGGGCTATAATTCTCTACTTCATGAAATAAAATACTAATCTATTGATATGAGGCCAGAGAGAAGATGACCACTATTAGGAGGTTCAAGTGTATTTCATGTGCATAGTTAATTTAGAATTTTCTATTTATATGTGAGTATTAGGACCCTTGAACACCAACTCTAAACATATCCACAAATTCTTTGATGAGACATGGTTTTTTCCCTATAATATTGTAATCATATCACTCAGAAATCATATGAGAAAATAGAATTTTTCTCTCTCTCAGAATGTACTTCCCTGCCCCTACCCCTTATAAAGTTCTGGACTAGGTGAAAATTCCAGCTACCATTGAGCAGATTACTTTTCAGTGACCTACTGTACGTATTCATTTTGAGGACAAAGCAGTAGGCTCCATAGGTCCAACCAGGTCAGTGATGACTTGGCTTGCGCATGGTTTTAGTGAACTAAGATTGCTCTCAAGACAGTGAGCCCTACTCCTTACAGTGAAATTGGGCTTATAAGAAGAAATCAGCTTTGGGAATGTCAAGTTCTTATTTTAATGTGTTTATAATTAAGCAGAAAACAGATTGTCCTTTTTTTTTCACAGAGTCCCACCCACAAAGAGTCTATTGATTTGTTTCTTTATATGAACTAGTGTGACAGGGTGAAGGTAAAGCAGAAAACAAATGGTGATCTAATCTAAGATGCAGATCTGTATTGGAGTGAGACTGCTGACCTGTGAAATACATTCAGAGAGTATTTACAAAATCATTCCTGTTGTCAGAATGACGAAAAGAGATCTTCGTGGAGTGTTGCAATAGGGAGTGAGAAATCAAGAAGTTTCTAAAGGTCCTCATGAACTTAAAATTATAAAAATTACACATATTTAATAAACCCTAAAGTGTCTTTATGTACAGGAAAGATACTTTACTGTATGGAGAGAAGAGTGTTGCGTGGGGAGAAACTACTAAAATTAAACTCATGAATGTTGAAGATTACAGTTTAACTTCGTATACATGTTAACATGATCACTGTTGTCACTAAAAGTGCTTAAACATTATTGTGTTGCTGGGAACCTTACAGAAAAAACTTTCTCATGCAAAGGATCTTCATTTTCATTCACTGAAATAGTGTCTACATATAGAAAATGCATTTACAACTATGAAGAAAGGAATTAGTTATCATTATTCTTTCATTTATTCAAGTATTTGACTAGTATCATTAAGTACTACTTTATATCAGAATATGATATAAATCCTGGCAGGAATTAAAATTTAAAAATGAACAAGAGAGTCTCTATCCTATAAAAGTTCATAAAATGACAATTTAAATTTGATATATGTGCAGGGTACTATAGGGTAACTAAGAAAGGCCACCAGAAAGGGGGGAAAGAACTACTAGAAAGGCAATAAGCTTAAGGGTCAAGAAAACTAGATTCTACTCTACGTAATATGAGTAAACTTTTTATAAAGAAAATTAACCATTATTCCTTTTTATAAAGTTAATAGTTTGAAAAGACTATTCATATGATTTTGAGCTTTAAATATCTTGTAATTCTAGCAAATTATGTCTAGGTCATAAAATTGTGTTTGACAAAATGGCATTCAAAAGTAAATTATATCTACACATTTATTTTACTTTAGCAGATTACCCAATGCATTTTATTGGCCAAAATGAATTTCTGGTGTTATTTCTATTTCATTTAGAAGTGCTTTAATTAGAAATGTATGGATTAATCCTCAAATGAGATATCATTTCTGACACAAGATCTGGGATCCAGCTGTAGATAGTCACTTTTCCAAGAAGATGAACTCTTGTCTCTAGTCATTTGTATGTGAATCAGAAATTTGACCAATGTAGAGCACATGAATTAAAAATGCACTCATAGGAAAAAAAAGGAAGGAAGGAAACAACAGAGGGAGGGAAGGGAAGGAAGAAAAGAGGAAGAAAGAAAACAAGGAAGAAAGGAATCACCAAGTTAGTGTATTCTCAAGTCAACTTATACAATCTATAGATTTTAAGAGATAAAAATGTCATTTTGCTGTGTTATTAAAAGTAAATGCTTGACCTATACTCAGTGTATTTATGATAAATCAAAGTAGAAAATTTTATCTGAAATCTTCTATGCAGCCTTAAAGAAAGTAAGGGAGATATAACATTTAGGATTGAAGTGATGGAGATTCATTTAAATTTTGAAGAAAAGCACCTGTACAAGATATCTTTTTTAAATTTATTTTTTAATCTTCACCTGAAGATATGTTTGTTGATTGAGGCGAGGGAGGGGGAGAGAGAGTGTGAAAGAGAGAGAGAGAGAGAGAGAGAGAAATAATAGAGAGAAACATTGATGTGAGAGAAAAGCATTGATTGGATGCCTCTGGTACCCATCCTAATAGGTTTGAACCCACAACATTTTGGTGTATGAGATGAGTCTTCAACCAACTGAGCTACCCGGCCAGGGCTATATCAGGATCAGTGTGGTGATTGCGGTGGCTGGCGGTGGAAGTGGAAGAGGGTAAAGGGGGATACATTGTAATGGAAAAAATATCATAAAAGAAGATATCTTGACCTTAAGTATAATATTGAAAGATTGCTTGCAGTAGATATTTTTGATATCATGAGAATTTCATTTGTTTCATATCTGATAAATTCAAAAAAATTCCAAAGAGAAACAATTTATTATTAATTTGCCCTCTTATGAAATGCTGACTACAAATTCCCCACAGATAGTTATCATCTGTGGGTTAAATCAGCTTCACCATAGAGCGTGTTGAACATGTAAATCATTACTTACTATAAACAATAATGTTTAGTTCAACCCAGTTTAAAAATCAATTTCCTTTTAAAAATAAAACATGACATTTTATTTGACACATCTTTAAAATAGAAAGTCATTATTTTCTTTACTTTGAATATAATTATTATAATAAAGTAGATTATTTATTAAGAATCTTCTAAGAATCTTAAATAGTCATTTATTCATTACTTCATTCTTTTAAAAAGTAGGTACTGAGTATTTATTATGTTCCAGTCATATCCTAGGAAGTGAATAATATTTGCTTTATTTAATAATTATTTTTAAATAATTCAGAACCATTTACATCTTTCTATTCTATAGGGTTTATTATTATTATTATTAAGGTTGCCTTCAATAGGTTCACAAGACAGATTCTCACACTAAACCACACATGTACAATCTAAGAAACAGTACCACAATTC
>CM052538.1:14727849-14747870 GCA_028533065.1 Trachops cirrhosus
GAGATGGTTAGAAACACTGAAGATAGGTATGTTGTAAGCCATGGAAATCAGAAAGCTGATAAAGCTCAGCAGAAGAGAGAAACCAAATCTGGCCTCCTGCTGTGTTACATTAGAAGAGAAAATGTTTCTGTGACATGTATAATCTTGGGTCAAAATGCATTTGTTTGAAAAGATTGTAATATGTCACATTGCTCTCTCTGTGGAGTCCCTCTGCTAAATGAGGGCAATGAAATTCTGCCTGGTTCTCAGCAGCCGGCAGATGTTTGTCCTGTCGAGATTACCTGGGGGCCAAAGAATGCAAATCTGCTGGGGAAAGGGCAATGTACCAAAAGTGCCTTCCATTAGCTTTGGGGACCTAACTAAATTTTTTGACCCCTTAGATATTTTGGATCCTGAATCCTTTCCTCTGACTACAGTGACAATTGTAAAGGAAAGGCTGGAAAAAATTATGCAATAAATTGATAGGGTAGTAAAGGATGAAAATACCAAAATGTTCAAGAAGGTACCTGATAAATACATGGAAAATACATGTATTCTGGGTCACAAGGAAAGAAAAACAAAGGAGACATTTATTATTTCAGAGATCAATGTGAATAAAAATACCCAAGTGACAGTTTAATTCCTCAAGCACATATACAATCTATATTGTCAATAATTTAAAAATTAAATATGTAAATTTCCCCTTAGGTAAGAATATAGTTAAAGGTTTCAAGTCTTATATGGAGAAAAATATAGAAGCAAATATCAAGAAACCCAAATACAATCTACATTTATATAGAGCCTTTGAAGTTTATAATACATGTGTTCATATTTTATCTCATTGAAGTATTATGAAAATACTAGTAGATTTAGAAACCCCAATTTAAGATTCAGAGAGGGTAAGCAAACTTCCCGTTTTCAGAAAATAATAAATGATAAGTCCAAGATGCTGAACTGAGTCCTAATATAGAGGAACTCAATTGCTCCCAAATGAAGAAGGAAAAACAAATTGCACTCAGCATGTCAGCTTCCATGTTCCCTTCCCTTTGTGTGTTACAGGGGGCGAGGAATAGCGGAAAAGAGACGGCATGATGTTTAATTACAGTCGCCTGTTACTTCAATGATTTTTATGTGATTTATAGAAATTAAAATACTATAAATTTGATTAACTCTCTTCTGTATTACACAATAGCATCCAAAAGTTTCCAGATTTGGATAATATCTGGACAAATGATATTTTTAATTAATCATAAAAATAATAAACTAGTTAATGTTTTTCTTGAAGAAATTATTCATACATCCACATTAAGAATGTTAAGGTCTCGCTCAAACATTCTGACATTTCAATGTCAAATGAATTTTAGCACTTAAAAGACTATTCCCTTAGAAAAATACCTGCAATTATATCAAAAAGCCTGCACAAACTAATAAAGAAACCAATTATATTTTAAATTTAAATTGGAATGTATAAATTCTTCAGTGGGAAAAAGGGGTAAGAAAAAAATAGGTACTAGAAAATAATTTATTTCTAATGGAAAGAAATTCTCTATAAAGATTTCATTCTAGGCACATGTGGGGAGCTGGCAAGTATACTCTTTCATTTTGCCAAGAGAAAATAAAATAAAACAGGTCCTCCTTTGCAGAAAGAGGAGATGAAAGAAGAGAGCTGGTTACACTGCATGGAAAGGCGGCACAGGAGTTCTGAACAGGACCAGCAGGAACGGGTTGCTTCTCTAGGTTAGGGTAGTCTGGGTAAACATGATGCAGTGCAGGAGTACTTCCTGTTCAAGCACAACTCCCCTCAAAATTCCCTCTGAGGGACAACTTTCCCTCTGAGGAAAAAAAGAATTTGCCAATAACTGGATATTTATGGTAATATTCTTAGATATACACTTACTATTAAATTTTACTGCAAACCCATCAAAACTGTAATGTTAACTCTTTTGAACTTTGTGCTGCTTATGAACATACAGAGATTAATGCCTTCTTTCTCTATGACACTATTACTTTGCATTGCCTGACTCAGTTGGTTGCCAATTACTTTCTGGAATAGTTTATCCAAACCTTTCCAATTCCACTTGTAATTTTTTATGTTGATGTCTTTTCAATCAAATCACTTAAAATTCAAGAAAATAACCACACCACTTAGTTTTCCGATCTGTCTAACCTGGTTTCAAACAGGATATTATTACAATCCAGGCAGTCTTTTCTTTGGGATGCATGTGACTGATGCATGTGTAATGGTAATGAATTTCCTAGGCAAGGATTTAGGCACATGATTTCCAATTTTCTCATGCCAGAAAATCCAGAAAACAATGGCCTGGACATGTCCTGAGGAAATTCATCTGAACAATTGAACCATCAGCTCCCGTCACACTCCAGCTTCCAAACAGAGCCAGTTCCTGACTGGTCCATCACCTTGCTAAGTTGTCACATAAGAAACAGAGGCTCATAGCTAATTATTTTATATCCTTGTAAAACTAAGTCAGAGGAGCACCTACTTATTATCTAAGTTCAGTTGTTTTATATTACTAATGCAGACAAAAGTTACTTAATACAAAAAGAAAGAGAGAGAAAAGGAAGGAAGGAAGAAAGGAAGGAAGGAAGGAAGGAAGGAAGGAAGGAAGGAAGGAAGGAAGGAAGGAAGGAAGGAAGGAAGGAAGGAAAAGAAAGAAAAAAGAAGAAGACTTGACTTATATAAAGTTACCTTCAAATATTTTTTTAATTTTAAAATAAAATGTACTCTATAAATTTTGAACATTAGCCCCTTATCAGATGTGTTGGCAAATATGTTCTCCCCTTCAGTGTGTGGTCTTCTTATTTTGTTGGTGAATTCCTTTGCTGTACAAAAACTTTAGTTTGATGAAGCCCCATTTGTTTATTTATTTATTTATTTTTGTTTCCCTTGCCTGGGGAGATATGTCCAATAAAAACCACTACAAGCAATGTCTGAGATTTTGCTGCCTATGTTTTCTTCTAGAATTTTTATGGTTTTGGGTCTAACATTTAAGTCTTTGATCCATTTTGAATTTATTCTGGTGTGTGGTGTAAGAAGGTCATCTAGTTTCATTTTTCTGCATGTATCTGTCCAACTTTCCCAACACGATTTATTGAATAAACCATCTTTAGCTCATTGTATGTGCTTGCTTCCTGTGTCGAATACTATAAAGGTGTGGGTTTATTTCTGGGCTCTCTATTCTGGTCCCTTGATCTATGTGTCTATTTTTATGCCAGTACCATGCTGTATTGATTACTATGGCCTTATATTATGGTTTGATATTAGGTAACATTATTCCTTCAACTTTTTTCTTCTTTCTCAGGATCACTGTTTCTATGTGGGGCCTTTTGTGGCTCCATGTAAATTTTTGAAATATTTGTTCTAGTTCTGTGAAATATGTCATTGGAATCTTGGTATAAATTGTGTTGAAACTATAGGTTACTTTGAGTACTATGGGCATTTTAATGATGTTAATTATTCCTATCCATGAACATGATATGTGCTTCCACTTATTTGTATCTTCTTCAATTTCTTCAGTGTCTTATAATTTTCTGAGGACAGATCTTCTACTTCTTAGGTTACATTTACTCCTAGGTCTTTTATTCTTTTTGAATCAATTGTGAATGGGATTGCTTAAACTCAACACCCAACAAACAAACAACCCAATTAAGAAATGGGCAAAGGACTTGAATAGGCAATTCTCCTAGGTGGACATATAGATGGCCAATAGACATATGAAAAGATACTCAACATCACTAATCGTCAAGAAATCCAAAGGAAGACCACAATGAGATACCATCTCACACCTGTCAGCATGGCTATCACCAATAAATCAACAAACAACAAGTGCTGGCGAGGATGTGGAGAAAGGGGAGCCCTTCCGCACTGTTGGTGGGAATGCAAATTGGTGCAGCCAGTCTGTAAAACAATATGGAGATATCTCAAAAAATTAAAAATGGATCTGCTTTTTGAGACAGGTATTCCACTTCTGGGAATATATTTGAAGGAATCCAAAACACTAATTCCAAAGGACATAAGCACCCCTATGTTCATCACAACATTACTTACATTTGCCAAGGTATGGAAGCAGCCCAAATGTCCATCAATAGATAAGTGGATAAAGCAATTATGGGACATTTACACAATGGCATACTACTTGGCCATAAAAAAAGAAAATTTTACCCTTTGCAGCAGTATGGATGAACCTGGAGAACATTGTACTAAGTGAAATAAGCCAGTCAGAGAAAGACAAATACCTTATGATCTCACTCATATGTGGAGTCTAATGAACAAGCTGAACTAACAAGGAAAATGGGGACAGACTCATAGAGAGCAGGCTGATAGCTAGTTGGTGGGGAAGGTAGAGGTTGGAGGGATTGAGTAAAAAGGAAAAAGGATTCATGGACATGGACAACAATATGGTGATTGCTGGGAGGAGGAGATATAAGGAGATGAAATGGTAATTGAAAAAAATACAATGAAGATAAAAAAATAGATATTATATTTAAAAAAATAAATAAAATGTAGTCAATAAGTGACCCCAAAGATGGTATGAATTTAATTTCCTTGTGACCAAAGTGTAAGTAAACACAATAAAAATATATGGAAAATTGTCAGTAAACAGCTTCCCGTTTGAAATACTTCATCCCATCTTCCCTCCTCAGGCAGAGGTAAATACTGATATTAGGTAGAACAGGACTTCTCAACCTATCTGTGGTAAAAGGCTATTGTTTGTTTGCTTGCTTGTTTGTTTGTTAAATCTCTGGTGATCATAGACAAAACTCGTAGTGTAGCAGATACAAAAAGAGGAAAGCTTGTATTTTGCATTTATGTCAAATAACTCTACACACTTTGAAACGCTCCTTCCCACATTCTGTACTAATTGCATGGCGGACCATAGCAGTGTGAGATTGGAGTGAGATCACTCTTAGTTGCACTGCCAGGGAGTATTGTAATTATTTGTTCTTCTATGTATCTCTCCCATAGTACTATGGAAACTTGGGGCTGTTTAGTGAAAATTTATGTCCTATTGATATTGCCTCCATAACAATAGAACAGTGCCTGGAACACAGTGGGTGACTAGTAAATATTAGTGTATTGAATATATAAGTTAAATAATCAAAATCCTTTTGAAATACCCAAGAATCCTAGACTTTCCTGACTTGAGAGAGCCAGAAGTATAGAATCAAAATATCATATTTTTAAAAAACCAGAGCAAAGCTTATAAAATTATGCCTTTACTCAAATTTTCATATATTTCAAGAGAACCTGGATTAATTAGAGTCACTCTCAGCTCTGAAATAGCATTTGTGGGTGTGAAGGGTCAACCCAGGCTGTGAAGTCAGAAAGCCTTCAGGTCGATCAGGCCTGGGCTGGTTCTCATAACAGACACCTGTGGGCTGTGTGCTAGACTGAGCTCTGACAGGCCAATCCTTTTCCTCCAAATAGTTACACCAGTCCTTCCCTCGTGCGTCAGGCTGGTAGGACTGCTGCAACAATATACCACAGACAGGATGGCTTAAGTAACAAAAAGTTATTTTCTCACAGTGCTGCAGCCTTGATGTCCCAGATCAAGGTGTGGCCTGGTTTGGCTTCTGCTGCAGCCTGTTTCCTTGGCTTGGAGATGGCCACCTTCTTACTATGTCCTCATATGGTCTTTTTCTCCTTGTGTGTATGCTCCTGGGTTTCTGCCTTTTCTTGTAAGCACACCAATCCTACTGGATTAAGAGCCCTACCTTTATGAACTCATTCAATCTTGAATACCTTCTATAAGGCCCCAATCTCCAAATATAGCCTTATTACGTATTTGGGCTTCAACATATGAATTTATGGGGGAGACAAAATTTAGTTCATAACATCTTGATATCTTATTGTGAAAAGTTAGTGATAATATCTAGGAAATAGATTTGATAGCATTTACCTTATACTGAGCTCTCATTAACTTATTATTAATGATGAAATATATTATTGCACTATGTGTGGTTTACCAATTACAAAGTCATGTTTTATGTATTTGCAAACTTCCTTAAAAGCAGATCTAATTAAATACATGCTTTAACAAGGAAGAAACAAAGATTACTTTTTTTTAAAGGAATAACAGAGTGACTATACAGCTACCTGACTACCAAGACACATTAGAAAGTCACCTTGATAAAAATAATAATACAATAATAATTATAATAAAAGCACTGGTTTAAACTGAAAGATTGTAGAGGAGAGAGTGATTGTCTAGGTCTTCCGCTCTCACGGTGTGACACCGACACCTCAACCCTGCCTTAGCTTAATGCATTAGTGAGCATCCGAACCCACCAGGGACCTCATTTTACCAAGTAGTTTAGTTTCCAGAAACTATAATGATTACTAATCAACAGTCATATTAATAGTGACTTCATAGAGGTTTTCTGATGCAGCATGAATAATTGCCTACCATCTGTATCGTTTGACTTTCATAACAAATCTCAGCTACTGAATTGAAAACTAAATGTGCTAATCTATTCACTGCACTGAGCTCATGCATGAAATGTAAGAGAATGTCAGAGAAGTTATTCATTTATTTACATAGCCTTTACATTTATTCTTCCACTCTCTCTCTCAATGTTTTCCGCCTGCAACTTCCACCACCAACCACCAACATGGCAGGCAATATTCTAGGCTTCCAGTTGATCCCATTTGTGGACACTTGATTTCAAATAGTTTTTTACTCATGAACAGAAGCCAAACTTACTGGTTAGCCCTATCCTTCGCCCTGGGATAGGTGTGTCTACATTGCAGAACTTTACATCCTCCTGAACTGTTTGTATTTCCTCACTCAAAAGAGGACTATAATTGTAAAGACCAAGAAGCTGAGGTCAAGTGTTCAGTAGAATGGTGAGTGAGCACTGAAAAATTACTGATTAGGTGGTTGCTTCTATTCAGGTCTATTAGTTCTTCCTTATTATGAGTACTGAATTGACCTAACAGACAAAAGCTGTGATTTTCTCAAAGGTTGTTTATTTTTACACTTTAAAATGATGAAAGCTCTCTCCTTTCTGAGCGAATGGATGTTTCAGTGCATCTGTAGTATCAGCCTAAAATAAGGAGATAATGCTCAGAGTGAACAATGTTTATGAATCAAAAATATCTTGTCAATTGTAAAGTACAAAGAACAGGCATTACAGCCTAGTGATAAAAGTATCAAGAACAGACCTTTACCCTGGGGATGTGGGCCACAGAACCTATTGAGGACTAAACCAAAGGGCGGAGACAAACAATACTCGGCAGGGTGGGCTAATAATAGCAAATGAACACCCTTGTGGGGATTCTGCTGCCTTTGGCTGATTTCCGCCCCCTCATTTTTCAGTAATGCTTTCCTGTCTACAACCCTGACCCCTCCAACTCCAATAAAGACACCTTTCCCCTTAGTGATTTTGTTCACTGATTCAGTGTGTTTGGAATCAATCAAGCGCACATCCTAGCTTTATTCGTGACTATCTGGATGACTTGAGGAAGGGTTTTTTCTCTTTTAAAGTTTAAGTTTTGTGACTTGTAAAATGCCGATAATTACAGTAACTCCTTTATGTGATGGACATATGACTAAGTGTGTTAATATATATAAAGTAGTTGCAAACTGACACATCATAGATACCCAATAAATAGTGTCAATAGATACTTGCTCTTATCTCACGGAGATAAGATTTGGGCTTTGAATACCTAGGCATTACCTGGTAATTACCTGGCTCTGGAAGCACTGCGAATTCTGTTTCCCAGAAGGTGTACATGTTTTATCTGCATTAGTTTGTAACTACCCTGGGGAGTTGAAGAGGGTAAGGTCTCACAGATGGGACAAAATTGATCAAGCTGGGTGGATTTGGATAGAGGATTATTTGGTGTGGAGCTTTGATATTTAGCCTATTTTTAGTTTTGCAGTGGGAGCAAGCCGAAAGTCATTGTCAATCTTTAATGAAGGTATGTCACAAGCAAACGAACACAATGATGGGTTTCAAGGAACTTTTGTACTACTGATATTGTATCAACTGCAATTACTCATATGGAGAAAACTGCCAAAAGGAGCTGAAATATAAAGAGAAATCTTTTTATCTTGTTTTTGTTTTCATGTAACCATAAATAAAAGCTATAAAACCCTCTGAGGATATTTCAGTAGAATCCTTCAAAGTCCTCCAAAATCCATTCTTTATAGACAGTTACAGTACAGAGAATGAGATTTTTAGCTTGAAATACCTATGGTAATACTACGGATTATTTTTAGTCAATTCAAACTCATGTTATTTTTTAGAACATAAAGAAAGTTTATTATGTGATAAAATTGGAAATCACAAGATGTGAATTGTGTCAGAAAGTGATGGCAGATAAATGTCTGAAAAGAATATCTATTATCAAGAAAGATGGAACTGAAATAAAATAGACAAGAGCCATTTTGAACAAATAAATTACATCTTATTCCACATTCTCATGTTCTACCTCTTTGCCTCGGATGTTATATACTCTATTTCTATCATAAAATGTTATTTAATGCAGTATAAAGGTTCACATTTACTATTCCATATTCTTTTGCATCATAGCGCAATATTAACTGAAGACTACCTAGTGATAGGAGAGAATGTTCCCTGAGTTTTTCAAGCAATTTAATTTTCTCTCAGAGATGTGCCAAAAGAAAACAAAAATTTAGAGTGCTTTATGTGTCATTAGTTCGCTTGTCCCTGATAAAGATGATACTATCTAGCAGTTACAGACCAAAACTTATTTTGTGACCCCAATGTAACCTTTAAGGTGAACCAGTCAGGTCTTACCGACTAAATCCTAAAAGTCCATTTCAAACTGATGAGACTGGTATGTAGTTATGAGAATTCCAGAAATATAGAGCTGGAAAATTCTGAAATAATGGTATAACTAAGTATCTGAAATCAGTTTTCCATCCTATTTTTTGGTAGTGTCAGGTGACCTTCCAGAATAAATTAGCATAAAAGACTTTTTTTTAAGATGTCACATCCTGATCCCTCAATACTGATAGAGATTCCTTTTATAGATTCTTATGCCTTGTGTTTACCCTAGCTTAGCATTTGTCAAGTGGTATTTTTGCCTGTTTTTTTTTTTTTTATTTGTCTCTCAGCCCTACTAGACTATAGTTCTTGGAAGGACTTTCCCAGTAACAGTTGTGAAATAAAGAAAAGAGGAAGTGGAAGAAAATAGGATGGGAAGGACAGGCCATAAAAATGGAGATGAATATAAAGAAGAGGAAAGAATCAAATTCTACTTCTTAAAGTATGTAAAGGAAAGGAGCAGGCCAACTTTTGTTGGGAAAAACTAGTATTCAGCATTTGTATGCAGGTGTGTGCAGGTGTATACGAAAGGTTAAGTGTTTTGAAAAATGTATAATGCGAGTAAGTAAGACACTGTGATGAAAGATGAAATTGGTGATGGTTGATGGCTGACAAAAAATGGTGATGGTGATAATGGTGTTAGTGATTAAAAATAAAAAAATGAAAAGATAGCTTTGATTTTAGGGTGGCGACTTTTCTCTATTAGTAAATGTATTATGAAAGTTTCAAAGACTTTTTGATGTTTCAAAAATATAATGTGGTCTGTTAAATATAGTAAATTAATTCATGCTAGGAAATCCCAGAGAATAAGACTGTAATGTTTGTGACAGTTTTAAACTGTTACAATAAGGTTTATACAGAGAGATAGAGACAGAAGATTATTAAATCTAAAAATCAGAAAATAAAACATTTCAAAGGCTTCTTAAAGCAATAAAACCTGGAAAATACTTCCCCCATGTGTACACATCTTATCAACATATTTTCATATGCAGTATTACTTTATATATATTAAATTTTAAGCTAAAATATGTATTACATATGTAATAAATTGTAAGCTAATATCAATGATATCTTTCTTCCCCATTTGAATGAGAGCAGTAATTCTTCAGACACATTTCCAAGGCCACCACATAAATATAAGGAGGGGGAAATGTACTGCCGTGTTGGTAATGAGTGTGTCAGAATAGACCCCTGCAAGATGTCCCTGTGCCACCCGTAAAGGGCTGTGAGAGAGTCAACTAATTTTCTTACCTGCCCACAGCAGGTGGGGCTTGTAATGACTTGGGTAATTACAATGAAAATCAAAAAAATCAAAATGCATATGAAGTCCCTTAAATCTGCTGCTTTATTTTCTTTACTTCCTTTTGGACCATCACTTTGTAATCTATTTCTTAGTAGAATTAGCAAACTTGTATATCCCTCATATATATAGTTAAAGTCAAAAATTATTATTTTACTAGTCCAACTTTACCTAACAAACACAAATTTGCTCAAATCTTTCAGTACATAACAAAATAGTTTTTATTTAGCAACAAACTTGCATCATTACTCTTTTCAGTGAGATTATGCACATTTAATTAAAAGAGTTATATTGTATTTCTGGCTTATTTTTTTAAAGTCAGAATTCCTTTCTAGTTAAATCCCTTGGAATAGGAACCTTAAAGCATGACCTTCCTAGTAAGATGACGGTCACCCAAGGAAAGCAGTATTTTTCATTTCTCTGGACCTTCAAAGGATTTCAAGTCCACAAGTCTTCCAATGTCTTGGCTGAAATAATTTTTTTTGAACTTTATCAGACAACATCTGAAATGACCTTAATATGCTCTTATCTTTAAGGAAAAATTCTTTCTAGGTCATGATGATTTTTTCTAAGGCTAGAAGAGTACAAGACAAAAATATAAAGTTTTTTTCCTTTTTAACTTATTATGTGTATGTAAATATAAGTCAACATGAAGCTGTGCAATATCCCTTAAGAGCATAGAGTGTGGTCACATGCACTGGTCACGGTTCTTGACTCCACTGCTACTAACGGTGTGATCTTAGGCAAGTTCCATAGCCTTTCTCTGTCGCATTTAAAAAAATAATAATTCTCAGCATTGTTGTAAGCACTCAGTAAGTTAGTACAGTTTAAATGAGGTAGAATTTGGAATACTGCCAGGCACATAAGTGTTTCATGTTATTTTAAATACTATTGCACACTATTAGTAATCAACAGCTTTTAGAACTGCTGGTGGTTAGCAGAATTGGATGCTAAATAAGTATTTGTTCCTTTTCACTCTGCTCTTCTCTACTTACTTGCAGATACCAATTGAAAATTAAAGGATATAAAATCTATTTTGTAATGGTTTATTTTTCTGAAGCATCTATATTATTACAATGACCATTCAGTAAGCAATCAGGCTTAGAAATATTGACTACTATTTCTTTGCTAGATTTTAAAATATTAATATTTCAAATTTTCACATGGGTGGTTTTGAGGAATATAAAGCTAATAATATGTTTACAGATTTCTATTTAGCTGGCATAAAGTATGAAGGGAATTGAAAAAAACTGAAGTTTGTATCTGTCTGTGAACCTGTATAAGACACTCAAGACCACAACAAGTATAGCTAAGCTGCAGTAAATCACCTCCAAGTGCTAAATTCCTGAGACAGGAATGTTTCTCAGTGGAAGTTGCCCTTTGCTCATGGCTTAGAATTCCCAAAGAAGCCTATTTTAGGGTCCACCTGGGGAAGCTCACATTCATAAATCATGGATTTCCCATTCAAATGCTCAGGGAACAAGATCATCTACCTTGGGAAGAAAATTGCACAGCAATGGTGATTTACAGTTAATTTTTTGTCTGGCTCCTATAGCACACAGAGCCAGACAAGGTCTGAAAAGCACACTGGTTGATAATGAAAGTGAGAGATGAGTTTAAACAGGTGAGAGTTTGGAATTGGTGTAGAAGGATGTTAAATACACTTTATTTGGCCCATTCAGCTACTATCTTTCCTTATCTTTCATGTCTTATGACAGTGTCTATGATGCTTAATGATAATGGGATAATTTTGTAGAGTTTTGTATTCTTTAACAATAACATAGGTATTATACCTACTTCTACTGGCCTTGTGCTTACAAGCTGTTCTGCAGAGCTAAGTCCTAACAGACCTTCAAAGACTCAGTGTAGCTTGGTTCTTCCTATAGGCTTAGACTGTTCATCTAGTTTTACTTATCTGTAACAATAAATACATGCATTTTCTATTAGTTACTTTTAACTAATATTAATCCCTGGATTCTAAAATAGCTTCAGAACAAATACTAAATAGCAATTCCATGCCATGCTACACCCTCATGAAGCCCATCAATCAACCTATTATATTGTATAAAGGAATAAGGTTGTCTATGAGGCCCTTTGAACATAGTATGTAGTAGGGGAGGTCACTTTACTAATATCACGTATTTGCAAATGGGCATAAATGATGAGTATTTGAAAGATTCCAGAAAGATTATTTATTTAACAAGTTCTTGAAAGTTCTATGCAACTGTCTCAGATCTAAGTATATAATTAGCATAACTCATGTGTTCCTCATTAAAATCTTATTAAATGACTAAAACCCTAATATCTCCATTTAATAAATGAAGAAGACAAAGCCCATAAATATTAAGTACCTAAGTCATTGGTAGAATTAAGATTCGAACCTGAGTAATTTGACGCAGGCCCATGCTCTTATGCACTACACTACACTGTGCTGCCTCTTTATCAGTCAGTGAGACAATTATATCATATTATCTTTGCGAGGAATCTTGGTGGTTAGCTAATTTGACTATTGATCTTAGATAATTTATTATTACTACTATTATTATTATTATTAGCAGTAGTAGTAGTGATGGTTTTTTAAAGAAATCCACATTTGTTAGGATAAGACTTACATCTATTTTCATTTTCTTGAATAGTTAGTTTTTGGCCTACTATCTGGTAAGTAGTTGGTGCTTCATAAAAATTTATTAATTGAGCCCTGACTGGTGTGGCTCAGTGGATTGAGCATCAGCCTGTGATCCAAAGAGTCGCTGGTTCGATTCCCAGTCAGGGGACATGCCTGGGTTGCAGACCAGATCCCCCTGCCCCGTGGGGGGCGCGCAAGAGGTAACCACACGTTGCTGTTTCTTGCCTTCTCTTTCTCCCTCCCTTACCCTCTCTGACGATGAATAAAAATCTTTAAAAATTATTAATTGAATAAAAATTGAAAAAGAAGAAATGAATGCATACTTCTAAAAGATTGGCTTATAATGAGGAATTCATTAATTTAAAAGTCATCAATTTCAAAAGATAACCAATACTTCCTACCATGGTGATATGGCTCTTTAACTTTGAAATCTGGCTGCTCTTCTATTCCACACTATTTATCCCTTCCTAATGAGATTATTAATTTATTTTTAAAACATATGCATAAGTGTACTTTATTTCTATACCCATTCTTTGCCCTATTGGTAATATTTGGAATGAGTATTTAGAAATGCAGAATGGGAGTCAGACATGGAAAGGTTGGGACTGGTGTTAGTAAAGTTTTCAAGCACTCCATCTTATTTTACAATAAAGTGTGTGCCCCCACTATAATGTCATTAATGTGTTCCTTCCAAATTCCTGTGATGAATTCATATCCCTAAAGATGATGGTATTAGGGGATGTGACCTTTGGGAAGTGAGTAAGTCATGGGGGTAGAAGCCTCATGAATGATAGGATTATTGTTTCTATAAAAGAAGCCCCACGAAGTTCCCCAACCCCTTCCATTATGTGAGAACCCACATATACACAAATTACTGCTCTTCAAGCCAGTAGGGGGCCAGTATTGGAATCTAACCATGTTAACAACCTGACTTTGAACTTCCAGCAACCAGAACCAGGAGAAATTAATCATTATTGTTTATAAACTCCTCAGTCTGTGGTATTTTGTTATAGCAGCCCAAATGGACCAAGACACTCATGTATTGCAAGATATATATTGTCTAACCACACACACTTGCATTTACATGTCTAATTCACTCATTCATTCATTCATTCAATATTTCTATCACTAGGATATGCTAGAGACACAGTGGTGAGCACAATAGACAAAACATCTGCCTTCATGGAGCTTGTATAAGAGAGGGAAACATGTTTGTGATACCTGAAATGGCAATATGATGATTAAAAAAATAAAACAACATATATCAACCTGAGACATAATTGAATTTCTTCTCTATCACTGTTAATCATCATCATTATCATCTAGTAAAATTAAAATTTGGCCTTCCATATAGGAAGATATCCCCTTGTTTCCTTATCACTGACCACATTGCACTACCCAGGAAAGTTCAGGTGTTCCTTCACTGGAGTAGGACAGAAAGGAAACAACAAGTCTGTTACCCACACTGTAAATCCGCATTTGTAAGTGTACAGTTATTGGACTGAAAGATCTATTTGTGCTGACGGTATGCTTCTACTACCCTCAGGAGCCTCAGGTCCACTGCACAAGTTTGTACAGAGTATATCCACCAGCCAGGTGGGTAGGAGTGGCAGCTGAAATCCAGGGGCACATTCGCTTGGCAAAATATGATCCCCAGCACAGAGTTGCATTGGCCTGGAAGAAGGGGCTCCTCGTGGTAATTGATCATGCAAGTGGGAACTTATATTTCCTAACTGGTCTGCCTGGAGCAAATTCCTTTTAGCAAGGTTTCTACCTCAATTGAGGACTTTTTCTACCATTCACAAAGTTATTTTGTATGTTAGTGGTAATCTTGCTGAGCCTGCTACTTTTATATTTACCCCCACTTCAATATCGTCCTAAGAGTCCACTTCTTCAGGAAACTCTCCTGGAAGCAAATGTTTAAATTAATTCCCATATCCATACACCACCAAAGTTGTGTTTTCTTGATATGTCCTTGTTTACCTCTTCATGTCCATTTGTTTATTTTCCCTGAAAAGCAATGGTCTAAAAATAGAAAGTGTTATAGAGAAGTTGGAAGGATCAGCAAATATGGGCCTGGACTGCGAGTTATGCAGAATCATATTTTTTTTTGCATCTGTATTACATACTCAGATTAGTGTGGGAAAAAGAGAAGAGTAACCAATTTTTATTATAAATATGGTGGCCTTTTAATCAACTAATACGTATACTAGCTGATGAGCTTCCTTATTTGAAATGATAGCAAAAATAATATACCTTCACTCACAAGTTTATTGTTATTAAATAAAATGTTGAATATCAAGTTCTTAGAAAGGTGCCTAGCAATATATTTCAAAGCAATCATCTTTTTAACAATTATTATACACAGGCATTGTCATGGTATGAAAAGATGACCTTACAGGCTGAGTAATGTATCACCCTCAGTCTTCAGCTGACACATCCTAAAATTAAGGGATGCACTTGAACTCTCAGATGTCCTTTCCAAACTTAAGTTCTATGGTTTCATGGTAAGAAATGGGAGATATAAGAAAGGAAATAAAATTCAAATAATGCTCAACCCTAGAGAGGGAGAAGGTGACCAGGTTGTTTTAACTGGCTGATAAACTACTATGTAAAATAATTTAAACTGAGACTGTAAAGTGAAGCCTGCTAAAAGATAAACTGAGGCATATTAATTTTTAAAGGTTTTTTTTAGCAGAGTTGATTCCAATCAGACAGCACCAAAATGGAAGAGATCTTAAAGAGAAAAGATGAAAGCAACGTAAGGAAATTACTAATTGTCTATAGCTTAAAGTCTAGTTGACTATTTGTTGTTCTTTGGTTTCAGTTTCACAGCATTGAGATGTTACTGGCTTCGTTTTGTTCACTTTCACAGGTCACTGTGGCATCGGATCCTCCTCAGTCTAGATGACATCTTGTCTAATTTATTAAGCCTTAGTTAAGGAAGAGTGAGAAGCTTACTTTTACAAAATATCCTCTGCCTGTGTCACCAGGTAGAATGCAGATTATCTAGCAGTTACTAATGACTTAAGTTTTATATTATAACTCATATTGGGTATAGATTGAATGTCTTTAAATGAGAGTTAATTCTGCATAATCCATGTTCACAGGTTTGAGAGTGAATGCTCTTGTCATCATTAATTTTATAGGATTTCACAAAAGATACTTGGAGTCAGTGACTTGCCACTATGATTACTAGAACTATTATTTTTAGTGACCTAATCAGCAGTAAGATGGACACACCTTAATGAATCTTAATGAGTGCAAGTTAGTTCAATCACACTGAAGTGAATCTGGAAAGCTGTCCTCTAATATTTTCCTGCCTGATTTATTTTTTTTTACTAGATAATCCCTAGAAATCTCTGCTCATAATTATTCATGTGTAAAGGACAGCAGAGATGGGATTGTGTAGAAGTGGACATTGTGACTGCCCCTAACTATCTTGTTTTAATGTCTCATTTACATACCTTAATCAGTTTGTGGCATGTCTCTTAGAGTCATCGAGAGAATAATTGAAATGTTTTGGAAACACTCATTTTGAGTTGCAAAGACTTTATTACTTTGGCAAGTGCTCCTTTGGCTACAGCAAATCTGAAATGTGAATTGGAGAAACGTGTTAGTGTTTGCAAAATCCATGCCGCTCAATTGTTTCTTTAAATAAAATTGAAGTCAGCAAAAATGTGGTTCTACAGCTGCTGCTTCACAGTGAGCTCCATTTCTTAACAGATTTAAAGAATTCTTAATGTTTTAAAGGAAAGTCCACTTCTGTTTTGTTAATGGTTCCTTTCTTTCATATTCACAATGAAAAACAAGAAACCTAGTTTTTACAAATCTTTGACTTTCTTGGAAGTTGATGGCAGTGGGAGAAAATGCAACATTTTTCCCCCTGGGATATCTATAAATTTGTATTAATTTTTTGCATGGAATTTATGTGAATATGATACCAAGCTTTAAAAAAAATGTGGTTGGCAGTAAGTCTTTGGTTTATTATAAATTGGTTTCCACATGAAATGCTTTATATAGTATAATAAATTGATTTCCACTGTATATTGGTTTGTGTTTATAATATATTGGATTGACTGAATAATAAATCTTCCTTTTCAGCAATTACTTTTATTGGTGTGAGGAAATTATATTGGTTTCAGTGAGCCAGGATGTCTGCATCTAAATCATACTGTCTTGGTCAGCTGATGCTGAGATTAACATTTAACCTAAAGACTGGGGAAATATATTTATGCATGTGGAGTGAATATTGCATCTCTTCAGACAATTACATAATCTTTTGCAGATAACAGTAGTTCACTTCAAAGTCTCGTTGTATGAAAGTTGAGGAGATCTAACTATATAAATCTTTTAATTTTCTAATCAAGTTTGTGTTGCAATGTTTGGTGTAGAAGCAATACTGACTGTATTTTATTGTTAGTCTGAACTTTGGTAAATACGTGCAATGTATGAAAGATCACATTTCAAAACAATATAAGGACGAATGTTCTAAGAATTTCTGTTTTTAGAATTGAGAGAAATTTCCTCAGTTTTTGAAATCATGAGTCTCTGATACAAAACGGCGGTGTTTAATGACAATATTTTAGTTGGAGTTCTTGCACTTGTTAAAAGTTTGGTTTAGATGACTTTTTAGATCTTTTAAAATATGAAGGTTCTATCACTTTCTGCATTTTGCACAATTCTATAATTCCTAAACATCACTACTTGTTTTAAATTTTTTTAACTAGTATAAATTAAGCTATGACTTTGTGCTTTCAATTTGCCCATTACAGGGAAAGGACCTGTCCCTGAAACAAGTATGCTTGGTATGGAGGGAGGGGTGGGCAGTCTCCCCCATGAGCCGGCAGGCCTGCGGCACAGGCAGGGGTGGACAGTCTTCAGGGTAGGTCACAAAAAGCAATCTCAGTTCTGGTCCAGATCTAGCTGGACCTAGCACCAGGGTCTAGCAGCAGTCAGGTAAGGTGGGTCACAGGTCATGTCCTGGAACAGTCTCTCCTCTGCACCAATTATTTCCTTTTTGCTGGTACATTTTTATTTGACTGAATCATATATTCCTAAAACATTCTAAAGTTTATATCATATTTTTGCTAGTTCTATGTATATTTCGTGCCTGAGGTTCTGTGCCTTTATTCTTGATTTTTTGCCCCCAAAAGAATGGTGACCATCTTTCATTTTAATCTTTTCCCATTACTCAGTCAGACAGGTGCGGCTCCAAGACCTGGGCATTTCTTGGCTCATGTTCTCTTTTACTCCCCCTCAAATACAGCAATGGCAGGTTGAGTGCTACTCTCTTTGCATCTCTCCAGCCTCCATGTCTGCCTCTCCCTTCTGCCATTGAACTTTACGACTACATTAGGCATGCCCGGATGATCCAGGATAATCTCCCCATGTTAAGGTCAGTTAATTAGCAACCTTAATTTCATCTTCCATCTTAATGCTCGTAGCACATTAACATATTCCAATGATTTGAACATGGACATCTTTGGGGGCATTATTGTGCCTAGCAAGGGGCAGAATGTACGTGTGCCTGTGTGTGTGTTCTGTTTCTTCTTGAATAAAATGCCTGGAATTTTGTGTATCTACTTTTTAATTAAAAATTTTGAGGAGACATTGGTTGATAAAATTGTGTAGGTTTCAAGTGTACAATTCTATAATGCATCATTTGTACATTGCTTTGTGTGTTCACTCCCCAAACTCAAGTCTCCTTCTGTCCCCATGTAATTGAGCCTATTGACCTTTTTCTACTCTCCACCCAACCCCCCTTTTCCTCTGGTAACCTGGTGTACTTGTTTAACCCACTTTTCTTGCTAGGGTGGTAGAAAGGGCTAGACAAACTCAGAAAATGTAGCCATATGCTACACATTTCTTCTAATGGCTTTCAGAGTAGATTAGTGAGAGGGCATGAACAATCCATAAGCAACTTACAACCTGACTTTTTAATGTGTTCCTGATGTGATTGTATTATCTATGAGTTTTAATGTATAAGAAAATGAAATATGTATTTACTCAAAAGGCTCCTGTTTGATAAAGCAGGTAACCTAAATTCTAAGAGTATTTTCTCTAAGAGGCAGAATAAGTCTGTTTTATTTTCAAAGAAAAATATATATTTACATGTGCATTTATTTACTTATTATAAACTAGCATTTGGCAAACAACATGTTATCTTTGAGCTCATTTTTTTGGCCCCTTTGGGAATGTGTGGAATCGCACCGATCAAAGCTGGAGTCTGTATTTGCAGAGTCCTCATCACTGTGTGTCTGGAGTCGGCCACAGGAACTTGGGCAAGATTTAGAGACTGAAGAAAATGAGTGACTTTTTGATTTTCGGGATTTATTTCTAGTAATTCTGAAAATGCGAATAGATGTGCTGCCAGGAAGTCTCCACTGGTAGCATTTCTCGTGGACGTTGAGAAGGTTGCAGTTCGGGCTGTTCATGTCATCTTTAGTGCAAACACCCGACTCTCGGCAGCTTTGGTCAGTGGATAAGGACCTCAGTGACCCAAAGCGGAGCACAAGCAGGGAAGGAGAGAAGAATTTGATCAGATCAGTTCTGCAGTTATTATTCTCTAATAATCACTCTGAGCTTGTCACAGGTCCTTATATTGTTCTTATTATTTATAGATTTCAAAATTAGAGATTCTAATAGTGATGCTTAGGTATTTGAGATGTTTTTTTAGGTGAATACATATTCCTGATTTGTATCTTAAAGACCTCTTCATTTTTTGTATCTGTTCAGTTTTCCCTGAGAGTACAGCTTTTTGTTTTTCCAAACTATGTTTCTTAAAAATATGTTCTTTTCAGTTCTGGGCACTTTCAGAGACAGAGGAATTACTTTTATGTGCCCTGTCTGTCATCTTCTTAAAGTTCACTTTCAGTGTTTATTGACAAAATGCCCTTTTATCTTTAAAAGCTATTAGGAGGTGAAGTGCCCCACAATCTAAGAGTCAATTAAAATTGTGACCACTTGGGCAAAGTGTTCAATTTGCTTCTTTAAGTAGATATATTTATCTAAAAAATAACATACACAAATTAAAGTACAAAAATGATTTCAAAAATGACTTTGAGATTTAACTTTATTTTCAATACTTGATATATGCACCTATTTATTACCTGATTTTCATTAATTTAAAGAATTTAAACTAATTGAATGCCTTGTGGAACATTGTGTAATTTAAACACTTACCTATATAATTGCACCTCAAAAGATTGAAAATTGTATCACAATCATCTTTTTCGGTGATGTTACTTAATGCCAATGGAAGTTCACTCTATACTGATCTTTGGGATCTGGATCTCCTTT
>CM052538.1:14748370-14796149 GCA_028533065.1 Trachops cirrhosus
AAGAGATGTTTATTGACTCATAGCAGAATGACAAAGACACAGCAAGGTCGGAAGCTTTCAATAGGAAAGGCAGATCTGGAGGATAAAAGTCAATTACATAAACTATCAATTGATTATGAATCCAAACTAAATGTCAGTCCAGTTATATACCTCTGAGAAAAAAAGGCTGAAATATAGAAAAGCACGTTGGCTGGCCACAGGCTCTTAAATGCTGCTAAAATAAATGCCCATATACAGCTCCTTAATATGCAACATAATGAGCCATAAAACAGTGAAATAAGGCATTTTATTTCAAACAACCAAAGCTATCATTAATTTGGAAGGACATGTGTGTATCCAGGATGGGATCTTAAACAATACTAGAACTTTCCACTTTTCATCACTTTCCATTTGATGCTCTCAACTTCAGGGGTCACGCTGAAGGAACTTGGGCAAGAGAGAGCCTCAGAGGGCTGCATTGGAATTAGCTCACTGAGAGCCGGAGTCACCAGTCCTCCGGTTTTGTGGATCTTGGTGGGTTTTTTTAAAGCTATTTATAATCCAAAGGACAGATCAGGGTGAGAATTTTAATTTCATATACTTGGGGTGATATTACTTTATTCCCATTTGTACAGGATTCAAGAGATTTTTCTTTAATGAGTTATCACAAGCTTTGAACTAGATGAGTATGGGTTCGGACCCTGGCCCCGCAGTGTTATTATCAGAAACTTGTCATATTTCTTTTTAAGCTCTTGTTTACTCTCTAAAATTAAAATTATAGCTACTTCATAAAGAAAATTAAGTGAAACAATATTGAGAAAAAATTATCATAGATCATGGCGAAGTAAATATTCAAAGTTTTAGTTCCCTTCTCTTTTCTCCTCTTGTAAAATATGAAGTGGATGCTGAATAATCATACAGTCTCAGATAGTGTGTGCCAGCCTATTACATTTTTCTGTATACATTTCCTATGTGGTGATGACATCAAAATACTTACTATGAGGGCTTCCAAGTATTTTCATGATTCTTTATGAGCAAAGAGCGAGGAAACTGCATCACGTTCTGTTTGTTATTAAATTGATTCCATCTAGTCCCATGGTTTTAAACTCTATCTTTGTTGAAGGCTTCTTTCTTTGTATCCCTAGCCCTGCTCCAACCCTTCAACTCCAAACTTAACTATCCATTTAACATCTAATTGAGTTGTTGGGCAGTATCTCAGAGAACCTGGCTAAAAGGACTATCGATCTACCTGCACACCCCACACCTGACATTTCTCTGCAAATTTAGCCATCTCAGTAATTTACACTATTTCCACCTAGTTGCTCAGCCTGAAAGCTGAGGAGGCTGCATGATCTTGGATTTCCTCCTTTCTGATGGTAAGTTCAGTCAGGATTATCTTAAAAACTGTATCCCCGAAGACCCTTTTATTTACATTTTTCTCTGCTAAAGCTACTATTATCTCTCATCTAAACCAACATAACAGACTCCTAACAGGTTTTTCGGCCTATTCATCAGCCCTCTTAGAGTACATTCCATACACAGTGGTAGTGACAAAGACTCTCTCCTTGACCAAACTCTTGACAGTCTCTTCCGGGACCTCGTTTGGACTAGGAGGTCCAACTCATCATTGGGCCCTGTTCTTGACCCACTTAAGCCAATTTTAACAAAGAATATTGGTAAGTCAGCCAATATCCAATAATGGTAAGAATATTTGGAAGAATCTCCCACCCTTGATATCTGATTGCTCTTGTTTTTTATTGGTGTTCATTTACAACTGTCTCCATTTTCCCCCATTGCCCTCCCCTGTCCTACCCACCCCCACCTCCCACATTCAATCCTCCTCATAATTGTCTTTGTCCATGGGTCCTTTTTATGCATGTTCCTTGACTTGACCCTTCCCCTTCTTTTCCAATATCTCCCTCCCACCCCTCTGGTCACTGACAGTTTGTTCTTTATTTCCACATCTCTGGTTCTGTTTTGCTCACTTGTTTGTTTTGTTGATCACTTTTAATATCTGATCAAGTTCCTCATTTCCAACCCTGATGTCTAAGCCATTGGCTTGTCTTTAACAAGATTCTCCTTAGGCCAATTTAGTAAGAATCTTGCTACTTTGATGTGTCTTCTTAGTAATTTTTCTTCCACTAACCTTTTCACTTGACTTGTTGGTTATAAATCCACAGCTGCCTTTGCTGTCTTTGGAACTGAACTCGGTTCTCTTGATGCCAAAGTCTCTTTCTCCAAGTGTAAAGACTGAATAAAATCTGTCTTTACAGCTTCAACTAGTATCCAGCTTTGTTTGTCTCTGACAGCAATCACCTTCCTTTAGAAAGTAGTCACACTTTCTAAAAAATGACTCACCTCTTTGTGAAAAGCTTTTATTACTTCCCAGTGAAACTGAGTATAATGAGATAGGATGAAATCCCAGATTCTTTGTCCTAAAGATGCTGGATTATCTGAATCCCTCTGATTTTTCTTACACTTTGTTTCCTCTTTGCATCTTAAATTTTCATATGACTGCTTCTTTCTCATCAGTTAGAAATTTAAATATCAATTTCTCAGAAAGGCCTTTAATATAGTTTCCAATGTCATTATTCTATTTATTTTCTTTGTTGGCATTCTCAGTGTTTTAAATATTCTTGGTGGATACAGAATAAATATTTTTTTACTAACTATATGCCTGCCTGCTTGTTTATTCTGAAAAGCCAAGAGGTGAGAATTATAAAAGCAAAATAACATGAAGAAATGAAGAGATAAAACACACTTACAACCTAGAAAAACGACATTTTTCCCTTCAATAATGAAAACAATTTTTCAAAGGTTTACATCAGGAATTGCCCCATTAGAAGTGAATAAATAATATATATTGGATACACACGTTCTTAATTCAAGGACAGATCTTAGTTCAAAAGGTGGACTAACCTCTTAAAATCCTAATGTTCTAGATGAAAAGTCACTTTGGGGGGCAATTAGAGGATATACTCATTAAACCAATTGTACAAAGGCCATACAGCACGGGTATAAGAGGTTAGGCAGTACCATTAAGGAGTAACCTGGAAAACCAGTCATTTGAAAGACTTTGCCTTTGAGGTTACCTCACAGCAAGCAGAGGCCAGGCAACTGCACTTGGTTTTCAAGTTCAAAGTTACAGAGTACAAAGGATAAAGAGACTCTGTCCTCCCTTCTTATTTAACTAGTTTTAATTTGAACTTCAATACAGTAGTTGGGTAACAAAGTAGTATGTCCTGAAGACTTTACAGAATGCTACAGTTATTCAGGTTGCATTAGGTATTTAAAAAAGAAAAGTAGCTTAAGAACAAGGGTAAGAACACTTCCTCCTCTCCCATCAATAATATCCAAAAGTGAACAAAAACATTGGTATTTAGTGGCTGAACCTGAGCCCTTAAATAATAAAACTGATGTCTTCTTTTATATAATTGTCTATTGTACGTCTAGAGAAAAAAAATCAGATTTAAGAAACTTTGAGACACTTAGGCCTGACAGAGACCTACAATGGAGACAGAAAATGATTTATCTCTTTATCTCGTGAACAAGATCTATAGCAAAGTAGAGATAGAAAACTTTGTACAAAGCAATCATGGAGATATATCAGACAAAGTCAGAAGAAAAATGTTCATTCTCCATGCCTTTCTAACCTCTGCTACCAGTTTCAGAATTACATTGCTCTTTTTTTGTTTTTGAGTTAGTAATTTATCTCTTTGATTTCTCAGTTATTGAAAAACCAAAACATCATGTTTGTGAAAGTCAGGCAGTACTTCTTCCTTTTCTGAAGGAAAAAAGGTACCTCCATGGGACAGATCCTGGGACAGAGCTGGGAAATAACACATTTCGCAATTTTCTGGGGCTAGATGACCCAATCAATAGCTCTGATGGTTTTTCCACACAAGCTTGCTTTTTCCCACCTAGCACCTAGATGCTGAAAAAATCTATGGTGCAAAGTCTGTGTCAAACAAGGCTCCAATCAACAAAGGTAAGAGGGATGGAGATAAAACAAGATTATTTCATTTTGAAATTATTCTTTGTCATACCAAGTGGTCTTTTAACAACTATGTTTATTTAATATTTATGTTTAATATTTAAAAAAGCAATTTAATACAATGAAATAACAGCAAAAGTTATATCTTTGTCCATGCTTTTAAAACCTGAGGGTCTCTCACCTTGGGCATTCCTTGTAAGCAATGAATAGGCCAATGCTCTGAGGGACACAATTCATGTTATAGTCACTTTAAATGAAAACTGCTAAAGATACACAACCCTGTTCTGTTAAATGCCTGAATTGAGCCCCTCTGCCAATATGCCACAATATCTCTGATAGTCAATGGAATCAGAGTTTGGAACTCTATAATTTCTAAGCCCCCACACAGGTGTAAAATCGTGTGATTCTTCATGTTTCCCTGGCACTTTACAATGGTATCAAGGTCTCTTAGCAAAAAAGAAGAAACCATTACTTATATGATATTCCAGATTTTAAGGATTTATCCCTTTATTTTTGGAAAGACTCAGCCATTATCCATTTAAATATTATCTCTTCCCCATGCTTTTTTTCTTTCTTATAAAACTCTAATTACTTTTAGGTTGACATTTTGAGCTAATCTGCATGTCTTTTGTTCTCTTTATTATTCCCCATCTCTGTACTGTATTCTATGTATTTTCTTTAGATTGAACAGCTGGTTCACCAATTTTCTTCTTCTTTGGGTTTACACTGTGGATTAACATTCAATGAGTAATTTATTTTAAAATATTTATTTCCTTTTCTAGGATTTGAGTTTATTTCTTTTTTCATTTTTGTTTTTTAATATTACCCCATCACCTTTGTTACCTAGTTATTAGTAGCTACTTTTATTTTTTAAAATGGAGATGCCAAAATGTTAAATATTTTGAGTCCCATTAAAACAAACCACACACTAGAAAAAATAGCCTCTACCTATTTTGTAAAGATTAGAATTGAGAAATAACTCTTAAAATTTATGTGAAGAAGATAAATCAATAAAAAAAAATGGCAATGACGGTGCCATTCCAAAGAAGGACAAATGACATTAATTATAGACTCTATGAATAGAATTTCAATTTTAATAATAATCCAGTGTTATCAAACAGAAAGAGTCTGTCCACTCAGTACTAGCAGAGACACACAGTAAATAGCAAGATTTGCAGTGGCATAGTTAGACTCACTTTATTTGCAGAGTGCTAAGCATGAAGAATAGGAAAGCTATGGCTCAAAAGCCTGAACTCCCCAATCCAGGGTTCTGGGCAGGTTTTTAGGGCTTAGGGAGAACAGGTATATGGATGTGCTGGTAGGTTAGGTTTAAATTGGAAGACTTTAGATCTTGGCCATTTATAGTAAGGGCCTTCAGTGCCCAGTTGTCCTGGACAGTGGACCTTTCCCTTCTGAAAGGGTTCTGGTGTTTAAGTTCTGGTTATATCCAGGTCCTTTGGTTTCATTGAGGGGAGGAGGGGGGATCGAGACTTTGGTTTCAGGTAGAGCTGGAGATCCAAGTTCTCTCCTCTGAGTGTGCTTTCACTGAACAACTTAATGGTTTTGTCTGTTGTTTCTGTAAAGCAACACAGTGTCTTGTTAAACAGTATAGGACCATTTGTACCTGGTTCTGTATTACATAAGAAAGTGAAAATTGAAACTACAATGAGACATAATCTTAAACCTGGTAGATTGATGGTTAATTACAAATGTCTGATAATACTGGATGTTTTCAAAGATATGATATAATGGCAACCATGATATCAATAATGGTAGGAGTAAAATTATTTAAAATATTTTGTAGAATTAGTTGATATCTTTTATAAAGTTCTACGTTCCAAATCATATAACCCATCAATCCCATCGATCTACTTTATAGATCACAACACAGGAATGATTAACATGTTTGTAGGAAAGAAAAAGAAAAAGCAAAACCTAATCCAGATGTCCTAAAAGAGAATGAATAAATACTTTGCAATATATTAAAAAAATTAAGTAACATGCAGTAGCAAAGGAACAATAGCTACACCGATCAACAATGATGACTATAAGAACAATTATGAATTAAAAAACGAAACACAGGAAAACAAACAAAACTAAGAACTGTATCATTTATGGCTATATACATATCTGATAACAATGTAAAGGCAACTAAGAGAATAATTTTACAATTAAGCTTAAATTAGTATTTGGTGTTATCTTTACAGAACAATTAAGGCCATTAAAGAGGAGATAGGGAGTTTTATAAGTTTATATAATATTATGAGTGTTCCTTAGCTTTAAGAATCTATAGGTGTTAATGGTATTCTGCTTTGTGCATGTTACACATTTTATAAGTTTTAACTAATTTAAAATTAAAATTTTATGTTTCAAGGACCATTTTAGAAGAATATAAGTGAAACTCAACTCTGCTTAATTCTAGAAATGGGGGCTTGTTAGATTGTAAAGGAATTTCTTTTGTTATACTTTATTGCATTACCTTAATGTTTGCTCATATGTTTTTAGTTGTTAGCTAATTGGACTTTCCATCCAATCTGCTATCGACAAGCTTTCCCCTTATTCACCATCGTAAGTCTCTTTCCCTGTTGTGAGCAGTCTCAGCAATCTCCTTCTATTTCCATAATTTTAGCTCGATGCATTGTGAACTACCTTTGGGTTTGTGGCTTCACTTAGCTATGCTTTTCTGAAAGAAGTATATTCACTCCTTCTTCTCTGCCTATATGTTCATGGCCTCTTTTAAGAAGTCCATAAGTAACCCATTTCCTTCTTTAAGTTATCTGTTTGCTTTGTACAATATCTAAATTTCCAGTGGTGTCTTTAGTATGCGGTAACCCAAAGTGAGAGTCCATCTGTAGACTGCAAAAGAGGAGATGCTTGGAAGGCCAGGAGTTTCACAACAAGATAATTTGTGAGAGTATTGTAAAGTACAACCAATTTCTAGACACACAAAAAATTGGAAGAACTGTTACTGGATGTTCTTCTGTGGGAAATGAATTTTAGGAACACATATGTGTGGGATTTCAAGCAACATTGGTAAGGTTTATTAGAGTGAAAAGAGACAGTACACCTTCAAGAGGCAGAGAGCAAGCAAGTTATAGCAATGGCTGCCCTGGGGTTCTTGCTAAGCCCCCATGTTTTTTCTTGGATTTGGGAAAGAGCAGGCTGTCTTTCAATCTATCAAATCCCTTTTCTGGCTCTTCCAGAGATTTTTGTCTTTATCCTATTTCATCTTTTCCCCAGACTTTCCCCAGGCTTGGCTCTTCCCTTTTATGGTTGCCATTTTGGCTCCTACCGTGCATGCACTTAGAACAAGTACTTTCTTGCACCATCTTCACTTCCCCTCTTAATCTGGCACAGCAATGGCAGTTGTTCCCTGGAGTGTGGGAAAGCTGGTCTTTCATGCCCACTGTGTTTAGTGGGTGGATGGTGTCTGTTCCTTGGAATGACTGTGAAACTGCCCTTTCTTAATTAATTCAGCTAAATCAGGTGCCTGGCTCCCTTTTCTTACATTGACATCTAACTTCCTGCCTACTGTACTAGCACTGCCTACACTACCTGCACCCCAATTGTGTGTAATTAAATTTATCTAAGACTCTTACATTTTCAGACTTTCCCTCAAAGCACATCCATAGTCACATTTCAAAGCCTCTCTCTCGGGATATATAATGAGATTGTCTCCAGGTCTCAAGAGAAAAATGAGACACATTACTGCTTTAGGTATTTCAAAAATGAAGGTAAAAGATAATTTAAGCATTTTTCGGTGAAAAAGATGCTAACATTTTCCTGAAAAAAGCTACCAGAATGCTGTCATAAAAATGGATGCTCCATAGCACTCTCAAATTATTCAATGACAGCAGTTTCAAGTAGTTAGTTAGAAAATATCCATTCTTTTCCCTAAGCCACAGCAGTTTGTACCTTGACTGTCTTTCTCAATGTATTCAATAAATAAGCCAGGTTCTCTTAAATTACTGAGCTCTAGTTATGAAAGGAGAGTGATCAGAGGAAAGGAGGTTATGGTTGGTTTACACTGTTCTTTTGTTATCTTCTTCATTTCGTGCTGTAATACAAATGATTCCCTTTTGCTTGCTGACAATGACATTTGCTTTGGGCTAAAACAAAACAACACAAAACCCTCAAAACATCAGCTAGAAAAATATTTATTTTAACAAATTGCAGCATCTCAAAATTTGAACATGTGTCGTTATTTCACAGTTATAATAATGTGAACAAATGTGGCCTATCTTCCTGTTAGGGAATACCCTTAATGCTCAGTTTCTGAAGTCAAGATAGGTAGGCTATTAAGAACACCAAGGTTGTGAAGTTTGTAATGAATAAGTTAGTTGTGGTGAAGCTTAAACACCCAATAAAATTATAATTTTATATATGATGGGGGGATTTAAGATCTAATTTTTTTAGGTTTAAGTTATAGTTAGTACACTTAGTGACTAATGCATGTAGAAAGCTGTTGTTCCAGGACTGAAATGTATGACCGGATCTACTCTGACTGCAGGAGACTTGCAAGCAATTCAGCCTTTGCACTCCAGGATGACTGCAAGCAGTCAGGGTGGTATCTGAGCCATTAGCTCCAGGGAGAGACGTCTGCCGCCCAGGACAAAGGTAAACAATTACCAGTCAGCAGAGGAAAGGATGCTAGGAAAATCGGTGGACTGCAACTTTGGTTGAACTTTTTTCCTGAATTCCAAACCCTTTCTCTACATTTTTCCTGAACTCTAAACCCTGCTAAGTGTACATAACCCTCTGTCTTCTCAGATAACTGGCCATCTGAATAAAGTACCCATAAAGATCCAGTCCTTGTCTCTGCGTATTGTTTCTGGTAGTGACAGGAAGCACGAATATCATCCTTTCCAGTTTCATATGTGTATATTGGTATTTGCCTCCAACATTCCACCAAAGCTACTATTTTCAAGGTTACAAATGACATCCATTTTTGTGGCCTTTCAGCAACATTTAACACAATCTTTCTACCAAGGAACAGAATATTATGCATGCATGATATCACAATCTCCTTGTTTTCCTTTTACTTCAGAAGCTCGTCTTTCTCAGTCTATTCCTATTTCCTCCTTGTGATCCTGCTGCTTAGGGTTGAAACTACTCTGTGACCTCTTAGATTTTTGATCCACATTCACTCTTATAGCAATCTCGTCCAGTTTGATGACTTTAAAATATTATTTCTATGGTAAAAAAAAATCCAGGCTTATGCATCCTGCAATGCACCCAACAGTTCCACCTTAGCTGTCTAACAGGAATCTGAAATGTAACATGTTCAGAACTTGCCTCTTCGCCTTCATCCTTGGATCTTGCCCTCCCATCTTAATTAATGGCATCTCTACTCTTTTAGTTGCTAAACGCAAAATTATCATTGAACACACTACATATTACTCCATATTCATTCTTTCATCAAATACTAATGGGTTTATTTTTTCAAAATATATAGAGTCCAAATATTATTTCACTCTTTTTTCACCACCATTATCACTCTAATTTAAGCTACTCCTTTGTTCACTTTTATTACTATAAGAGTTACCTAACTGTTCTCCCTGCTTTTACCCTTAGAATTCTAACAGAATGAAATGCTCAGTCTCTGACTCCATTTATTCAAGCTTGCATTGTTCCCATGGTCTTTGGGCTAATAGTTCCTGCATTAGACATGCTAATCACTAGAGGAATTCAGCTTGGAGCTTGAGTTTTACCAAAAAGTGCCCCTTCCATTTTCCTTTCCCTAGATGCACAAACAAACCTGAACTCTGTACTTTCTTAAGATGGATTTCTTGTCAGTTGGCACTTTCTTGATCAATAAACCTTTCCTTACTCCAAACTCTGACGTTTTAAGTTTTAACCTTTCAAGGCATCAGGTATAAGACACAGACTTTGGATCATAACACTTGCCCGCACAGTCATTCTTAACAAGACCAGCAAAGTAATCCTGTTCAAAGTAAAGTCATACTCCTGCATTGAAAATCTTCAAGGGGCTTCTCACCTCAAATTAAAGTCTTCAGTGCATACGATGGCCTCTCTTCTTCACCATTCTGATTCCTTCTCCTACCATGTCGTGGTTCAGAACAGTCTCGGGAGCCTAATTTTTTAAGTTTAAATGGTAGCCCCATCACTTACCAGGTGTTATTTAATCTCTCTATTCTGTGTTCTTTCTGTACAATGGGAATAATAATGCTTACATATTTTTATTAAATGAGTTAGATGTAAAACACCAAGAATATTTCTGATACATTCTCAATATTCAATATTCTCTACTGTTTTCCTTCTCTCAGTCCATCCCCAAGAGCCAGTGAACTTCTTACTACTTCCCAAATATGTCGAATTCATTCTCACATCAGCGTTCTTGCATTTCTTATCCTTTTTGCTCTCTTTGAGTGTCACGGCCTCCATATATTCTCATAATGTCTATTTTTATCTTATTTTTGGTCTTTGCTCAAATTTCATCTTATTATTGAGAATTCTATGTCCACAATATTTAAAACTGAATTTTCAACCCTTCACTAGCCTCTCCAGTCTCATCTCCTTGATGAGTTTGTCACTGTCATGCATATATTCACTATCCTTTTCTTAATTATTGCGTGTTCTCTGTTTCTCAGGCACCACGTTCAGCTTATGTATACAGTCACACCAGTACTCATCAGCTTCAGAACTCATCAGACCCTGTACTCGTCACATTTTGACAACAAAAAAATGTTTCAGCTCTTGGTGCTAGCTCAGGATTCCTTACACTTGCTAGAACTTGTGTGAGTCACGATGCCAGCCTGCAAGAGAAAATGCATCCTTGTTCGGTCCTCATCAGTTTGGGCACTCATCAGGAGTTCCAGAATGAATTAACGATGAGTACCAAGATGCCACTGTATTTATCATACTTTGTCCTTACAACAATCCTTCTAGGCAAATACAACCTCTGTTTTACAAGTGTAAAAACAAAATCTCCAAGAAGTTGTATTATTTGGCCAAATCATAAAGCTAGAACTTGGTAGGAACTGGACTCAGACTTGTTGAAAAAAAAAGTCCCAAATGACATTTAACACCTGTTCTAAATGCAGTGAAACTTTTCCCAGAAATATATCTTAAACAACCAGTCTGGAATTTTCTGGTCAATACTAATGAGGTAATCTGTCATATGGGCTTACTCCATCCCTTTTAGAAACATGATACAATCTACAGGAGTAAAACCCTTCCAGTTCTCTTTCCCCCCCAAAGATGTCCCTGGCCAAGAATAATACTTTCTTTTCTTTTGTTAATAGATCTGATCGCTGCCCCACCAATCTTCCTATAAAAACTATCTATTTTGTAAAACTCCTAAGAGACCCTTGTATTTGCTAAATGGAATGCTGTCTGATTTACAAATTGCTTAATTAAGCCAATTAGATTAAAAATTACTTGATTTTATTTTTAACAAACATGTCTTTTAGGACTCTACTATATGTTACATACGGCTCTTTAAATAAGGTATTGGGATAATTTTATGATTTTATGTTGTGAAAATATTAGGATTGTGTTTACTCTACACCTCGACATTAATATATATTTTGGATGACATTTCAAAACTGAAAGTTGTACTTTAGGTTGAGCCATCTTTAAAAAATGTTTAAAGATATTTTGTATATTTCTGATAAATTTTAAATCATATCTCTAAAGGAAATGACTGCTTTTAATGAAGAAGGAGAACACCCCATTACTAGAAAAGAATTACTATGGTACATAATGAACATTTTTTATAATTAACATAAGTACATTTCATCTAGTAAAGAACTACATAAAAGTTGTTGAAATTTGGAGAATACATAAAATTGTGTTCCGTATTTCTCACAATTTACCTGTTTGAGAAATCATTAGGTCCTCAACTGCAATTGCAAATAAGCAATGCAGCAACATAAAAGCTTTATGTCTAATATCGAGCCCCAAAGTTACCACAACAGTGAATAAGGAAGCTTAATTTCTGTGTCAAAATAGAAACTATTCTTCGAATCTTAGAACCAAAGGAAATGAATTATTTCTTTGATGACTGTTCAAAGACTAATATTTCCCAATAATTTGAAAACAAAGAAAGTAAGCATTTGGTCAGGAATGATTTCATCAAGTGTTTCCAGAAGATGATTAGTTGAGCTAAATCTGATGAATTAGTGTGAAAATAATCTAAGATTTAAAAAAGATAAATATTTCTAGGTAGTTGACCTTTATTATTACTGAGCTAAATAAATTGGTTCTTAGAAATATGGCAGAAATTGAAAAGAATTGTAATTTTCTCATTAAGGAGATAATTACCCAAATAGGAATGCAATTACTCAATGATGAACAGTTAGAAAAGATAGATTCAATTTTACTAGTGAGAATTGAAAAGCTGTCAGAGAAAGTTCCAGGGGGATCAAAGGAAGCACTCACCGTGGCCACAGATCTCCATTATTGTTAATGACAAGTAGGAACATTTTACCTTTAAAAAGACACCTGCTGAGCTACACAATGGAAAGAGATCTGGGAGGAATTGATGCTTTTACATATTCAGGGTATTTTAGTGTTAGCTGATTGGATATATGAAGTGAGGAGGAAAAAAAGTGGGCAGCTTCATCCTAAAGTGTTTCGAATTATCTCACAGCAAGGCCGTTTTGCTCTTTAGTGATTAATCTCTTGTCCTTCTTTTTCCCCCTTCTGGCCATTCTCAAGATTTCTTCAGCAATTATTTTAGGCTTTTGTTTTCTTATTCAGGGTCATTTTATAGGTGATAAAGCTAAGTAAAGTAAGATTTAGAAGGCTGGATTATAATTTTGGGAAAAAATGGAAAGTAATAAAAATGGATCTACTTCCATATTGGTTAGCATCTATAATACTGAATTTTCCAGGTAGTGGGTTTCCACCAAAATACAAACAAAATTGGATGAGATTCTTCACAGAGTAATATTACCACAAAGGGTAACAGCACATGGAGTATGTTGAGGTAAAGGCCGTTGAGAATCAGCAGGCCCGAAAAAAAATCTTTAAATATACGGCACACGTTTTCCTTGTATAAAGGAAATTTACATTTATACAAAAAAACTTTTTCTAGTTGTAAGGGTGTCTCCTTCTCCCTTACTAGGAAGAGGAACACTCTTAAAAACTCTTATGAACCATACTTTTCCTGGTTACATTCCCATAAATTACCTCCCCTGCCCAGAATCCCCAAATCCCTTTTCCTTTGTTTAGCTTAAGATGGTATATAACCCTTCATTATCTGGCCACCTGGAGTCCCTTTTTTCTTTGTGAATTCCAATGTATAGGTACTAATTAATAGTTTCTTTTTCTTTTGTCATCAGTTTGAATCACATGCTAAGGAATCTGAGATGGATAGGGGGAAAACTGTTTTTCATTCACTGTTGCCTCCATCTTATCTCTCTCACCCCTCACTTCATTCTGTTTGGGCTCAGATGATATCTAAAGACCTCTTTCTAGTATACTTTATCTAAAATAACGGTCCCTGTCCTTTCCTAATCTGTCACTCTTTTCCTCTTCTTCCATACTGTTGCCAGAGGTAATAGGATTTTTCCACAGTATGGCAGGAAATGAATTTCAGGGATACACACACAGACAGATTTGAGGGATAATGGCAAGATTTACTGGAATAAAAAAGACTGTCCCAAGTCCACCACGTGCAATGTCGCATCCACTCTGTCTCTTTCCCTCTGGCGGTGGAAAAAGTCAAACTTCTGGGGCCACGGGCTGGTCTTGTCTGCACCAAATCCAGGAGGGAGGCAGGGCCAGGACCCAGAGCTGCTGTGCCCTTAGCCTAGCACCTGCGGCTCTAGTAGTCCTTCACCGTCTCTGTTCCCCTCCGGCCCACGCGTGGCTGCTGAAGAGACAAGGAAGCCTTGGACCTTGTTAAGCTTTGATTATATTTCTTTGGGTTTGGGAAGAGGTAAGCTTTCTCTCAATTTATCCAATCCCTTTCCCGGATCTCCTGGGGTTATGCTAGTGTTTCCCCTCATCCAATCCCTTCCCAGGATTTCCCAGGTTTGTCTCCTCCCCGTTATGGTACTGTTTTGGCTCCTACTGCGCTTGCTCCGGGAGAGGAAATTCCCCTCACTGTTTATCCCCTTCCCCAGTAATCCCAGTGAAGGAACTGGATGTTCTGTGGCGTGATGGACGTGGATGGAGCTTTCCTCCCTACTTGATTGGCTCAGTTTTCGCTTTCTCTTTTGTTAATACCTAACTAGTTGCCTAGTGTAACAGTACCTCTTATCACTAAGTGTTATTACACACCTTTGTGCTTATGGTATATCTTTCCTTCTAGAATGCAAGTTTGATAAATACAGGATTAAGGCACTGCCTAGAATGTTGTAGGTGATTAATGTGCAAATGTAGAATAGACTAAAGGACCCTTCCTTCCCAATTAATTTTTCTAAGTAGGAAATTTTATAAAAAATTTTATTAAAAATTTATTTTTTTATGTATTGGAAGTAAATAGATACCCTTCAGGGAAAAAAAACCCCACTAAAACCTAAAACTAAAACAAAATAAAACAAAACAAACACCTTGGGAATTTTCCTAAAGGGTCAAGGGCAAGTAATGGTGAGACTCTAAAGGTAAAGGTGTGAGTATTTTTTGAGGTCCTGTATTTTTGCTTTATTGCATTATCAAAAATTCTTGTTTTTCTTAACACCTGGTAAGATATCACCTAACCAAAAGAATAAGTGGAAAGAGGAAGAGGAAAGAGAGAGGAAGAAATTAATATTTTGGGATATTTATTATAAACTAGCACCAAGTTTGTGTAAATTAGGCCTATTATCCTTTTTATCTGCAGCTTTCAAAATGAGAACTCTGAGGTCTAACTTGTCCAATGATACATTTAAAAAAGCGATACAGAATTAAAACTTGATTCAGCTGACTAAAAAGGCTGAATCACTTCTATTAACTCTAATGCAATTTAATTTAACTCAAATTTCATTTAGGCAATTCTAAGAAAGCATTCAGTTTTTCGGGGCAGGAGGAATTAAAGACTAAACAGAAAAATAAAAGAAAAATAGCATAAATAACTGATAAAAAGGAAATAAAAATGTCCCATACTTTTGGTAGCAGAACATGCAACGGTGACTTTCAGTTTCCCCCCTTCTTCATTCCTCTTTTCTCTCATTTTTATCCTGCTAAAAGCAAACCAAAATTGATACTTGGAATGATCAATTTAAGAGAGCTACAAAAGTGAAGACTTTGGACATAGATTTTCAGATATTTACAATGGCATTGTAAGAAGCTCTGAAGGACTGAGAATTTCCCACCCTGCCCTTTCCTCCCACAACTCTTCCTTTCCACTCCTTCTTAGACATGATGTTACCTCTAAAATATTCCTCCCCACACCACTTGATAAAATAGAAATTGCTAAAACCTTGGCTGCTAATCTGCAAAAGTAGTCTTTCCTTTTCCAGGAACTGTCTTTGACCAAAGGGTTTCTGAGGCATCTGAGTGCAGAGACTTATGCACTCCCAGCAGGCAGAATGAAGAATGGGCTACATCTATTCCACTGTGATGTGCTGGACATTCCCAAGCAGGGGGTCATCTGCTTCAGCAGCCAGTCTCATTTTGTGTCTCTGACCACCAGCGGACAAAGGCCCTGTGAAGTTTCTGGACATTTCTATGGTCCAGGTGCTGGAGGGGCCCATTGTGCAGGATGAAGTGCATCCAGTTGAAGTGGAGGGCAGGGAGGTAGGTTATCCTGGCACTGTTCGCAGACAGAGCTCCAGCTAATTCGCCTGAATGGATGAATTTATATTTACCAGATGTTTCTGTCTCTTTGACTCTAAGGCCCTTCTCGGGGCATCTGAACTAGTGGCCTGGTGACTGTTCTAACAATGACTGCTTTCTCTGGAATTGGAGCCTCACTAGTCATTTGAAATGCTGATAATCATTCACTGGAAATTTTAACATTGCATCTATCAATAAAACCAAAGGAATTACCATGAGATTATTTAAATAAAAATTCAAGTGTTGACTTTTAAATGATTTCAAAGATATGTTTTAAAGTTAAGATAGATTTTATAATCCACATTTTAGCTATCTTTTTTTAGTAGTATTAAATCTCTTAGTGTTTTCAACAGATCATTATTAAGAATTTTAATCAGCTATTATGAATAACTTCTTCAACTATTAAAAAGTCATACTTGCTGATGAAAGCACAATTTTTCTCATTAAACATTTAAGAGTATTTTATTCAAAAACTTGCAACAAACTAAATATTTAATATATGCATATTTCTTAAAACTAGATTAGTCTCACTAGAAAATAAAATGAATCTTTCTCCAAGGCTCTTTAAATAAAAGTTTCCAAATCCAGTATACTCCACTGTGCCAAGTAAACTTTAGTATTTTCTAAAAGGCTTTGAGAAACCCTCACCTAGAGACTTGGTGAAGGCTCTTGGTCTCTGAGCTTTGGATATACGATCATTGAAAGCTGTGTAACCCCTGGCTGGAGTGATGATTCGCAGAACACAGCCAACCTACATTGGGGTAACAGTGAGAGTCACTTATATGGTGCATGCTGTATTCTGATAAAGCACATCTGAGTTATAGATATATAGAAATATATAAATAAGCCCTGGCTGGTGTAGCTTAGTGGATTAAGCGCGGGCCTGTGAACCAAGAGATCACGGTTCGATTCCCAGTCAGGGCACATGCCTGGGTTGCAGGCCAGTTCCCAGCAGGGAATGCACAGGAAGCAACCATACATTGATATTTCTCTCCCTCTCTCCTTCCCTTCCCCTCTGAAGATAAATAAATAAAACCTTAAATAGATAAACAGATAGATTGATGGATAGATGCTGAAAGAAAAGAAAGAAAGAAAGAAAGCAAGAAAGAAAGAAAGAAAGAAAGAAAGAAAGAAAGAAAGAAAGAAAGAAAGAAAGAAAGAAAGAAAGGCATTCTCAATGAACATTCAAGTGTCACAAGTTCAACCCAACTAGCATCTTTTGCCCCTTGTTGGAATCTATGAGCCAGTTATTTTATTTAACTCTATTTTTTACTGCTGCCGGCCTTTAGCTAATTATATTGAGTTACCCTCAGCAGCCAAAGACTCCACATAACCCAAGGCCCAAATAATGGCTCTCTAGTTCAAAGAATGGGAGAGAGAGAAAAGGAAAAAATATGAAAGGAGCTCAGAGTGTCCTTCTAGTAGCACAGCTCACTCCATCCTTCACTAGTAGAGAAAAATGGAGGTCTCTGTGAGAAGTTCTATTCCTAAAAGAAGTAATTGCATTTGCAGACATTCCTCCTGGTCGTATAGGGTGCATGAGAATACAGAAATCCAACCATAGAAACAATGATTATCAAACAGTTATTAAGTACCTGTCAAACCATCACGTAAATTAATTGAGGCTCAGATGCCAATTGCTGTTATCTTCCAGAAACAATTAAGTATAGAGTGAACTATCAATGACATGATGTTTTAACTAAAAGCAAGAACTTAACAAAAATATTTAGCCATCTTTATTTGTTGGTAGCAGAGAGATTTATAGTAAGTGATATCTATACTATAATTTTCCAATAGTATGATGTAAAGGTTGCCTTTTTATATACTGTATTTTCATTACAGGCCATTCACTTTCTGTGGTGTTTTGAGACTACGTGTGTCCTGCATTTATATGACTGTGTTGGTATAATTTTTAGATGGCAGGTTTTTGGTTTATTATGTTATTATTGTTTAGTTTTGTAGATTTACAAATTGACTTAAAGTATACTTGCATTAAAAATCAGGTAAATATTAATTATGTAAGATTATTATTTATGGTGTGATTCTGGAATGCTTTAAAATGTGTAGATAGACCATAGAGAATGTTATCTAGTTTAATATTATTTCAGAAAGTGAATCAACTCTCAAGTTCATCTCTCAGATAAGTTTATTAAGCTTCGAATAGTCTTAAAAAAAGATCATTATGAAGGAATTATCAGTCCCAAGAGCAAGTAAAGTGTTTGCTAGTATCAACACCAATTCTGTTTACAATTACTCTGCACGACAGCCTAGAGCTAATGGAAGATGGAAGGCCAAGGCACTTTATTATTTTAAAGGTTGTGGATGATGCCCGTACATGTAAAGAAATGGTGGGAATGTGTGAAAACAAAACTGGATTCCATAATGCAATCAATATTGCTTTTTCAATGAGCATCATTTTGGACCATTCCAATCTTTGATTTTCTCTTTTGGGCAAAGAAGTTTGAAGTTGGCAGCATTTAAAAAATCATACCAATTCATAGTGTTTTTTGAATTCTAAAATAAATATGCCTAGAAGAAAAAAGAAGTGTAAATAAGAAAATATCAATACAATTTAAAAATTAATCTATTTACTTTATCTAATGCCAATACTCACTGCCATTGGGTGTATCATTATTGTGATTTTGAAAAGCAAGAAGTCTATAAAGATCACTTACGTGAAACATTATTTGCAAAAATCATTTTAATTATCCTCAAACAAAATATGAAGGAGTAACTTGGGCCACATAAAAAAGAACAGCTTAGTTAATGTAATTAATATATACTTTGAAGATAATTAAATTCTAATGATTTTTTCCATTCTAGAGCAAAGCCCACCCTAGAAAACTTTGCCCAATTTATTCAATTTATTTTGCACTTTCCCTTCTTTTGAGACTTTTTACTTATTAAATCTCATTGCAAATGTCCATAAGTATCATGAAGACATGATGATGAATCACACATAGAAATGAGACTAACTGATTAGAAAAGAGAACCATAGAAAATACCTTTGTTCTGTAGCTCTTCAGTTTACCTTACCCCAAACACCCAGTTTACCTATTATGGCAAACTTGACATGGAAAGGTCTCAGCAGATGTGCTGGCAAAGATCAGTATTTAGGAACTCAGGGAATTAGGAGCAATATATTCCATATACAAACACAGCCAGAAATCACACCAAACCAACATTTTGGGGGGTAGGATTACAGAAAAGAGTATAAATTCAGCAACTCAATGTCCATCTAGTCAAAAAATAATCCATTGGTCTAGGAAGTTTTACACAGAGACAATTTAAATGAAATGTAATATGTTATTATTAGTGTAATTTAAAATTGATTTTTTGCACATCAAAGGCAAAAGTAGACAACTAATGTTGATTTTGTGTCTAGAAGTTACTCCTGTTTACAATTCTTCCTTATTAGATTTTTTTGCTCATTCTATTCTCTTTCTTCTCATCTTCATCTTTTTTCATCCCTTTTTCTTCTTTTTTAAACATTTAAATCTAATTCGAGAGAAAAAGAAGTATGTGAGACCTATAGGGAGTGCCTAGAAGAATATGGCTTCAAAATTTTGACTAAGTGCCAATGTTCTATTAATGTGTAATTTAAAAAGAAGAGAGAAAAATCTGGATGAATAATTAGAATTAGCCAGAAAAAGTATCTTATCCTCCACCCATCTCTCTCTCTTTCTCTCGTATCCATCCTTCTACCTACTTTTTATCTGTATTTTATCTACTACTGACTAGAGGCTTTTTTGTGAAGAATTGGATAACAACTGTCCCACCCCTAAATTTGAAAAGAATTATTTAGATTACATTACATTTAGGAAATATCATTTTAATGCAGTCATCATCTAAAACAAAAGAAGACAAAACAGTCTAGTCTGTTCTTATTTCACAGATAAAGGCAGTGAAATTCAGAGAGAATACACATCTTTCCCAAACACTTTGTATCTTAGTGGCATATCAAGGACTACAACCCAGGTTTCCCACCATCACCTGACCGTACTCATTGCCAAACTACACTTTTGAGGAAAGCATGCTCAGTTCATTCTCATATGTTAGTACCAGGTCATAGAAGCATTTTAATGAATATTAAAAATATTTTAATATTTAATATTCATTAAAATATTAAGCATATTTTAATCTTTTAATCCTCCACTATGGGTTCAAATTAACAATCCCAATTAAAACTATTTATCTTCAAAAATCTATTTATTCTTCTTTTTCCTTACTCTTATTTTGATTAATTACAAGGTTATCACTCCAAATTTTCTAAGCAAGAACATTAGGAATCATTTAAGACCAGCTATTGTTTTTAAATTGAGATGACAGGTGATTTTGATGGTCTTGTGACAACCTGGATGGGTCAAAAGTCCACAGTTATCTGATGCAACATTAACCTAGAATGGCTGGAAAGATATTTTGTAGATGAAACTGAAATTAATAATCAGATGACTTCGATAAGAGAGATTGTCCTAGGTAATGTACAGCTTTAGTCAAGGCTGAGAGTTCCCGTTGCTCCTTCCTAACCCCCTGCCATAGGGAATTGTATAAACCTTTTTTTTTTGCAGTAGGTGTAAACATAGACATACATATAGAAAAAGATGAGAGATACAGAGAAAGAGATATATCTCCTACTGATTTTGCTTCTCTGGTTGAACCTTGATTGATAAATTGAGTTTGAATTTCAGAGAGTCTGAGAAAAATACCTAAAATTCTATGTAAAATTAGCATGTGCCAAAATGTGACTGTGTAATGGAGAGAGGAAAGGTTTTATAACCACTTATGTAGATTCTTCCTGTTTATTTAATTTGACCATAAGGTACTTTCATGTCAAGCTTCTTATGATCACTTTAATTCATCCCTTCACTTATTTCTTACTGATGCTGTCTTATTTTATGCTCTCCAAATTCTTTCTTGAATGATTGTAATGGTCTTGTTACTCGGTTCTCTGATTCCGGTTTCTTCTTCCTTGCAAATACCACTCTGCACATCGGTGCTAAAAATATGTTTGTAAAACTGAGTCTCAACCAGTCAGGTGTTCTCTATTACTCCTTAAATATGAGAACAAGAATCTCCAAAACCTGACACTTCCAATTTTCTCATTTCTGTTATGTAAATTTTCTATATAGTCTGGGCATCCTGCTTCTCTATGCTCAATAATTAATCTGAAACTTTATATATATATGAATATATATGAATATATAGATATATACTTATTTCCTCTGCCAGAAAGTTCACTTTTCTTTTTCAATTTGTCTGAAAAGTTTTTATTCCTTTGACAATCAAGAAAAATAGGAACTCTTTAGGAAGTTCCCTATCCTGTCTCTATGCACAATTGAAAACATCTTTCTCTCTGAGTCAATGTATACTTAATTGTATCTTACCAATTAGTCTCCAACTATCATCTCTCTATCATACCCTAGGACACTGCCTGGTACATGGTAATTAATAAATATTTGTTGGATGTTAGATGAATATATTTTATTTTCTCACAGTTTTTCTTATGTTTTTCATCAATCTTTATAACTTTATAGAAAATTTGCTTTTATTTTTAATTTCATCATGTATTTGATTCAGAAATGTTTAGCATCTTTCTACTACATACATTTTGAAGTTTTTTTAAAAATAATGCATGTTATTCTGAAGTTCCACTTAAAGGAATTGCATACAATGCATTAGATGACAATCCACTTAGGCAGACGTGTCTGACCATGACGGTCTCTTGTTACCTCTTTAAGATTACCATCTAATTTTTATCATTTTATACAAGTTTTTTCTATGAGATAAAGTACATATAAACTTTTGATAAACGTATTATTATAAGTGTTGCTCTAGAATCTCACATATTTTATTTTTATTCTTGCAAAAATCAGGAAAATGTACCTCTTTGATGCATATACTTCAATTATATCTGTAAATTGATAAATGTTATTGCTTGTTTTTTCATCAGGCACAAAATAATTAATTTTTAGCCTATATTTGATGGCAGGGTGTTTATTTTTTTCTTCTCAAAAGTTATGACTACTGGATAATTTCCACTTGGCCTTCTGATTTTTGGTTGTTTTCTTTTTTAGTGTATGTTTTATGAGCTACATATCAACTTATTTCAAAATGGCCTTCAGCCAGGGCAAAAATCAATGAAACTTTCTTCCTTAACATTTAAGTGGTTGCTTGTTCCTGCAATGCCATCTTGAGTCCTTTCAACTGAGTGTGTTGAGATATAAATGAAAAATTCATTTCTGAAAATATTTTCAACTTTTCAACTTTGTATTTTGAAATGACAACTTCTAATATCTAAATTCAACTCAATTATTACATTGTATAGCATAGCCATTTCTGTAGCAATCTGAAAATGAATGTATTCCCTGTCAATGAGAGCAAAATCACATTTCACCTCTGAGTCATATTTAATTTGGGCATAAATCCTGGCTCCGATATTTAGTCAACAATATTGAAAAGTTTACACTTCACCTTTTTGAGGGTCATATTTCTCACATCTAAAATGGGGATAATATTAATATCACCTTTAAGGACACTGTGGGGTTTCTATTAAACAGTGTAGTCAGGACTGGCACATAGTAATTGACCAATAAAAATTGTGTTATAATTCCTATCAAATTATTATTATTTAAACAATAACTTCTCCTTGCTTTTAAAATACTTTAAAAGTGAATTCACTTACTCATTTACCTTACTGAGTGTATATATGTTTTACACGTGCTTCCGGCACTTCTAACTCTGGTGATAAAGCAGCACTCACACACTTGCTTTTTTAACACTCACTTTTTCCTAGAAAAAACTACATTCAGCCACGGGATTCATTAAGAATGAATTTCAAAGAAATTTCTGATGATAGAAATACTATACCTAAACAGTGCATATTATATTTCCAGGCATTATTCCTAATATCTACATACATTAATCCATTTAATCCTCACAAGACTATCACATTTATACTCATATTATACTTTAAGGTGAGAAATATGAGGCAATGAAGGTGAAATAACTTAACCATTGTGTCAAAGTCAGTATGTAGTAAAATTTGGGGACCCCTTATAGTCTGGTTACAGAATGTTACTCTTAATTACTAAGTAATTTTGCCTCACTGAGAAAAAAAGGAACCAAAGAAAGAGCTCAGTATGTCAAAACTACTTGCATGCACCGCAGGCAAACTCATTCATAAACTTGCTCTATCCATCCAGTCACAAAAGTGTTATGTGGAGTATCAGCTAGGGCCGTATGTTGCTCTCTAGTTCTCATCCATATTTACAACAAATTGAAAGTTTTAAATATTAAACCAAGAAATGTTTGTTTTTTAACCATTTTCAGTGAATCCTATAGCAATTGCACTAAAATTCTATGTGAAACTTATTCAGTGCTTAAGTTCATAAACATAGGTCATGACTATTACAATTTTAAAAACTCATCGCAGTACGTGACCATCTGTGTGTTTGTACAAGTGGAGTAGGTTTGAGAGTGTTTATTTCTCTTTTCTAATGGGCTTTGGTGGTCTTCCTTTCAGTTGATTATGCATTACAAAGTTAAATGTATTAGTTCTGTTTCATTTTAGCTTCAGAAATTTCAAAACTTAAGTTTTATTATCTTTGCCATAATAGCTTTGCTGTAACAGAAGTGTACTTTCTTGATTCCTGGAATACAGGGTACAATTATCAGTGTGAAACTATTTCAGAAGGTGAACAAATATAGTTATGGAATAGATCACTTCTTCCTTCTCCCTTGAGTTGTTTCAGAAGGGATAAACATTTTTTGTCTTTGCAATTCCCACCCAAGGGCCATGTTGTTAATGTAAAGGGCCAGAGACCAGAACAGTCATTTGATATATTCCCTTAGTAGGATGGCTAGCTGAAAAGAAAACGATTCTACATCCTTTGTAGCCCCTTCTACACCCACCACATATTTATAAAGAGGTAAAAAAATTAAATCTGTCAGGTAATCAGAGATCGAGAGAAGAACACTCATTTGGCTTTCATGGACTAGTCAGGGGGCTACAGTATTCTAACTAATTTTTGTATTGTGCAGAATTAAAAACTGCCTCTACCTTAGATTTCTTTAATTAATTGGCAATTGTTTTTAAGGTTTATGCTTCCTTAGACACACAATTCAGAATGGAAGAGTGATGAGAGAACAGATTACCATAAACCTACTCTCTAATACCTAATAACATTTAGAGATTATATTGAAGAATGAGAAAGCAGGAGAAAGGAAATCAGATTGATGAACAGTAAAGATGAGGGCTCTAAAGTTTAGATTTATGTATCAGACATGTCATATATGTTGCCTTATAAATTCTTATAGTAACTATGAGAAACTCATTTACAATGATCAGATCTAGATTTTTAAACAGTTAGTGAGCAGCAAAAAATAGTAATTGAACCTGAACCTGTCTTAATCCAATGCTGTATTCTTTCCAATACTCATGTTTCAATGAGAAAGTCAAATATCTCTAGTTTCATTCCCAAGCCCAAATGTAACCACGGAACAATGTCCAGGATACTGTTAATATAAAACTTCGTGCGGCACTCAAAGGAGGTGACTCCACAGTTCACTCCAACAACTTAGGACCCAGAGAAGAGGGCCAGTTCCGCCTACTTCCTGGGACTGGAAAGAGTGTTTCGTAGGCAGTCAACCTTTACTATTCAAAGAGAACAAGAAGAATCTTTACCTCAGTTTCCAAGGCTTTCGAATCATAGTCATGTCTTTAATTCCATGTCCTGGAGCTCTATTTGCAAAAAAAAAAAAAGCCATATCTGGTCTCCTGGATCTAAAAAAGGAATCTCCAATGCACACTGGCACTGAGTATCTATGAGCCCCCTGCAAAAGATATTTGGAGTCACAGAATTTTAGAAACTGCCAAAGGATTAAGTCTGACTCCCTCATTGACTAATGGGGACATTTTAAAATGCTTTTCTCACCTAAAAAGACTAAAAACATGAGAATTGGGATCAGAATTCAACCATGGAATCCAGACCTGCTCTAAATCCCATAGATTTTCTTATCCCGTAAGTAAACATATTATTTTACCTAACAGTTTTTATTTGTGAAATAATTGATTAATTTTAATTTAATATTTTGCATTATATATAAAGAATAAAAATACTTACCTTTTGTAAGTATTTGGTTAATTATAATGCAAATGTCTAATTTACAAATGATATTACAAATAACTTGGAACAAAACTTAGATACCCTAAGAACAAGTTTTTAGGCTTGTCTTTAATCTGGGTCAAACTAATTTATATTTGATTATTCAAAGACAGAAAGAATGTGATCACCAACCGCAAATGGAAAAAACAAAAAAGGATGCTAATATAGTAGAAAGCAATGGCATTTAACATAAAATCTCCATTTTTCATTGTTAGTCACGCTAACCAATTAAAATACAAATATCCATGGATGACTTAAGTTTTACATAAAACACTTAAAATATTAGTTTAACATTACTAATATTTCACCTCCTTAATTATTTTCTTTCTATAGTTAAGTAAAGCACTAAGTGTCCAAGCAGACTTTTAGGACACAAATGGAACATTTCATGATTTGTAGCATAGTGAGCCTCCTTTGAAGCCTGAAGCTGGCTCTTATGTTGAATATCCCATCGTGAACACCATGTTAGTGAACACCGTGGTGGAACCTCAGTTCTTTTGTTCGTGTTTGTGTTGTTCATATTCATATAAGGAACCAGTTTCCGTTATGTTACTCTCACATCCTTAGCATTTAACACAGTGTCTTGCATATAATAACTATTCAACAAATATGTTAAAATAACAAATGATATATAGGGATAATTATGAAAGACTACGCAGAAATACTATAAAATTTTGATTCATTAAACATTATATTCTAATACTAGTCTGAAAAATGATGATTTATAATGGAATTTTAAAAAATATTTTCATCTGAGGTCTGTGAATCTCTTAGGAAACAAGTAAAATGATAGTTAAAGCCTTTCACAAAATGTTTATACTCGACAAAGGATGAAGATACATTTTGGTGAACAGCGGATGACTTCAGCACTTTCTGAAAGAAAACAGTATTGTTTGGAAGAAAAAGAAAACATTGACTTTAGTTAATGAATGTTTTTCAGCTTTTTGCAACACAGGATTCTTGATATGTGGAATTTTTTTTATAGCAACAAATGGGTTGAACGTGGCCTTGAGAATGCCATATTCAGCCTTCTTTCTGTTGCCAGCACTCTGTAAATGCAACCTAGTGTCTGCTGCTGCTATTGCTTCAACTCAGCATCCACGCCCTGGAGTGGTGTAGCTCAGCCATGACTGACACTGAGTGGCCAGACAGGCAAGGTCGTAGAGGTGCTGGGACCAGAACCAATTTTGTAGACCAATACCAGTGAGTGCTGATGTTCTGATTCCTCTCCTTGACCAATTTTGGTAGAAGTGTTAATAAGCAATAAACATGGCCAAAAATCAAACAAATTCAACATAACCTAAAGTAGGATGAAAATATTGCTTGGGGTATTATTACTATTGTTGTTGTTGTTATTATTATTATTATTATTATTATTTTGAATCACATAGAGTAGGTCAAATACCTATTGCTTCAGCAACCTTTGCCCTGGGATCTATGTAAATAGGGACAAGTTGGGTGAGTGTGGCATGGCTTTTTCAATGAGTCTTCTGACTGGGCAATTTATGTGTCGTTACACCTTCTGTACTTTTACACAGTCTGATGGCCTCCTGATAGTTTTTCAGATTTAGGAAATATTTTCTGCCTGGATAATGACTTCATTTTTTAATTCTAATGACACAAATTTCATTCACTTATTCTTTACACATGAGTATATCTAGTTGTTTATTCATTGTTTTCTTAAGATGTTCTAATGTCAGACTATGTTTTTTCTGTGTGTGTTCTCTATATTTTCATTACGAATTAGTAAAATATACTATTGTTAGTTAGTTAACTCTACTAGGTACTTGATAGTAGAACCCCCAAATCACAATGTTTTAAGCATGATAGAAAGGTATTCTTCACATATGCAATCCAAGATAATTCTAGATTGGTTGATGTGTGACTTTCATCCAATTTATTATTTAGATACCCAGGTGGTAGATGCTGTGCCTCCTTCAACACATGGCTTCTAATCCCACCCCAGCTTTGATGTCCAGCCAGTAGAAAGGAAAAAATGGAAAGAGCCACCAGAATCTTTCACAGAAGAGGAGGTGGAGCTAGGGTGAGGGGTGGGGTTTGTGAATGAGGAAGAACCAGACCTGGAAAGACGCATATTGTGCTGTTCACATTTTATCAACTGTAATGTGGCCAGACCTAAGCAGACTGAGATCTGGGAAAATGTGGTCTAGCCCTGTGCCCAGGAGAAAACACGTGGTGAGCAGCTGGCTGTCGCTGGCACACAGCAAGCACAAGAAGTGGGGTAGAATGCTGTGGAATGCTGAGGATTTACCACAGTCTGATTTCATCTCTATCTTATAAACCATTGTGTCGTATTTTATTAACTTTTATTATTATTTTTAGACAAAATCTCTCAGAAGTTGTTGTTTGTTTTTCTTTACCTACAACCAAAGTGTTTCCTTTAGGTAAAATGTTTATGCACATAACATAAAAGAAGGATTTTGTTTTTCACCATGTTCTTAATGGTTAATTAATAATAATGCAAAGCGTTCCCGGTGGCATGTTTGTGGACCGGGGTCTGCTTTATCATACTTTTGAAGAAATCAATGAATGAACTAAAGAGATGTTTCTACTGTGCCAGTGGCCTCATAAATCTGTGTAGTTGACACAGCCATTTACAGAGTCTGGCCAATTGAAAACACATTATCTGCATTTCTTTCATGTTGCTTCCCCTCCATTTCCAGTTTAGCACTTCAGAAGCTCATTTTTTCCACACATAATTGCAATTTTATGAGAAATTCACCAATGAAAGTTATTATGCATTCAGAAGAATACTTCAGAGCCTATTTACAAACCAGGCAGAAAGTATGTAAATTTCATGCATGGAAAAGCATAAATAAAATTCATTTTTAATCATGTAATTGTACTGTCATTTGTTTCCATGTAATTGGTGAGGAATTACATTTCTATTCACACTGTAGGTCCACTTCTGGAATAAAGCAAATGTAGTGTAAAAATGTCAGTAGCATAGTTTTGAATTATTGCTTTTAAGTGTTAAACTTTTTTGGTGTTTGATCAAGTGTAAGAACTATCTCCTAGAATAACATTGATGTGAAGGGATTAATTAAACAAATAAAATACTGAGATAGTTCCTTCATATAATGTCCCTGAAATAGGAACTTATGAAAAATATAAAGTTATTCCATAGTTATTGTGTTCTTTAACCTTGTGAGTGAAAGTGTTTCTGTTCTGTGTGTGGAGAGGTGAGGGGAATGAGTGTCCCTATGCATGTTCTGTGTTAGAGAGGCTGAAAAAGTCAGTTAACTTACTACAAACACTATCATGTTGTAAATTAGTTAGTTTTCCAAGCCACAGATTCCTTAATTCTAAAGAGATGAGAAAAGTAGTATAAAGGTCACGAGGTTAAAAAATTAATTTAAAAAAGACTGTAAGTAAAGTCAAGCCCACTTCCTGGCGCATTGTAAGTTTTCTATAACTATTGCTTCCTTTCGCTTTTTCATTATCAACACTCAAACCTATATAGGCAGAACAAGAGCTGGATCTGAACTTGAATTTCAGGATTCCTTAGCTGGTATACTTCTGTTTTGTAATAAGCAACTATTATTTTAGAAAGTTCAAAATAGGTTAGTACACCTGATTACATGTGTTTGCATGGTGCAGCTCTATTCAAAATGATCCCCAACCAACATGGCAAAAAAGAAAAAGAAAACAGACAGACAGACAGACATCAAGACAACAACAAGAGTGAACAGTTCAAAGAGAATTGGCCGCAAAAACAGTGCTGTGTCAAAAGGTAGAGATGTCACTTCATATATGGAATAAAGGTATTCTTCTCTTTGTTGTGCTTTTACAAAAATGATCTCAACATCCACAGTACTTGGTATTTTCAAGGAAAGTGTCTCATTTCCATTAACAAGGAAACCTCCTAATTCACAAATATACTCACCGGGTGATGTGCGTTAATAGCACTCTTAGCAACCGGTAATGTGGTGCAGTTAATGCATCTCAGCTTGAATTAACTTTACCACAAGCCATTGTTTCCTTTTTATTCAGCACAGAGGCCTGTGGAAAAATCTCTTAGAATCTCACAAGGGGATTTCAATTAACATTACTCACTACTGTACAGCAACATAAAAAAGGAGGCTATTTTAACCTTTCTCGAGGTTCCTGCTGATCAATTCAATGCTTTCTATTAGTTTAACTCCGGTTACCATAAACTCATCTTCATTGTTCTGAAAATACGTTTTCACTTTTGGTGTGGAATGTGCCTGCCAATGGGAAGCCAGGATAGGCTATAGAGACGAAAACATTCCTGAATATAGTGTGTAGGTTTGTCCGTACGGTAACATTGCTTAACACGGCGTATTCTAAACCCAGGAGCTTCCATGAATAGTATTGACCTTCTGAGTCCCATTGCTGTTCTTTTGTCCCTGTGCACCCCAATTAGATAGTCCTGTAGTTGGAGTGCCCTTCACCTGGCAAATCCTAAATTTCTGTTATTAAAATGTAGTAAGAACTTCAGTTACCAGGAAATGTTAATGTTGATTTACCTGAACTCACAAATTATTTATCCTCTCTGAAATAAAATGCTATAGTCAAGAAAAATAGTTTATAGGTTCTGAAAGGCTAATGTGTCTTTGCTACCGTTCTCCCTCGGTGCCTGTGTTCCGTCACACAGTGTGCACTGTCCAATTATTCCTCAAATAGTGTTTTTTCTCACCCCCAAGGTCACCACGCAACTCCAAGAGGACCGACCTGCAACTGGTCTCTCAGCAAACATCCTAGCACTGTACAATTTCTCCCTTGCACTAAAGCCAAAGTTTCTTAAACTCAAATCTCCTCATGACATTTGCTGTATTAAAATATTTCCATGGCCTTTCAAAGACCGTAGGATTAAAGACCAATACCCTTGCAGACAACCTTGCATAGCTCCGCTCTTAAATCTCTTGAGTGTCAGATGCCTCACCCTGCCCTTCGATCTCTGGACTCCAATCGCATTAACTTCTCAGTTTACTGACTATGCCAAGCCTTAATAAATAAACATGCTGTTTGTTAGTTTGATTGTTTCATTAAAATACATACAGAAAACAAGTACTAAGATGATTTAATCTTCACCTGCTGTCACATTGTGCATTATATAAATAAATATCAATTTAACGAATGAAGAGAACAGAGAAGACACTTTTGACTGATGCTTTCCACTGGTCCAGAGGATTGGAAAAGATTTAAATCCAGTTCACCAACATTTATATATCTCATCAACAAATTCCTAGATTTGAATTAGTTTTGCAATGTTAATTCAGCACATTATGAACAGTGGGAAGAGAGCACAGGCCCACAAAGTGCTTATACTGTACTCAGAAAGACAACAATGAGATGGTTTAAACTGTACAACAGAAAAAAAGCTCCTAGTCATCTACGCCCTTTTACTGTTTTGTATTAATAAATACGTTTCACCTCAGAATGCCAATGTCAGGTGAGCAGATTGCACTATGTACCATAATACTTTAATATTGACAGTTTAGCTCTTCATATTTAAGAACACTTTCTATAAGGCAAAACACATTTTCATTGGTATAATCTGTATCATATATATATTACTCTATAATTATTAATGAAGTCAAATTGAATCAGTGTCTTTGTGACACATATGTGATATACTCATCTAGATCTTGTATACTTCAAGTATACAACTGTTTTACTTTAACCAGACTGAATCCATGCACTGAATTATTGTTTTATATGTAATCTGTCATTATGTCATATGTGTATGTAGGGGTCCATACACATATCCATTTACTTGTTATTTCACATGTCAACTGTAGCTATGTTACATGTACATGTAGGGACTGTAGTCTCTGAACACTAGTTGGCCTGAAAGGCTTGCTAAATGATCAAGGGCATAGTAGGAAAACTAAATTGGGGCTGAACAGCTTGAATTCCAGTTTGTATGCCAGAAATTTCTAGGTGGTGGCTTTCTACAGTCACTTGAAATTTTGAACTTCAAGGTTCTTATATTTACTATAGAGAAAGCAACACTTGCTTTGACTAACAGGTGATTATGAATGTGACATGATTTAAAAAGGTAATCTTTCTCAATGATCACCTTAAAGACCATTGGTCCAAGAAGAAGATCCTGAAGAAGATGCCTATGGCCAAATATGTTCAGAAAATCTTTTATTATCTAAACTGTCATGATAAATACACAAAGTAACTTAGAGGTCTGTCCAGAAAAAGTCCAGCCATTGTTAATATAACAAGAATGGCTTGCGAGACATTGATGTAACCTGACAGCCAAGGAGAGTGGACTGGAATGCGCATGCGTGAACAATGACAACTTCACTGTACTCGTCAGTGGGGGCAGTAGACACTGGTGAGTGAGCATGTGTACTGTGTGGCTGTCACATTCAAAATGACTGAGCAAAGAAAGCAACAAACCTGCATCAAGTTTTGAATTAAGCTTGAATATTCCTCCATGAAAACTATTTAGATGATTCAGAAAGTCACAGCTATGGGCAACTGGTGATTGGCAGCTTCATCACAACAAAGCTCCCCCTCATGCATCACATGTTATGTAGAGATTTTTGCTGAAACATCAAATCACCAGGTGACTCAGCTTCCCCTACAGCCCAGAATTGGTGCCTTATGACTTCTGGCTTTTCCCAAAATTAAAATCACCTTTGAAAGGGAAGAGATTTCAGACTGTCAGTGGGATTCAGGAAAATATAATGAGGCAGCTGATGGTGACTGGGAGAACTGTGTGAGGTCCCAAGGTGCCTACTTTGAAGGGGACTGAGGTATCATTACTCTATATACAATGTTTCTTGTATTTTGACTCTTCTTCAATAAATGTCTCTGTTTTTCATAGTACATGGCTGGATACCTTCTGGACAGACCTCATAAGTAGTTACGTATGCTAGGATCTCTGTACTATAAAATGTAGAAAACCTAATTTAAATTTATCTAAACAACAGAGAAAATGCAATGTACTCACTTAGGTATATCTTACTCCACAAATACAGCTGTCTTCAGATGAGTCTTGATTCAGCAGGTTCAATGCCTTACATTTGACTGTTTGTATTATTAGCTTTATTTTCATGTTTAATAATATTATCACATTGGTGACTCCAGACTCTATACTAATATTGGCAATCTTCTCTGCGTGCTATAATCTCACATCTTAAAGAAAGATTTATATTGTCTTCAGCATTATGTGCACAATTCATAGTTTTCTCTTCATAGGTCCAGCTTAAGTTACACACTTATCCGAATGTATTTAACCACTGCAGGCGGGGGCACCAGGTACATTGGTTGCCTTAGTCCTGTGTTAATATCCCATACTATGTATACATCTCTAGAGAAATACTAACTCAGTATTAAGTGGCATATATATTATTTAATTGGAATATTCATAAAAATACCCTATGATAAACTGGAAATTGTATTGTTTTATCATTCCTTAATGATCAGTATTACTGTTATGTCTTATATATTAAAATGTGACATGATTATGATATTTAGAAGAATAAAAAGGTTATTGTAAGTCAATCTCTTAAAACAAAAATAAAAGGAGAGAGACTATTTTTTTTGATTGCAGGCAAAATTAGAGAGAGTGAGAGAGACAGAAAGAGAGAAAGGAAGAAAAACGAAAAAAGAGTAAATACTATGTCTCATTAGTGGTATAAAAAATAAGGAGAGAAAGAGTAACAAGGTTTTCAGTATGCGTTTAATGTACATTTTTATCTATTTACACTTTTCTTTTGAGAGAGAATATAAACATGTAAAGTCATTTCAAAATATTTGACTTGACGTTTTATTTCTGCTTTGTGCTAGTCATGCATTCTATAAATATTTGCTGAGCTTTTACAATATGCCAAATGCTTAGTGAGTCTGGGGTTAAAATACTAATGTAACAATATTAAATAATATTATATATCCAATAATATCTGTTGAGTGAAAAATGAAACGTATTGATGTAGTATGCACAGTTATCATAGGAGTTCAGCTCAACAAATCTATTTTTGAGTACATAGTACGTCCCCCAGATCAAACAGAAGGTGTACTGTGTAGTTACCAACTTATCCCTCTCCCATATGGCATGCTGTTAAGCTGCCAGGAGTGAGTACCAGAGACATACTGCAAGATGAAGGGGCTTCCCTTCTGATTTCAGTGTGGTGCTCTCAGCAGACTCTTTGAAGGAAGCCAGTGCCCAGGTCGTACATCATGGATGGACCTGGACAGCATTATACTGAGTGAAATAAGCCAGTCAGAGAAAGACAAGTACCAGATGATTTCACTCACAAGTGGAATCTAATGAAGAAACTGAACTAACAAAATTGAAACAGACTCATAGACACAGGGCAGACTGACAGCTGTCAGCAGGGAGAGGGCTGGGGGACTTGGTGAAAAAGGTGAAGGGATTAAGTAAAAGATGTGTGTCTTCTAAATCCTTGACCACAAAACAGCTCTCTTTCCTGGTGGCTTTGTTGCCCACTATTTCAGTACCAACTGTCATTTTCTTTGTTTACGCCTCATCTCTTTGTATACTTATGCCAACAAATGTTTATCAAAGACTGCCTATGCTCTAGGCAGTGAGATAGCTAGGGGATCACTAACTAAATATTAAGACATCATAGAAAGTTCTGAAGTTTTAGGAACATGACTTAAGCTCTTAAACTTCTTATATCTATAAAACCAGAGGTCATTAGTACACATGAGATTAGGAAAGTAATCGTGAGTGGGGTACATTTCCTATCACGAGTTGTCAGGACAGGATGCACTTGGAGTTTCAGTAGATATGGATGGAGATGGAAGACAATTATTTTACAGAAACCTGTTCTATGAAGGGTTAGTTTACAGCTAATATTGTGAAGAACATTCAGTTAATAATGCATGTTATATTACATACCTTAGATTTGTATTATTTACTCCAAGGCTAATTGGTAAAATCAATATATTAGAGAAAAAAGGATACTTTGTAGTAAGCAAAAAGAGACTGTGAATTCAGAGATAAAATATGAACAAAATGAATATCAAAAAGAGAGAGATCACTAAGAAGGGAGCATAGAGACCAGAAAATAAAGGGCAAAGGTGAAAAATATAAAATCTGCTTAGGTGACAACACTATTCCCTCACACTTTTCAAATTATGAGTAACTATAAACTTTGATTTTCCTATAATTTTCTAAAATTCTATTTTACTAATTACAGTTGTCCCAATATTTTCCCCTTTGCCCCTCTCCACCTAGTACCCCCACCCCCTCAGGTAATCCCCATATCATCATTTATGTCCATGGATCATGCATATAAGTTCTTTGACTACTCCATGTCCTAAACTGTACTTTTAATTCCCATGGTTACTCTGTAACTACCTATTCGTACTTCTTAGTCCCCTTACCTCTTCACCCATTCCCTCATACCCACCTCTCATCAGGCAACCATCAAAACACTATGGGTATCTCTGCTTCTGTCTCTGTTCTTCTTGTTTGCTTAGTTTGTTTTTTAGATTCAGTTGTTGATAGATATGTATTTGTTGCCATTTTATTGTTCATAATCTCAATCTTCTTTTTCTTAAATAAGTCCTTTAATATTTCATGTAATAATGATTTGATGATTATGAACTCCTTTAATTTTTTCTTGTCTGGGAAGCTCTTTATCTGCCCTTTGATTTTAAATAGTAGTTTTGTTGGGTAGAATAATCTTGGCTATAGGTCCCTGCTTTTCATGACTTTGAGTATTTCTTGCCAATCCCTTCTAGCCTGCGAACTTTCTTTTGAGAAATCAGTTGACAGTCTTATGAGAATTCCTCTGTTGGTAACTAACTGTTTTTCCCTTGCTTCTTTTAATATCCACTCTTTGTCTTTAACCTTTGGTATTTTAATTATGATGTGTTTTGGAGTGGGGCTCTTTGCATCCATCTTGCTTGGGGCTCTCTGTACTTCCTAGATTTACATATCTATTTCCTTCACCAAGTTAGGGAAAGTTTCTTTCATTATTTTGTCAGATAGATTTCCAATTTCTTACTCCTTGTCCTCTCTGTCTGGCATCCCTATGATGAACATGTTGGAATGCTTGAAGTTGTCCCAAAGGCTGCCTATACTATTTTCATTGGGGGGGGGGGGTTCTTTTTTCTTCTTCTTTTTTGTTCTGATTGCATTTTTTTTTGCTCCCCTATGTTCCAAATCATTGATTTGATTCTCAGCTTCATCCACTCTGCTGTTTTTCCCCGTAAATCGTTCCTTATTTCATTTAGTGAATTGTTCATTTCTGATTCGATCATTTTTATGCTATTGAGTTCCTCACATAGTTCCTTGAGCATCCTTTTAACCAGTGTTTTGAACTCTGCATCTGATAGATCACTTATTTCCTTTTTGTTTGGTTCTTTTTCTGGAGTTTAGATCTGTTTTTTCAATTGGGCTATGTTTCTTTTTCTGCTCATTTTGGCAGCTTCCCTGTGTTTGTTTCTATTTATTTGGTAGAGCAGCTATGACTCTGTCTTGGTAGTGTGGCCTAATGTAGTAGATGTCCTGTAGGGTCAGGCACAGCCTCCCCTATCACCCAAGGTATCAGCTGGGTAAATGGTGTGCAACCTTCCTGTGGGCTGAGTACACACTCCTCTTGTAGTTGATTCTTGGCTGGTAATGTTTGTGACCACTGACAACAAACGTCCACCTTCCATGGAGGATCAGCTGAGCAGGGGCAGGGTGGTGCTGCTGTGATGTGGTCTATAGCTGTGCACTGGGTGTGCCAGCTCTCAGGTTTCCTGTGTGGTGCAGGTAGGTCAAGGTCAGCACCCACCTGTGTTTTGCCTGGGGTCACTCTGCCTGCAATATCAGGCAATTTGAAATGGATGCTACTTGTGCTCGGCTTGGAGGTTCTGAGATGTGAATCTAGGCTGGCTGCTGCTGGTGCCAGGCCTGGGACTACTTAGTAAGAGGTTTGGGGCTTGAGAGTTCACGGAGGTTGGCTGTTGCTTGTTTGATAGGATTTAGGAAGTTGTGAAGTATGAATCAAGGACAACCATTCATATGGAAAAGTCTCTGTTAACAGTGTGGATGGGCCCTTAACTTGAGCAGGAAGAAGTCTCAGGGGATATCCAGGGCGGGGCAAACAGTGTTAGCCAGGCTGATGGAATGTCAGATATGGCACCCCTTGCTGGCTCTGTGGCTCTGTTGGAGGAAGGTTCAGAAAAAAAAGACAATGGCCTCTGTCTGCCTTTCATTCTGAGAGAAAGCTTTTCCCTAGCTCTCACCTTGATGCCAGACACTTCAATTTTTCCCTGAATGTCATTAGTGTCATTGAAGCTGCTGCCCTGGTGCTGGAGCTCAGAGGGAGTGAGTCTGAGTAAGTCCATGTGTGGGTTCTTTAAGAGAACTGCTTGGGACTCCAGAAGTTTCTTCCACCAACTCAATCCCCACTGGTTTTTGCAGCTGGAAGTTATGAGGAATTATCTTCTCCCTGAACTCCAAAGCCTGGTGTGGGGTTGGGACTCCTCACTTCCAAGATATCCCTCCCAAACTTTTATCCATAACACTTGGATGTAGGACCAGCCCATTCTGCCTCTCTACCTATTCTACCACTTTGGATGGATGTGGTTTCCTTAATTCCATTGTTGTCACACTTCCACTCAACTCCATTTCTATGGTTGAGCAATTGTTCTATAATTTAATTGTAATTTTGATGCCCCTATAACTTTAATTATATGTCAAATTGGAAGAACTTACTTTTTATTTTATATCAAGCTGATCATTTTTAGCATACAGCCTTTTGTGGGTGCTGTGCTGCCCAGAAACCACTTTCCTTTCTAAAGGATTTATTCCCTCAACTCTCGAGAAGGTTGTTGGCTGATAGATTTTAGTTGTGAATTTATGTGGGCATTGCCTCCCCTGAAAATGACCAACTCACTCAAAGACAAACTCTGTGCCCTGGGGTGTAAAGACAGACGTTCTTGTTTTAACTTGGGAAATCTCTGAAGGGTCATCTCAGCTTCAGTGTGTCCCAGGGGATCAGCTAAAGTCTTTGTTGTGACTGCATCCTAGGCCAACTTGTCTCCATGATGTGAGGCATTGAACCTGAGACTACACCTTAACAAAACTCCAACATAAGAATTTTCAGTTCTGAGTTGGTACCCTAGGAAACCTAATCTAGGACAATGGCTTACTTTTGCCACATTTTGTTATGTGGTATTCTCTGGATTACTTATGAACAAACAGTTTAGCTACTAGACCAAATTATGCTGAATATATTTTATCTCCATGTACAGAACCACACATATCCTTCCAGAAAGAACAGGTTCACTGTGCTGGAAGAATAAAATAATGAAAAATGTCTTGTAAGTTTTTGAAATATTGGCCAAGACTGAAAATAACTCAGCAAGGAAGAAAAAAAAGTGGTAAGATAGTGTATGGCCATCTAAACATTTTTGCACTGAGCAAGGATTACTTTAACACCATGTGCAGACTTGTACGCTTTTTTATTTTGTTCAAAAATACTTTTAATCACTTTTTGCATGCCGATTGAAGATCTACAAATGCTCCAGAAAGGATGAAATTAAAGCATTAAAAATCTGTGGATTTCTTTCTGTTGTGTAGAAAATAAAAAAAAAGTAAGCCAATTGACACACCCCACCTATTGCAAAGTAAGTTTATTTTTTGCTAATGAATAGAAGCATGGTGTTAGGTTGGAAATGACCTTTTATTTTATTTTTACTCTTAGTATCATGCATTGGTTAGATTTATCATTACCTTTGCAGTAATAAAACTTTGTCAAGTTTTCTAAAACTTTTAAATGTTCCAAACTACTAATAGTCAAGCAAAATCACAAAGACTATGCTTTAATCCAGTATCAAAAGTATTCACTTGGTTAGGACTTTCTGAATCGTGACTAATCATTAGATATCCTATGCCTGGCTTCCAAAACTCAACAAACAATTTACCATAAAAATAATCCAAAAAATTTTCAATGATAATAAGAAAAACTCATATACATATGTACAAGCATGAGTGAGATCAAGAAATATTCAGTTACAAAAGTGATATATGGTAATATATAGCTCCTTGTTCGTATTTAGTAGTGGTGTGGGACAGTAAGAATCATAAGTGATGTAACTTGTTCCCAACTCTAATCAGGTTATTCAGACAAGGATTAGATTAAAACATCTAATGTATGAAACCTCCCTTTTTAAAAATAATTCAAAAATAAAAACCTAAAAAGAATTAATGGTGAATTGCGCATGATTTCAGAATTGATAGGATGGAACGAAAAAGTGAATTACAATTCTGAAATAAGAGTATTATACATTTTCAGTTACACTATGAATTCTAGAGATTTAACAGCTAAATTAGGTTACATTCTGTATTGTTGCATGCTGACAATAAACCAGAGCTCTTTCAGAAAGGATTTGAATTGAGGATTTTATCTTAATTATGAAAGGGGACATCTAAGAAGTACTTTAAGCCTTCATGCAAAAGAACTTAAGAGCAAGCAGTTCAGATTCTGCTAAAGGTGATTAACTTGAATAAAATCCACTTTATTTAGGAGTACAAGCACCTAAAAGTGAAGAGGTAAGGAAGCAAGCATCATCTCCCTTTGAATATATAAAATGTTTAATCTATAAATGAGTTGGAAAAGCTTTTCAGGTTCTGTAGAAAAAAATTTACTTAAGGAAAGCTTAGTTAGTTGTCATATTAAGCAAAAACTATCTATAGTTCAAAGATGCTATTTTCACATGGTTGGGTAATCTAGTATAAGCTTCTTTGAGTTTCTGAACTACATTTTTGAAGTGTTTTGGCTGCTGATAATTTTTTCTTTTGAAAGGTAATCATACTGAATGTGGATATGCACAGCCACTACCACTTTTAATATTGATTTGTATTTAACATATAATAATGCTAAACAAGTATATGAGGCATATTGATGGATGACACAAATATTGAGCACCATTCTGCAGTAAACAACAAAAATTAGCATGATATTCGTTCGATTCTTTTAAAAAAACTGTCACATGTTATCATGAATATGATTGACTATATTTAAATTCTGTAAATCTAACATTTAACAAAACAAGATTACAGAGACTTTCATATGGACATTAAATAAGTTATAGGGGCTTATTTTAAAAGAAATTAAATGAATAATTCAGAAGAAAATGTTGTTTTCAATTGAGTGTAGTTTTAAATTTATTTATTGATGAGAGAGGGAGAGAGAGAGAAACATCAATTTTTTTGTTCCAGTTATTTATGCATTCATTGGTTGGTTCTTGCATGTGTACTGACTGGAGAGTGAACCTGTAACCTTGATGTACTGGGGCAATGCTCTAACCAACTTAACTCCCAGGCCAGTGCCCAACAGAGTGTAGCTTTTGACTTCATGAGGTGTCACTGAAACTTTTACATCTAAAATCAACGTGGCTTTCTAACTGTTTCTGTATGTTCATTTTTTAAAAAATATATTTTATTTATTTACATTGAGAGAGAGGAGAAGGGAGTGAGAAAGACAGGTAGAGAAACAGCAATGTGCCAGAGACACATTAATCAGTTGCCTCACACCCCCAGCTGGGGACCTGGCCTGAAACCCAGGCATATGCCCTGACCAGGAATCAAACCAGCAGCCTTTCTATTCACAGGCTGGCACTCAATCCACTGAGCCACACCAGCCAGAGACGTATGTTCATTTCTTACTGGAGAACCTAGCTATTTAGCATTTGAAATGTTGTAAGTAACAAGGCTAGGTGCTGGGGGTGTTATCCTGAATAAGGCAGAAACTACTTCTATTCTGTGAACAAATATAAATATAGTCTATTTGGGGAAGTTAAATTAACACCAAAGTGCATGGCTTAATGATGGATGTAATAATATATAATATGATGTGGACCAAATGACACACAGCAGGAACACCTAACCTAGCCTAAGAGAGTCCACAGAAGACATCCTAAAGGAAAAACATCAAAGTTACTTGAGTTAAAAGGGCTCAAACCGTTTTGGTTAAGAGAAATGTGTGGTGATGATAAAAATGATGTAAAATATATAATATGTCAAATGTGATTTTATTTTTGAATTATAAAACAATTTTAGTCTGTTCTTCTTGGTTGCAATAAAAGATGTAGTCTTAGAAACCCCATTAATTTAAACCACCAAAGTACCACTTAGAATGCCCTAACATGCATGAAATGACGCTCCGATGACTTGGAAGACACCACATATTTTCCAAAACCTGCTTCTAGGAAAAATATGTAGATCACAAAAATCAACAAATTAAAGCAAATTTGGATTAAGAAGCAAACCACAGAAAAGACTCTCTCTGAGTTATGGAAGCAGGATAAATGCAGTCACCTATTTTAACCTGATTTTTATCAAAGTTTTAAATGCAAGAGTAGGTGAGAAGTACGGAATGACATTAATGCTAAATAAATTTAGTGCAATAAATAATTCTAGTGTTTTCGAAATACATTCTTATCTCTGAAGAAGCTTTTTTCGTGAGCCCTAAGGGAGGTGTTAATTAATATTTCTCCAGTGCTGTGAGAGACACAAACTTCTCATTAGAGTTCTAAGAAAATAGTTTTTGTTATGCTTTAATGCTCCAATTTTTAATGTTTAATTGATTTCTTCAAAGGCATATACATTTAAAAATAATAAATTTTAACAGGTTTCACAGTTTTGGAGGAGTTTATATTATTCCATTAACAGAAATTAAACATACCCAAAAGCAACTTTGTGAGAGTACATGTGTTAATTGGCACGTTAGAGAATGCATTTTAGCCTGTGCTTCTCAGAGATATACGTAGCAAACCCCCTGAGGTTCCTAAATTCCAGTGTATCAGAAAGTGGGTCTATTGTAAGTATACCTGGCTAGACTTAAGCATCTTGAGGACTGGGAGCATGTCTTATTTCAGTTTTAAAACACCAGCACCTAGCAGAGTTTATATCTCCTACATGACTTTCAATAAATATTTTTTAAATACAAGAATTGATATTTGTCTTTCAATGCCTGGCTTATTTCACTTAGCATAATGCTTTCCAGCTCCATCCATGCTGTTGCAAAGGGTATGAGCTCCTACCATATGATCTTGCCTTTAACAGGAACCTAAACAACAAAACAAAGAAACAAGTAAAATATAACGAAAGACACTGAAATAGAGGACAGGTTGTCAGTGCCCAGAAGGGAGAGGGGAGGGAATTTCAGGGGAGAAGGAAAGGGTTTACAGGAACAAATATAGAGGACACATGGACAAAACTAGGGGGGTTGGAAATGGGAGGGAGGAGGGAAGGGATGGGTGGGTGGGCTGGAATGGGAATGAAGGATAGAAACTGTACTGAATAAACTAAAATGAAAAAAAGCTATCTGCATTAGCTACCAAAAAAAAAGTATTGAAAGGTACATTTAAAATATAAAAGCAATTTATTTAGGTTGCTCATAAATGTATAGTTTATTTTTGCTTCAACTAAGAGTTAACCTACCATGATTTTGTCTGTTAAACGGAGTGCTAAACTGAGAGTCTGTGGCATGGACTGCAGAGCAGGTTACATAACCGGCTTTGGGTGGAGAAGTAAAGGTTCTGATTTTTCTGCGTAGCGCCAAGTGAGGATGTGCGTTTTCTAGAACATGCAATTATTTTGCCTGTAAGGTTGGTCAGAGCAATACATCTACTGCTAAAACACAGTGAAATGATGAGTGAGGGCTGGGGGTTTTCTGCAGTGTCTGTGAGACACATTCACATCAAAAGAACACCTCAATTCTACCTGTGTAATGCTATTACAAATCTTTTACTTCTTTCAAACACTTTGTCAAAAATTCATATGTTCAGAAGTTTGCCCTGCCTACCTGGCATTTTGCAAGTAGTACTTTGGAACAGGATACATACCACGCTCAGGTTTACACCACAAACTGAAAAGAACTTGGAGTTACACAGGAATAACCCAATATTAACTCATCTCATGTGATCAGTTATATATAATGGGTAAAATTACGTCTTATTAAAAATACATGTAACTTAATGGAACCAAAAGTCTTACATTTGCCTTTGAGGTCAAAAGAATAGGTACTCCAGAAAAATCAAATTTTTAAACTTTAGCAATCACCTCAAAACTCATTTGGAATATTTTCGATGGTATAAAACGGTTTGACTTTAAAATCAAATAAATTGTATGTTTGTGTTTCAGTAATTATCTTTGTATTTTAAAAAATTATGCAGGTACATATTCAATTAACAGAATTATTAACACTTCTATCAGTGCAGAACATTAGGACTTGGCTATAAATTTTGCCAAACTTTAGCTTAAACATTTTTAATAGAGAAATTAATTGGCTATCACATAAAACTCATGAAAGATATTTCAATATAATTTAAATTACTAAATATCTTATGAAATAATTTTCAATCTTGATATTGATGACACTTGATTTTTGCATCTAATGAAGTTTATAGAATAGCTTTCTTTCAATAGTTCCACCTTACCCGTTTTTATTTAAGAGTAAGATATAAATCTCACATGTGTTAACACATCCAGTCAGTCAAACATCCTGACCAAAGATAAATTAAAACTGTCCATCCTTCCCTCAATGTCATCTGCGGCCAGAAGGCAAAATTCTCAGGAGCTTTGTTTGAATCATACACAAGAATATTTCCTTAGTTTGTATGAAACTAACAGTAGTCATGTCAAAGGTTATTTTCCCCTCAGAACCATAGCTGCATAGTCAGCATTTCAGATGTTTTATCTATTTGTTCTATACTTTTTTCTCTATAGACTACTTTATATGCGAGTAGTCTATACTTTATATAGACTACTTTTTCTCACTTAGTGGCCTGTTGTTTTTATACACACACATACACACATATATGGCTTAGAAACACATGTATTCATTATGATTTTAGGCAGTTATTTAAATTAATTTCTGTCATTCTGTTTTTAAAACTCATAGGCAAAGACAAAGATTGCTCACATTAATTTTATCAATGGAGAGAAAATACAATTTATACAAAATAAAAACAAGTTCAATTAGAAGGAACTTAGTGAAAGAAATTGCAGTTGCCAAGTAAATAAAAATAAATAAATAGATAAGTAGCATGCATTAATAACATAGTTTTGCTTTCAACAATTGTAAATTTATCTGATGTTAAACTCATTGTTAATATTTTAGTGTATATTAAGTTAACTTACATTGGTTAAGTTGTAATAATTTTGCTGCTAAACAGACCTCTGAGCTTAATAACAATTTGCCATCTTTCATTTTATATACTTTTCACCTTGAAATGTTCTTTAATCTGCATGTGGAAAGGGACTATGATTCAAGCAGCAGGTTTTTATGGAGATTTTATAATTTAAAATTTTACATGCACATAAGAGTGTGTCATTTACATCATTAATATATGTGTAATCTGTATAATTAATGAATATGCTGATGTGTGAGTTATGCCTATCCGTTTACACACACACTCCAAACAACCGAGGAAAAGGTTCACCACGGTCCTCATCTTTTTCTGCCAAATTCGGAATGGCTGTCCACATCATGTTGCTCACTTCTCAGCTAAAAGGTCTCCTGAGAAGTTTTCTGAGTTCCTCACCCCGACCTAACTGATGTCACTATCGATATCTCTAATGTGAATTTCTTTGTAAGATTAAGCTACCTGGAATAATTTTGTTTCTGTCTACCGGTCTATCTATCTATCTATCTATATATATATCTATTGATCATCTAACTGATATTATCATCAAGACATATTTATTATTCCTCAGTTACAATACCTGGGACATGGAGGTCACTCAATAAATATTTGTGGAATGAAAAAATGATAGGATAGTGGTTACTTTGCCATTGTAGTAGTATTACATAAATTATATAGCATCTAATATTATATAATATAAAAAAGAAATTTATGTATACAGTCTCCATCCTGAATGTGTTTTGTTGTTTTTTTTTAGCCCCTCATTAGGTCTATGACCAAGGAAAACCAGAACTTGTAAGAGCTCTTCCTTCTGCCTGCACACCCTTGGCCCAAACTCGGACAGATAACCCAGGCAAACCGCTTCACTGAGGGAGGGAGTAACACTCGAAGGGACATGCTGCAGGATTTGCAGCTGCTTTGTCTCAGAGCTGTTTCTTGCCTAAGGATTTAAAGTAAGTAGTACGAGTTAAGAACACTTCTGGGAGTATATGGAAGGAAGGGAAAGGACTGGCAAAGAACATTTATGCCTGACCCAGAGACAGAGACCGTGGTGTGATGATGGCCAGGGAAGGGGGTTGGCGGCTGGGTGAAGGTGGGCAAAGCTGGGGAAAATGGGGGCATTTGTAATAGTTTCCACAATAAAAATATAGTTACAAAAAAGGATGATTTTGGAAAATGCATTGTATAGAAGGGTGAAAACTTAGGTACTTTCCTAATCATAAGATTAAATACCCAGTGTTCACCAAGAAAAAGTAATCTTTCTCTCTGGCAGCTCTGGCCAGCATTTAATGTCAACAAAACAAAAACAAAAACAAAAAATAGTAAGTGCAGGGCTGAATTTTTGTTTCCTTTTTCCTGGTAAAAAAGAAGAAGAACGGAGCACATATTTTGGATAGCCATTCAATACAAGGTACAATTGAAACGTCTTATAAATGTGACGCCAAGGGCAGGTTTCACATTCCTAAGCCTTCCACTTTCCTGTGTCTGATATTTTCCTTCCCTCTGATGTGCCTCATAGGCCCAGAAATGTAGCATGGACTTGTTTGGGGAAGGGGACAGGAACACCCGTTTCATCTTGTTACTTCGGAACCAGTATCCTGCTTTTGTGCAATTCTCCATCTCACTTTTGCTTTGTCTCATCGTCTGAGAATGCTGACTCTGTTCTGCATTGTTCTCATCCTGTTGGACACATACAGAAGATGAGGAAGGTGGGAATGTGTGCATAGAAGCCTTCTACCAAATGTTCAGAGGGTTGTTTTGATAGCTTATTGCAAAATGATTAAAGTCACATATTAGACAATCTTGAACTAAAATAAACCTGCTAGTTTTATCACTGAAATGCTTTTATCTTTGCATGAACTCCCACTTTACATTGTTTTCCTCTTTCCTTCCTTGTTCTTAATGACCCTGGCCCTCACCCAGCTTGTTTTCTTGCGGGCCGTTTATCTCACCTCTCTTGGGTGACCAGCGATAGTTCCAAACACATATTTTATTTTGCAGAGCAGTTTAGTTCTCTCCATCTCACTTTTCATTTCATCCTACCCATACATTAAAGAATATCTTGTCATCACTGGAGTTCTTTGTTAAATAAACTCATAGGACTTTGTCAGTAGATCAAAATGAATACAAATGCATTTGACCCTTCTGTCCCCCAAAAAGTATTCTACTTAATCCTTATAACGACCCCACCGTATTTAGTAGCAATACTGAAAGCCACTGTATTTTCACTCCAGTCTCTCTACTATGACACACCACACAGAGGGGAGAGAATGAAGTTGAATGGTATAGTCCTTGATAATTCTTACGTTTTTGAACTTTTCTGTTTGAAGTTTTTCATTGGAAGCAAACCTTAATTCAAGAATTCTTAATTATCTGGCAGCTATATATAGAGAGATATAAGATTTCAAAATGCTAATATCTAAAGACATGCACAACACATCTAAAATACCCTCCGTGGCCACATTAGATGAAGGAAACCATGGGGTGAAAACTTGAAATGAGGCAGCTCTCGGCATCTCACTGTCTGTCTGGACAACGTTAAAGCTACACTTTGACTGTAGCCCAGAGAAAACTTTTCAATGTCTTAGTTTTCAAATATATAAATAGAAAATAGTACCTAATCTGTAGGGTTGTTTCAACCTTTAACTAATATGTGCAAAATGCTTTAATAATGCTTGGTGTTATTATACTGCCAAGCATCTTTTTAATCAATTAATTGAAAAATGTCTGCAGGTTACAAACAGGTATAGACTCTAATTATGTAATTACTTTATTTATAGTTATAAAATTATAATTAGTATCAGAAGATTTTTCCAAGTATTTTGGAACAACCCAAAGACAAATAAAAGTTTAATATATTTGTTGCATGTGAGTGATTTAAGTAGACTTTTTCTCTCTAATTGGGTAAAATATCTTGTAACTTGACCTTATCAATAAGACTGCTGAGTTGACTGAAAAAAGATTATGTTATAGAGACTGGTACAAAATTTTCTCATTCTCAGTTTTGAAGCTATGACAAATTTAGTAAAATTCAGGTTTAGATCATCCCTTTTTAATGAAATAAACAAGAAGTGACATTATTGGGAACAGACTGCACGCAGTCTGCGCCGCACTTTCACACCTGTGTTCTAGGTCTCTGACTTCTCAGCACTTTCCTCTCACAAGGACTATTTCACTCATCAAAGATGTATATTCTGAAATCCTACTGCAAAATGATGATTTTCCAGAATAAGTTTGTCAAATTAATGAAATATGGACAGAAAACACTGTACTTTAATTAGTGCTAGTCAAATATATCCCTTTCTGTCTGGATGGTATAAGGATACATTTGCAGCAAGATAAAGTGAAGAAATATTTTTTTCCCTTCTCTGAGTCTCTGCTTAATCAACTTTAGCTTAGAGCTGGAGCCTTGGGAGCTACGGCCACACAATTGCCTACATAGTGGAAAGAAAAGGTTACCAAAGGTCTAGCAGGGTGTTTTTTTCTTAAACTGGTCTCACTAACTGCCATACTCCCAGGGAAGTAGGGCTCATCTCTGATTCACAGCACAGGCTGTGATACAGTCCCTACAGTCTCACCCAGGCAGTGGGAAAGGTCTCTGCACATCTGCCATCCTCAGGAGCTTTCCTCCTGGGCCAAGCCAAGTTCTCCTGCATGCTGGAGAATCTGGAGTGTGTTCACGAATGACTTTGAAAGCAGGCCTGTGGCCCTCAGTCAAATTACTGCTGAGAATAAAAGTTATTTCTTTTTTGGTTATCGTCCTATCTTTACTTTTGTTTTTAAGCTACTGGTCCAAAGGTGGGAATATATTTTTCTAGTGTGTATGAGTCTAGAAAATATCACCTCTCATTACTTAAGTAGTAAGAAGTAAAAAATGTGAGCATAAACATGAGTATAAAAATTTGAATCCCAATTTTGATGTTGTGACTGTCTCTCTAACTTTGAGTGTATCACTTAATTTTCTAAGGTGTCCATCTCTCTACTCATTTCACAATTCATTCATTCACTCATTCATTCATTTTTATTCAATTATATATCCAGTGGTAACTTTATGTCAAGCCCTCCAGGAAAAATATCGATAGTTAAAGACTTAATAAATAGCATAATATCACATTAAAAAAATAAAAATGCACAAAATAATGCAGTGAGCCTTCTAATACGAATTCAATGTAGAACAAGGGAGTAAGTGCCTAACCCCACTGCTCAAGAAAGAAAATATGCCCTGGCTGGTGTGGCTCAGTGGATTCAGTGCTGGCCTGTGAAACAAAGGCTGCTGGTTCGATTCCCAGTCAGGGCACATGCCTGGGTTGTGGGGGGCACGTGAGAAGCAACCACACACTGATGTATCTCTTTCTTTCTCCCTCTCTACCCCTCTCTCTAAAAGTAACTAAAATAAAATCTTTTGAGAAAAGGAAATATGACCTTTTCAAAGAAATGATGTCCGACTGCTATATACACATATACATATATTTGGGAAGGAAAATGAGATGGGGCTGAAATGATAAGATTATGAGGTGAATTTTAGTCATGTAATGAAGTTTGGACTTTATCTTAAATATAATGGAAAACCACTATTATTTTCTTCAGTAGTGGAGTGACATGAAGGAATTACAGACTTTAGAAAGAGTTCCTGAAAGTTATAGAGTTGAAAGAGTTGGAATAAATAAAGCTGTAAACTCCAAAATTTAATGATTTCTGATCAACACAATTGACATAAAGTACAAAATACCATGTTACCCTGAGACGGACCGTATATTGTAGGGCAGAAGCATAACATAAAAATCTAATGAAAGTG
>CM052538.1:14796649-14841004 GCA_028533065.1 Trachops cirrhosus
CCCATGCCCTCTGACCCCCAATACAAAGAAACAAATTAAGTAGTAACTACCTTAGACTTTTGATAATGAAGAAATACCCCAAAGCTCCTAGGAGAAAACTTGCACTCTTTCTGTTCTTTCAAGATGTAATTTCATCATGTCTTTGGAATAAAAACACCCCAGGAGATATCTAAAGCACTGTGTGAGACTAGGGGGAAAATAAAAACTGTAAAAAAGAGAGAAAAAGAAGAGGCTTTTTAAAAAATGCAGACCACTTTAGCAGCTCCCTTGCCCCAGATCTAGTGCACAGCCTCCGTAAGATTATTTGTCAAGGGCAAATGCAAATCTTAGAAATCTTCCTCCAGTGTTGGGTGGGCTGCAGGCTGGGCTTCATGATGAGGTAGAGCACTGATTCCTGTTCCCCGTGGACAAAGTCATAGCTGGGCTCTTTGATTGGCAGGAGCCTCCAGCTGTGTTCAGTAATGGGTGGAGCTAAAGACTGGCTCTGTGGTTGGTCAAGGTCAGTGTCCCAGCTCCCCTATCAGGCGGAGCTGTAGGCTCTGCTCTACTCAGCCTGGCTGAGTCACTGGCTGGGCTCCCTACCTGACCAAGGCCGCAGGCTGTGTTGGAAATCAAGTGCGGCCATAGGCTGCACTCTGGGCTGGGTGGTATGGTAGGCAGGTTCCAAGGCTGTCCAGAGTCCCTGTTAGGCCTCCCTTGTTATGTGGCCTTGAAGCGTATGTGTCACCATTGGGCAGGACAGCTGGCTTGATTCCCTGTTGTAAGATGAACTCGATGGCTGCAGGGTTTCTGCGTTTAGGCTTCCTGACTTAGCAGGACTGGAGGCTATAATCAGCAGTAGGTGAGGTTTTAAACTTGATGTCCTCTCTGGGCAATGCCATAGTACAGGCTTCAATGCCTGGACACCTTGCTTGCCGGGGAGCTGAACCAAGCAGAACTGCCCACGAAGCTCCCCAGCAGACAGGGTCACAGGCATGGCTCTGCAGGTAGGAAGAGGCAGTGGCTGGAATTTCCACTTGGCTATAGCTTCAGGGAGGAATGAATCTGCCAAGGTCTGCGTGCTGGCTGCTGTAATCCCCATACCCTTCTTTGTTTCTGTCTGGTCCTCAGTGGCCAAGCACAGTAGATTTCCCTGGTGATCCCTGTGAGGGGGACCCCAGTGTGCCACCTGGGAAGTGCCCTGCAGTGTGGGAAAGCTGGATATCTGCCTGGGCTCTGTTTCCTACTGAAGAGACCAGTGGGGCCCCCTCTGGTTGTGGTGCCAGACTGGGGGAAGGACAATGCAGTCAGGGTAGCTGCTACTCTTGCCCTTGTAGGTAGTCCTTCTAGGTCTCTGTGGTCCAGGGGTGCTTCAGCCTCACCCCTGGGTCCTGATGGTGCCTTGTTTGTGGGTGGCTGGTAGTCAGTCCTCTTGTGAGGGGGACTGAAGTCAGGAACATCTGATTTCACCATCATGATGATGTCACTCCTGCTTTTTTTGGCTTTTATCATCCATACAGCATTCTCATTCTCTATTGATAAAAATAATTTTAATTTGCAATATCCACTTCATTTTTTCTTCATTAAATATTCTCTGTATACTCTACCCACATTAGACTCTTTCCAGTTCCACGTAGTCTAGAAATATATCATTTTTGTGCAGTGTTATAATCTCGCTGCCAGATACAGTCGAGAGTACATATCATATGTTCAGTGAATGTTATTGAATTGATACTTACAATAGGTTAAAAGTGAAGTGTTCTAAAAGATAGTCCTATTAAATTTTTCTAGAAATAAAATCTCATGCTTTATAATAAGCTAAAACATAGTGAGGAATAGGAAATATTTTTTCATTTGAACTAAATAAATTTAGTACTTAAAATTGATAATTGGATCTTAGTAATGGCCAACAGACCTGTAGCAAAAGCAAAATCACCTCTGATATATCTAACATATCTAACATACATAGCGCTGGCCTGTGAACCAAAGGGTCATTGGTTGGATTTCCAGTCAGGGCACATGCCTGGATTACGGGCCAGGTCCCCAGTGGGGTGCACGTGAGGGGCAACCACACACTGATGTTTCTCTTCCTCCCTTCTTATCTAAAAATAAGTAAATAAAATCTTTAAAATATTTTTAAAAAACAATACATAAAGCCTCCTATGTTAAATTCCAGGAAAACTATTTAAAGCACTACCTGACATACTAGCTTACACGAATACAGAAGTACAAGGGATAATTGCTGGTAATAATAGTCAGTCAAACTTTATGTTATAAAAGCTTTGTGAAGTGATAAATGCTTAAATATGCTGGCAAATTCTTAAATGTTCTGACTTTTCTGAGATATTTTCATATATGATTATATAATCAATACTCAGATAGTTCCTGAGGAAAGTAAAATATGAAGTTCTAGTTTTCTACTTACAGTTCTTAAAACTCTGCATTTCAAATCTGATATTTAATCTAACAGGTAATTATAGATAAAAATATTGTCTTTGTTGTAGCCAAGTAAGTTTTAAGTTCATTTGTTTTTAATCCTACTTAATAACTAAAACTAAAAGAGTGATCTTTGCAAATTTTCTACCAAACTAGTGTCTGTAAAAATTTGATAATAAAAGGAAGGTTGGAAAAATACCTGTTTACCAAGCTCAATGTTCAAGTTCAGTTTGTAATAATCTTTATGTCCATGAACTAAATAAGAAGTTTTAAGTAGTATCCAAAAATATTGATATTATGCTTTGGCATAGGCATGCTAAAATAATGGATCTTTGCAACCTCTACCATGTAACACCCGGCACTCAATAATACGTACTATGTAGATCATCAATACAATATCATTATGCTAAAATCATGAAAATATGTAACTTCAGATATATTCCTAAATGTGCTGTAATCTTTTACATAAGAGTGGACTGCAATTTGACTCTCATATAAATAAATTCAATAATTGCTCATTTATAATATCTTAATAAAGATCACTTCAATCATTATCTGCTTCTTGAGTGAACAGAAACCTGGATCATCTCCTCTGTCTCCCTATTATGAAGTTTCAAGAGATGGAACTTGTGGGGATGTCTGGGGTGGTGGGGAGTGGTGGGGTGAAAATGGAGACAATTGTACTTGAACAACAGTAAAAAAAGAGATGGAACTTGAGGGATCTAAAGATAGAAGTGTGTGACAAGATCGAGCACAAGGGCAGTGGAGATCACTAGAAGTAGAGGTTGTCTGTCATCTCTATGGCTATAGTGGGATGCTTGTATTTTAGTGTATTTGAGTGTCCTGTTAGCCTATATCACCTGTATGTCATTCATTCTGGGGAAAAAAATGTTTAATCCTTCTAGAGCAAAAGTACATTGTACCTCTGAGAACTTTGAAATTACCCTTCACCTCTACAACCCAAACTATTGTTCTTTTCATGACAAAATCAACCATATCATAAGAAACAATAGAACAAAACACTTAATTTCCAATTCCATGATGAAATTTGCAGTAAATATTTTTTGTCAAAGTTGCTTTTCTTCTGCACGTTCTACTATGATTATATGAACATTTATATAATTTTCTGCTAATGCAAGATAGTACATAATTTAAGGAACCCTCAAACCTTAGTATCATGGGCATCAACCTTTTACCTTTTTTCTAAGATCTTTATTTTTAGTGTATTGATCATAACATGAAATGTTTGTTAATAAATAACATAAAGACATTTGAATTTAAAACAGTAATTAAAATAGCATTTCTCCTTCATAAGACCTACATGCTATCCTGGCAGCTTGAATTCTCAGGCCTTCAACTGATTCCGCTTGATTTGTAAATTGACAAGCATTCAATTATCTATGCATCATCAGATGCCACAGGTTGATTTTTTAAGTCAATTTATTAGTGTTTATTAACAACTTTACTTTATGACACACTGTTATACTAACAGATGGCATATGGAGTTGGCAAGTAAGTCTTCCTAATTCCACTCGTCTCTTCCCCTTCTGAGTACCTCCTTGTTATATATTGTTCCATTAGTGCTTAAATCTGGTATTTCTTCTTTGCCAAATACTCATTTATGTCCATATATTCCCTGTCCTACTACCATTGTTTCATTACTCTGGCTTTATGTGTTTTTCCCTACCCTCTTTATTGTAAATGCTCTGCGAGACACATTTTTCTCTGTGCACATAACTATCTCTTTATTCCTTTCCTCCTTCAAATATAAATTGCCAATCCAAAAATCCTATAGCAGCATAATTCTTATTTTTGTTCCTGTGTTATACCAAGGTCTGCATCTTAATATCCTATAAAATTATTTAATATATAGCTTCAGATCTTCTAATTAAATCACATTTTACCTTTTGCCTTAGTGTCTTTTTTGTCTTCCCATTTTTCTTGTGTTGTATACTGTTCCCTCACAATTCAATTACTTTTTAACTCTGATTGACCTTTTTTAATCTAACTGGTTAAAGATAAATATCTCTTTCCACTAAGAACTGTCTTCTGTCCCACTTTCCCTTATGATAAGTCATCTCGAGGTGACTATAAGCATTTTTCATATCTGCTAAGGAGATTCTGCTAGAAAGGATTCATTTTGTTTGGGTTTAGATTGCTATATCTATGGGCTTGAGGTCACTTTCCTCACTGGCATTACTAGCTAAACCCAGGTAGAAAGAATTCAGAAATTTTAATGCCTTTGAGAAACCAAACATCACGTGAACATGTTGTATAGAACTAGGACCTGACATGTAGGGGAAAAGGAAAGTAAGTTTGAGCTATATGGAGAGGAAGGTAACCTGCGGGAAGTACATGTGGTCGTCAGATGTGTAAATGTTAAGGGAAGGGTTTGTTTCTCTTCAAGACAAAATGGAAGTTCTGTTAGTAATACATTCAATTATTTGGCCTTTTTTCAGGAGTTCACCATTATATTTTATCAGTATTAGGTCTTAAAACACTTGGATTCAGCCCTTCCTACATATGTTTGAAATAAATAAATTTCTAATATTTAATAATTAGGCATGTTTTGATATACATGGCATTTAAATAATTTTAAGTATATAAATCAGTGATATTGAGTATTTACAAAACTTGCAAACGGAAACTCTGAACCCATGAAATGATAACTCTGACTCCCCCCTCTTTCCAGAGCCTGGCAAACACCGTTTACAGTTTCAATCAATTCAACTGAGTACTTCATATGAGTGAAGTCATGCAGTATTAATTTTTTTGTGACTGGCTTATTTTACTTAGCTTAACTCTTTCAAGATTTATCCATGTTGTAGAATGTGTCAGCCTTTCCTTTCTTCTTAAAGGTGAATACTATTTCGAGGTATGTGTAGATTACATTTTGTTTACCTGTTCATCGGTCATTGGTCACTTGGGTTCTTCCACCTTTCTGGCTGTTTTGAATAATGCTGCCATGAACATTAGTGTGTAACTATCTGTTTGAGTCTCAGTTTTCAATTTTGTGAGTATACATCCCAAACTAGAATTGCTGGATCATATGATAATTCTGTTTCTAATGGTTTGAAGAACTGCCATAAAAGACTATTTTTATAAAAGAAAATTTATGTTTCCGCTTGAAAAAAGTCCAGAAATCTCAGAGGATTGTGTTTTCTTTCTGGCATGGCTGAGTTTCTTCTGGAGCCAAGAGCAAGAGTCCCTCAGGGACATGAGCCCTTCCATGAACAACAAGTCCCCTTCCCACATCACTCAACTGTATGACTTGAATATCTTAGAGGTACAGATTTGGGGACCCTGGTATGAAGCTTAAAAAGGTATAAAAAGAGTGGTAAGGGAGAGTAGGAAAAAGGAGGTAAACAACAAATATGAATGTGCTGATGATGGACTTAACCCTGCCTCATTTCTTAAGTCAAAAGCAAAAAAGGGAAGGGATAAGAACAGGTAAAGTATTCAAAGTTATATATATAAGCGAAAAAAAAGAATGTTAATAAATATTGGAACTATTCAGGAATCATTTATGAATATGTATAAATTTGAGTTGCCATGACTTCATTAACTAACACCAGGCTTCCAACAACCTGGTTCAAATTACAGTGTTTATAGTAACAGTAGATCATAACATAGAATACAAACTTTGTTACTAGGTCTTGAGTCCACAAGTTGCTGCATACTCAACAAATGTACAGCGTAACCAGTGACCAATGATGCCGCATTGTCACACTGTGTCAGTGATCGGCCGTGCACATCTGTTCTTCAGGTCATGCACAGGCAGGAAATCATGTAGTTGAGTTGCTTCCCTGTCTGCCAGTGGTAAAACCAATTAATATTTTGTGAAACCAGATAGTTAGAAGAGGAAGCGGGCCAGCAAAGATCCAATGCAACAGAGAAACAAAAGGTGATGATGCTGGAAATGAAATTTGAGTGGAAGGCAAGAGAAGTTATAGGAGAAAGAGTTGATATTGCTACCATTCAAAAACTGGAGGAGGAAATTAAGGAAGGCAGATCTTATCTACACAAATGAGAAAATCTGTTGTGATGAAAATAAAAGAATGTCTCAAAGGAAGTGATGCTGGCAAGAAAAAAGAACTTCACATTTAGGAAACTGTAATTTTTTATGACATTGAAAGTTTAAAGGATAACATGTTGGAAAGTGCCCCTTGCTTAGCGGGGTGTGTCAATTCGCCAAGGCTAGATAAGATGCTCACTGCACGCTGTAAGTTATGTGAAAGAAGAAGACAAACACTATTTAAAATGCTCTTGGTGAGATTTTTAAAAAAGAAATACAAAAAGACACACAACACTTTTATTGCCAGTGTTTTAACATTTTAAAATGTGTTCTATATTTTCCTTGAGTTATTCCCCACACATGTATACTTATCAGTTAGAAAGCTTTAATGTTTGACAAACGTTTTTGAAGTTCCTAAAATAAGGGTGATTTTTTTCCTCATTGGTTATTAAGATAGGTTAGGATGCCTTCACTTTACGTGATAATCTGTGTGTCTTTGCTCATCCTTATTTTTGAGATAAACAGGAATGATGTAAGGCAAATGTATTAGCAGAATGTAGGCAAAATTTAGAGTAGACATTGCCAGTGTTATAGCTTCAACATTTGTAGTTTCTACTGGTGCAGTTTTGGGTGGAATATTCAATCTTTGTAAAGCTTATTATCTTTACCATTGAAGTGGAAAGAGCAAGCTACATGTTAGGAAGATTACTACTGTGCAGTGATTAATATAGGGTTTAATAAAATGGGTGTTCAATTAGGAAGTATTAGAGTTGGTCATTTGGATGCTTTATGAGTTTGGAGAAGATAACAAAAGTTTGAGTAAAAGGGTAAAAGGTTTGGACTTTATGCTGTGCAAAGAAGGATCCACTGGGGTCCTGCACAAGGGGACTGTCTTATGAAGACCATCAGGGAACCCTGGACATGTGGATTAGAGAGTACAAGGACTGATGACAAAGTGGTAAATTGGGAGTGTAAAATGGTTGGACGGGTGTATGATGATAAGACCTGAATTAGTGAGGCCTAGATAAATAGTATTTAATGAATAAGATCTGAAGAAAAATTGTAATTACTGTATATTTGTCTAATGCAGTTAATAATGATTAAACTGTTGGTAAAATTATGATTGGAGCGACTTGGAAGACTTTATGTGCTCTTATAAGTATTTAATTTTTTTACCAGTATACTTTATAACTTTCGGACAGGGCTTTTTATGCGTTTTTTTAATGAATTTTTTAGTGGGTGTTTATGAATTTCTTTACAATGTCACTCATATTAGTCAGTGAAGATTAATTACTATAACAAATAACTGTGGTTTACCATGGTAAAAGTTTTTTTTTTCTCAGACTAGAGAAAGTCTGTAAGGCAGGAACAAAGCTTATTTAATCACATTGTTCTGCCAACTTATATGGTGTCAGAATCCCCCACTGTGGTACCCCCATCTGGAAGAGTTGAAAAAGGGGTCTAATGGAAGATAGAAGGGGCTAGACCTCCAAGTGCCATAGATTACATTTGCCAGAATCCAATCAGTGAGGCAGTCAGCTTTAGCACGAGCATATAGGATTGTCTCTACCAAGGGAAATAAGGACATTTTGGGGTGACTTGAAGGATATCTGTTAAGGGTGTCCCAACATGTGTTTCTCCAAAAGAAGCCTTCGTGCCTTGGCTGGTGTGGCTCAGTGGGTTGAGTGCCAGCCTGGGAATCAAATGGTCACTGGTTTGATTCCCAGTCAGGACACAGACCTGAGGACCAGGTCTGCAGTGGGTGGTACGTGAGAGGCAACCACACACTGATGTTTCTCTCCCTCTCTTCCTCCCTTTCCCTCTCTCTAAAAATGAATAAATAAAAATCTAAAAAAACATAGTTTTCAGGTGGAATTCAGAGAATGTGACATCTTCACAAGGCCGTCAGGGATAATAGGTAACCAAATACTTATTATTTTACATCACAGTTCCTAATGTCTACAGCAATCTTTTGAAGTCAGAAAGATGATGTGAGAAGAAAAGTGAATGATAATAGTGTAATGAGTCTCAAGCAACTACACAGAGAAAAGCTCTTCATTATAGTCATTGTGAAACAAGGATGACAAAAATTCAATCTTGAAGCAAAAAGAGGATGCATCTGAATTCCACAGATGAGGTCAGTGATCTGAAAATGTATACATTACCTACAAGCAGAGTCAGGTTGCACATCAAGTTGTAGGGCAAAACCCAGTTAGAGTTGTAATCCTAGGAAAATTAAGTATCACATGTGTCCCAGTTTGGACAACAAGCATCACGGTTATCCTCCTCAGAAGGTTGTAGTTAAGGGAGCTGAATCAAGTAAAGAAACTAATTTTAAAATTTTAAAATTGCATAATGAGACTAAGCAAATTAGGTGAATAAGACTCTGTCCTCAAAAAGACTTTTGACAAAAGAGGTAGGGTTATCACAGTTAACTAATTATTAGTAAGAAAGGTAGCAAAGATAATTAGTCTTCGAGCTTAATCAACTGGGGAGCATGAGTCTGTTTGCTTCATGAGGAAGCTACAGCTTCACATACCGAGGGATCATAGCATTGCTCTCCAATGGAATTAACACTCCTCCCTGTCCCCCTCTGGTGCTGGATTGTTGGGGAAAGCAGGGGAAGGTTTGTACATGAGCACAAAAGTCAAAATGGTGCAAGAGAAGATCCTTGACCAAAGGTGCCTATCAGCCTCACCTGGGGACGGAAGGGATTGGTTGTGAGGTGGACCTATCAAAAAGCCCACAAAATCTTGGGAAGTTCATTAGTTATTTTGAAAAAGCACCTTGTCTGGCCCAAACCCATGCTAATATATTCCCAGGAGAAAAAACAGCTCCCTCACCCCACCGTCTCTCACTTGTGACCAGCACTCTCCCCATTCATTCCTGTGCCCCCTTTTGTCCAGGAGCACGCAACCATGTGGGTCTGGAAGGCTGCGTGGGCTCAGAAGGGCTAAGCTTTAACATGAAGGACAGTAGCTTTGTTTTGGCCTGGCTTAAGACAAAAGTTGGACTTTTTCCACGGCAGGACGGAAGGAGTTGGGAAATTGGAGACTCAGGGGCAGACTTCCACACAAATAAACAATTCTGCCATACCACAGTCTACCATGTGTGGCTTGGAACGCTTTCCTAGCAATCTGTGAAAGAGCCTGGTGTTCAGCTACAACAATAGCACCTAAGAAACAAATTCCGTACAGCAAGAATGTGTCCATGTACCAACAGCAAAGTCAAGGGAAGATATTTCAGAATAAGTGAATCAGTATGCAGTCTGCTGAGTAGAAGTATTCATACATAAAAGACAAATGAATTAAAAATGACTTGATGACACTGGTCATTAATATCTTCAATGGCTTCTCCTTGCTATGATTGTGTGCCTAACGCACAACGCATTGATCAGAATTTTCTTCCCAAGGGCTTTGTCACTGGAAGGTCTTGTACTGATCTTCAGTGTGCACATTTTGTGAAGTTTGCCAGCTCTTTTATTTTAATGATATAAGAAATTCAACCTCTAGATTTTACAGCAGCCATTTCTGTTTGGTTAGTGTGTGCTGGGTCCTCTTAAATCTGAAATCATGTATGAAAGCTGGAAAATATTTTTTGAGCTTCAAAAATTGAGGCCAACACCCTACTACTATTCCAACCCCCAAATTGTGTTCCTGGGGTCCTTATTAAATAGGCAGCTGGTCTCTCTGGATGAGAAATCTACTTAATTTTTTTCTTCAGTTTCATTAGGTCAATACCAATATTCAAAGGAAACAAAGGAACCTATGAAGACTATTTATTAAAAACAATTCATGTAAAACATATATTTGTGGATTTAAGAATTTTTTGGTCACATCTGATGTCAGATTTCTAAATTTAAGGGGAAATAGTAGATGATTGAATTTACACGAAATAAGTTTAGGTCTTCCCTGTAGTCTAATTATAGGAAAGCGCACGTTCTCGTCAGAAATTTGAAAGCACTTGGGAACTCTGCAGTGAGGGTTTTCAGTGAAACAGTGATGGCTTTTCTCTAATGAGAGCCAGAGTGAGATTTTACAATCCACATACAGTTTGAAGGAGAAAGCATTAGTGCTTATGTGACAAAGCTGATAAAGTCATCACAGCTCTGTAATGTTAGAGAAAATTTAATGATTCCCAATCATTTCCTTCCAATTGGATTCCTCTGTAGACTTCAGAGAATATTCGAAAGCAGCTTCCTTCCTGATGAAGACTTTATAAGCTGCACGTCAAGACAACAGATATTTCAGTGACAAAAGAGACAGCTACCAGAGGTGGCAATGCCCAGCCAAGCAAACACAAAACACAAACGTGTCCAGTTTTTATAGCAAATTTGTTTCTTAACTGGCATCTTCAACATTGTAGATATGACGGAAACTGACACAGACGAGGGTAGTGGATCAGAATTGATGTTCGTCAAGTAAGAACCGAAAAGAGACACACTGGGTAGGCTTTGGCACTTGCACTTGGAATTTGATGAGGGAGCACCCTGCTGAGAAGTGGAGGAGGAATGACTACACTGATTGAGAAAAAAAGTGAATGTGAATGGTTGTGCCATCAGCAGTAATGTAACTGTTAGATTGGAGACAAATAACTTCTCTGCATGTATTAGGGATGGTTTGATTGATAGTGATAACATAGAAGAAAGCATTAAACATTGAAGCCATGTGAGTCGTCCCTCTCTCTCACACGCACACTTCACATACAAGTATGCAGAAATAGGCATAAATCTGTACCTGAATGTAGTGAAAAACTGTTCATATTTGCATTTTGTATCTTTGTATATGAAATGTATTTGTACTATATCAACTATGGATTTCCTTATTTGGGAGAATTACACATATTTCATAGTAGCAAGAGGTGGGTGTCTCATTATCCAAACCTGAATGGAAGAGATTTCAACAAGTGTTGACAGGGTGGTAAAATTATTGTTCGGGACAAATGAAGTATAATTAGTTTTGTTCTCAAGTATTAATCTTGAAGTCAAGAAAATAAAAAATGCTTTTCTAAGTCCAATTGATTTTGTTGGTGTAACATTTTGCTGTATAAATTAGCTTTGCCTGGGTTAAATTAAAATATTTTATAGTTTTATGCCACATGCAGATGAATTTTACTTATACTGAAATATTTGAGAAATAGATAATTCAGAGAAATGACAGAATGCATGGTCCAATATTTTTCTAAATAATTGTAACTATAAATAAAAAACCTGATATTTCAGAATGACAAAATCTCTCAGGGAAAGAATATTAGATTATTACTATATAGGCTAAATATTTAAAATCATTTAAAAAATTCCTGTTAGTTGAATATAAACTCTATTGAAACTAGCAATTTATTTTTAATTTTGGATAATTTAAATTGTTTTGGGGCCACTGAAGTTCAGAAAATTGTTACACTCTTATTCATTATTTGACTTTGTATCACAATGGCATGGGTTTTGGCTATCTTAGATGAAATTTGAAATAATTAACGAGTTTTTTATAAATTGTCTGACACCATAACTTACGAGCTATCTGCTTCACTAATATTTCTTTATTTTAGCATTTTTGCTTAAATTATCTCAAACAATTTGACACCTTATTTAACCTAGATCCTTCCATCTTAAAATAGCTCATTTTCAAAGTCCATGTTTCAGGAGTTTTCTAGATCCTCCGAACTGAATCCATTACACGTGGCCCAGTCTCAGAACATCTCCAAATAAGTTATTTCCTTACATTCTTTAAAAGAGCAGGCCGACAGCTCTGGGGGCCGGGCAGTGGTTAAGGAGGGGAGGGAATGGAGCAAAAAGGAAAAAGGACTCATGGACTTAGAGGTGATTGCTGTATGGTGATTGCTGGAAAAGGAGGGGGTAATAAGGGGGATAGAGGGTAACAGAAAAACACAATAAAAATACATTTTAAAAAAACCTCTGGAAATTTTGTAACTGATTTTTGGAAAAATTCCAATACTTGTAGGTCAAGATAGCCTATATCTTCCTCTATCCCAACCTAAACTCTGTCAGAACAGCACTAACAGGTTATCTTACGTAACTCCCACCTTATAATACATCGTTGTTGCAGCGTTCATAAAAGAGTCAGCTGCAGTCCCTGTTCCCCTGGTACTTAGTGCAGGATTCTCTTTATTCTGTCACAATGCATGTCATATTTCCATATGATCCTTCTTTTTTAATTTAAAGTGTAAATAGCTAAAAAGAAATATCAATTAAATAATGAGCATTCATTGGTTGTTAACTGAAAAGTGAAACATCTCCCAGATAAGACAGACAATGCCTTATCTAACCACAGTCAGTCTCGGGTGAAATTTTTGCAGGGTTTGGCTCCATGTGGTTTGGAGATGAGTCTGATAACAAAGGTAAACATATGTTTCATCTACACAGAGCACTGCCCTTTGTTCTCTCAGAATAATAACATGTAAAACAGCAGTCGAGTCTCAGGAGACATTTCCTTAGAGGAAGAATTTTCTGAGCTCCATGACTTTATGGGGCTAGAGGGAATGGACAGACTGCTGTTTGGAACTGGAATGATTTCGGTGGAGGACGAGCAAGGAGAGGCGAGGGCAGCCAGCGCATGAATGAGAAGGGAGTCAGTATGCATCCGTGGTTGTGTCCAGAGTGTCGTTTCATGACTGCTCGCTTCTACTGAGTATTGAAGTAGTTGCCATACGCGAAAGAGAACTAACAAATACTTGTATGCATGTGGTGGCATTTAAAAAGCTTGCGTGACCTTGTAATCTCTATTGTTTTAAAAGCAATAATTGTTACCATACATTATGGTAATATAATAGAAGCTCATTTCATTTGATTTGGGCCTGTTTTCCTCAGAGGAGTCAAAGATTTGCTGATGTGCAAACCCAGCAAATATGGAGTATGTATGCACTGAAGAATCCTGTAAATTTTGGCATATTTATACTCCTAGTTCGGATTAAAACTCTCACTCTTGCTCCAAACAATGCAAAAGTATTATCTTAATTTCCCAGATACCTACATAAGAATGTGGGCTATTATAATTATCATTAAGTATTCACACAAATGTATATAAAATGTTTATATTTAAGGTCTTAATTTCCAAGTAATGACCTTTAGTATATAAATTCCATAGTAGGTATTTGGGAAAGAGAATTTTCAAAATACATTATCTTACTGCTCGGTGTTTACTGGTAGCATATGCTGAATCCATATAATCACACATTTTTCAAGAGGTAGGATATTTATATAAAATATATTTATGTTTGGATGTGGAATTTTGTTTACTACCTAACTGATAAGAGGATTCATATTTAAATGTAAATAACTTTGCAGAGTGTAGTATATTGAAATTACTGATTTTCATACTAGACATTTTAAAATTTGCATGTATAATTGTGCATTCCTTCATGCAAATAAAAACTGTTTTTTCCTCCTGGAAAAGGTATTTATGAATGCACACAAAATGTGTATGCAAACATTTGGATTTCCATACATACATATTTATTGTGTTTATGTACCTAATGTTTTTATGTAGTGCACTCTACACATTTTACTTTTAATATGATAAATATTGTTATGCTTAGCCTGATGAAGCCTAGAGAAAGTATGTTTGTCACTTTCCATAGTATCTGAATTTTATGAATATTCCATCTATTGAGAAGGTATGGGGTGATTTCTTTAAATGAATCATTAAATATCAGATAAGTGAGAGCTCAGAAACCTGGTTTATTCTGGGAAGAGAGTACTCAAATAACAAGTATGCACTTAGTACATATATAAATGATAACTTTTATAAAAAGGAACATTTCTGAGTTGACAAGTTAATGGAATTCTTAGCTCTGGACACTATTCGCTGTCAGCTCTGCAAGCAACATGATGGGAAGACACAGAAAAAATACAGTATATATTATGCGTGACTGTGCACCCACACTGAATTTCCCACTCACATATGCTGTCTGGGACCCGGGATATGTCACAGCCACTTTGTACACGATTCTTTTTTCTAACTATAAAGGCTTGGTGTTGTCATAATAAATATTTAGCTTCTGAGAGTGATGGATTGCTTCAGTGAACAACATTATATAGCTTATTTTTTTCTTATCTGAGTCAACATTTTCCTCAATACCGTGAAGTAAATTAAAATAAAGTGTTTAAATCTACTGCTTATGATAAAGAAGACCAAATCGTATTCTAATAAATATGAAATACCGCTTGTCATGTTCCTTTCACTCTGCAGAAATGCTACCACAAGGCTTCACCAGTTAAGTCTAATATGTTGGCATTTATTTTTGCAGCAATAAATGTTAGCATTATATTTTTGCATTAAATTCTGGCATTTTTAAAGATCACGATGACAAGTAATTTATTCCTCAAATCACTCTGGTTTGTTTTTACTTTTTGAATATGGATTCGGCCATGGGTCTCCAAGCACAATATGGAGCATATTCCATATGTTTCGCAACCTATTAGTTTGATTTAAACCCATCTGGATTTCCATCTGGATTTACGCAAGCCTTTCTTGATGTTATTTGCTCTGAACTATTCCCCGGAAATAATCACACTGAATCCAATTTTACACTGGCTGTGTGGCCAACCAAGTCTATCACTGTAAAGCTTTAAGGCTTTTATAGTTTGTTTCAATGAAGGCAATTCCTCACATATTCCATATATGAATACATAATAGGCTATTGTGACACATATTGAAAAGTTTTTTTCTCTCCCCGTCCTTAAATATGGAATGAATGTGATGATATATCTTAGGAACTAAATCGTTATGGAGTCAGCGGAACAAAGCAACATGTAAAAATAATGTTTTTTTGCACAGTCAATTTAAAACCTGCCTACAATAGATTGGGTCAATCTGTCTGTGATTTGAAAGAAAACCTCAGAGATACTAATTTAGTGCCGAAAGCAATGATGTAGGTTTTTTGCACTTTGAAGATTTATTTCTTTTAGTAATACAACAGCTAAAAGAGAATATAAATCTGAGATTCATCTTTTTTTTAACCATATTTTTAAAGGACTGTCTTCTCTGGGCTGAGCAAAGAGTGAAACAGAACATTTTTCAAAGTAGGTAATAAATCTAGGCAATCCAGACTTAAAACCTTGTCTTTTGTTTTTTTTCTCTTTCATTGGTGGATAGTTTTAGTCTATATCCTTCGGGGGAAAAATCAATTATTTTTCTATCCATATTTAGTCATTAGTTTCCAGTGACCCTAAGAGAAAACTTGAAATATTGAAAAACTACCAAATTGCAGTAGAAAGCTGAGTTGTTTTCCATTTCATATGAAAATCCAGGGAATTTTCATTAGTTAGTGTGCATAAGGCAATGTGCCGGTGGTTGGTCACACCCACACAGGTCTGTTTTGCTTTCTGATCACTACTGGGAAAGTTCAGACCACTTAATGTTTGCTAATTAAAAATTAGAAATACATGTGCTGGAAATCTTTTCATTTTGAAAAATAGTTTTTTTTTCCCTTGTGATAAACTTACTTTTTGCCTTTCTTTTCTTTTCTTTTTTTAAATTTTAATGATTGTTCAAGTATAATTTTCTATCTTTTACTCCCATCCCAGCTCCCCCACCCAGCCCTCCCCACCTCCCTCCCATTTCCACCGCCCCTAGTTTTTGTCCATGTGTCCTTTATACTTGTTCCTGTACACCCTTCCTCTTTTCCCCTGAAATTCCCCTGAAATTCCCTCCCCTCTCTCCTCTGAACACTGTCAGCCTATTCTCTATTTCAGTGTCTTTGGTTATATTTTGCTTGTTTCTTTGTTTTGTTGATTAGGTTCCTGTTAAAGGTGAGATCACATGGTATTTCACCACCTGGCTTATTTCATTTAGCATAATGCTCTCCAGTTCCATCCATGCTGTTGCAAAGGGTAGGAGCTCCTTCTTTCTTTCTGCTGCATAGAATTCCATTGTGTAAATGTACCACAGTTTTTTGATCCATTTATTTACTGATGGGCACCTACGTTGCTTCCAGCACTTGGCTATTGTAAATTGTGCTTCAGCCTTTTTTGATGTACAATTCAAATCAAAATCTATGTTGAAGATTTTTTTGAGAATTAATTCTAGTATTTAAAAAAAATCAAGGCAACAAAATATGAGGGTTAAAAGATGTTCTAAATTGCAAATCTAAATTCTTTCTCTATTTACATGGATGAAATGGCTTGGCAAGGTAAAATGCAGAACAATCATAGGGACACTTCTGACGGGGAAAAGGTTTCATGTGGTTGAGGTCAAATATGCACAGTCCAAGTGAAACCAAGAAAGGAGGTAATTATTCATGTGATTCTAGACTCAAAAGGAAAGATTTAAGCCCAACTGTTTAGAAAATTGAGAAAAATTTTCTTTTACTTTGACTTATTTAAATAATTACCTTAATTTTCCTCTTTGCCTCTCTACTGTAGATAAATGTGTCTTAGCACATACCTGATAAATAGCTATTTTACTTAATTATCATATATCTGCAGATAATTATTTAAACTACCTTGCCTTGACATACCTTCTGCAGGATGGAGAAAAATTGATGTTCTTCATGAGGATTTTTAAAAGATTAGCAAAGTGATTGTAGGTGAACCAGGGCGGCCTGAGAAACACTATTCCAATGGTAAGTAATGCATTATACTTCACTTTGAGATGCACATTTTATACAAATGAAACTTTTGTAATAATATAGAAATTGTAAAAATTAGGTATACCATGTGGTGCCAAGAGCTTAGTCATTTTCACACTAAACCTTCAAAATCTTGACCCATTTGTTATTTTATAGACATATATTATTTTCAAGTTGTATCCATGTTGTAGCATGTGCCAGTACTTTATTACTTTTTATTGCTGAATTATATTTCATTATAATATACCACATTTTGTTTATCTTATTTATCCACTCATCAGTTAATGAACATTTGACTTGTTATCAATTTTTGCTGTTATGAATAATGTTGCTATGAACATTAATGTTCAAATTTTGCATGGATTATGTTTTTGTTTATCTTGGAAATGTACCTGAGAGTGAAATTGCTGGGTCACACAGCATGTCTATGTTTAATATTGTTTTCAATGCACCTCCCCCTTTTACATTCTCACCAGCAGTGTATAAGGATTCTCATATCTTCATATCCTTGACTCCACATAGCTAGTCTTATTATATCCATTCTGGTGTGTGTGGGGTGGTATTTGTGGTTTAGATTTTCATGTTGCTAATAGGCAATGCTGTTGAACATTTTTTCATGAGCTTATTGGCCATCTGTGTACCTTATTTGGAGAAATTATAATTATCTATTTTTTTAAGAAAGTTTATTTGTCTTTTTATTATTGAATTGTAAGAGTTCTTTCTATATTTGTAATATAGTTCTTTATAAGGTATATGATTTAAAAATATGTTCTTTCATTTTGTGTGTGATTTTTAATGTTCATATTTAGTGTTTATTCTCTACATTTTGGTCTCTGCAGTCTTTATTCTTCAATTTATTTCTGAGTTAATTTTGTATTAATGTAAGTGAGGCATCTTGAGTTAATTTTGTATTAATGTAAGTGAGGCATCTCACTTTTTTTGCACATGGTTATCCAGCACCACATTTTTCCCCATTAAATTGTCTTCACAGTCCCCCCTCATTTAAATCAATTGATCGTGAATACAAGGGTACATTTCTGGACTGGCAATTCCATCCATTAATCCTTGACTCTCTTTCTGCCAGTACCACAGTTTTTGAGTTACTGTAGCTTTGTAGTAAGTTTTGAATTTGAGACATATTGGTTATCTAACTTTGTTCTTTTTAAACGTATCTTTGGCTATTCTTGGTTCTTTACATTTTAATATGCATTGTAGAATAACTGTAATTTCTCTCACCTTCCAGTTTGGGATTCTGATAGGGACTAAAGTTAATGTCTTCATTAATTTGGGGACATTTTCCTGCTTTCCAATATTAAGTCACTCAGAGATGGCAGAAAGGAGATGATAAAAAAATACCAACCTGCCTTACCCAGAGAGGAACTGGGACCTATGAAGAAAGAGAGGCCTGCTTTGTTGACTTGAAGCTTTCCAGGATAGAGTTTCTATCTCATTGACCTCAATAGGAGGGATTGGGTTATGTCAAATGCCAAAGGCTTTTGTTTTTCTAAGGTTTAGTAGATTTTCTAAGCTAAGTGTTTCTCCATTGGGGGTATGGTCTTAGGATAATTTACAGATTCTTCAAATAGTTGATTTTTCAAAATATTTTATTTACTTATTTTTAGAGAGATTGGAAGCAAAGGAGAAAGAGAGGGAGAGAAATATCAATGTGTGGTTGCCTCTTGCATACCCTCTACTGGGGACCTGGCTCGCAACCCAGGCATGTGCCCTGACTGGGAATTGAACTTGCGACCCTTTGGTTCGTAGCCTGTGCTCACTCCTCTGAGCTACACCAGCTAGAGGAAATAGTTGATTTTTAAAACAATTGTTTTGTTTTCTGTTTTTTTATTTAATACTTTTATGTTATTATTTAGCTGGGAAGATGGTCTGCAATGACCTGAAGTCACCATTCCAGAATATTTTTGCTTCAGTTATACAGGTACGACAGTCAAAGCCAGTGGTGTAAGGAATCAATGAGAATTAAAGAAATAAAGATAGTTAACACAGATTATTGTGCCATTTGGATTATGAAGGAGAGGAGAAAGATGAAGTAACAGTTTTAGGTGTGCAAGAAAATCAGTATGGATTCTGTTCCATGTTTTTTTAATCAACATGCTGATAACGGGTATTTTTAAATGATAAGAAACATTAAGAAACACAACAGATTTTAGTAAATTCATAAGTTTGGTGACCAAAAGTTGAAGTGGTGAGCTGATGTCTTCAATTTTCTGTGTGAGTTATGAGACACGATCATCTTGTGAGAACTGGGGGTCAAAGAGGAGTGAAGTTTTGGAGGTGAAATGTGAGAACGTTTGAAACTGGTAATGTGGACAGTGAGGTAGAACCTCTCAGGAGAATGTAGTCAGGCTGGCATGTACCTTTGGAGGTGCAGGTAAGGTTGACAGGTGTAGCTTTAGACAGCGCTGCTTGTTTTTATCTGCACACCCACAACAGACTTGTTTGGCAATTTCTGGACACATTTTGAACGTTTGCACAAGTTCTTTCCTCAGTTTAGTAAGATGAAAGGAGTTGTTTTTTCTCTAAAGTTTAAAGCCACGAACTTGTTTTCCTTTTTTGCACAATTATATTGGATGCTGTTTCCCCATAAATTTGTTCATAGATTGATGAGATGCAGACTTAGTGTGGGTGACTATAAAGAAATAGATCCTCCTCAGGGAAACTTCCTTACATTTATTGCCAAATGCTCACCACTCTCACACCTTTGGTAACACTGTTCAAGATCACAAATGAAATCTTCTTCGACAGCGATCCAGATGAAAATTTTCAATGTGACATCTGTGAGTGAATTTATGGTAATTGTTTCTAACATCTGCAGAAATTACAACAGCCAGTAGGGGAAGAATGACTTACTGCTTCTCTTCCATTGTACTAGAGAATAAATTGAGTAACCACCGCTTTCCTTGTGATGACTGACAAGTAAAGGGTATGGTCTGGCAGTTGACAATTAACAAATTACGTTTTATTCTTTCTCCTGAGGGCATTAGGGACATGATATTTTCCTCTCTTTCCACTAATTAGGAGTGGGTAAACCTCTGAAGGCTCTGTGATTGGATTCAGTTTGGATTAGGTTTGTCTGACTGTCAAATTGATATATGGTATGACATGAATCAGAGCCGTCTAAATCTTCACACCTAATTGAATTAGTACTTCTCTTACATCTAATGATCCCAGCCTGTCTTCTTCATTCTGTCACAAATTCACTCATTATAACCCACTTTAGATTGTTCTGTGCTAACCTCTGATTTTTCCTTAAAGTCCCACTTTAAGTCAAATATTACTTTTTTATCTCATGGGCAATAAATGTTGTGCAGTTGAGGGCAGCATAAATCATGAGTAACTTGAGCCTCAAGTACTTGACATTGAGATTGCCCTGAGAGAGAAACTACCTACTGAATAGTGTATAAGATGTAACCTACAAACTTTTCTTGGTGTGACTGAATAGTTGTTGGGAGGGAGTAAGTCTTTGAATTATGAACACATGCAAATAAAAGTGTTACAATTAAAAGAGATTTGATGGGGAGTAAGAGGATCAGGTAAATCAGGGGTCCCAAATCCCTGGTACTGGTCCATGAGCGAAGCTCCTCTGAAGTCCACCTCATGTCTCCCCCAACAGCAGGCAAGCCAGGAAAGCTCATTTAAGCTCTGCCCCACCCACCCCTCTCTTCCGTGAAACTGGTCCCTGGTGCCCAAAAGGTTGGGGACCACTGGTAAATGATTTGGTTGGAAGTATAAACCATTGACACTGGATATGTATGTTGGAAGCTTTACTAATATCAATAATTATGTGCTGCGTACTTTGCATTTAGTTATTTGTTGCTTACTTTGTTCCAGGTCCTATTCTAAGGGCTTTATGATCATTTAGTTATGTGGTACTCACAACAGTCATCAGTTAAATTGTTTTCCTTTTTAATCTTACTTGGCAGACAAGAAAGTACCAACTTGGGGATTGTCAGCAATAGGCTCAGTATTCCAGATTCACAAAGTGGTAGAAATGTGTTTGAATTGCAGAGCCTGTCAATAACCATTTCTTATACTTGGTGAGGAGAATGGTGGGGAGAAGGTGGAAGACTTTGTTTCACCATTCTCATCTGTGTAACTAGAATAAAAGTATTTATTTTTCTTAACTCTCAGGTCTTTTATCAAATGAGAAATTGTACAGGAAAAGCACTTTGCTCAAATATTTTTTGGCTTTAACTCTCAGAGCCTCTTGCACCATAAACTAGGCAAATGCTACTTGTTAATACACTAGGAATGCACCGGGAGAGTGAGAGTGTGCTCTCAAAACCAGAGGGAAATGTTAAAAAGGGGAGTATGATTTGAAGATACATATCAGAGAGGTGGTCAGTCCAACAGGCAGGAACAAGGGAGTGGCCTTAGTGATGAGTCTGGTGCATTAAAGGAAGTGCCCAGGTACCCACACACCCAGAGGTGTGTTCATAAAGCCTGGTAATTATTGAAGCCTGGTGATTATTGAGGCCTGGTAATTAACTATTGTGGTCCACAGTTTCTTCCAAGGACAAGTCCATTTTCATCCCCGGGTGTACTTAATTTGCAAAGGACACAACTATCTGGTGGGTACACAACTACTTCCTTCCAGGACTGTTAAATAGCCGCACAATTAGCTGTGAATGAACTAAGGTTCAGTCGATCAGTGTCCTGTGTATGTATGGAAATTAGGATAATTGCATTTTCCTTCATAGAATTCTTCAACCTTTAACTGTTACATTTCATATAGGTTTAATTAATATTTAAATCTTAGTTTGTATTACTAGATTTTGTTTCACTCCTTCCACTATTGGCCATTAAATTATTTGAGAGGAACTAGCAACTGAGATTATTTCTTATTACTACTCTGTGGCAAATTCCTAGGCTAGTGCTTTTCAAGTTTTATTTATTTTTTCCCCTCCTGGCCCACATGACAGACCTTCACATAATACCTGGAAAAAGCTGCGCAAGGCTTTGCTACCTTTGGGACTGAGGAAAATGATACCTGAATAGATCACTCCATTCTGGCTCAGTGTTTGGCAAGCTCTGTATACCATGGCAGTATTTACTAAAAAGAACATTTAATGAACTAAAATAAGTTAGAAGGATATGTAGTTGTTAACCCAAAGTTAGTTTTTATTTCCATAAAATTGAATATACCTTTTTATTAAATGCCCCTTTCTGCTGATAAAGAGAAAAAAACTTGTTAAAATTAAATAATTCACGTCTGACTTTAAAATCATCTATTTTGATTGACTTCAGCATGTTTAGGGGCTTAACTTTCCACTAGCTTTGGCGGAAAGTCTACTCAAAGAAAAACACAGTCTTTACGTATCAAGGATGTTGGCTCACCTCTGATACCAAAATTCAACAAGGCTACTACAAGAGAAAATTGTTTTTGTCATTGAGTTGTATTAGTTCTTTACACATTTTATATATTAGCCTATTATCAGATCTATCATTTGCAAATATTTTCTCCTAATTGGTAGATGGCCTTTTCATTTCAGTGATGGTTTTCACCAAAAACAATTCAAAAAGGCTACTGCTTATGTTTTCTCCTAGGAGTTTTATGATTTGAGGTCTCGCATTCAAGCCTATAATCCATTTTGAGTTAATCTTCGTGCATAGTGTAAGACAGTGGTTGAGTTTTATTCTTTTGTATGCAGTTATTCATTTTTTTCCCCACGATTACCTACATAGATAATTCTCAAAAAATAAGCTAGAAACGACCTCAACAAAAAAATCTAATTAGATGAATTCAAGAAAATTACACACAAATAGCAAATGTATAGAAATCAAAAGTTCACTGGTAAACTATCAGTAAATAATTCAAAAAATAAGAACAAAATTATTTAAATGACAAAAACTAACGTATTTTTATTGGAACACTATTGATTGTCATCCAGAAATATAGCTAAATTAGTAATTCAGGTCAATCTATATTTGAATTTAATGCAATAGGCACAGAAAAAATTTTGGTGAGTATATTGCCACAAACACAAAGAATTTGTCTATTTTTTCTTCTGTAAATGCATACGTTTCAAGTTAATTTCTCTTTTTTCCTTTAACTGTCAAGTTTTCAAGTTAATTTCTGATAACTAAATAATCTGGCTTCTTCTTATTTTGAATGAATCTTTTTTTCCTGGTATTTTTCTATAAAAGCATTTTTATATCTTACATAAAATGGTTTGCATATTACTAGACTTCATTGATCCTCAAAATATTGTTATGAATTATCCAGCCTCATTTTACAAAGGAGAAAGTATCAATAAATATATGGTTATCTTATTAAACAGCAAGTGGTAGTAATGGAATTGAACGGTAGGCCTTCTAATTTCAGATTTTATTGTCCATTGGATAAATAATTACTCTGCTCACTGGCATCTGGTTCTCTTCACCTTCTGAAGAGAAGAAATGAGGATGTCGCAGTCCATTATGGGTGGATGGGGCCGTGTGACTCGTTCTGGCCAATGAGCAGTGATGTAGCCGTGTCTGTTTAACGGGTGATGTGGGCACCCTCCTTTCTTTCTGATCATGTGCCTGGTGACATCGAAGACAGTGCATGTCCTCTCAGTGACTATTAAGACATTGGCTGCTTGAGTGACTAACCAACCTAGGACAGAAATGTAACATTTAGAAGATACTAAACTTTGTTATGTAAGCCACTAAGATTCTGGAGTGGTTTATGTCATTAGTATAAAATACACATCTGTCTTAATAATCACCTCTTTTCTACAAATCAAACATATAGTTTTTATATATTTAAAAAAGTTATTGAAACTCTTTAAATCTCATTGAAGCGATGGTTATTTATTTTAAAAGATAATAATCACAGATATAACTTTATTTATAAAAAATGTAACATTACTTTTTGTGTTTCAAGGAAGATAATGAGATTTTTTAATCAGGAAGGGAAGTTACATACTTGAAATTCGTAATCAGAATTTCCAAAGGTATGTGAAATACCTTAGTAGTTTTCAAATGAAAAAGACTCTTAAAATAGTATTTTAAATATACAAATACACTAGTATAAGTGTATATTCTATAACATGAGGGTTGTTCAGAACGTTACCTTCATAGTTTCCTGAAGGCAAAGTTTAAAGATATACAACCCAATAGCCAGAGGGATGGTGGAACTGACATAGTCAATTATGTTATGAAATGCCCTTTATTTTTTAAGAAATGTTTTAGTAAAATTTATTGAGATAACAATGATTAATAACATTATATAAATTTTAAGGGTAAAACTTTATGACATCTGTATCCTCCATTGGGTGCTGAGCACTCCAAGTCTAGTCCTCTTCCGTGACCATATATTTGACTCCCTTCACCCTCTTCATCTTCCCCCACCACTCTCCCTTCTGTTAACCGCGGTTCTGCATCCATGAGTTTGTTTACTTGTTGCTTTTTGTTTTATATCCCACATGAATGAAACCGTATAGTTCTTGCCCTTTCCATCTGACCTATTTAGCTTAACGTGATACTCCAAAGATCCATCCATGTGTAGTTGTTATCACGGTTTCCCAACACCCTTTATTTTAAGAGACAAAATACATGAGAAATTTTGTAACTGTTACAATGGTTATGATCCAGATAGAAGTGGCCAGACCACAGGGCATAAGAGGGGCTGAGATAGACAACCAGCCTGAGGCAAAGGCAGCAGTTTTATCACCCTGGTAACCAAGCTAGCCCCACCCTGGAGCTGGTCATTGCAGGGAGCATTCCAGAGGCTAGTGAGAGTGATTGACAAAGGAAAAAGCCTTCCTGCTCATTTCTGGTCCTGGAGGACACAGCAGCATGTACCTCAAAGGTCAAACATGGCGAAAGGGGGAGGTCCTGTGTTGGGAAAAAACTGTTATTGTAGCCTGGGAAAATGCACAGGATTGGCTGGGCAGAGGGGTGGACTTCCCCAGAGACATGGGAGTTTGAGCTGGGGGATTTAAACTGAGGGAAGGTGCCATCTGCCTAGCCACATCAGGCTCCAAAGGACAGATAAAGATGGAGTGGAAATTCGGGTCCTTGTTTTGAGCATTGGTGTTTTCGGGAGTGGTGGATTTTCCATAACGGGCAGGCTTTGAGGCAGAAGCCTGCCATTCTCCCAGACTGTGCAGATGTTGAATAAAAGATCTCTTTCTTATTTTCACCAAAACTCTGCCTCCAAAGTTTGCCTGCGGGTGAAAGCAGGCAGCCAAACTCCTCTTCTGTTAGGTAACAGCTACATTTTTCTTTTTCAATTTTGAAATCTTGGAGATGTCTGAAGACTAACCACTACACTTCCCTCAGTGGAGAAGTAGCTGAGAATGACACCAGTCCATTTGACAAGACCATGCTGTGATTGAAGAGCCAGCAGAAGAGATACATAGTACATAACAGAGGGTTTCAGTAAGAATTAGACTGAGCAAATTCAGAGTTGTGTAAAAGGTATAGACATGCTCACTGAACTGAAAAACATTATTCCTTTTGTGTGACACTCCTGCAATAAAAATTCAAAGTTGCAGACCAGGTGAGGCAGTAACAAATAGAGCAGTCAGAGAGATTCACTATGGCCTCTGACCCAATCAAAAGCATCAAAGTTCTTTCACAGACATTGTAATTAGGAAGAGGTAAAGCAAATGTTTATGTTTTATTCACTAAAGATTATGGTAATGAGTCTAGTTGCAAAGGCATCCTACATTTTCTCTTTATTTCTCTGTGTGTTCGTTGGACTTATCACTGACCAGAGTGACAGAAAGCAGAAGAAGTGCAGGGTTTATATCACTTCGGAACAAGGATATACTTTGAATTTTCTAGAAAAAAATAAGATTGAAAATGAGAGATTTTTGCAGTATTTGCTAAGCCTGATAGCCATAGTGCCTACTCTGGCTACGAAAGAGCGGTTGGTGCCCCTGCCTGGTGTGGGGCATAAAGCCAGTATCCGTGGACACATCGCCTGATTTCCATAATCAGCTCTTGGAGTTCTTCACATAATTTTGTCTTTCTGAATTTATGGAGGAAGCGTCACTGCTCTATAATTTTCCACAATGCAGTCAGTCTATATTTTAGTATTTATTATGTTCTATATTTAGTGTTTGTCCTTGGTAACACTCTAAGTAGTTGTTTCTGTATTGAATAGTTTCCATTTGGTTATGCGCATCTCAAGCTAACTCTGATGGCCACAGAACAGCAGCAGCAGAAGCAGCAACAGCAAAAAGACAGTAACAGATGTATTAGAAGGACACTGGGTACCTCTTGGAATCTAAGGACAGACATACCCGTCAGGAATGGGCTCTAGCAAGCTGTAGAACTACTGGAAACCCAGGAGCAGATCTCTTGGCCTCCAACCGTTTCTGCTCCTCCGTTCACCTAAACAGTCAACCATCTGCCATCATTTACGTGGTCAACTGAAGGTGCCAAGAGAAAAACAAGCCTCTGCTCCTTACACTTCTTAATTTACAGGGCATATCAATAATTTGCCCACCTTGGGCAAGGTTGTCTCGCAGTGGCCACATTGTTCTGATTTAGTGATCTCCATGACAACCATGTGAGGAGGAGCAATCGGAGCATCTGGAACATTCGTGGCTATGGGAGATGTGATAATGACCATCTGAAACGACTGGAATGGTGTTAAGAATTTGACACATTTGTGGCAATCCAGGAATTTTGTTGAATCTCCCACCCTCTAAGAGGACCTTCTGTATCCAGTATGTTCTTTGGCTACATCGGAGGAAAGCATGAAAGAATATGCCCTCATTAATGGCTGAGGAGCTTTCTGAGCTTCCTTCCTGCCTGTGAAATATTGGAAGAGCAAGGGTGTTGTGAGTTGAATTGTGTGCCCCCACCCTGGAATTCATGTGTTGAAGTCCTAAGCCCCAGCACCTCAGCATATAACCTAATTTGGAAATACAGTGCTGAAGATGTAATTAATTTACATGAGATGAGAGTTAATTTTCTGTGTTATCTTGATTGGATCACAGGATTCCTAGATATTTGGTTAAACATTATTTCCCAGGTGTCTATGAGGATGCTTCTGGATGAGGCTAGCATGGGAATCAGCAGACTGAGTGAGGGGCCTTGCTTTATCCACTGTGGCCATCGTCCAATCCGCTGAGGGTCTGAGGGGGACAACAAGGTGGGGGAAGGCAGGATCTTGGTGCTCCGGGTTCTTGGGCTTTCAGATTTGAACTGGAATTTACACCATTGGTTCTTTGGCTTTCAGGCCTTCGAACTACACCACCAACTTTCCTGGGTCTCCTTCTTGCAGACATCACAGCATCTCAGCTTCCATAATTGCGTGAGCCAAAACCTTATCATAAATTTCTTTCACTATTTATCTCTATCTCTATCTCTAATCTCTACCATCTCTATCTATCTCTGTCTCCATCTCTATGTCCTATTCTGTTTCTCAGGAAAATCCTGAATGATTCAGAAGTCAAAAATACTATTGGAATAGGGGAGGCCTCTAATCCAATATGAATAGTGTTCTTATAGAAGGGGAAATCTGGAGACAGACACAGAGGGAAAGTGATGTGAAGAGACAGGGAGAAGATAACCAGACAAGAGCCGAGGAGAAAGGCCTGGAGTAGATCCTTCCCTCATAGTCCTCAGAAGGTATCAGTATCCCCAACACCTTGGTCTCACACTTCTAGCCTCCAGAACTGTGAGATAAATATATTTCTGTGGTTTAAGCCACCTACTTGTTATACTGTGTTACAGCAGCACCGCTATGCTAAAACAAAAGGTGGTTTTTAATTCCACGTTATTGGCATCTCAGGTTGGTTACACTCTAGCAAAAATATAGTTGGCTTATTATTAACTTGGTTCCAGTCAACTTTATGTGGTAATCTTGACACTGAAAGTTCTTTTTATTTTTCTGTATATTTCTGCTCTCTTTCATCTATGCTGCTTTCTCTAGAATTAACAGCAAGGTGCTCTGAGTCTATCAGGCTTACAAAAAAAAATATCCTCAGTGTCTTCCTCTGAGCCATTTTTTCCCACTTGAAAGTATTTACTATGCATCATCTGAATTCACTTATTACCAGGAGGTTTATTTTAATCAGTTCTTGTGAGTCAAAATATGCCCTAAGTTTTTCTTTTATGGTTTTTGGTTGGGAAAAAAAGTTACTTATTTCTATTCAATAAGAACCAAATTTCAAGACTCACTTTGTTCTCTTTTACCTCATAATCATATTTGTGAACTGGACTGTTCTAAGAACATGTCTTTCTCAGGTAGAGTAGTAGAATACAGATAATAGTAAACATATTTAAATTTAAATTTAAACATAATATAATATTTAAATTTTTGAAATTGTTCCTGTAAAATAACAAGCTCATTAGATGTCAACTCTCTCTCTCACATTACTGTGGATTAATGTCTTACTAACTTTATATAGACACCATTACCCATTCTTCCAGGTCTGCCACCTGACTCTCGAGACAATTCTACCTGTTATAGGTAGAGTATAACTTTCATGCTGCATTTCCAGTACCAACTTGTATATGAGTCAGGGTAAGCTAGGTTATGTTGCAATAACTTGTAAAGCACAGTGAAATATAGTAAAAAGAAGTCTTTTTTTTTTTTCTTTTCCTATTGGTCAATATTGTGAAGTGACCTGGAGTACTGATACTGGTTGTTTTTGCCTTGAGACTTGGGCTAACGAACAGGAAAATATGGAGTGATAACATCACAGTTACAGAGGAACAAGAAGGTGCTGGTTGATCTCACGTAATGATTACATGCTTGGTTTGAAAGTGAGACATGTCACTTGCATTCAGAATGATTGACCAGAACAGGTCACATGGTCCCAGGCAGCTACGAGAGTCTCAAGACACGCAGGCCTATTATGAGTGTTAATGGAAGAAAGAATTGAAATAGTTGACGTACAGGACAGTGTGGGGAATAGTGATATAAACATCATTTTTAAAAACAAAGCAAATGAATCCTAGAGGACTTAGAAATCTTAGAAATAAATGGAACCATTATTTGAATTATTGTGTTGTTTCCAAAGTCTTCATTTTTTATTCTTATTCTGTTTTTCTTAGATTGCATTATCCTGAGATCTTCTCAAAGATGAAACACAGAAATGTGGTTGTGAATGTAATAAGGGAGCAGAGTGGGGTCCGAGAGAACACCTTTATCACAGCAGTGGGGACTGACATGGAGATGTGGTTACCCCCACTCCCCCAATACTCGCTGAACTCCCACTTTGTACCCAATACGTCATTAATCACTTTCCTTTCGATAATAATAGCTAAACTTCATAAAATAGCAGAAAGGAATATACCTGTGTACAAGAAGCTATGCAATGCAGCTTTTTTGAAATAAGTTTTCTTTTCCAAATACAGTGATGATTGAAGACAGAGAGTCAAATACAATTCACTTATGCCGGTGAAATAATGGAACAAAACGTGCAAGTCCTACATTTGCATATAAGTGACCTACACTGCACATAAGCTAGACGTGGACATACACCTGCTCTTCCCTCCAACTTTCCCTGACACGAAAGGTGACCCCGGCCCCTTCTCTGAGAAGTGTCTTAGCAGCAAGTCCTTGGCCCGAGGGTCCGGTCCATGACACATGCGTCCCCTGCAGATGCAGCTTCCCTCTCCCTCTCCAGCTTGCTTAGTGAGCTGGAGCTGGTGCTTGGTGGGGGTGTTAATAGGCCTCTCCAGCCTGAAGGCAATTTTTCCTTTTCATAGTCAATAGACTCTAAAAATTTTTGAAAAGAAACATAGCCTGAAACTCATTTTAGAAGTGTACTGACTTTTCTATTTCTTAACAGCCTTCATCTTGAAAATAAATTCTCTTTTTCATTATACATTTCACACTACTCCCTTCTAGTAGTAACTTAGTTGGTTTTTATTTGTTTGTTTTTTTTATTGCAAGTTGCCTTTTTACTTTCAAACTTTCTTATCTTAAAATAACCCTTTACCTTCTTAGATCTTGACTTTCCAGGAATGCCTTTTTCTCCTGTTTTCTTTTGACCTCTGACTTCCTTGTCACATGGTTTACTAGGACTTAGTTCCCTAAATAGTACATTATTTATCTTTTAACTTCTAAAATACTGTCATTTGACCTTGCCACTCTCCTGAAAATATCACCAATGATCTCATTAATTCTTCCATCAAATACTGATTGAACACCTTGATGCACTGTGCTGCTTCAAGCAAGGAGTACATAGGTAAACAGATACAGCACTGACTCCTATAATGTTTGCTTAAACAAAACTGTAAATAAAAATTGCAGTTAGTACTTGAATGATTCTTATGTACTACATTTCTGACACCAAACGATAAGGATTTGTTTCTCCTGATACCAAGTAGTGGGATTTTTTTTCTAGTACCACTTCGCCAACTGAGTATCTAACAATTCAATTCCAATCTGATACTATCAACCTGGGGTTGGCATCAGATCCTGTAAATTAAAAGGATCAATCCAACAAAACTCTCCACTTCAGATGTCAATTCCAAGTCCCAGGCCACTGGTCCTTCGGGCCAAACCATCTATAAGTCAGGGGTTCTTATGAGCCCATCTCTGGGTTTGTTGTTTTGCTTGACCAGCTCACAGAACTCAGGGAGGTTTTATAAAGGATACCACTTAGGAAGAGTATTACTGGTGTATTATAAAAGACATGTGTATGAACAGTTAAATATAAGAGATGCATAAAGCAAGGTGTGGGCATATGTGTGTGAGTAGAGGGCTTTCACGCATGTTCTGGGGGTGCCACTGTTCCAGCACCTCAATGTGCTCATGAACTCAGAAACGTATGCCTCTGGATGGTTTGTGTGTGTTTGTGTGTACGCACACACGTGTGTGTGATGCTCTGAATGTAGGGGATTTGCTAATTATACATAAACCTCCAGAAATTTTTAGGATGCATTGAGCCAACTCTTTCATTCCTTTTTGTCTTCTTCCTCATGGTATGCATAGGAGTCTCAAAATCTGAAGCTTAGGGCAAATCAAAGGTAGGGTGCTGGATTTTCTGCATCAGAATTACCTTGCCAGCTTGTCAAAAATACATATTTCTGGGAAAATCAAAACCACCAGATATAGAGCAGGGACATCTTCCATCTTATGAATTCCCAGAAGACTATATGCTCTCTCCAGACTGTAAATTATTACCTTAGACAAGGTGCTAACTTCTGTGGGTGGTTCATTCACCTTGTTGTTCTGATAATAAATAGGAGAATGCACTGTAATGAACCTGGAAGGGGGATTTGAGCCCGTTCATTTCATTTCCTGTCTTGTGTTTTCTTGCCCTGTTTGCTGAGGAAAGTAAGGAACCAATTTAGCTTACATTTTCTATATGTCGATACTGGCTGCTCACTGCGGCTGGCTTTTCTGTACCTCTGAGCTCTCTATGGATTCTGAATGCAAAGCTTACTTGGCAATGAGATGTTACCTTCTTGCTTCCAACTCCATCCTTACCCCTTAGAAAAATTTTCAGCTTCCTCTGACCTTTCCTAATAAACATTAGATTTTTCACCTAAAAACAATCTTTGACGTTTTTCCCATCTCCCTAGATATTTGCAATACCTCCTTTTCACGTGATACCCAAATGCTGCTTTATTTTAAAGTGAAGAGCAATGTAAACTTAATAAATTTTAAAAAGAAAAAGAGCATTGAATCTCATAAAGATAAATTGCATCGCATTGGTTTTTAGGTAGGAGTATTAAAATCTTCAGTGGACTCCTAGGAAAATTCCTCCTGCAAACCACAATAATAATCCCTAGGTATGCAATTTGTAAATGAAGCTTTCATAATTGGGAGTTTACAAGTAGTCTAATTGCTATTGCTGACTAGTTCTTCTTTTCCTCCAAAGATAAATGTGTTGGGCTAAGTGTGAGGGGAACTCTAACCTCCTTGGCTTAATAAATAGTTTGCTTGTCAGAAAATCTCTGGCCTCATTAGCAGAATAAAATTTCCCCATGTCACAAATTCCCCAAGTCACACTGGCTGAATATAATACTAACTTTTCTCTCCCATTTAAAACATTTTCTGTGACTGCCCAAAGGTTTGCAAGTTTTCGAGCTTTTCTGGGATGCTCAGGACTTCAAAGACTGGGAGACATAAGTGGGGTGGGGTGCTCTGGGAAAAGAAACTAGGTCCCTGCTTATTCCCGTGTGCTATGTGGGCCACATGGAAAGTCCAGAAGCACAGGAAACATGGCTGAAGTTACTCTGGCCTCCTTCTACCTTACTGGAGACTGACTTTTCCTTTCTAGGTGGAAAATGCCACACAAACATGCATACACAATACTGTGGCCTTTATGTACTTTTTCTCTTTAAGTATACATTCATATGACTTGGCTTAATTTCCTCCTTAAGATACTTTTAATAATAATTGCTTTTATTTTCCCCTTTAAAAATTAATTCATGATTATTGTAGGGCTCTTTAAAAACTAAAAGCAAGTCTTAAAGTAAGTGGAAAATCTTCCATACCCTTATCTTTTCAGGCAATACTTACTAATATGTATATGAGGAAAAATCTCCCAAAACAGAATTTATTTATAAAACATAATTTGTATTTATTCTTACATGTTTAAACTTCAGTCACCTTTGAAGTACTCTCCATTTGATGCAATATACCTATTGAGATATTTCCACTGCTCAAAACAGTTTTTAAACTTGTCAATTTTGATGACTTTTAGTGCTTCTGTAGTTTTTTGTTTCACCTCTTCCACATCAGCAAAATGTTTGCCTTTGAGCACTCATTTCGTCTGGGAAAACAGAACAAAAATGTCACTAGGGATGAGATTGAGTGAACAGGGAGGTTTGGAGCATGGGGGTCATGCCATCTTTCGTCAAAAATTGCTGAATGTTCAGGGTAGTGTGGGCTTGTAAGTCACCCATCGTGAAATGGGCGAATGCATTGAAAGAATCTTCAAAAAAATTCACTGAAGCTGAACACAGCCTCTCACAACAACAGCAGCTGGTACACTGATACAGATGAGTCCCAAGAACATCACCTAGCAGGGGGAAGCCTGCACTGCAAGGTGCCTACCCTCCAGAAGAAACTTCCTGTGTTTTGGGGGTCTCCCTTCATTTAATGGTATTTTTTGTCTCTGTCTGTCTGTCTGTTTTTATTTGCCAAATTGAGTTGGTTCACTTTTTAGTTTTGCTATTAACAAACACGGAATCAAACTATGTAAATTAATTTGTAACTGTGTTTTTGAAAAGTTGGGAGTATACTGAAATATTCTTTCAGTAATATCATATTACATTTCCCATGTCTGTGTAGTAAATGATTTACTGATATATAATTCATACAAAATTTATGATTTTAAAGTGTACAATTCAGTGGTTTTTATGTTCACTCTTTTTTTAACCAACACCAATGTCTAAGTCCATAACATTTCCACTACTCCCAAAAGAGACCCTTTCCTCTTAGCAGCTGGTCCACATTCAATCCTTCTCACCCCTATTCCCTGGCAACCTAGTCTACTTTCTCTCCCTTATGAGCAAATCTACAAATAATTATATAAATAAATGTTGGAGGTTATTTCAAAAGAGAGACATTTCTGACAGGACACTTGGAAAACACAAGATTGAATTGTAGTAAACAGCAAATAATAACAAATGGCCTACAATTATTGCTACACATTAGAGATTATATACACTGTGAATATCTGGAAATAGGATTTGTCGCTGTTGTGTGAAGCAGTCAAGGAGGAATTCTTTGAAAGAGCTAGGACATTATCAGGGTCTTGGACTGAAATTGAAGGTATGTCCTCAGAAGGTCATCTAAACCAAAATGACATAGAAGAGAGTGTCTTGCCACCAGCATGCTCCAACCTGGCTGCATTCAAATCTGTATTCTGCCAACAAATGAGGGAAGTTCCTTAACCATTCTAAACTTAGTTCCCTATTTTGTAAAATGATTATCAGTACCTACCTCATGTAGTGGTTGTATAGATTAAATGAACTTAGCAGGAGTCCTTAACATTGAATCGGGCATTTAAGAAGTATTTAATGAATTACTGTGATATCTATAACTTATCAGAAGTGGTGAGGGGACTGTGCCTGCTGTATGTAATCAGGGCAGGGTTGAGTGGGACCAGCACAACGTGGAGAAGGCTGTGTGATGTGATACAGAGCTGTCCACACAGGAATGGCTGTCTCTGTGACCATCTTACTGAAGTCCTGATGTCATTTCGAGGACTTTCCGTTGATTGACCTTAACTTGGCCACAGACATGGAGTACGAAGGTCTGGGTTTGTGTGTGGGGACCATTGTACATAAGTAGTTATGCTGGCTTGGTGAATGCAGTCCTGGCTGTCTTGAGAACTCCCTGTGAACTAAGGGTGTTTATTTACTTCATAGTCATATAATCGGGTCACCTGATTTCTGAGGTATGTTTTGTTTCCATTACTATAATTACCACTAATATATAATATTTATTGAATATCTGTGATATGTAGGTATTCTATTAAGCTGTTTCCATGGATTATCACATTTATTCATTACCATAACCTTTTAAAGCAGGAATTACTATTAATGTCCATAGAATAAATGAGGAATTAAGGACCAAAGAGGTTAAAATAACTTGATCTAAGACAAATATTTTGTAGACAGATGAAAAGGGCACTAGCCAATAATTCTGTGAACACATCATGTCCGGAGCCTGAACTCTTCACCACCACAATGTAATACGTGTTTTTATCATCAGTCAATTAATTGATATTAAGAATAGTTTCAAGATGCTCTCTCTAAGAGGAGACATTTATTCGAATGTCCTAGAAAACCTGCTTTTAATAACAACTGTAAAGGTTATTCTCAGTTTTCTTATGTATAAGAAGTATACTGTGTGTAATATTTATATGAAGGACACAAGAATGAGCAGGTTTATCCTGTTTACATAACATTTTTGTTTCTCACAATTTAGACATGATGAAGTCATGCTTCTTTGAAACAGGGTAAGCCAATGACACAGCTCCTACGCCATAGACCTCATCTGTCCTCCCACTCATCCTCCCCCCACCTTGACTGCAGTGGCGCCCCCCCCCCTTCATAATGCCACATTTGCTGGTCCCTAGGACTCACTTGGCAATTACCTTCCACTTGTTCTCTGAATTCTATACTTGTATAATTTTTACAATTTTATTTTCATTTTCTAAAGATAAGGAAGGTCTGTTCCAATAGTGTGTGGCTCTCCCTTAAGATCTATATAACACAGGGGCTCACAAATACAAATACCTAAATCGGGGGCGTCAAACTCATTTTCACCAGGGGCCACATCAGCCTCGTGGTTGCCTTCCAAGGGCCGAATATAATTTTAGGACTGTATAAGTGTAACTACTCCTTAACTGTTAAGGAAGAGCTTGGTGCTGCCGCCAGGCAGAAACAAGGAGCCGGGCCAGATTAAACAAAGTGGAGGGCCGGATTCAGCCCAAGGGCCTTGTGTTTGCCACCCGTGACCTAAATTAGAGAAATCATGCTCTTCAGGTGCGGGGAACCTAGGATTGGATTCCTATTCAGCTATGCACACACTGGTTTCCTAGGACTCAACATATTTAGGTCATATTTTCTCAGTTACAGTGTTTACCAAATGGGCCAAATGATATTGATGTTAATGGATTTCTATTATAACTGCAGATCAGGTGTGTGGAAGCATATTGCAAGTAATTAAGTATTATAAATAGTCTGGAGTTTGTTATGAGTAAATGTTTGCTAAGTACCTTCAGAACTGAATGAATGCCTTTGTCGAGTAGGACAACAAGAACAAGGGACAGACTCCCTAAGAATGGGTCGAGAGTAGACTGGCTCCTCAAAGAGTATGTGCTGCCGCCAGGTCATAAGCCTCGTAGTTGTTCTCTATCCATTTCATTCACTACTCCATCTACAAAGCCAAACACGTGACACCTGCTCATTAAATATTTGGCAAATTAATACATACAATCTGTGGAATGATTGGGATTTCCTAGGGAAAATGAAATAATCTAATGTTTGAAGGATGAGTTCCATCTAGAAAGGAACATATAGAGGGAAAGGCAATAATATGACAGCAGTAGAGACATACCTCCTTTCCAGATTGGCTAGATAGAACAAAAGATTTGTGCAATGCAAGAAAGATAAGCCCAAAAATAATAAAAAGGGCAGATTACAAAAGGCTTTGAATGGCAGCTTAATGACTAAGAACTTCGACCATACACTAAAGATAGCTAAAATAAACATTTGCTCTATTCTACGCACTAAACCTGTACTAACATTATTTAATGATTAGGACTCTGACAATCACCCTGAAACATAACTGTTTTCATGGTTCCCATGTTTGACATGAAAAAAAATGAACACATGGAAACCAAGTACCTTGGCCAAGGTCATGCAGTGAGTCAGGGGTGGAAATGGTATTTGAATTCAGGAACACTGGTTCCAGATCTACCCTCTTTACAAGTGCATTTATTGGTCTGTAGAATAGGCAGCTATGTACCTCTTAGTTTATCAGAAAGTCCTGTTTCTGTTACCTTTGTTGCTTAACAAATCATCCCAAAGTGTAGTGGCTTAAAACAAAAAGCCTTCTTATTTCTCAAAACTGAATGATTAACCATCAGTTCCTCTGAATCAGATGGTGCTGGCTATGGCTTTCAAATTAATGGAAGGTCAAAGATGGCCTTATTCAAATGATCAAAGGTGGCTGCCAGCTGGGAGCTCTGCTGGCATGGTTGGTCTGGGTCCTTGGTACTTCTCTGTGTGGGCCTGCCCATGTGGCCGCTTGTTTTCCTCGCAGTGTGGCTTGTAGATTTGAAGAAGGGGCAATTCAAGAAAAAGGAAGAAAACATTACCCGCCTTTCTATGGCCTGGGTTCAGAAGACCCAGAACAACATTTTTTGCCTTCTCTTCTTGGCCAGAGTACTTATGAAGCCACAATGAACTCAAAAGGAGGAGAAACAACTTTATCTTTACTAAGAGCATAATATGCAATTACAGGGAGGGAAAAATAGACTGTGGTATGTTAATGTAATGGAATATAATTCAGCATGAAAAAGAAATGATGCATCAAGCTATGAAAGACATGGAAGAAATATAAATGCATGACCTAGTGAAAGCATTTCTGAAGCCAATCTGAAAAGGTTGCATACTGTATGAGTCCAACCATATGATATTCTAGAAAAGGCAAAACCATGGAGGCTTTAAAAATTAGTTTGTGCTGGTGGAGGTTGGGCAGAATGAGTAGGCAGAGCACTGAACGTACTTGGGGCAGTGAAAACACTCTGTATGATACTATAATGATGGATATGTGTCATTACACATTCTCCCAAAGTTCTAGAAGGTACAATACCAAGAGTGGTCCCTAATGTAAACTATGGACTTTTGGTGATAATAAGGAGTCAGTGTAGGTTCATCAGTTCTAACAAATGGTCCACTCTGGTGGGGGACACTGAGAATGGGGGAGACTATGCATGTGGGTGGGGGGAGAGTATATGGAAAGCTTCTGTATATTCCTCTCAGTTTTGCTGTGAACATACAAGTGTTCTAAAACAAAGTCTTTAAAATTAATGATGGCTCTCTTTGGAAGTTGTATACTTTATATCTCAAGTTTTAGGAAGCATACAGCGATTGGTTGGGTCCTGAATCATCTGAATTCTTGATCACCATATATTGGGGAGGAAATATCTATTGTGAAGATTAAGCATCCCTGTCTAGTCTTTCTTTCATGACGGGCTGCTGCTAGTATTGTGGAGTATTCAAAGGCTATTATCTGAGCAACTGACTGATTTCACATAAAGCAGGATGTACCTATGATGGATCACTGATAATGGCATGATTTTTCTATAGCGGCTCAGAAAGGTATTTTTAAACACTTGCTATTCATTGCCAGTTTGTCCTTGCCTTTGAGGGGTGTGAGATGCTATTATTTAATGCATTTGACAGTGGATTATAGTAAAATTAAATGCTAGTGGGAAACAAAGTTCTGTTGATGGCTCTGAATAATCTAAATGTAGAAATTATTCTAGTTCAACGGAGGGTAAAATTATAGGATGTTGAATTCTTTCCAACAAGATGAATTTGGAATATGAGATATGGAGATTAAATGCAGACAACTGTACAGATTTGTACTGTAACACCAGGAGGAAAATTATGCAGGTAGGGTGGGAAAGAAAGGATTCTAGAAGACAGAAAGGGGGGATTCCCATTTTGTAACTATAGGGCTGTCATGGGGCTCACAGATTTTGTGACAGTATAGTAACGATAGTTACAAAGGCTCCTCCTGTTCAGTGATAAAATTCCTAACTACTGAAAATATTTTTGTGTTTGTGGATGAATGGCCCTTCCCAGATAAAGCTGAAATGATGGCGTGTCAGCTCATTTTATCTGTTTTGAAAGTTTTTAAAGTAAAGTTGTTAACTTATTTTCTGTTGTTTTCTTAGAAGTGAGAATAGGAAATTTAAAATCTTAGAATGTTTGCTGTAGATAGTCATGCCTACTACAGGATTACTATATGTTGGAATGTTGCTTATTAATAGGATTTAACATTTAACCTTAAAATCTATCATTTGCTGCTCATTTACATGTTCAATAAAGTTTTATTGAACAGCTACATAATATATAACACCATGCCAGGCATTGGTCATGCAAAGGCAAATTAAAGCTCTATCCTTAAGAACATGGATTTTACCCCATTAAAGATGTAAATATGCCAAACGTACTACAATACTGCCCTTTTCATAAAGTATTTAGGACATATGTGAGCCATTTTGAGCCCAGGGGATTGGTGATGGTCTGAGTTGTATGCTTTAAGAAAGAATTCACAGAGGAGGATATATTGTGCAATACGGGTATTACAGGGACTGTTAATTCATGGATAAAGGCATGGGAATGCATGAAAACATTACGGATTGATATGCTCATGAAAGTTGAAAATGATGGGGGACGAGAGCTAGGAATGAGATTGGAAATATTTTCAGAAGTCATATGATAAAGAATCTGGCATGTCAAATTATAGCATTATTAATGATCTTAAAAGTGATGGGTACTGCAATAGCAGGGTAGGGTTAGGCTAGGCTGTCACACAGAGTGACCCCCTATTCTCCATGCCTGTGACAGCAAGTGTTACTTTCCCTGTGCAAACACATTCGATTCAGGACAATCACCATACTGTTCCATGTTGTCTTCACTCTGGGACCCGGACTCGGGAACCAATGCCTCTGTGGCTCAGTGCCACCCATAATAAGTGGCACTGTCCCTTTACATTCTTAGCCAAAAATGACATGTGTTTTCTCTCTTTGTACTTATTTGGCCAAAGCAGATCATATTACTGTCACCAGATGAGTCCTGGTCTCCTGTAGTTGTTCTGCTGACAAATAAGTCATGCAAGTAATACAGATATCATTTTGCTGTGAGCATTAAATGAAATGCTGTATTGTGACAGGTTTTTAATAGTTGCTCAATAAATTTGATCATAGCAATCAGTAAATGTGGCTATGCTTTGTAAATATACCAAGCCAATAGATACTACTGTTAATAAATTAAAGAGAATATGTGAGAATGAAACATTTCTCCCTTTTAAGTTTGGACATTTATTAAATGCACTGAGAACAAGGAATTGACTTAGAGAACAATTCCACAATAGAAAAATTCCCATGATTCAATGAATCACAGTGGTTTTGGAGCTATATCTCTTGACATTATGAGCAAAATTTAAGGAAACAAGCTCATATCAATCACTGGCGAGAAAACCTCCAAAAAACATGTTACATTCTATATTCAAAGTATATGTCTCTCAACTATGTATTGTTTCTAAGACTGTGCTGTTCTAAGTGATAACTGATGTTTAAAAGACAATTATGAAGCATGATTGAGATGTGGAAACATTGAGGAAAAGAAATCAGTTTTTCTAATTAGAATCTCCCCTAGGTAAAAATCTAGAGTTGTATTTTATTGTCAGCATAAGATTTGTTATATAATGGAAATGTTGTTTTCCCACATTTATCACAAGAAGATAGTGAGCTAGCACTCCGTGGCTTGATCATTCCAGGTAATAGAAGCTGCAAGGAATTTCTGTTGGAAACAGAGGCATCATTAACCTCAAAACATTTAATGAGTTACCTCCCCGAGCAAGTAATTATGCTTTGTCTTCACCCCCATGCCCATCTCCATTTTAAAAAAAGAAGCAGAGAGTTATTTGGCAAAAGAATAATAATAGTTCAAACAGATCTACCTAAAAAATTGTTTTCAGTCAACTGTTGATCTATCTCCAGTATTTTTCCCAGTGACACAGCTTTTCTTTCTCTCTTTCTGTCTAATTCCGGTGGAACAAGCTGATCTGGACATAAATAATGAGGCAGAATGTATTCTGCAGGCTCCTGAAATTTGCAGCCGAATAGCTTACTCTGCAGCAGAGACTAGATCCGTCACCTTCTGGGTCCTGAAATGTACAGAAGGCCACAGATACTTTCCTCAGGATTGATCCCTTAGGGGATTAAATAGATTAGTTTCTATTTTAGCTGTTCTGAAATGAAAACTTTGGCTATTCTCATCTCTTTTCCAACCCTTCCTTTATATTCCAACTCAGATATTGAGTTATTGATTATTTTGCCTGTAATAAACATGTGTTATATATTTCAGCAATATCTTATAAAATCAAGGGGCTACAAGGAAATTCCAGTTAAATTCTTTCATTGTGTTTTTCTAAGAAAGTAAAAGTATTCCATAAAATTCCAACCATATTCTCCTGGGCTGAGGTTAAATATGCACCATCATCATATTACTTAGGAAACAAAAGTTTTAAGGAAGTACAGTGAGGGTAATTTTAGAAGTTGAAAATGGGGTAACAGTGTATTTCAGATACAAATTTAATTTCAAGTTTATTCTTTTCCAGTGGCTTTATTATATATATCCAGATTTTGTTTAGTTTGAATCTTCTCCCATAGGCTTTAATAGAAAAAGAACTAATAAAATTGCAGTGGTTTCAGGTTTCAATAAAATTAGTATTTGGTTAAATGTAGTATTTAGGTTATTACTTCACTTTTTCTTCAATCCTTGAATTTATTGATTCTTCCACAAACAATGTGTGTATAGTTTGTGAACACTGACTTTTCTTCAAGGGTTTTTTTTTTTTTTGTATTTTATATGGGATTAGACAAGCATCTGCCACTTCTAGAAGGAATACCACCCAAGGCAAAGCCAAAAAACAAAACTAATGATCCCAACAGTGTATCCATGTTTGCCCAAATCAGTTATTTTCTCTAGTTCTCTCTCTGAGGATCCTGGTGTGTCCACCATGTGTATGAATGTACAGCCATTCATTACTAAAGGAATTATAAGAGTTCTCTAAAATATGCCTACCAAAAGATTTAGGTCAAATTTTCTCCACCGGTCTCTGAATGTACATGAGAATCCCATAGAAGATCAGGAGTAATCTAAGATTATGTAAACTCTTAATGAGATCCCCTTGATTTAAAATTCTCATGTTATATAACCAGAAAGTCAGCCACCTTTTCCTTGTATTACCATTTTTGACAGTTATTTTAAGGATAAATAAGTGATCTGAACTGATAATTTAGGGGAACAGATTTTGTGATACATCAGATTTAGTCAACCCTTCTCCTTCACTTTGTAGTTTATAATCAGACTTCCCTTGTAATCTTCTGTTTCCCATCTGCCTACAGACTAGATGAATTCTGTCCAGAAGGTATTCTTTCATGTAATATGAGAAATAGAGACTTTTGTTGAAAAAAGATACAGGATGTGTTGTACATAGGACAATGATGCCTCAGTCCCCTTCAAAGTAGGCAAGGTGGGACCTCAAAAAACAGCCATCAGCTGCCCTGTTGTATATTCCTGAATCTCACTGACAGTCTGAAGTCTCTTCCCTTTCAAAAGTGATTTTTGTTTTGGGAAAAGCCAGAAGTCACAGGGCACCATGTCTGGGTTATAGTGGGGCTGAGTCACCTGGGTGATTTGATGTTTCACTGAAAACTCTGCACAAGATGTGATGTATAAGCAGGACACATTGTCATGATGAAGCTGACAATCACCAGTAGCCCATAGCTGCAGCCTTGTGAATCATCTGAATAGCTTCTGTGGGGCAATGTTCAAGCTTAACATAAAATTTGATGCAGATTTGTTGTTCTACTCACTCAGTCATTTTGAATGTGATGGCCACACAGTACATGTGCTCACTCAGTGGCATCTACTGCCCCCGCCACTAGAACAGTGAAGTCGTCATCATTCATACAGCACATTCCAGCCCACTCTCCTTGGCTGCCAGGTTATATCGATGTTGCACAAACCGTTCTTGTTATACTAACAATAGTTGGATCTTTTCCAGACAGACCTCATATGCACTGTGACTGTACAGGAAAGCACTGTATTCTAAGGTGTGATCATTATACCCTTAAAAACAAACAAATATTTAAAAAATGAGTTTTGTTTGAGTCTAGATGATACAGTTCTACAAATATTGGACCTGGTAGTATATAGCTGCATAAGTCAAAATTTTTATTTCTAAATTCATAATAAAGTTCCAACTAGAAATAAGTGGTAAGTGTACAGCAGGCAACTGCAAAGTAAATAAAATAAAATAAAATAAAATAAAATAAAATAAAATAAAATAAAATAAAATAAAATAGTAAATCCACTGGCTCTCCTTTCTGTCAGCACCCTTCATGTGATGTTCATTGTAACCACCTTGCTTCCAGAAATATTCCTGAACACGGGTTTATTGCTCCTTGAGTTTGTCCTTGGCAATGTTATTTTTACCAAAGAAAATCTCAACCTCAGTTGGCCTTAGAAGCAGAGGTTTGTATTTAATTCCCATTCCCATCACACTACTAATTATGTGACCTAGTGGAGTTTATTAATCAGTCTACTCTTTGCTAGTCTGTGGAGATAATATGTTTTATCCATCAACAGTGTTATTATGGAGATCAAATAAAGACTATGTAAAAAGAGAGCAATTGAGACAAATAACATAAAACATGTTGCAAAGTGAGAGGCAGAGAAAATACTGCCAAAATCCTGACCTGCTAACCCAGTTGGCTAGAGCATCATCCTGATACAGCAGAGTTGTGGGTTTGATCCTCAGTCAGGGCATGTACAAGAATCAACCAAAGAATGCATAAATAATAAGTGGAATGACAAGATTGATGTCTCTCTCTTTCTCCCTTCCTCCCTTTCTCCAAAATCAATAAATAAAAATTTGAAAAAACACTAAGGAAAGGAAGGGGTTGTTGGCATATCGACTTGTTCTGTAATACATATTTTGGTAAATGGGACTGTGTCTGCCTTGCTCCTGCATAAACAGTAAACTTTGTTGGATGAATGCTACTGCCCACTTATTTCCAATTCATCTTCTACCATAATTTCTCCCTTTCTTATTACAATCAAACTACACTAGTTTTTTTCTGTTGTTCCTAAAATATAACCCCCATCTCAGGACCTCACATATTTTATTCTTTGAGCCTGAATTATTTTCCCAAATATTCAAAACATTGCCCTTATATTGAATTATCTGCTGAAATATCTTTTTGGGTGTGCCTAGCACAAGACTCAGTATCTAAAACAATGCACCACACCAACACTCCTTACCTTCTGTATAATACTTAGAGTAACCTATTATTTTAATGATTGTTTTCTGTGTACCCCCTGAGAAATGCCACAAACCCAAGGACTTGGTCTATGGTGTGTCTTACATCTTTGACTATATCCGCTGATTAATATTTGTGGCCAAAAAACATGAAAAGGAGTTTAATATTATTAATGAGTTGGAAATTGAAAACCAAGATCATAATGCAATACCATATTATTCACAATGAATTTAGGAAAAATATATATTATGATAACACTAAGAATTGGAGAAGATGGTGACCACAAGACCTCTTATACATTGATGACTGAAGTAGAAATGTTTGCAAATATTTTGATAGACAGTTTGACAATATACTATGAAGTTAAACCTCACATAAAATGGGATATAGAAGTTGTATCCAAACTTATACATATAACAGGGGGGATATGGACAAGAATAGTCTTGGAAAAAGCATGAAAATAATCTGATTGTCAGTCTGAAAAAGGATAAATAAACAGGTGTACAGTAACACGAAAAATATGACACAGAGCTTTTACTAAGTGAATGGTACATTGTTCAGATTTGCCACATGGTTAAGCTATAAATCCAGTATTCTCACTCCTTAGCTATTTTTGATTTCCTGCATTCTATAAATAATCAAGATCTGTCCATCAAGCCTCCTGCATATCTCATGAACCATTTTACAGTTCTTCACTTTGATTGTCATTATTGTAATTAACCCATCATAATTATTTGCATGGATTAGTAAAAGAAATCCTGCTAAATTTCCTCCTAGGTCACTCCTTACCTCTTTGTCGTGAAGTCCATTTTTGATAGTTTGTGTTTTGTTCTC
>CM052538.1:14841104-14903575 GCA_028533065.1 Trachops cirrhosus
TTTTAGAATTAGAGCAGAATTAGAGCTGGTTAAGGGCAATTTAAGTGGCGGGAGCATTTCATTGCATAAATGCAAAAAGAAAGACTTAGAATGTTCTGTGTCACAAATAGGCTGTCAAGTCTCTGAGTGAAGATGGTTGGCAAAGCTCCTGTCAGTCCCCTTTTTGGTTTATTACTGGATAAAGGGCACCGTGGATGGAGTTTGGAATTTGCATAGTTTGCTTTGGTTCCCTTTATACCCAGGAGCATAGATAGTTCCTGTTTCACGGCACAATTCAATCAATATATTCCCAGGACCTAATAAATGGGAATCAGTCTTTGTCAATGTGAATCTGGCTTGTACATTTTATCCAGAATTTGAAAACAATTACTGACATCTACTAAAATGTAGAGGTGGATACATGAATTATTTTTTGACAAAAGCAGAAAAGACATAATGTTATATCAGAATAGGAAGATTTTCTGTCTTGTTATACTGCTGAATCACTAGTGTTGGTATATAGTAGGAGATCAATAAGTTTATGCTGAATAAATGAATGGATGCAAGACATACATAATTCATTATTTTATTTACATTTTATGAATCAATGAAAGGAAATATATATCTTGGTTTCAGTAAAAGTAATTTTATATAGGGATTATTTTCCATAACTTGATTACACTCATTCTATGTATATTAAGACTTTATTGATATGGTAGAAAAATGGAGAGCATTCCAGAGATGCCTAGGGATGAGGAAGGAGGTGGGAATAAAACAAGCACTCACTGAAGCTCTTTTTAAGAGATACATAACTGCCCAGAGAATAACCCAGACTTCACTAGAAAACACAGAATTGGGTGAAAACTAGGCTACAGAAACTCAGCTTAGATCTAGTACATAGTGACTGGAGAATACATGGCAAGAAACATATGCCATCAAGTGTGAAAGAGTCATTATAAAGTGCATTTATAGCAACTTCCCAGCCAATGATTGTTCTTGCTCTGTGAAGTTCAGTTCCTCAGGACAGTGAGGAGGGCAACACAACTGATGTTTAAAGTGGGCTAAAGACCTAGTAATTAGCTAGAGTCAAGAGCAGCAAGTCAGAGATAGTCTAAGCTTGTAGCAGTTTGTATGCCAGGAACACTAGCTATCAGAGCACAGTTACTAAAGGTAAATTAAGCAAATAGAGCTTAGATGGGAGGCTGAAGACCCTACAATATACTCTACATGAACTCAATAAAATTATTTTAGATTCTGTATTTGTATGCAAAGGCAGTTGGCATTTTTCAACTAAAAATGAGAAGAGAAAGCATCCTTATTTTTCTTTGTTAAAGTGAAAACAAGCTGATCTCCAGCAGAACGGAGCCCTGATAGTTTGTAATATTGATATTTACACTGTATGGCGCATGTAGATTTATGCCTACAAGTGAAGTTTTATTTGGAAAGTTGGATAGCTCCATTAGTCACAGTAAATTTTTCAACATTGGAAATACCTGTATTTATTAACTAAGTAATTTTCATTCACTCATTTCAACTTTTTGTTCAATCATTTAAAAATCAAGATCTAAATTGTATGTTTATTTTCATTAAAACATAAACAAACATATTTATAGCCCTGGCTGGTGTGGCTCAGTGAATTGAGTGCTGGCCTGTAAACCAAAGGGTTTCTGGTTCGATTCCCAGTTAGGGCACATGCCTGAGTTGCAGGCCATGTTCCTCAGCGTGGGGCATGCGAGGGGTAACCATATATTGATGTTTCTCTCCCTTTATTTCTCCCTCGCTTCCCTTCTCTCTAAAAATAAATAAAATTAAAAAAAAGATGTTTATATATTTCTCATATGGAACTTAGTCTAAGATGATTTCCTATGCTATACAGAAATAAATTAAAGGGGTAATGATCTCAGAGAAATGTGGAACAAGAGCTACCCAGAAATTCAGACTAAGCTATAAGATTGGAACAAAGATATCTGGGAAGGATTCCCATGACATTTCAAGACCAGAAATGTAGGCAGGAGAAAGGTTGACATGAATGAGCAAAAAAAGAGGCAGAATTTAAACATTTTAAAGGTTTATATGAAAATGACTAGGTGTAATCAAGAAAATCATAAGGCAATATTGTGAGTATGATTAACAGCATGTTTTAAAAATAATAAAAAGAGAGCTTCAGTTGACTTGCTCTTTTTTTTTTTTTGGTTAGGGTACATCATGAACTATAAATGTATTAGAAAGTATTTCAGAAGAAAATTAGAAAACATGGGTCAAAGAAAAAGACTTTAATAAGTAGACCAAAGTTAGAATTAATAAAGGAAAATACAGAGAGATTTGACAACACAAAAGAAAAACACTTCTGTAAAAGTGTTGGCATTGCAGATACATGGGGAAAAATAAAAATAATGAAATAAAAGCAAGAATTGGAAGGACAGGTGGGAACTGGTTTTAGATGTTTAATGTAGACTAAAATACAGGACCTGAGAAATCTATTCAGGAGTCTCAGATCTCAGGGAAGGTAGGCCAGCCAAGTAGGTGGATGGAGATTAGTTCTATAATAAAAACAGTTTTCTGGTAGGACACAACAGAAAACCAGTGGAAGTATCCAGTGAGATGTCCATCCCAAACACCAGGGGAAACATCCAACCCAAACACCAAACTTGGAGACTGAAAAAAAATTGAATATTTTATGGATAAGTGTACAGACTTTTATAGCTGAAGTCTATCAGTTGACCTCAGATAGAGGCATTTGGTAGTCCATTGTCTTGCCCTTCTCATCATCCTTGGTATGGAAAGCAAAGCAGTAGGATTACTCTCCATGGTCAGAAAAGTATACACAGGTGCTCACACCTACTGAATACAGCATAGGCAGATGGGCAGGTCTCTCAGAAAATTGAGATATTAGTAAGAAAAGATAATCCTTCAGACTTTTCTCCTGTGCTTAGTCTAGGGGTTCAGGACTACATCTCCATGTTCTATTAGTTTTGAAAATTTGATGTGTTTTGTGATTGAGATGGCGAGGTGCAGAGGCAGGTGGTGACAGTGAGGGTGGGAACCGTTCGCTTGTCAGAAACGGTTGAGAAACAGGTAAAAATGTCTCTTAATTACAAGAGTTCACAGAACTCCTTATATCTTCTTGTGCAGCATCAGTCTCCAAGAGTAAAATATTCTATCGAGCGTACGCTAAACTTAATTGACCATAGGCTTCTTTTTTTTTCATAAACCATCTTGCAGAACAGTCGTTTTATGCAGCACATTTGGGAAATGCTGGGTTAGGAAATTAACTAACCTCTTTTCATAGTTTGCAAAGTATAGCTTCAAGTGAGATAAATGTCAAAATTTGTGAACAATAGGAATATAAAAATGAGGAAGGGACTTAGCAAAGCAGTTGGTTCAGAACAGTCAATTTACATCAACTCAAACCTTTGTTAAGATCTTTATTCTGTGGTCCAACACTGTGCTAGGCATTAGAATGACAAAAAATATCTAGACATTGCCTTTCCCCTCAAAATTTTATATTAACAATTAAATTAATAATAGATATCTTATTAATTTTCTATTATCTATTTAGCTCTAATTTTCACAATAGTTCCACAAGGTAAAATTTATTATTCTTATTTTAAATTCGAAGAACCTGTCATTAGATGGCATGTCTGAGTTGTTATCTAATATATGATACTGGCATTTGTAAAGTGATAGTTAACACTGTAAGGTAATATATGTCTGCATGCTAACCCACGTGATCTTTAAAGAAAGAGCAAAGGAAGAAGGTCAGTAATGAACAGAACAAAATACCATTCCCTGAGATATTTATGTGATCCAGTCTTTCTAGGCAAATATTAACTCATTTAAAATTACACCTTTCAAAGATACTCTTCAGTATACACTGTTAGCCTTATTTAATATAGCAAAAAAATGGAAGCTAGCAATCCTTACTAATAAGAACTTGCTGATGGCAGTAAAACTCATAGTTTGTAGTTCATTCCCACCTCCACAGAACCGCTGGAGTCCAAAACTCTCCTTCTTTCCACCCCACTGCCCTTTCCTCACGCGTATGACAAAAGCAGACAAGGCAGCCTAAGTCTGAGCAGGAAGAGTGAAGAGAAAAGAGCTGCAATCTTTGATAGAAAACAAGAGGTAGAACTGAGGCACAGGAATCTGAAGTGTGTGGCCATTTCTGTCTCTGAATCTGCTCATTTTTAAGTCTGGATTGTTACAGAAAAGGGTTCAGTGTCTTCAAGTAATCATTAACTTCTGTACTTCTCCCCCCCACCCCTGCCTCCAAATCTATGCAAGACTGTGTTAGCAAATCATTGAACTTTTACCCATTGACACTTGCACAACAGAGTAAGCAGTCTATAGTAACGCCAGCAACTGTGCATTGTATTTTCTATTCTGAACCTAACTCCAAAGTCATAGAAAGTAACTGTATATTAATCATGATGACTAACTTTTATAAAAGCAACAATAAGAATTGGATTAAAATAAAATAAAAAATTTAATTTACTCATGAAGAGTTTAACACATAGGTTCCTGACTGAGTGGCTGTCCTTCAAGCAGTCACCCAAGAGCTCAGGCTTCTTCCAGCTCTTGAATCTACCATCCTCCTGGGATCTTATAGTTTTTCGGTGAATCCGTGACATTTGGCCAGCACACCAGATGGGCAAGAAGCAATCTCAGGACTGAACCAAATGCAAGATGGCTGAGAAACATAGATTAGCTTTGTGCTTAAGAGCAAAAGGAGAATGATTTGATGAATAATTAGCGATAGTCTGCTACATCTCACCTTCCTTGACATAAATCTCTGTATCCCACATCTTGTACACATATATTGAACACCTTTTACCCAAGAGATGTATCAATCAGGGATAATCAGATAATAGGAAGCTCTCCAGAATTTACAAAAGGAAGAAAGGATTTGATACAGGGAAGCTCATGCTGGGGGAAAATGCACTTAAAGAACTGGGAGAGCAAATGTCAGGATGAATGGCTGCTCACTTTGGCAATGTCGGAGAGGTTCCGGGTTTAGAGGAGACTCATGGTTGCAGCTGACCATAGCACCAGTGATTTATAGATGCTAACTCAAAACTGCCCAAAATTCATGTCAGCTCTTTGCTCACACATATTTGTTTTTCATAAAAGTGTCTCTTATTATTCATGGTATCTAAACCAGATCTCACCAAACAGGGAGGCACAGCAATATAATTTCCAAGTGTGTGTCTATGGCACACAGACAAGGAAGAGAAGGCATATGAATTTGAGAGATATCAACAGACAGTAGTTGGCACAGGAAAAAAAATCCTTTAAAGTCCTTGCAGTCATTTCAAAATCTAAGGTCATATTGGGATCAATCACATATTGCTTCTTGTGGCTTGGCATTGTGTAAAGTAAAAAGACAAATTTTCTTTATCCCTCCACCCACTGCTCAAACATGCACCCAACATATAATGACTTCAAACTCCAGTTTGAAAAGAGGAAAAATGGGAATCATACAAGAGGGTGCTGATCCATAGTAATTCTGGAATCCTGCTGGGCATGGAATGTGGAATTCTTCTAATGTTGATAAAAAACTGCTGCTTCTCTTCTCTGGGCACTGTGTTCATTATTCTTCATCACTTCTGGCTCTGCCATTATGAATTCTGTTGGACTCTTTCAGAAATAAGTCTTGTGAAGTAACCTCTCCAATGGCACGACATTGCATTGACAGAGGACTTCCTGTGTGGCAAAGTCATGGTTCTTATGGTTATTTTTCAAGTTAAAAAAAAGGTACTGTTTAAAGGGAAAAAAACACATGGACACAGACAACAGCTGGGTGATTGGGGGGGACGGAGTGAGTGGAGGTGGAAGAGGGTATAAGGGGGATAAATGGTAATGGAAAATACAATAAAAGAAACTATTAAAAAGTTCTATTTAGGCATGGTTTTGTGGTTCTTTAGATAGTACAGTGGATTCTAAATCTTAGCATGTACTGGAATTAATCTTTCCTAATCATTTCAACATGGCAGTCATCAGATCTGAAGCTTTTCACCCCTAGACTTAATTTTCAGCCTGGTTTACTCTTTTGCTTCTTGGCACCCATCTCACCTACCTTTTGTAATTTAATGGAGATGCCTCGAAGTTATCTGACACATCTGGAGAATATCTAAGGAAGTCTGCATGCTTAATCTGATCTTTTCATTCAAAGCTAACTCTTAATAGTTCTTTGCTACTCAAACCCATTCTCAGCCTTACCTGTTACTGCTTAAAGTCTATAAGTTTAAAGCAACCAGTTTTGCCAATCCCTCAAGGCCCCACATTTCTGTTCATTTACTACTCACTTTCATTTATGTTTTGTAACTGGCCAAATCCTGTTTGAACTCATCTCTACTTATGCTGTCTTATATATACCTACTAGCAATCAACACACTTTCTAAGCTTCTGCTTTCTATCTTCTTCCCCTAGAGCTTCAGTGAACACATGGTCTGTCATCCATGTCATTTTAGGTGATATTTTACTATGTAATGTGTTTTGTTTGTTTGTGGGCCTCTTTAGTTACCTACTTTTGTATTAGTCAAAGTATAAATGATATAAGAAACAATCCCACGTTGTCATTGGTTTAACACAATAGTATTTAACTTCTAGTCCAGTCTATATGGGGATCTCTCCCAAAAGCTAAGCCTTTGGGCTTTGTGTCTTCCCCTGGGTCTTCTGCAGAATGGGGGATGGATGAAAACAGATCATTGTGCCAGAGATTGTCACATATGGCAGGACAGAGTCGCTTGACCTCTCCTGTTAAGGGAGATGGAATATGTAGTTTATTCAGGTTTGCAGAAAAAATAAAAATTTTGGTGAAAAATTAGCTTATTTTTGCAACAAGTTGTACCCATATGTTCCAGGATAAGATGAAATTTATTATATATATAAAGAATAGCTATGAATGATGAGGATACATTTTAAAAAGAAACATATGTAGGTGAATACTATTCATAAAAAGTTACCACCATGGATAAATATACATTTATTTAAATATGACTCTAATTATGCAATTAATTTTAGATTTTAAATTTTTACCTTTGGGTAGTTTGCAAAATCACACAAAGAGATCATTATTAACTTAAGATAATTCAAATAGTCAAAGTTTCTCTTTGCTGTAGTTTACAAGGATGAATTTTACATAAACAGATTTTACCAGTGGATTAAATATTAATAAATAAAAACTTGTTTAAAGGTTCCATTAACATCTATCTCTTCATGTATTTCTAGTGGTTCTTATTTTCAGTAAAAGCCTGTTTTCATTTAAAATAACTTTGCAACAGAAATAAAGTAATTAAGTTTGGTAATATGCTTTACAAAGAGTTATTTGAGCTTCTAACATTGTCAGTCTACTCTTTGAAGAAATGAAAGTGCTTTGAAATGACATGTTTCACTTCTAGCTTAGTAGGGGGCCTGAATAAGATTAATTTTTTTTGTAAAGTCACAAGATATATTTAACAGAAAATTTCAAATTTAGAAGATTAGATTGACTTCACATTTTGAATAAAACCTTCTCCCTCAAATTTTCAAGAGCAGAGTTGGTTGATATACAAGCTCATCTGTAGTGTTGGAGTCTACACAAGTAACTAAACTCTGCTATTCATAGAAAAGCATTAGAATTTTAGATAGCATGGCCTTGTTTCAGCTAAGAAGAAATTCAATTCAAAGAGCAAACATTAGTACAAAAAATGACATGCAAAAAAAAAAACAAGAAGAAACTACTTCAAAAATTTTCAGAGAAAAAACATGATAATTATGGGAGATTTACCAGACTAAGATAGAATTCTACAATGTTGTAGAATTTAGATTCAAATTATTGTTTGACCTTATTAACATCATGTAAGAATTCTGAACCCTCGTTGAATAATGTTAATGTTAGGAAGATCTATTTTACAAACCATATTGCTATGATTTTAGATCCCCAAATATGACAAAACCTAATTTTAAATCAAGCACTTTTTAAGGTAAAATGCATTTAAAGATTGAATAAAGATTTTTACTTCTAATCTTGTGTGAGAAAGCAGAAGTCAATATTTATAATGAGTCATAGTGTTATGATAGCATTTATAGGAAAGACCGAGAAGGAAAACATAGAGATTACCTACATCACTGGGGAGAAATAAGCACACGCTACAAGAAGGCAATCCTGCCAAAACTTCTTAGTAAAAAAAGTATATGCTTTCAAAGAGGAGAGGAAAAAGACTATTCTAAGCAATAGACTAATGTAAACAAAGGCACCAGAATATAAAATGGCTGGGCACATTGACAGAAGGACAAATATGTCCTACTTAATTCAACGGCATTAAAGGATATTCAGCAATTGGATTATACAAGGTCTTGATTGAAAATTTTGTTTTATTCTGAAAGCAATTGGATATCAATAAAGGATTTTAAGACAGGCAATTGACAGATGGATATACAGTTAAGAAAACAACACATCAATGAGCAGGTTGGAAAAAGGTAAGAATGAATTCAGGGGGACCAGTTGTGAAGCTATTATATCCAGATAGGAAGGTATATGGGCTTGGATTGGAGACTGGACACGTGTAGAAAAGAGACCAGTGTGAGATGTATGTAAAATTGTGATCCAATAGACCTTAGACATGAAAAGTACTGTAGGCCAGAAATCAAGGATGTGCACTTCTCATCGTCTTGCTTGAGTGATACACAAACAGAGGAGCTGTTTATCAACAGGGAGAAGTCAAGATAAAACTGCTATTTTAGGGAAAATATAGTCATCATTTGGGAATCAGTATTTGAATATGTAATTGAGAATGTGGGAATATAATCTTGGTGGAAAATAAGGATGTGGAGTCACTGGCATATGTTGGGATACTTGTAAAAAACCACAGGCTGTGATTAGGTTGCCCGAGCAGCAACTCGAGAGAAGAAACAGAAGAGAACCAGAGATTGTATTCTATAGAAAATAACGCCATCATTTAAAGGTGGAGCAGATAAAGAGGTTAACAAAGAAGCAGCATGAGAAAGAATGACAAGTTTGGTGGGAGAAAAGGGTTAGGTCATCGTATGGAAGTCAAGAGAAGAATGTGGTTTAGAAACATTTTCAGGATTAAATTCTAATGAGAAACTACATAAGTGTTGAAAAGTGCTGCAGCTAAAAATAAGAGTTTATTGGAAATGTCACATTTATATAACTATCTTTTGCATTGCTGACCATAAAAAGGTACTTATTGAATGAGAGGAAAAGGAAATTAAACTTTTCATTGCTATTTTACACATAAAAACAAACAAATACAATCATTAAATGTGAGTTAAAAATATATCAGTGCATAATAGGCCTATCACAGCGTTAATCCTTCATTAATCCTTCCACTGTGGATTTTCATAGACCCCAATGATTCTACTTGTCAAAGCAAGAGAGGGAGTGAGGGGGGGAGAGAGGGATAAGGATGGGAAGAGGGTGAGGGAGATGGAGAGAGAGAGACAGAGAGAGAATATCATGTGCATTAATTTTTTAATAAGTCCTCCAGACATGTATGGAACAGAAATTTATTTGCATCACTCTCTTGTTAAAACATTCACGTCAATGTTAGATCTATTAAATCATTATTTAGGTTTAAAATAATTTTCCTGCTAAGGGACTTATTTATTATTGCCTTGGGATAATTATAGAAGCCTCAATCCATCAAGTATTTGGTTTACATGGGAAAATACATAAACTACTCATTTGTAGTTCCTATTATCCTAGCAATTCTCAAATTCAAAATAGGTTATGTCTTCCAGCTTGATTTGTGTGTGAGTTCATAACCCATTTTTCCACACAAAAATATGTCAAATGCCTTTTTTAGCTTCCTAAACTAGCTCAGAAATGCCTGTGAATGACACTGTGTAAATGCAAATAGTAGTTAACATTTATTGATTTATAATATGCCAAGCACTTTACAAACGTGAGCTACTTTAATCTTAATAACAATTATGTGGCATGAGTACAATTATTCCTTTTTCATTAATGAATAATAAAAAATAGAGAAGTATTCAACTTGTCCAAGGGCACAGAGCTTCTGAGATGTATACCTGAGACTAGAATACTTGGATCTTATTTCAAACCATATATTTTATGTCATATAAAAATTTCATATGGATAAGTACAAAATTTAACATGCTTAACTATTGCCCATGTAGCCATCATTCAGACTCAGTAGGTCCCATCTCATGACTGATGTTTCATCTCTGTCTCCACCAAACCACTCCCTCCACCTCCTCTGTATTATTTTGAAACATCCTATACATTACATAGTTTCATTTCAAGATTTTTCTATATCTCTAAAATATATGGCTTTATTTTAACATAGCTGTGATACTGTTATGATACCTAAACAAAAATAAACAATGATTCTGTATTATCTTCATATGTCTTGTAATTATTTAAATTTCCCCAATTATTTCACATAAAATTTATAGATGGCTTGCTGAAATCAAGATTCAAACAAAATCCACTTATTACATGTGCTTGATGTATTTTTCAATTGCTACAGCTACATCTCCCTCACTTTTTATTCTTACTATTTATTTGTTCACTAAACTAGGTGATTCATCTGAGTTTTAAAACTGCAGGTTTTGCTGAATATATCATAGAATTGTTTACCAAGTTCTATCCCCTGTATTTCCTGTAAACTGGTAGCTGGTTCCAAAAGTCCATATATGTAGTTCTATAATACTTTGACTATCAGTTAGTTGCCTTAATATGTATTTTAATACTTAATAGATAAGTTAAAAAAGATAAGGTGTTATTTATTAGTTGGGATATAGGTTCAGCTACAGATATAAGTGTGAGCCAAATAATAACAATTTATATTGTTTATATCTCTCATAGATACCAAACTGGAAATACAAAGATCAGAGAGATTAACGAATTTGCTCCAAAGGTCATCCAAGTATCCCCGTTATAATAGTCTTTGTTCTCTACCTTTCTTAACTTGTTGTCTTTCCATTCATGAGCCATTCTGACTCCACATCAGGTACTCATTTCTATCAGAAGGAAGGATGTAAATAGAAGGTTAGGGTTCCTCTAAGAAACCAGTTAGGACACTGCTCATGGCCCATGAACACATTCGGAATTAGCCACAGAAAAGTGCATCGCAGCCATGCAAGTGGGGCAGGTAGTATTGGCTGTTTTTCCCCGATAAGCATTTTCTTACTGGAAAGAAGAGGAGAAAACATTGATTAGGGGATAAAAATAACAATTTATTTATGTAGCCTTTAAGCTAAATCTCTAAAATAATTCATAACAATGAAACTGAACTATCATGATTTTATTAATCATAAGAACCAATCTTTCCTTATCTCACCGTGTGATACAATATTGGGGTAGATAATCCATTATTTCAGCCTAAGTGCAGAGGCTAACAAAGACAGTTGTGTAGACCAGGTGGGAATTAAACTTCTCTTCCTTGGAATTTACACAAAAATGAGAACACAATGTACTACAGAATACAGAAACACAAGAACTGTGTGGCAGATACAATTTATTTATACGTTGGCCGAGTACATTACATATTTTTTGTGCTCTGTGTGAATAACTCTATTCTCTATCATCGATCTGTTATCTATCACGTTCCTCTAAAAACAGAGTTGTCCTGTTTGCAAGAAGTTTCATATAGGTCAGTGGTGTGCTTCAGATATTTAGAGATGATTTCACATTTATTTTTATTAAAAATTTCTTTTATTAGTTAGAAAACATTAAAATAATAGCATCAAAAATGATTTTGCTCAAGTCCTAACCTGCCCCCTTGATTCTCCCACCTTTCCACTTTATCTGTTATTAAAGGTGTGAGAGAAGCGTTATGGAGCAAGTTATGGGGGTAAAGAAGCAGGGAGGCATGTTTTTAGATGACAAATAAGAAATTAACAAGTTACCTGAAGGATAAAGGAATTCACTTTTGTGGACTTCAGCTCCTGCATCAAATCCTACATGAATACAAACAATGTATCCTGAGCAGTGTATCCTGAGCTTTGTAATCCTGAGCAAAATTATCTCCTTTCTCTTGTAAAAATCAGCTCTGGCTTTCATTAATGAATGAAATAGAAGACATTTCAACTCTGCACCTTAAGTACCATTTATATATATGTATGTAAAAACATATTTTCTCTCCAACTTACTGTTAGCCATACTTCCAGAAATGGTGTTGGAGAAGAGAAGACATTACACAGAAAGATGAAATTATAAGTAGTCTGTGATCACATGGTCAATGAGGCTGATGATTTGTTTCCAAATAATTTTACCACCTCATTTATAGAGTATATATAAAATCTAACACTTGTGACACAATGAATGGATTTTTGATGTAATTCATTCATATATATATACACACACACACACACACACACACACACATACATATACATAGTAACTATTTATTCCTATCTTTGGACTCTAAATAAACAATTCAGACCTCAGGAACAGCTTGCAAATAATGTTAGATCCCTTATTAATGCATAATTTATTGTTGTTTTAGAAGTAAAATGACTATGAACCTAAAATTGCTCCAAACAATAATGTCCATTAAAAACCATACAAAAGTGTCAGTATGTAAGTATTATCTTCTCAACAGTAAATTTCTTTATCATCTTTGAATGTGCTTGAATGAGTAAAATATCCAAAGCAATGTAAAAGTATTAAAGATAAAGAAAAGTGACAGTATATTAATAAGGAGAACACATTCTCTGTTAAATGGATACACAGACATTGCATCACAACTGAAAATATTTAGTGTATTCTAGTATATCAGAATAATAATTTAGATTTTAATATGTGAAAATGTATATTTTAAATCTACTTTAAAATACACATAGTCTTTGTTGCCTCATAGAGTCTTTTTGCTACTTGAAGATAAATTCCATGACTATACCAAAGAGTTTCCCAGGTGGTATATATTATACCTGAAGTCATGGTACAAATTTTTCTCATCTGCAATACCTTGAAAAATTCAATTTAGAAAATTCTAGGTCTATCTAATTTAAATATATTTATTTCAGGATATATCATCATCTTTAATCAGTATTGTTAAAACGTTTCTTTTTTATCTTTAAAATACTTCTCATGTATTTTATTTTTAGACAGAGGAGAATGGAGGGAGAAAGGGAGAGAAACTTCAATGTGTGGTTGTGTTGGGAACCACCTTGCCTGGTTTCAGAATCTGTAACCCCCCATGGCTAAGGCTCAGTGAGTGACCTTCGGACGATAAGCCACTAAGGAGACAAAGCTTATCTCCCTGGCAGGAGTGCTGCCTCTGATCCTTTTCCTTCACCCTGCCTGGTTCCCAGTGCTTGATCAGTTAGCCAATGACGGGTAAGATTCCCCAAGGGAGGGATGACCTAAGACAGGCAAGATCATGGGGATCCCCAGGGAAGGACTGGGGGGATATAGAAAAAGGGGGCTGTGGACCCTAGCCCCTCAGCCTTGACATAGCCTGAGTCCTCATTCAGTCTGCAAGAACTCTCCTAATCTCTTGGCTGCCTTACTTCCAAGCCTGAAACAATGCCTTAAGCCTAAAACAATGCCAGAGGTGGGTGTGGCCCTGTGCTAGAAAGGGTGGGTTCCCCTGGAGTGATTAAGCCTAAGAATGAATGCATAAAATCCTATGAAACCTACTTTGCTAATACCCTCAATTTAAATGATAAGGGTCCAAGCCTGAAATGAGTTTGTTTCCCCCAAATTTTATGGCCCTTTAGCTGTCTGACCCTGACTCTAAATAAGCCCTGTAGTTCTTTGAATGTTATCTATTGTTTAATCATTTCTGTCTGACAATGATTGATGAGCTTTATTCCTGTGCAAATTGAACCTAATAAAAGCTGGTCAAGGCAAGGGTCAGGTGCTCTCCTCAAGAGAGTGGCTGAAGTGCTCCAAGGCTTTTTCTCCTCTTGAGAGAGAAGCAATGCCGTTCCTTTTCCTCCACAGGACATGGTAGTCTGTGTGAATTTCTCGTATCTCATCCACAATGTTGTGGACCCCACAACCAGGGATCCCCATCATGGTTGCCTCCAGCACACCCCCTACTGGGGATCTGGCCTGCAACCCAGGCATGTGCCCTAGAGGGAGAATAGAAACTGGTGACCTTTGATTCACAGGCTGGAGCTCAGTCTACTGAGCCATCATCAGCCAAGGCATGTTAATGTTTCATAGTAGGCTTTCTTAACCACTAGGTATGATAAATTATATTGGTATTTCAAAAATCATTTTCATTTTTCTCTAACAAAGAGATTTCTTTCTGTGAACTTGAAAGAACACATATCTGTACGTGTGTATGTTTACATATGAATGTATATGTCTATTTGTAGGTATGCATAAGCATGTATATATGTATACACATTCATGCATATACATTCAAGTATATGTTTTCTAATCTTATGCAGGAAACTTTCATTTAATCATAATATATCAGTTAATTCAGTACATTTGGGTAAGCTTTAAGATCACATAATTAAAGAGAAGTTTGCAAGGAAAAAGAAGTGAAAGACATAATGTAAGGTAAACTGTATCACACAGTGACTGTCAGCCTGTTGTATGAAAGACTCTGATTCCCTGAAAGGCAATGTGCATATCACACACATGTGCATGTCTTGGTCTGGCTCAACATGGCATTACAACTTGTATGGCATTTGCGGACAGCATTCCCTAGTGATTCAGACTCGTGCCATCAGCTGTGATTAGCACTATGTCTTGAACATAAAGTGCCATCCAAAATGGCTTATTGGTAAATATATTTACTCTCATTTCAGAGCATAGATTTTCAAGTGCTTTGGAGGAAAAGATAGTGTAAATTTTGCCTTTACTGAACTTGATTTCATGAAGAGATTGGGTTATAAAATATTCTATTGCTTAAACAACTCTTCTGGAAAAAAAACTTCTTGAGAAATTACCTAATTACCTTTTCTCAGGTATATTAGTTCCTCCCTGGGCCTCAAGAGAGGCAATTTACCTTTCAAGTATGAAGAACTTGCTTTAGAAAGTGTTTAACTCATTCTGACTTCCTGGAAATTGGACTAGGTTTAATAAAATTATATTTTATTTTTAGTAGATAAGGGTCAAATGTGACCAATACCACATGGCTCTTGCAAGGATTACCTGTTTTATCCATTCATCTTATCTGTGAGCAATTCCTGTATCTCCATCATTGCATAAAACCATTCATTAATCCCAGCAATATACCCCTCTACTTGGACTGAATAGCCATTAAAATGAGTTGGGAACCCACTTCCATTTGTCCAGTTACTGACCAGAGAAGTTAAAAGTGTATTTCATTTTTATATGCTCCATATTTATAAAGTAGTTTCACAGATATTATCTCATTTAAAAGACAAGATAATTCCTTAAAATTAGACTGGATAGAAAAAGGAGTGATTTTTCTTGCAATCAGGACTTCTAACTCTAGATTAGTGTTGTTTGTTTATACAGCACCATGAAGTGTTTTTATTATGTATATTAGAATTAAGAGAAATATGACAGAATAATTATAATTAATTGCAATTCTTAATTTTTTTCTACAGGACAATCTTAAGATGGCTTGGGAGTGGACCTTATATTTGAGATATGTTAGGATACAGCAAATATTCCAGTTGTGAAAAAAATCTCTGTGTATCCATTTAACAGAGAATGTGTTCTCCTTATTAATATACTGTCACTTTTCTTTATCTTCAATATTTATACAATACCTTGGATACTTTAGTCATTCAAGTACATGCAAATGGGATAAGAAAATTTACTGTTGAGAAGATAATACTTACATGCTGACATTTTTGTATGGTTTTTAATAGGCATTATTGTTTGGAGCAATTTTAGGTTCATAGTCATTTTACTTCTGAAACAACAATAAATCTTGCATTAACAAAAGACTTAAAATTATTTACATGCTGGTCTTGAGATGTGAACTGGTTCTTTAGAACCCAAAGATAAGAATGAATTGTTACAACATATACATGTATTCTGCCACAAATCCACTCATTGTTTCAGAAGTTTTAGATTTCTCTTTTTTTTACTGTTGTTCAATTACAGTTGTCCCTATCTCCCCCCATTACTCTTCCCTGCCCTACTCACCCCCACATTACACTTTCAATCCTCTCTCACCCTTTGTCCATGGGTCCTTTATACATGTTCCTTGACTTGACCCTTCCCTTCTTTACTTCATTTCCCCCCTCCCTCCCCTCTGGTTACTGTCAGTTTTTTCTGTATTTCAATGTCTCTGGTTCTATTTTGCTCACTTGTTTGTTTTGTTGATTAAATTCCACTTATAGATAAAGTCATATGGTATTTGTCTTTTACTACCTGGTTTTTTCACTTAGCATAATACTGTCCAGTTCCAATACTACCCTTCACCCTGCTGTTGTGAAGGATAGAAGATCCATCTTTTATTCTGCTGTGTAGTATTCCATTGTGTAAATGTACCACAGCTTTTTATCCATTCCTATACTAATGGGCACTTAGGCTGTTTCCAACATTTGGCTATTGTAAATAATGCTGCTATGAACACTGGGGTGCGTAGGTTCTTTTGAATTGGTGTTTCAGGATTCTTAGGGTATAATCCCAGCAGTAGAATTGCTGGGCCAAAAGGCAGTTCCATTTTTAGTATTTTGAGGAAATTCCATATTGTTTTCCACAGTAGCTACACCAGTCTGCATTCCCGCCAAGAGTGTACTAGGGATCCCTTTCCTCCCCAACCTTGCTGGCATTTGTTTGTTGACTTGTTTATGATAGTCATTCTGGCCAGTGTGAAATTGTATCTCATTGTGGCTTTAACTTGCATCTCTCTGATGGCTAGTGATGCTGAGCATCCTTTCATATGTCTCTGGGCCCTCTGTATGTCCTCCTTGGAGTAGTGTCTGTTCAGGTCCTTTGCCCGTTTTCTAATTGGATTTCTTGTCTTCCTGGTGTGGAGTTGTGTGAGTTCTGTATGTATTTTGGAGATCAAATACTTGTCCAAAGTATCACTGGCAAATATTTGTTCCCATACAGTTGGTTTCTTTTTCATTTTGCTGTTTTCTTTAGCCATTCAGAAGATTTTAAATTTTATGAAGTCCCTCTTATTTATTCTTTCCTTTACATCCCTTGCTCTAGTAGATATATCAGTGAAAATATTGCTGCATGGAATATCTGAAATTTTTCTACCTATGTTCTCCTCTAGGATTTTTATGGTCTCACAACTTCTTTTTAAGACTTTTATCAATCTTGAGTTTATTTTCATGTATGGTGTAAGATGGTGCTCGAGTTTCATTTTGTTGTGTGTGGCTGTCCAGATCTCCTAACACCATTTGTTGAAGAGAATATTTTTACTCCAATTTATGCTTTTGCTCCATTTGTTAAATATTAATTGGTCATAGAGACATGGGTTTATTTCTGGGCTCTCTATTGTGTTCCATTGATCTATGTGTTTATTCTTATGCCAGTACCAAACTGTTTTGATTATAGTGACCTTGTAATATAGTTTGATGTCAGGTATTATGATCACTCCTACTTTGTTCTTCTTTCTCAAAATTGTTAGGGACTAATCAGGGTTGTTTATGGTTCCACATAAATTTTTGAAACGTTTGTTCTACATCAGATAAATATGTCATTGGTATTTTAATAGGGATTGTATTGAGTATATAAATTGCTTTGGGTAGTATGAATGCTTTGATTATGTTAATTTTTCCAATCCATGAACATGGTATATGCTCTTGTGTTTTCCTTAATTTCTTTCTTTAGTATTCTGTATTTTTCTGAATACAAGTACTTAAATTCCTTGGTTAGGTTTATTCCTAGGTACTTTATTTTTCTCATTGCTATAGCAAATGGGATTTTTTTCTAATTTCTGTTTCTGATGTTTCATTGTTGGTATACAAAAATACCTTCAATTTCTGAATATTGACTTTGTACCCTGCTGTTTTGCTAAATTCACTTATTAGGTCGAGCAGTTTTTTGATGGTGTCTATAGGGTTTTCTATGTACACTATCATGTCATCTGCAAACAGTGACAGTTTTACTTCCTCCTTTCCAATTTGGATTCCTTTATTTCCTTTTTATTGTTTGATTGTTGTGTCTAGAACTTCCAATACTATGTTGAATAGAAGTTTTAGATTGTATGCATAATCATTAATGAGGTGGTAAAATTATTTGGAAATAAATCATCAGCTTCCTTTACCATGTGATCATAGACTACTTATAATTTCATCTCCTATATAATGTCATCTCTTTTTAAACACCACTTCTGGACATATGGTTAACAGTAGGTCAGAGGAAAAATATGAGTATGTGTATATACAAGATACAGAATATACATAGTACTTAAAAATGCAGAGTTCATATTTCTTCTATTTAGTTCATTAATGAAAACTGAAGATGATTTTGAAAAGAGAAGGAAGATAGTTATGCTCAGGATTATAAAGCAAATGTTCATATTCATGTGTGATTTAACATATTTTTATATTTTCATTTTCATTTCAGCATAAGTTTTGTGTTCTCTTCTAAAAATAATCAAGCCATACTTAACAAAACAAAACAATTTGATCTGGAGCTTTTAGGAATTTTTGATCCACATCTTATGACTTTTAACAGTTGGATCATTAAATATTTTAAAATTAAGTAACGTTATAGAATGTTAAAACAATGATACTTTAAAGTTATAGTATATTTTATTTTAAATATTACACATTTTTAATAATAGTTCTACAAGTAGAGATGATAAATATACAGAATAACCAATAGTACAAGGATACATATATAAAATATGTATAATGTAAAATACTATAAAACTCTTTAAAGTGCAATTTTTTTATGTCTTGCAACGGTGTCATAGTTGTCTTTGTTCTATTGTGTAAAATCATATTTTGATCAAGGTAAATTAAAACAAAGGAGAATAATTAACTCTTTGTTATGATGGGTTTAAAAACATTTAATCATAATATCTTAAATTATATCATCACAGCATCTCTTCTCAATACTACAAGTTATTCTCCATACTTTAAGGGTTAAAAGCCAGGTAACTGCATTTTCCAGACTCCCTTACCAGGAGGGTTCTTATTATAGTAGGCCACTGTGAGGTTTGAAAACTGGGTTTTATAGACAAACCATTGTCCTCAGGTGATAGCAGACTGGTATGTGGGCTACAATGTTGGATTTTGCCAAGGATTTACAGTGCCTATTCTTGTGAGTCATGCACTGGGTATTGAAGGTAAATAAGATAACTAACAGAAATGTTCAGAGGCTTGCTAACTTTCATACAACTTAACCTTTTCAGTGGTTCTGTCTCTAATTCTCTTGCTACTTGAGCAATTGTCACAAGTGTATGTTTGCGACAGTCTTTCCTATAAGTGAGTCCTGCAACTGCTTGGCTAGCTGCCTGCTGAGCAGCCCAGCACCAAGGAATAGATAAGAGACACGGTTACTATGCTATTCACTCAGCTTTTGTTGAATGTAGTTTCACCCAAAATAGAACATCAACTTACTTTAATATCCTACTCACACTCTAATAATCTAAGAGAAATATAAAACACACACACAGAAATCAAAGGGGGATAACAAACTCGAGTCCCAGAGTCTCAGTCCGCAGGTCTGAGAGAGAGCACCATGGGCAAGGAAGCTGTCAGTGTCTTGCAAGGAAGGTTCTCTGGAGCCAGGTGGGCAGCAGGGCAGAGAAAGTCCTCAGTCCAGCAGGGCAGAGCCTCTGGCAGCCCACATCAAGGGAGATTGGCGAGACGTGGAGCAGCACTCTGGTGTGTGGAGCGCAGCTGTCTCAGAAGTGGTCTGGAGTTAACCTTGAGAGTGGCGCACTCCACCCTTCTGGGTCTTTTAGGTAAATGTCTTGGCACCCTTATTGCCAAGTGTGGAATTTGCCCAGGAGCCTATCTGTGGGTGGTCCCACCCTGCAGGCATGGCTGTTCTGATCACATGTGCAAATATCTTAGGTGTGTCTCCTTGCCAGATGTGTTTATTCTGACTTAGGTAATTTTCCTTTTCAACCAAAGTGTCATGGCTGACTGACAGCCATTCTGGTTGACATGAGTGATTCCACTTTGTGTTATGTACTTTATGCTATCTTGATCGACTGATGCCATTTTGTTTGTCCTGCTCTCCACAGCAACCCAAAGTTGGTTTATATTTTCCAGTGGTTCCTGAAAGATTCATCTTTCTGGGAAATGTTTTAGTTATATCCAGTCTGAGCCTCTGCTTAGGAGCCACCCATATGAATATACCGAAGAGAATTGGATTCCTCAATTTGAAAAGTTGAAAACTAAGACCAGACATGATAGAAATCTTTAAAAAATATTATGAAGGTATTATTTCAAGTGCATTTAAACTTTCTTTTTAAATCAAGCTTTGAAATACCAGGGCAGGAAGACCACTTTGCAAAACATGCAAGCATTAAGTTTAGGACAGTCATGTACAATGCATACTGTCATATACAATGCATACTGATGTGCACACTGATGAAGCATATTTCTATAAGTGGTAGCACTCAAAAACTAAAACCAGACGTGTAAAAGAATTGAACATCTTGAAAAATAACAGCTATGGAGTTAGGAATAAAAGCTGGGATATTCCTAATATTTAAAGAGAGCTTAACTAAGTTATAGCTACCTGGTTTTGCCACAATCAACCAAGATTTAAACAGTACACAGTCTTTCGGTAATAATTTAAGAGATTGTGTCATTTTCATATTTAATTATTTCTATCTTCTCACATACTACACATTAACTTTTCAGCAGTTTAAAAACAGTTGAGTTTAGCATCTACTTAGTAAGCATGGTTAGTTTGAGGAGGAATCCCCTTGGTGCTGTTAATTATAATACCTCACAGCTGCGGAATACTTCATAAATTAAAAATTGATTTTAACATTGCCTCAAGCACTACGATTTAGCTCCAGAAATGACAGTCACATAATTGCAATGGTCAATCTGTGTGAAACTGAATACCAGGCTGGATGACCATCGAATTGATTTAGGATTACAATAAGTATGTGCAAATATTTAACAAACATTTGCAAAAATAAGGCTTTTTGTATTTCTAAAGTTCAATTTTTAAATTATTCCAGCTATTTTTTTCTTTATTTTTCCCTTCTATCCTTTCTACTCCCTCGAGATCCATTTTACAACTTTATTTTTTTCCCTTTCTTTCCTCATAGCTCTCATGGCATCCTAATGTCTATCATTGGTTTTTCTTCTGTTTACCCATGTAATTTGGGGACTGCTGGGACACTGATTTGAGCCACTTTTCCTTTTTTTATGAGCTTCCTCTTTGTAATTTCTTCTACGACTATAGTTTCACTTATCACTGCTATGTAAAATATACCTGCAGTAGGTTGAATAATGGCTACACAAAGACACATTCTAATCCTTAGAATGTATGTCCCTTTAGTTGCAAAAAGAGAATTTTCAAAGGTAACTAAAGGTTTTAAGATGACAAGATTACCTTGGATATCTGGATGATTCTAAGTGTCATAAGAGCTCTCATAAGACAGAGGTAAACGGAATCAGCACATCCTCTCTTCTGGAGATTTACAAATACTAGGGTTTCTAATAATAAGGCACTATTTCTTTTAAGTCCCTTTCTTTTGAGTAGGCTTTTCCCCATGCCTGGAATAACTTTACCCACTTTCTCTGTTTGATCAAGTTTTTACTTACTTATTGCTTACTTACTTATCTGACTCCAAAATAAACCTTTTTCGTATGATCTATTTCTGTATGAACTCTTGGAAGAGTTCATTTTTCACAAGCTTGCAATAAGTCCTGATAATCTTTTTCCTCTGTATTTGTTTATGGGATAGGAGATGTGCCTTATTCACTTATTTTTATATTTTAAAACCTGTGCTTATTACATGGCAGGCATCTAAAACAAGATTTTATGTAGCTGCGCACTAGTACCTGTTGAACAACTATTTTTTTTAGTGGACTTTTCTGTTTTCTATAATGTAAATATTACCACCATAGCCAATTTCCAGGTACCAAGGAAAGTGGGATTTGGAAATTTGCAATGGTACAATGTATATATCATTTTCTCCATACATATAAATTATATGTAAATAAGCATGGACATAAGTAATAATAAAGCATAGAAAATAGCTTAGGAAGTGATGATTTTTGAGAATTTATTTTGTTTTTTTTAATGTTATATATTTATTGGTAAATTTTTTTGTAATTAAACTTTAATACCGGCTGTGTTTAACAATCAATCAAAAACAAATTTCCTTAAAAGAGAATGCTCAGCTCTTTGTAAGCCAGGATGGGCTGGCTTCGGCACACCACTTATTTTTATGATAAAATGCTTTGGTCCAGTAAATGCAAAACATTCTTTTAAAAAATTGCTACATGTCATATTCAATCTATTTAATCAAGAAGTAAGTATCTTATATTCATGGCATTTTAGATTGTATTATATTGTTTTTGAGAAAAATAAGTAAAATCAATGAAATACACAGGTTTCGAGAGAAAAAATGAGAATTAATAAAACATGCAATAAGATAGTAAACATTTTTTACTGCAAATACTTCTTTTGAAATCTGAAAAGAAATCCTTTACATTGATAATAAGATGTAAAGAAAAATTTGACAATATACTTCGAATCACTCTACAAAACCAACCACAGTCCAGAGGAATTTCTCTTTTGACATTACATAATCTCTTATTGCAAATTACTTTGGTTATAACATTAATACCTGCTATTTTTTGATATATTCATTCGTACTTTGAGAGTTACAAATTTAATATTAATAATTTTAAATTAATGAACTAATTCACAGAAATTTTCTAACTGCCCAAATGTTATAAACTAGAGTAATTGCATAAAAGAATTACAGAATAAAAATGAAATAAAATATTTAAGAGGTGGAAATACTGATTTAACTGGGCAGTCTTCAGCAAAAGCGAAGGCTAATTCAAAGATTTTTTAAAACTATGTCAGTGACAGTTTCTTTACATAATTAAATATAAGCCAGTTCTTCTAAAACTGAGGAGATTAGTTGGTTTATGTAAAGCAACTAAATAAAGAGATGGTTTATGTTTTATTTGTTATGCCTTTTCTTTTCTCATTTTCTAGAACATTTAATATTTCCAGATATTTGGAAGGTATTTGAGGGTATTTTATAGATTTTTCTGATGTCTTCACTTATAGTTTTGCCTTTTCAGAATGTCAATAAATTGAACCATATAATGTGTAGGAAGTTGTGTCCAGCTTTTTTCCATTTAGTGTACTGCTTTTGAGATTTACCCATATGTTTGCAACTGTTAGCAGTTTGGTCCTTTTATTTACTTTTAACAGTATTCTGTTTTATAGATGTATGGAAATTCTTGATGGTTCACTCATAGTAGATAGATTAATTTGGAATATTTTGTTGTATATGAATAAAGTCGTTGTAAACATTTGTGTACAAGTCTTTGAGAGAGCATGAATTTTCATTTCTCTTAAGTAATATCTATGGGGAGGTTGACTGGGTGGTTGGGTAACTATGGATGTTAGATTTTATAAGAAACTATCAACTTTTTTCCAAAGTGTTTATTGCATTATATATTTCCATATGAAATACCAAAAAGTTCAAGCGGCTCCACATCCTTGCCGACACACAACAGTGCCGAAGCCAGTGCTAGATTTGTTTTACTGTTGGCCGTTCTAGTCCAAATGTAATGATATGGATTGATGATCCATACAATGCACATTTTATATACGTTGTGCATCATATTGCTTCTGTATGGATTTGCATTCATTCATGTGAAAATTAATTTGTATTTTTAATTATTAATCATGTCTAATACCTGTTTATGAAATCATTTCTGCACTATATGTCTTTAATGAACTATCTACTCAAATCAGTTCTCCATTTAAAATCATTTTCTTATGTTATTTTTAAGTGAGAGATATATTTTGGAATTAATGTCTTACAGTCTGTGTCTTGCCTTCAAATTGTTTTAACAGTGTCTTTTGGAAAATGGGTTTTAATTTGACTGATGTTTATTTATTGAATTTTTATCACATTATTAGTGATTTTTTATAGTCTAAGACACATTTGCCTAACTCAAGTTCACAAAAGTTTTCTACATATGTTTCCTTCTATAAATTTTATGGTTTTAGGTCTGTTATCTATTTCAAGTTATTTTTTATATATGGAATGATATAAGGGATGTTTCACCTTATTTTCAATATTGATGCTCAAATATATCCTCTATATGTTGAAAACATTATTCTTTCTCCATTAACCAACCATAAAAATGGGATTTTTTTATTGGCTATTCTATCCATTCACCTCTGTTTTAGCATATGTTACCCTATTTTGAACATTGTACATTTTATAGGAAATCTCGAAATCTAGTATGAGTATTCCAAATTTATTTCCTATTTTCAAAATGATTTTTGGCTATTCTGAGTTTTTGTTTTGTTTATTATATAAATTTTAGAATGATTTCAGCAATTTCTACCAAAAAAAATCTTGCTAGGAATTTTATTGAACCTGCATAGGATCTATGGAACAATTTCGAAATAATTGACAATATTGTAAGGGAGAATTAAAGATAACCTTTAAAATGTGGATTTAGTGATCCATAAACAAGGTATATTTAGGCTTTCTCTCATTTATCACTATTTTAAGGTGATATCATTTATTACTATCATTACTATTTTATAATTTGGAAATGCACATTTTGCATATATTTTGTAGGATTTATCCCAAAGCATTTCATGTATTTTGATGCTATCATACATACTGTCATCTGAGATTTCATATACACACAGCACAGCTCCTGGTCCCCTCTCTCCCAACAGTTCATCACTTGTCAAATATAATTCTGTTATGTTTCATTGCATCCTAAGAACACTACAGATTAAAAAGCGAATAAATATCAAACAAAAGGAAAAACCACTATGAATGTATAGCTTATCTGGCTTGTTTTTGTTTTTAGGATAAGGATAATAATCTTTTTTCTTCTTTAGATTGTAACTTGAGACAAATATATCACTTTAATATTATGTCAACATTTAAAAACTGAGGTTATGAGTTTTTGTTTTACCACTGAACTCATTTCTCATCACTTCGTTATCTAACATTTGGTCTCTGTCTGATAATAACTTCTGGCAATAAGCATTCACTAATAAGTTTTATTAATGCTGTTACTGGCAAAAGAGAAAACTTCTGAAAAGGGAAAAATAAGGAAATAATTATGTGTTTATCACACAACCGAGTGTGAGTATTTAACATTGTATTTTGTCTGATTCGTGTTGTATTTTCATTCTTTTTATGTTAGTATTTATATTAAATATCATCAGGATACAGTATTTAATGTCCTAGTTTACTAATCATAAAGATATTTACTAAAGATATTTTTACTAATGGGGAGATAAGACATATCAGTGTTGCTAAAATTCAGAGTATGATATTCAAGAAAAAGTGAATCCAGATTAGCTAGTCAGACTCTCAACTTGATAATAATAACATTGCACTTCTTGGGACATTAAATATGAATTTGGAGTTAAATATACTAAAACAAATAATTCCTGTTAGTAAATAGCTAGTGAAAGGAAACAGTGAAGAAACCTCTATATTGAATGAAACTGACTTTTATTTGAAGTTGTTGATCATTCATTTATTTTACTATTTGCTGAAATTTATCATTTTGCAGTTTTTTAAATGAAGTATATTCAGTAATTTATATTGTTATACTGTGTATAAATCAGGAAGGTTAATTGTGGAAACCCATAACAGATCATGTTAGAATCATTCCTAGAACTATTGAATTTTTAAGCATATGGCTGGCTTAGAAAGAAAAAATATAAAATACAAAAATGCTAACTTCCAAGTCTTGCTGGATTGCTGCTAAATTTTGAGATTCAAAATGATAAAAAAAATCATTAGGTCACCTTGGTCTTAAAGGGCATAATGCTTATAAATATAAAAGTTATTTTCTTTTCTAGTACTCTCACCTAGCAATTATAAAGAGGAGATTCCACATTTGAGGAGATTTGGGGCCAGACATTATGATTCCCATTGCTTATTTTAGTTGGTTGTAATGATAAAACTGAAAACTGTGACACAGAAGATACTCATTTGTGTATAAAGAACTTATACTCAAAAAACTCTCATGCTTTAATTGATTGCTCTTATTCTTTCATAACACACTTCCAGTTTATAAGGCATTGTTGTCTACTTCACCTTCATAATATACCTAACTTCTGATTGTTTCTTATGACCTTAATGACTAGTCAAAGCCACAATGGGTTCTTGCCAGTATTGAAAAACATCTGTGTCCTCTTGCTTCTATTCCTTCCTTCCTTCCTTCTACCTTTGACCTGTTACATTTTATTCTATCAGTTTCATTATCTCCACTCTTTACTCTCTTTCGTGAAGAGAGAGATTTATTTTATTATTTCTCAAATATTCAATGAATGAAATAGTGCATGTAAAATTGTGTGTGTTCCATCAGTTTTGAAAAGAATTAATGAATTGATTCTGGTAGAGGGTGGCAAAAAGAAAAAAACAACACATGGAATTGAAAATACTCATCAAACTCTGCCTCCTATTATACTCTGACAGCAAAGAGCAGATCATAGATTTCACCAATTACAAAAACTAGTTCAAGTTAAGCAACTGCCGTTTGGGGTAAGAGATTTAGTAGACATGGCATGGAAAGATAAATGATACATATAGGATGGGGCAAAAGTAGTTTCACAGTTGTTCATATGGAAAATAATACAATTAAATAAAAAATAATGCAAGAATAGACCATGTTTCACGCACTCACAACTCCATACCTAATTTTATTCCTCCCTGTATTTAAAATATTGTAGAATGGCAATAAATCCTTCTTTCTCCTTGGCCACAGCTATATTCTGCATACCTGCAGTATTGACTTTATCATTCACAGTTTTATATTCAAAAGGACAAAGGTATGTTAGTATGTCTGTTTAAAAATAAAGGTCTCAGCATATCTCATCTGGGGCTCCTGGAGAGAATTAAGCAGTAATATCCTTAAACATCCATTGCATATACCAAGTTAGACTCCCTCTTATATCTCTAGTATAATATTAGTTATGAATCAACCTCAGTAGAATTGAAAAATAGTCATTCAGTTCATTGTCTCTTTTCTGTGGTTCACATGAGAGACTCCAATTGAAAAAGGCCGGGTGGAAGTGGAAAGCTCCCAGGTTACTTTCACAGTTACTGAAGCCTACAATATCCAGAGTACTGAGAGATCTTTTAAAGAGGTTCAGCACAGGGTATCAGCTTTCAGTTTTAATCAGCATTTTATTGCAGAAAATAAAGCTTATAGCTACCTTTATTTTTCTTTGATAAATCATTTTTGGAGTCCAGCACTTTGTTTGCACTGAACGAGCCTAGGTATTTCACCCCCCTGTAGAATTGCCTTGAAATTTAAACTTGGAATGAAATTGCTCTCATGCATAAGAATTGCACCAATATATATTTTCTGAAACTATATGAAATTTTTATAAATGTGAATAGTGTTCCTTAATTCAGTCTTACAAATTTTACCTTTCATATGTGCTGTTTTTAAACAAGACTCTGGAAAAAGGTGAATGCTAAGTTTAAGTAGCTACCAAGATTGGCCCCTGAAATCAGAAATAAAAATTTCACAGCATGTGCTCAATGATTATTTTAAAATAAGTAAACCAGCTTCCAGTTATTAAATACGTGAGTCATAGGGATGTAATGTAGAGCATAGTGACTGCAGTAATAATAATGTATTGCATACTTGAATGTTTCTGAGTAGATCTTAACAGTTTTCACAAGAAAAAAATTGGAACTATGTATGGTGATGGATGTTAACTATACTTACGCAGTTATTATTTCCTAGTATATACAAATGTCAAGTCATTAAGTTGTACACCTAAAACTTATGTTATATGTCAAATCATCTCAATTAAAAATTAATAGATAAATCAGTTAAATTCATACTCTTTTACTTGTGTCAATAAGCATTCTAGATTGAAAGGTTAAAAATAGCATTTATGAGTCTTCTGAAAAAATAATAGTTTATTTGGTAACTAGCAAGGAAGAAATCTACAATGTGTGTACTCAATGAAATACACTCCCCACATGCATATGCTTACATTTTCCTTTTCTCAATATTGTTTAGCTTTCAATAATTTTATTACACTATAATTAATAATAAATCACAGAACAACAATTTTGTTTGTCCTGTAATCAGTGTACGCAGCAAAAAAATAAATCATAAGACTATCTTTTTAAATTTTAATGGATATGAAGCATTTTAATGAACACATGCATAACAAACATCTTTAACCCAGAATGCAAGCAGAAAAATATAAATGAATTAGGCACACAACATATAATTACTGAATAAAATTTGTTCAGATTACCAAAGGTACCAGTAGTCATCTATAAATTACACAATTTCAGAAGTCATGTGGTTCCAATATGTCTCACCCAGTATATGACATATAGAAGTTTGACCTGGAAGCCGCATCTTCTGTTTGCTTTCCTGCCTGGGTCTGCTTTTATAAAAAGAAAAAAAAAATGTTAGTTCTCCTATCCACTACCAACCCTCACGTGCTTCTCACTTTGAGATACCTCTTTTGTTTTACCAATAAAGCCCATAAATTTAAAGCTCAAGTTCATATACCAAAGCATTTAGCTAACAAATAAAAGGAGGGGGCTCAGAGAAAAACTGAAATTCTACTCGCTTTCCTGGGTTTTCGACACTAAGGAGATGGTCTCGTCATTCCAATACAGAAAACATCACACCCAGAGACCTCAACAATGTGAAAGTAGACTGGACCTCGATAGTGTCCTCAAGAGCCGTTGGCAGCTATGAATGGTTTCCCAAAAAAATTAGTAAGTGGCCTGACTCTGGAAATAGTTATAAATTCAAAAAGAAGTGAAGCTAAATTTTTTTTTGCTTTGCAAATTTAACTTTTACAGAGTTCAAGAGGATAGAGGATAGCTGTGATTAGAGAGAAAGAAAAAGAGGAAAGAGTAATGAAAGGCTTATCTAGTGTGTTGGAAAGATATACCATATTTTGCTGTGTATAATGCACACCTTTTTGCCCAAATTTTTGAGGGAAAAATAAAGATGCATATTATAAATGGATAGTAGTAATTCTGTATCTATATAAATGCTTTTAATTCTTTTATTTATGCTTATGTGTGAAAAGTGTAGCTCTAGAAAGCAATAACAATATCTATATGCAAAATGATACCCCGGAATATGATAATTGGTTTTATATATAAATAAAAAATTGAATTAAAAATTAAAACAAATTTTTTTCCTAAAGTTTGGGCCAAAAGTGTGGGTATGCATTATACATGGCAGAATACAGTAGATGTATCAGAGAGATGTGTTGTCATCAGAACTGATACTGGTTGGTTTTGTGAGTAGCAATGAGTTACTGTCTTAAGTCTGTTTTTAATAATTCTGAAGTTTAATAATGAATGAAAGATTTTAATGTATTTTGAAAAAAACTTCATTATGCTTTGTTACAAATATCTTTGAAATACATGATGAAAAGCCAGAGTACTTAACACATATAATTAATAGAAATGTGTGGAAAAATTAAAATATCTTGCAAATTAGAATTCTACCTTCTCTCTTACTTCATTGGATAAAATAACAGTACACAGAGAACAGTTCTGAAGTGCTTTGTTTGCTTCCAAAATACTAATATTTAGCATAGTCACAGAACATCTCTACTTTGGTTTAAAATTAGAAACTACCTAAAATTGTACGGGAATTAGCTCTTTAGGTGTCAATATGATTGCCTTTTCTGTTTCTAAATAGTCTGATCAAACAAACATCATAGGGTGACTATCTTTTTTTGTACCTAAAATATATCTAGTCATTTTTACTATATTAAATATACCTTAGCAATGTGTTTTAACAATAAATAGCTGGATGCAAAAAAGTAGTATTTCAATACTTGCTTTTATCTAAATCAATGTGATATGAAATAATATGCCATTTTATATGTTTACTACTGATAAAATTGAGATCTTTTCCCATTCAAAATTCTTTGTCTTAACTTTGAAAGCCAGGAAATGGAAAAGTAAATAAAAAGACAAAAGTAATCCCATTCTTTAGGCCAGTCATTCTCTTTGATATGATGGTTATACTTCAGTCACAGAATAAAGTTAATGCTCTGTTCCATATGATTTTAATATTCATATAAAATTGACTTTTTCCTGAGATAATACTGAAAATAGGTATACACACACACACACACACACACACACACCATTTGGTACATATTCCATTGACTCTTTGAACCAAAATATTGCCAAGCTCTTATTGTTTTGATAACAGTTCAAGTATTAAATATAACAATATTGTGACACATGAACAATTCCTTTTCTGTGGCTCCCAGTTTTTGTTTCCTCCTTTTTAAATTTTTTCTTCAACCTTGAGATTCCCTAAAGGAGGTAACCTCTGGGTCTTACTGACTGTAAGGAGGAGGCTGTTGCACTGTGGTGCTCACCTTGTTGAGGCAAGTAGACCACTTACCTTGCTGCCGTTTCTCATGTTGCTGTGGTTTTAATGTAGGTGATTATTCCTAAAAATGGTTAGCAACATAGTCAGCAGAATTTTCCTCATGGGGGACTAAATAAATTAACAGCAACAGTAGCCAGATTTTCTTAGAGAAACTGGAAAGCAGTGTACTATAGAGATAGCAGTTTATCACATTCCATACCTGCGCTAGTGTAAAGCAAAATTGGCTCATCTGTGCAATTTCAGAGTTACTTACAGAGAAGTCCTAGCAGAATATTACAGTCTTGGGGTTTTAAACAAGTTGAAAATTGAGAAACGAGGGAATAGAAGCCCTGTGAGAGAAAGAATATATAACAACTGTCGTCAAATTTACAAACTGTCATTTCCTTCAATAAATACTTTTTAAAACACATGCCAAGAATGGTGATTATAAAGCTTCCTTAAAACTAGAATACATGTATAACTTCCATGACATATACTACTTTATTATGTCTGTCAAGACATTCGTGAATTAACTTTAAAGTGGAACATTGTATTGAACCTCACCCTTATCCAAAGGCTTTAGACGGCTTCTAGAATCTGGAAAAGGCATGAAGGTTGCCCCTGGAAACCTTCAGAAAGGAACTCAGCCCTACTAACACCTTAATTTTAGGCCACTGAGTCCCATCCCAGACTTCTGAACTGCACAGCTGGAAGTTAATATATCTCTTGTGTTTTAACCATCTATTTTGTGATAATTTATTACAGCATTGAGAAAAAGGTAACTTTTGACCTTCTCTGTTTTTTTAATTAATGTTATCTTAGAACTAAAGAAAATAGATGCATTATAATTTCATTCAAAAATGAATTCATTAGAATTCTGTATTCTAGAAGGTCTGAATTTTTTTAAATTTTGGTATCACATTAATAATCATCTTTCTTTTAAAAATTATTCATTGAATAATACCATCTCATTATTTCTAAGAACTTGTAAAGTTAATCTGATTCCCAAGATGCCAATAATTTCATCTGAACAGATGATAATTTTTCAATTTATATTAATAATTGCACACCTAGACATGTTTTTTTAGAGAATGAGCAGAGTGGCACTTGATTATCTAATATTTCAGAGGTCGATGCATTTGAGGCAGAAATAATTAATACTAGTTAATGGTGACATATTTACCTTGTTTCTGCTTCTTATGAGAGTGCCCCGGAGTTTTCAGAATGATGCATGGTGTTCAGACTTAGTTCTTTAGTATTCTCTCTTTCTAAGTAGTATTTTAAATTGCTTTAGTTATATTTCCATGATCCATTAATGTGATAATGTAGACATTGTATTTCAAAATAGTAATAAGATAAATTATACTGTTTGATAATTTTTTTAAATTTCCTCAATTCAAATAATTTTTGTCATCTGTTTTAATAACTGCTGAATTCAAACCACAGCAAAAATTACACCTAGACTATGAAACAAATATCACCACAATCATCAGAAAGTTGAGCTGTATGGAAATCAGACAATCAAGGAATTAAGGCAGCCATATTCATCCAGATGGGTAGGAGAGGTGGAGAGGAGAAGCAGAGATGTGTGTAGGGTCATGGAGACAGGGAATGGGCAGTCCCACACCCATGTGTGGTGCAGAAAAATCATAAGGGATACCTTGGGAGCGAGGGATTCCAGCCCGACACCAGACTACCTAGCCAAGGTTCTAGTGCCAGGAAGATAAGTCCCCATAACTTCTGGCTGTAGAAACCAGTGGGGGTTGGGGTAGCAGAAGAAACTGCAGGATTCTCAGGAGTCTCCTCTTAAAGGCTTTCAGTGGACTTAGGACCTTTGCAGACTCACTCTCTCTGGGCTTCAGCACCAGGGAAACAACTGGAAGGTCACCAGTGGAATGCAGGTATAAACTGAAGTATATGGCATCAGGGTTAGTGCCAGGAGACAGCTTCCTCCCAGAAAAAACTCCAGAAGCCAGGCAGCAACATTGGCCCTTCTCTGAGCCCTCCCCCATGCAAAGCCCTGGCAGTTACCCAGTGCTCCGCCCCATCCAAAATACCAGTGCACTTTTCTAAAATAGGCCACACTTCGAAGACAGAGAGTCAAAGCAGTCTACCTAATACACAGAAACAGACCCAGGGAGGCTGTCAAAATGAGGAGACAAAGAAATATGACCCAAATGAAAGAACAGAACAAAACTCCAGAGAAAGAACTAAATGAAATGGAGATAAGGAACCTATGAGATACAGAGTTCAAAGTACTGGTTATCAGAATGCTCAAGGAACAACCTGGGTCCTTTGACAGCATAAATATGACCCAGGCAAAAATGAAGATTACACTAAGTAAAATAAAGAAAAATTTACAGGAGACCAACAGTGGAGTGTACGGACCTAGAATCAAATCAATGATTTGTAAAGTAAGGAAGGAAAAAAAAAAAAAAACAAGCAATCAGAACAACAAGAAGAAAAAAGAATTAAAAAAAAAAACAAAGGTAGTGTAAGCAGCCTCTAGGACAACTTCAAGCATTCTGACCTTCTAATCATAAGGGTGCTGGAAGAAGAGGAAGAGCAAGAAATTGAAAACTTATTTGAAAAAATAATGAAAGAAAACTTCCCTAACTTGGTGAGGAGAATAAACATACATGTCCAGGAAACAGAGAGTCCCAGACAAGATGGACCCAAAGAGGTCTACACCAAGACACATCATAATTAAAATGACAAAGGTTAAAGATAAAGGGAGAATCTTAAAAGCAGCAAGAGAAAAATAAGAGTCTCCTACAAAGGAGTTCCCATAACGCTGTCAGCTGATTTCTCAAAAGAAACTTTGCAGGCTAGAAGGGACTGACAAGAAGTATTCCAAATGACGAAAAGAAAGGACTTACAAGCTAGTGAACCTATCATTTAGAATGGAAGAACAGATAAAGTGCTTCAGAGACAAGGTAAAGCTAAAGGAGTTCATCATCACCAAGTCACTATTATATGAAATGTTAAAGGGACTTATTGAAAAAAAAGATCAAAACTATGAATAGTAAAACGGCAATAAATTTACAACTATCAACAATTGACTCTAAAAAACAAACTAAGCAAACAAGCAGAACAGACACTGAATCAGAGATATGGAAATCATTGGGAGGATTATCAATTGGAATGGGGAAGTGGGAGAATGGGGCGAAAGGTGCAAGAATTAAGAAATACAAGTTGGTATGTACAGAATAGACAGCGAGATGTTAAGAACAGTATAGAAAATGGAAGCCAAATAACTTATATGTTTGACCAATGGACATGAACTAAGGGAGGAATGCTGGAGAGAATGGAGGTACTGGGTGGAGGGGGGCAAAGCAGGAAAATTGGGACAACTGGTAACATCACAATTAACAGAATGTATTAAGAAAATAAAATCAGGAACCTTAAAAATAACTGTATTCAAGTCACCTATATGTCTTTGGACAGTTCAGTTATGCTTATTTATTAGGGATAGTGTCTGGGAGTTATTAGCCCACACTCATATAGCATTAACCATGTGCTAGCATCTTTTCTAACAGTATTCCACCTATTGCCTCCTTCGCTCTTCACAACAGCCATGTAAAAAAGATGTTCTATTGATATCTGTTTTATATATGAGGAGGGTGAGTGAAATGAGCTGAAATGTGTCCCTGGAAAGGTCTTATGTTGAGTCCTTAACACTGAAAGTGATGATATTTAGAGATGGTGTCTTTGGGAGATAATTAGATTTAGATGAGGTTATGAAGTTGTAGGAGTTGTAATTAGTGTTATTATTAGAAGAGGAAGAGACACCAGAGCTCTGTCTCTGCCATGTGGAGACACAGTGAGAATGTAACCATACATGCCTTGGCTGGTGTGGCTCAGAGGATTGAGCACCAGCCTGTGAACCAAAGGGTTGTGGGTTCAATTCCCAGTTGGGCACGTGCCTGGGTTTCAGGCCAGGTCCCCAGTGGGGAATGTGTGAGAGGCAACCACATATTGATGTTTCTTTCCATCTCTTTCTACTTTTTCTAAAAACAAACAAACAAACAAACAAACAAACAAACAAGAAAATAGCCATCTACAAGTGCGGAAGAAGGCTCTCACCAGAACGCTATTATGCTAGCATCCTGATCCCAGTCTTCAACCTCCAGAGCTATGAGAAAATAAATCTCTGTTGTGTAAAGCACCCATTTTTTTCCAATGACATGAGATGACTCATAGAGTAAGGAACACAGAAGTAAAAGAACTTTCCCATTGTTACAAAGCAAATACATAGTGAGGCCAGATTAAATTCATTCAAGTTCATTATAAAATGATTACTGTTAATCACCTTTGTTGTTAGGATCATGTGTATTTTAGGAAACAAATGGGGGAGTTTTCCACAAATTCCATAGTTAATGAATTAATTATATTACATAAAAATTAACTAATCCCATGAAATTAATTATAGCTCAGACCCATTTATGAACTTTCCTTCTACCTGCATGTTGGATTTTTTTTAAGCCGAGTATTTTACTAAGATACTCTGTGATTTTGTTCCCTTCATTTAATTAGTCATGCAAATCAAGGATCTTTTTTTGTCAGCAGAGTTAGGGATTTCTTCAACTCAGAAACATATTTTTATAGTAATTTGAATATTTTACCCTTCCCATTTGTTCTTGACTCTTCATTTCAATGATCTGTTCATGCAGTTCAAAACCTAACTATATCCTATCCCTTGCACTAAATTACTCCAGTTCTAATCTTCATCCTCAAAAAAATAACCCAGATAATATTCTAAACCTAACATTTACCTCCCCAAGGTGTCATTCTCTTCTTTCTGATGATTTTTATGTTTAAACTCCCACCACAAATTCTCACAAATTTAAGTTTGGTCTCTACATCACTGAATTGTTTTACATAATTCTGTTAGTAACAAAACTATAAAACATTTGCAATTATTTTTACTGTATTTTGACCTTTGTTAAGTCATTATTTTATTTCATGCATTTTTAAAAATCTCTTTTCCAATATTATAATTTTATTCAAATTTTCAGTCTTGTCATCTTGTCTATACTCTTGTTTCATAGATTTTATGTTTTATTTTACTGGAAAACAAATGAGAAACTCTATTTTACTTCTGTTTCCTCCAATACAAATTTTTCTTCTTTCTTTTGAGTGTTTGATTTTCATCTTTGGTTTCAAGGAATCATATTGTAAACTGAGCATCTGTTATCTTATTATTATTTTTCTTTGAAGGATGAAATTCTTATTGAAAATAAGTATTTTTCCCAAATGTAAAATAAGTATCTTCTTGAGCCCCTGCCCTCTCCACCTGGATTCTGTTATTGTTCTTCAACATCCTCGGCCGTAGGCCAGCTGTCTTCAACCTTTTTTTCCTCATGAAAGATTGAAAATCGCTGCCATAGGCTGATTGTCAGATAACAACAGATTCATTCGCTTAGAAAGTGCTTAAAAAGAACTTGAACTGGAATAATTTAATAGTTAAGCCAGGAAACAAGCTTTTACTTTTTACAGTGATTCTATTTTCACCCTTAATTCTGACCATATTGAACGATTTGCCATTTTCATGAAGAATAAGGTCTTAAGCAATTCCGTATCTTTGCACTTACTTTTTCTGTCTCTAAAAGTGTTCTTTCCATCTTAGAGCAATCTGTTAACTCCCACTCATCATTTAAAGGTAATTTTAAGCATTACTTTTTTGCTGGAATTGTTCTGTGATGTCTTTGTCTGAACCAGGTGACTCGAATCTCAAATCCCATGGCAACCCTTGCGCATTTCTGTCACGCACTGTATGTAAAGGAATTTACCGTATATGTCTTCCAATAGACTTAAATCATTTGGTTTACTAAATCATTTGAGCTTCTTAATAAGAGATTTTTTTTGCTTTAAAAATACTCAAAAGAAAATGCATGGCCACTTTTACATTGAACTTCAGCAGTTTCATAAATTCTCCAAAACATATTTGTATACTGTCTTACATTCCATGCACCATGCTGAACATTCCAAGTGGGCTGCTTATTGTTACAGGGCACCCTACAGTCATGCCCTGTAACAAAGTGATGTATTTAGCCATGAAAACTGAGAGAGAGAGGTGGGGGGCTTACAGACATGTAGCTCTGGGTGACATTTAGAGAAATATCCTTTGGATCACAGATACGGTCAACTTCTTTGTGACTTTTCTTTTTCTTTTTACAGACATCTAGATTTTTTGATACCTAAATAGAACTTGGCATCAGTGAATTATTACCTCCTAGAGAGAGGAAGTAGAGCCTGCCTGTGGGTCAACTCTGATAGTTTTCGAAGCCTCTTGCTAATGTTCTGAAACAAGGACCCCCACGATGGTACAGGGATACCTGCCATAGACTGTCTTACTACCTGTTTTCATCTTGCCTATAGTCTGGTTCATGGTCGTCTAGTCAAAGCATGTTCTTAGAGAATGTCCAGTGTCTTTACAGGTCGCTTTGCTTATTCCCCTTAAACTGCAAGTTGAAAAGCTTGATCCCTTATTCTTAAGAATTCCTCCATATGTTCTTAAGCTCTATGTCACTCAGTTTAATTTTACATAAAATTTAAATAATATCTAATCATCAAGGTTACTGTAAGGTTTAAAAATAAAATATCTGAAGTGTATTTACTGAACAAAAAATTGTTAGGGTAATTGCTATTGTAATTAGTAACATTTATTCATCAATCCATTTTATCAGTGTTTATACGAGCATCGTCTCTGTATTGGGCACTGTGCTAGACGGAGATCTCATGTCTGGTGACATTTACAAGCATACCCATTTCTGACATGATCATGTAAATCATGACCTTCTTCTCTACAAGTATACTTTGTTAGTGATACAAATGAGATTCTGAAACAACTTAATTATCCCAGGAGATTCTATGGTTTTAATTTCAAGTCCTATAAAGAGAATGGTTTATATTTCAAATAGGGGAATTTCAAACGAATTATTGTACCAACACTGACCCCTTGAGCAGTAGGAGAACCTGTGGTGCTTGGATGTCATTAACAAATAATGGAGCGATGGTTTGTTTCCACTCTCTATTTAATCCCGGTGTGTGTCACAGTCTATAGTGTATAAGTGGTGCTCATTAAATATTTTTGATTTAATAAAGGAACAAATGAACAAATGGCAATATTAATGTTTATATTTGTAACTTAAATTGTGAACATTACTTCAGTAATATGTAAATTTTATGGTTGTATAGTCTCAGTGTCTAGGTACTAGGTCTATGAGAAACCAAAAAGAAAACACAGAAAACATTAACTATAATCTAAAATTGAATACTGCCACAGACTTGGCTATCTCTCTTTTTTTAAATATATTTTATTGATTATGCTATTACAGTTGTCCTATTATCCTCCCTTCATTCCCCTCCAGCCTGAACACCCTCTCCCACTCACATTCCCCCCTTTAGTTCATGTCCATGTGTCATAAGTTCTTTAGCTTCTACATTTCCCCTACTATTCTTGCCCTCCCCCTGTCTATTTTCTATCTACCATCTATGCTACTTTAATGTCACCAGAACAAAATATATATATATCAATAGATATAGATATAGATAATAGATATATAGACATAGTGTGTGTGTATATATATATATATATACACATATAAACACTAGTATATTTATTCAATTCATGTTGTGCCTGTACAATTTTCATTCATTAAGTACCACCCATGCATGAAATATTTTTGTAAAAAATGTATTGTCAGTAAACATTTTTACTATTTCTCTTAAAATAACAATATTTATCAAGGTTTTCCCATGATCCAGGTATTGTCGCATATGCTCCAACTCAATTCTTACCCCAGTTTTATAGGTAGACTGTTACTCTCCTCATTTGTCAACAGACGGAAATGAGTTGAGGGAGGGCGATTCCTTTGCTTTCGCTCTACTGTTTAAGGTGTGGAACCTGGATTTAGATCCAGACCCTTTGGGTCCATGTTCTGAAACACTATCCATTCAGCCTTTCTGCCCTCATATAAGATGAGCTTTTTGTTTAACAATCTGCTGAACATTCATAAGGTTATTTTACATCATACTTACTACTTGCATTTGAGTTGGGCTCTATTTTTAGTCTTATTTTACAGAAAACTAAAACTGAAATGGGTTCGCTAGTATTTGCAGTCACAGAAATAAAATATAGAGGACTAAATACCAAATAGCATGCCTTGTGAACGGTGAATCCATATGCAGACTTTTTACATTATAGCAGTCATCTGACTAACAAATGTTATTATGTAGGGGGCACTCACAGGAAGGACCTCTTCTCTACTGCCACAAATTTCAAAATTAATATTAAAAAATGCAGGTGTTGAGGTACTTTTTAGAGGGACAGATTTTTTTCTACTTATTTATTTTTCGTTTTCAGTATGAGCCCAGTAATTTAAATCTAGATACTCATTCTTAGCAAAGAATGTGATAAAATGAAAGCTACTTTAATTTTAAATTTTACACTAAGATTTTCAAAAAAGCACTTAGTTGAGTTGCATGCATTACTGAAGTTCCCTTTCTATGTGTGTTATATGGAATTCAAGCCCCAGACTCCACCAGAACGCCTCAAGTGTGTGACAGCACAGCAGTGTTCCTTATTGTGAAGCTGGAAGACTGTTCAACACCTGCCCCAGAGGTTGCCTGGAAACGACACTTGTCGCACATTAAGCATCCGTGTTAAGGCACTGTAAGTGGGGCTGCTTTTTTCCCTCAGAATAAAGAACTTTGCACCACGCTTACAGAAAAAGTTTTCAATTGTTTACTCAGATTTTTGCTCTGAGTATTGTTTTGGAATTTTATTTTTGAATTTTTTTATCCAAATGCTGAACCTGATAGAGACTTCTAGGCAAATGTAATTTGCATTCTTGAAGTCAGTGTTTTATATTGATATTTATCTTTCTAGAAGAAAATAATCTGGCTATCAAAACTGAGGAAAATTATTAGAGACTCTACAAAGGAAGACTCCTGCAAAATGTGCAGAAAAAGGTCTCAACTTATTCTCATTTCACTCATACATTTAACATTGATCTTCACATATCACTCTTACCCCTGAATCTTATGCTTTTCACCTTCAAAATGGGGATAATAATTCTTCACATTGTGCTTCACAAGATTTATTTGTTAGACTCAAAACACATGACGTTAGAAAGTATAAGTCTTACAAATGGAAAATATTTTTGTTTATATAGTGAGAGTCATATATTCATTCATAAAATTAGATGGTTCGGTTTCCTGTAACCATGATCAACTGCTTTGCAAAATGCTGCTCTTCAATAATAAAATAAAACAAGATGATTGGACACAGATGAATCAATGTTAACCCAATCCTACAAATGGAGGAAATTAAAGTGCTTATTCAACCACAGAGATTTAGCAGTGTAACTTTTTTGGTATGAGGAGCAACCATATACTGATTCTCCATACACTGTCTAGCATTAGGAATTTCTCCAAAAATATCAGTTCTTATTGCTATGTGCCAAATGAATCAATAAGAATCAATAAGTGACACTTTGACCTGTCACTTTGCACTAATTCTTTGCACTAATTCAATTAATGCCCAAAACAAACCTACATGATGGTTGAGCCATTTTTATAGCTGAAGGAAGTGAGGAGCAGAGAAGTTCAGCAAATTGCACACAAGCACCCACAACTTACTGGCATAAAACAACTGCTGTTTTGTTCTCTCTCACAGTTTTGCAGGTCATGAATGTCAGATGGGACCAGATGGTATATCTGATGTTCCACGGGGCATAAACTGGGTGACTGGGTAGTATTCACCTGGTAGCTGGTCTGGCCTGGAGGTGTCAAGATGGTGTCACTTATAGGATTGGTGCCTGGCAGGAAGAACTAAAAGATAAAGCTCAGATGGGCTCCCCATCTATCCACGTAGTGTTATATTTTTTCCACGTGGTCTTTGCAGCAGAAAGTACAGATTCCGAAAATGGTGACTTAGAGCTCCAAGAGGGTAGGACAAAGCCACCTGAAGCCTGGGTCTGGGGCAGCGTGGTTGCCATTGCACTCTGTTGGTCAAAGGGGTCTCACAGCCCTTCTTATTTTTTAAATTGCTCTTCATTTACAATCGTCCCAAATTTCCCCCTCTTTGCTCTCCCCTTCACCTACCCCACCTCTCTCTCAGCCAGACCCCATCCTGTTGTCTGTGGTTCCTCTTTATACTTTCAAAGGGTGAAATACTTTCCAACTTTTAAAGAAATGGGGGGGGGGTGTGGAAATCTTACACTTTAATGAAGAATTCACAGCCAAATTTAATCTACTGCAATGTTCAAGTTGTTTTGGTAAGTATATTATCTTTCCCAAACAGATGTTTTATATATTTAGTGAAAAATCCTTTCATTGCTTCATCTGGGTGATTCTATTCCTTGATCCATCAGAATAACAGCTTTTGTCAACATTTTGTGCCATTTCAAACATATGTCTGGGCACTGGCCAAAAAATATACTCTGGTTTTCTCACAAACAAACCTTCAATAAAAATGTGAAGTGATCATTCAATTTCATTGGTCAAATTTTATTGCCTTAGAATCGATTGGTTGGTTAGAAAAAAGATTTCTAGGTCAAGTGTTTCATGCACTTATTTATGAGTATCCTTCCTAAGGTCATAAATAGATAGAATGGTTTTTCCATGATGCTTAAAGTAATATATGAAAAATCTAGCCATTTTTTATTTTAAACATTAAAATCACTTTATAAGATTCATGCAATTTTCAAACTGCTCTCGATGTTTTTTTATTGTTTGACATTTTATTTCCTTTTTTAAGGATCTGAGAGCATTACTCTAGAGGATTTCTAGATAAGTTTCTATTGATTCAATTAAAAATAACATTTTGCTTTTAACTACTCTTTATTCCACAAATAGATTTTTAAACAAAATTCAGAGCCTCACCACCAGTAGTTAGCTCTGCATTATGTGTTTCTATGAAAATGAGGATACTAAAATGTATTCCCTGTTTTACAATATTAAATCTTCAACCATTATGCAACCTGGGATTTCCAAAGGATGAACCTTAAAGATTTCCTAATTTCTTCATTGTTCTTTCATATCTGTCATCACAAGAAAAAATGCAAACTCATACATGACAAATTGTATATGACCCCTTGCCCAGCTTGAGTTTGCAATGGAAGATAACTTCCAAGTATGGGTTAGCAAGTATGTAACTCAATGGAACCTGAGGACACTTTTCGGAGTGTCACTCCGGAGACACTCCTGTACAACTCCTCCAGGCATGAGAGATGAATGCCGCTTTGAGAATTGCTCGGCAGTCCTTTGGGATTCTACTTCTGGACACTGATATTTCCCCCAAAGTTATATATTCCTAAGTAGTTGTATTACCGATGGGGCATTATGCAAAACCATACCCTCAGAGTATTTGGAGGTCTGATTTCCTTCCTGAAATAAACAAGAGCATGTGTATGTACTCAGTAGCTCTGTTGTCCCAGGCATGATGCCTTTGTTCTGTCTGTGATGATCAATTAACATGAAAGTTCAGGTGCTATGAGACTTGTGGCAGGTTACTCTGCCTAGCCAATGTACAATTTTACTTTAGTTTCATTAACCGGGGATGGTAATAATAGTATCCAACTCACAGAGCTGATATAAAATTCAACTAAGGCAGTTCATGTAAAATTCTTAGTGCAATACCTGCCATCTTATAAATGTTTACTATATTTTGAATAACATGATTAATACCTTAAAGATCTTCCTCTTTTTAGTATGCCACATCCCTTATATCAACAAATTCTACCACTATATTATCTCTCACAATTCATTCTTCCTTTCCTTTCTCATTTACTGAGAATTTATACTAATTATTGCAAAGGCCATCTATTTTCCCTAACTCTTAACTTCCCTCTAATTAAGCCTTCATGCTTTGTTCAAGTCCGCTTTCTAAAATGATGATCTGGCACATTTCTCACAAAAATTACAAATGTTTTAATAATGTCCCCTTTCCTTCTGGGTTATATGTATTACTTGCCCATTGCTACTATAAATTTTCACAAGCTGAGCAGCTTGAAACAACACATTTAATTTTTTATAGTTCTGGAATTCAGAAATCTAAAATCAATCTGGCGACATCTCTGTTCCTTTCAGAGACTTCAAGGACAAATCCATTTCCTTGTCTCTCAGATTCTAGAGGCTTCGCACACCTTGGGCTCTTGGTTCCCTCAAAGCATCACTCCGATCTCTTGCCCCTATAGTCACATTTCCTACTACTGACTTGGATTCTCATATTTCTCTCTTAGAAGGACCCTTGTGATTACAGTTATTATAATTGACAGTATAGGATACTATATTAATACTATGTATCTTGTTCATATAAGATGATCTTTCTTTCTCAACGTACTTAATCATATCCACAAAGTCACAAAGTTCTTTTTACCATTTGAGGTAGCATAGATTTTAGAAATTAGGGTGCAGGCATCTTTGTGTGGCCATTATACAACCTACCACAGTATACATTCAAATCCTTAGCATATTGTTAAAGTCCTTCATCATCTAGTCTCAAACTGCCTTTCACTGCTCTCCTGCAGTCCTGAATATTCTAACTGTATCCTGTGATTTTTACATATGTGGCTATACATTGGACTGTCAGTACAACATTCACTTTCAGTCTATGTGCATTTTCACATGTTCTTCATAAAATGCCTTTTCTATGTATTTTGCATCAAAACCCAGACAGAATTTTTGAGGTCTTTTGTGTTTCCACAATGAATTTATATTGGCATTATCAGAGAATATTTCATGCTGTACATTAATGAACTATATATTTGTCTACTTTGTAGACTGTGAACAACTTGAAAACTGGATACTTTCTAAAGTTTTTACTCTTATTTTCACATTAAACACCCAACCTGGTAAAAAAAAAATGTTTATATTAACAAACCTACCTGCCATAGCTTATTTGAAAATCTAGGTAAGTGATGACAGTTCCATAGGCCATGGTTTATTGATTCGTTACTCTTTATATCAGATGGAGATCTTCGTTACCAAAAAAGTAGAAAGCTCCTATAACTGGTTTGTCGAGACAATAAATATAATAAAGAATGTTAGGCAGCTCACAGAATCTCCCAAAAGATAGAGAAATAGGCCTGAGGGCCATTCAGGCAGGAATAATGGCCAAACCATACCATTAGATGGCTCCTATGGGGCTGAGTGAGACACTGTCGCTGCAAGACACCAGAAATCATGCACTGAAATGCTACCACCAGGACCTGGGCCTTTACAACACAGACTCTTCCTGTCCCCTGTGTTAGGAAGGTGTTGGAGGGACTGGTTCCTTCAACGTGCACGTGTGACAAGCATGGTGAACCTCGGGCACAACACGCTTGTATGCCAGACCCACGGAGGCTGGAACGGCTCTTTCCGACTACATTTCTAGATAAATTAATTCTTTAGGTGAGAAACACCTCCAACTTGAAAATATTCAAAAGTGTTAAGTAATTAAAGAGTTCGGTCATTTTAACTATGCCTTTTACAGAAATAATGTAGAACTAGTTAAGTCCTTTTTATAAGTTTGCCTTAGGGACAAAAATGGAAAAATAAACTATAACTTATGAAATAATTACATTTTTCATTTGAAGGGACAACAAATATCCAAAGAAACATTTATGTTCTTTGTTTGGTCAAAACAAAATATTGATTTTTATGTAGTATCCAGTCAACTGGGTAATGCTATGAGATGCACACTTAGTAGAAATATTGAAGAGTGACTCATTTGCATTAAAAGGTAAAAGTTGTTTAGTGTAGTAATGTATAGTTCATTAGATTAGTAATAGAATTGTGACCCATTCTGCCTTAGGTTGCCAATCAAAATCTATCACTGTGCTTTAGACATGAAAGCAACTCTCTTTTTGACCAGGTTCACTATTTAGTCCTGTCCAAACAGAAATACTTCCTTTTTAAATGGCCAAAAGTCAGTGGTGGGATCATATTAAAACACTGGCATTGGAGTCAGGAAACTAATTTGCTATGCTGTGAGCTACTGACTAGTTAAAAAAAATCAAAATTATCTTGCCTCTATATATGTTGCCATAGGCAGAATTCAAGGCTTAGGTTAAATCTCTCATGACCTTGGTAGATTTAATATTCTGTGAGTAATTACAAAGATAAATTTCTCAGCATATATATATATATATATATATATATATATACACTGAAAAATAAAATACCTGATTTACTGTGAATGAAATGTAAATTTTACATGAGACATTTCCTATTTCTGGCATTGGTAAACTGTTCCCTTTGTGTTTCTAGAATATATAGTTATAGAGTACAAACAAAGGTTTGGTTCTTTGTTCCAATTTTTCTGACTTTATGTAAGAAACTTATTTCTCCACTGCTGAGTGCCCTCTTCTGTGAAGTGGACATAATTGTGTTGTATAGCACAAGTTTCTGGTGAAAATCAAATAAATAATACAAAAGGGAGTTATTTAGAACTTAAAATTCTCTATTCTTACAAGGATCCTTTCTGTGCATATTACTCACATAGCTCAGCTAATACAGAACTTCAAAGTCAAACATGCCCTTGATAATTTAAGAACCTGTCCTGCAAAAGCCAAAATATGAGGGTACCTGTTACAGATATTCCCCACACACGTTTGGCTGATAGAAATGTGAGAAAAAAGAATGTGGGAAAAGTTGTTAGTGGAATTTGTGGCTTTTTTGCAATTTGACCTTTTACAGTATATAAAATGTAGTGATATAGCAAGGTACAAAATTTAAAAAATGTATAATTAACACATATATGTATGTATGAGCGTGTATGTACATATTCAGAGTTGGGGCAAAAGTAAGTTTACAATGGTGAGTATGCAAAAACTCTGTTTTTTAAATATTTTATTGCTTATGCTATTACAGTTGTCCCAATTTTTCCCCTTTTGCTCCCCTCCACCAAGCCTGTCCCCACTCCCATAGTCAATCCCCACACCACTGTCCATGTCCATGGGTCCTTCATATATATTCTTTGACAAATCCCTTCTTTCAATTAGTCCACACTCCACTCTTCTTCCTCCACTCTTACAGCTGTCAGTCTGTTCCATGATTCCATGCCTCTGGTTCTATTTTGCTCATTACTTTATTTTGTTCATTAGAATCCCCTTATAAGTGATAGCATATGGTATTTGTCTTTCAAATACACTGTATCAAATTGATTTACTTGGTATCTACAGAATATTTCACCCCAAAGAAGCAAAATATGCATTCTTCTCAAGTGCACATGGATCATTCTCAAAGACAGACCACATAGTAGGACACAAAATAAGCCTTAAAATTCAAGATCATAACAAGCATTTTTTGAAATCACAATGGATTGAAACTAGAAATCAACCTAAAGAAAAAAACATTCAAATATAGGGAGACTAAATAACATATTGTTAAATAATGAATGGGTGAAAATGAAATCAAGGAGGAAATCAAAAAGTACCTGTAAACAAATGACAATGAACAAACAACAACCTAAAATTTATGGGACACAGCCAATGCAGTCCTGAGAGGGAAGTTCGTGGCAGTACAGTCCTATCTAAAGAAGACAGAAACGTCTCAAATAAACAACCTAACCTTAAAACTAAAAGAACTAGAAAAACAAAAACATAGAAAGCCCAGAGCAAGTAGAAGGAAGTAAATAATCAAGATCAGAGCAGAAATAAATGGCACAGAGACTGAAAAAAAATTCAAAGAATAAATGAATCCAGGAGCTGGTTCTTTGTAGATATAAACAAAATTGACAAATCTTTAACTAGACTTATCAAGAAAAAAAGAGAGAGGGCCCAAATAAATAGAATCACAACAAAAGAGAAGATGTAACAACTGTTACCACAGAGTTACAAAGGATTGTAAGAAATTGCTATGAACAAAGATATGCTAAAAAACTGGACAACCTGGATGAAATGGATAAATTTCTAGAAACATACGATCTTCCAAAACTGAATCAGGAAGAAACAGAAAACCTGAATAGACCTATACAAACAGTGAAATTGCAGCAGCAATCAGAAAACCCCAGGCTCACGAAAGTGCTGGATGGTAGGCATCACAGGTGAGTTTACCAGTCACTGAAACAACTAACGCCTGTCCTTCTCAAACTATTCCAAAACATTCAAGAAGAGGAAAGACTTCCAAACTCTTTTAATGAGGTCAGTATGATCCTAATTCCGAAACCAGGTAAAGACACAACAAAAAGAAAATGACAGGCCAATGTCTCTGATGAATATAGATGTTAAAACCTTAGCAAAATATTAGCAAATCAGATCCAGCAGTACATCAAAAAGAACATACACCATGACAGAGTGGGATTTATTCCAGGGATACAAGAGTGGTACAATATTTGAAAATCAATAAATATGATGCACCACATAAACAAAATGAAAGGCAAAAACCACATGATCATATCAATACATACAGAAAAAACATTTGATAAAATCCAGTACCCTTTTATGATAAAAATGCTCAGCAACATGGGAATAGAGCAAGCATACATCAGCATAATGATAACCATATATGAAAAACTTACTGCCAACATCATAGTCAATGGGCAAAAGCTGAAAGCATTTCCCTTAAGATCAGGAACAAGGCAGGGGTGTCTGCTTTCACCACTCTTATACAATGTAGTACTAGAAGTCCTGACCACAGTGATCAGACAAGAAGAAATAAAAAGCATCTGAATACAGTCCATCATCTGTATATTGTATTGTGTGTTCACCACCCCAAGTCTCTTTTCATCACCATTATAGAATTGTACACCTGAAACTTGTATAATTTTATTAACCCACAACACCCCATACATTCAATTAAAAAGATATATAAAAATACTTTGAACTGAATCAGTCAGTTGTATTTGTGTGGGAATATGGCAAAACAAAGTCATTCTAATAATCGTGGGTTTGCTTTTTGGGTGTTTTTTTTTTTTGTTAGTGAGAAAGAAAGATGTGGAAAGAAACTGTCAAAGAAACAGTGTTTTTATTATTTTTATTTTTTAAATATGTATAGATTTTTAAGTGCAGTCAAGGTGTTCTAGCCAAGATTATGAATATCCATTCCAGGTTGGAGACATAAATGTGGTATATGATTGATAGATGAGTGGTACAGATAGTTTTTGTGACAGTGCTAGAAAAGATAAGATGGGTTACTGGAGTCAGGGTTCAGCTCCTAAGAGTCTCACTCTGGAAGTGTTGAGTGGGTTAGGTTCCTCATTCTATGCATTGAAGTGTAGGGCTGACTTCCGCTTGCTGGTATCAAAATGTTGCCTTCCAACATTAGCTCAAGTTTTTGCATTCCCCTTCAAAAAAAAACCTATCTTAGATTTCTCTTAATATTCTTTCCAGATTAGCAATTCAATGAATACAAGTAAATCTACCTTTTTCCAGAATGTAGAGGTCAGCTTCAAGTAGTAAATTCATTTATTTTTAAAATTAGGTTAGCTCTCTAGCTGACTGCCATATTTTGTAAATGTTGTACATTTTTTACTAAATAGAAAACTCTTCTGATTTTTTAATTCTCTTATAGAGAAAAAGGATGGATAATTATTAAATGTGAGATAGATGATCACACTTCATGTGCAAGTAGTTTCTGATATGAAAAATACTATTTTATTCAGAAAATTTATACTTTTTGTGACATTGAAATGAAATTATAATTTATAATATTTATGAAATTAAATTATATGACCAGTTTATTGCAGTGGGATTTAAAGATCTTACTTTGGAAATATGAAAACCCATGCTCAAATTCCAATTTTGCTATTTGCTTCTTATGTGATTCTTTGGGTAATATTCCTAATTACTTCAAAGCTCATTTTTTCTCACTAAAAATGGTGACATTGAGGGGATACTGTATGTATTAAATGAGGTAATGTGATTGACACACTTAAAATTGCATACCAAAGTCTTAATAAATAGTAAACATTATTATTATTGTGTTTCCCTAAGAGGCTCATTTCACATATTATGGGCACCTAAAATTAATTTAATTTTAAACATATGAATAAGGACTATTAGACTGAAGGCACTGTGGAAATATAAGGATCTTCATCTATTTTATTCACTGTTGTAACTTAGTACCTAGTAACATTCAATAAAATTATTTCTTAATTAATGTGGAATGGATAAAGTTAATTTCTACTTAGCCATTCATTTAATGATGCTATAAATGCTTACTTTCTATGATAAAGATGTCTTGAAAAACGTATATAGTTTCAATAGCCAAAATAATTGGAAGAGTCCATTTCCCAACAGAAAATATCCATATAAAATTTTAATTTTAAGCTCAAACATAAAAAAATCAGAATAATAATGCACACTTTTTGGTTTCCAGAAGCATTTTTTGTTCCCAGTCCTCAAATAGATGTTTAGGTGTAACACAGAAATGTCTGAGTATTCCTAACAAAATGGAAGCTTTAATAATTTCATGGAATAATTTTTAGTTTTTTAGATTTTGTCCTACAATAAAAGACTCAACAGAAAATCTTGATAGTTTTAAGTGTGACTCCAATAAAATTAATGTCTTTCTTCTCTGAACTATTATTTTTCTTTAATTAGATTATTTCCCTATTCATTTTATGTGCCATAAACTCCAGTTTTATGTTTATTTAGGCACATGACATGTTTCCTGAGAAACTATAAATTTCCCTACCATGGGGATTCCAGTAAAAGAATCTTGTTTAAAAAGAATACTAACACTAGCCCTGGCTGGTGTAGCTCAGTGGATTGGGGTGCCAGCCTCCGCTGGAACCAAAGGGGCATGGGTTCTATTCCCTTACATGCCTGACTGTAAGGGGCGAGTGAGAGGCAACTACACATTAATGTTTCTTTCTTTCTCCTTCCCTTCCCCTCTCTCTACAAATAAACAAATAAAATCTGTTTTAAAAAGAATACTAACAATAAAATGATCATTGTGTTATGTCTTTTATTTGTATATTTTTAATCTCCAGAAAAAAATAAGTTAACACAAAAGACATAGTGATTCCATTACTTTATAGAGTCTAGGGGGGAGGCGATTATGGAGAGGTCATTTAAGATTTCTAAACTTCAGATTGCAATCTGTAACATAGAGATAAAAGTAGTATATACACCATAAAGTATAGGGGGAATTACATACATTAAGGAATAAAAAACGTTTAAAAGAGGGCCTAGAACAGATTGATCATCAGTATTTTTGTTAATATTATTCTTTCTACCAATACACTTTAGAAATTATAAAGAAGATTGTATCTCACTAAAGAAATGCATTTCTGATCAGTAGGGTTATCACTGAGTGAAATCGAAAAAGTAAAACCCAGAAGGAAGGGAAAATATGAAGAAACCATTGCGTTCCAATCACACTGAGGTCACATTTGTCAACAGGATATACAGAGGATGGTGTGAGAGGAATTCTGTTACTTTTTACATGATTCTTAGATATATAATTTGAAAAGACCATGAGCAAATGAGACATATGTCCTTGGGTTAAAAATCACAACCAAAACGGGCCTGGGTATTTGTAAGATTTCTAGTTGTTCCCAGACTTCCTGTACTCATCTGAAAAAATAACATTGGGTTATTAGGCAAATTAAATGACTAAATGTAAAAATTGGTTCTTAATAAGTTACTTCATTTTATTCTTTTCTTATCCCTTTTCACCTCTGTAAGCAGAATTATTTATCCATGCTCACCCATCTGTTTCCCTACACCTGTCTGTAGGATCAGATCAGATTTTGATGGATAGTTAAGGAGAGATGACCAGTGTATTTTAACTAGCTAATTTTATCTTTCCTAGTATACTGGTCTGGAAACTACCCTAGAATAGTTATGAAACAAAGAACCTATAATCTATCATATTTTGTAATCGTTACATTTATTTATAATTTATTTTTAGATGTATTGTTGTTGAACTATATTTGACAAAACTGTAAGAAGCTTAAAAGTGTACAACATGATTTGATATATGTATTGACTGTAAAAGGGTTCCCCACAGTGAGCTGTTAATACATCCATCACCTCACATATTTCCTTTTTTTTAGGGGGGATGAGGACCATTAGGTTTCAATCCCTTAGCAAATTTCAATTATACAATACACTGCTATCAACTATAGTCAGCATATTGCTCACTAGATCTTCAAACCTGATGCATCTTGAACCTAAAGGTTTATGCCCTTTCCCTAACTTCTCTGTGTTTCCCCCACCCATAACCCATAGCAACCACTCCTCCACTCTCCATTCTCCATTGGACTTCAACTTACTTTTCTTTTTTTACATTTTACATATGATTGATATCATGTCGATTTTGTCTTTCTCTGTCTGGCTTATTTCACTCAGATTAATGCTGTTAGTGTCTATTCATGTTGTTGCAATAGCAGGATTTACTTTCCTTAATGGTAAGTGATATTTTATTGTATATGTATATGTGTATATATAAAATCACATTTTTAGTTCATCCATTGGCAGACACTTAGGTTGTCTGCACACTTTAGCTCTTGAGAATACAGCTACGGTGAATATAGGAGTGTAGACATGTCTTCAAGATATATCTTCTGAATATACACTCAGAAGAGGGATTGCTGGATCATGTGATAGTTCTATTTTTGTGTACTAGAAATACGAACTAAAACTCAAATTTTAACAATCAGAAAATGCATAAAATATCATTTATATCCACTAGATAAGCAAAAGTTTATAATATAATATTGATGGTATCAAGGGTAAGCAAGGGTTTAAATATCTCTTAAGCACTGTTGACAACGGTATAAATTGGTGCAATTTGTTATTGAGAAATAACTTGGTACTTCCTTTTAAAGATAAAATTTTTAATATATTCAATGTTCCAGCCATTATACCACCAGTCATATATTTTCAGAAATGTTGTACATGTATCAGAAGGCATGCACAAAGTTGTTCCCAGAAGCACCATTTCTACCACAAAAATCTACAAACAAGTTCAATGATCAATGCCAGGAAAGTGAATAAATTATTTGCCATATACAGGGTGGGGCAAAAGTAGATTTAGGTTGTATTTTGAATTCCTTGAGGAACCTCCCTTCTGTTTTCCATAATAGCTTGTGTCAATTTACACTCTTACCTACATTGTAAAATGGTTCCATTATTTCCAAACTCTTGCTAGCATTTGTTATCTCTCTTTTTAAAAAATAATAGACATCCTAACAGGTAGGAGATGACATCTCTTTATATTTAAAACTACTAAACATATACTGGATCCAATCTAATACTAAAGCTTACACAACCTTGGCAAAACTTGCTTTAGATCCTTACTTCCACCTACACATAGTTGAAAAATGGTCGACAGCAATGTGAAAAATCACTTCCAAACCTCTTAAAGTGTTTAAAATAAGGACAAGGAATCAGCCTTCAGTTCAGCTACTTCTGACCAAAAGACTGGCCTCTTTAAGGCTCAGATTCCTCATCTGTTAAATGAGAATGCAAATATCCATCTTGTCTATAATAATAATGCCCCATTTATATTGAGTTGGCCAAAATGTTCATTTGCTTTTTCCATAAGATGGTTCTAGTAAGACTTAGTTGTCCTTAACTTCATTTGAAACAATTTTGTTAGATTGTATTGTGACAGCTGTCATATCAGTGTGCATTTAAAAAAACTTAGCAGAACTTGTGAATTTTTGTGTAGCCATTTTAATATTGAAAATGGAAGAAATAAGCAATAGTTTTGACATATTTTGCTTTATTATTTCAAGAAAGGTCAAAATACAATTGAAACCCCAAAAAAAGATTTGTGCAGTGTATGGAGAAGGTGCTATGACCTTCTCCTGAAGGTGCTGATCGAATGTGTCAAAAATGGTTTGCAAAGTTTTGTGCTAGGGATTTCTCACTGGGCAATGTTCCATGGCTGGGTAGACCAGTTGAAGTTGATAGAGATCAAATCGAGACATTAATTGAAAACAATCAATGTTATACCATGCAGAAGATAGTTGACATACTCAAAATATCCAAACCAATAAAGTTATTGGCGAAAATGAAAAATGTGTCTTTTATTTTATGGGAAAAACTAAATAGACTTTTTGGCCAATCCAATGCTTATAATAGCAATTAAATAATAATAATAATAGGTGGTTTGTAGATATTTTTGATAACTTTTACTAAATGAGTGAATAAATGAATAAACGAATGATTCCCATGTGCCGTGGTTCCCGATACCTAGTATTAATTTTATATCCCATTTCTCTTAAATGGACTAATTTTGTTGTATTTTTCATATAAGATTGGTGCAATAAGTTGTTTTTGCCAGGTTATGTCTAGAGAATTCTAGTCCTACATATGAAATCTTGCTTTTGGCTTGTATCTTTTTAAAAGTTAATGAATTCCTCTGGTTTGAACTTCACCACATTATCACTACTGAACTGGACACATTTTAAAATTATTTGCCCCTCCCAATGACAACTACTTACTAGCATTAATTCCTAAACACTATTTCTTGACACCCACTTAGACTCTGTCCCAGCAGTAATAGTTCATTTGTACCCCAGTTCCTGCCTCGCTGAATTTCCACTCATACCTACTTGTGCTATTGGAGGTAGCCAGATATTCAAGGCTGAATTGGATCCCTTGTCCTCAAATTTATATTTGAATTCCTAATCCCCAGTGAATGTCATTGTATTTGGACATAGGGACGTTAAGGAACTGATTAAGTTAACATGATGTCATTAGGGTGGGCTGTCATCCAATATAACTGGGTTCCTTAGAAGAAAATGAAATTAGGACACAGGTACACATAGAAGGAACCCATCTGAAAACCCTTGGGGAAGATGACCATCTAGGAGTCAAACAGAGAGGGCTCTGGAGAAACCAACCCTGCTGACACCTCTATGAGACTAGTCTCTGGTCTATGGTCTCTATGAGACTAGTTATTCTAGAATTCTATGACTTATGTTAAATGTGACATTTAAGCAGGCGTAAAACACAAATGTGCACCTGAAACAAATATAAAATAGTATTGAAAATCAACTATAATTGAAAAATAAAAAAAATAAAAGGAAGTAATTAATTGTGAATCTGCTATTCAGCTTTCTCTACATATTTGAATGTTCCAGTAATGATGGCTACATGTGGACCAACTGCAAGAAAGTCACACTTAAAATATTCTAATATTGACCAAAGTACAATTAGAAGCCATTAAAATGACAAACATTGGACATGGCATTACTAACCTGAGCACAAACTGGAAAAATCCATATGCTTGCAATTTAAAAATAATTTAAATTTGGAAAAAACTCAGGCATTTAAAGCCATTCTGCTTTGAAGCCAATAAAATCCCCTTGCATGATAAAAAAACACAAAGAATTGGTTATTTATTCTGCAGCTGAATAAATCCCCCTAGATTCCTAGGTAAATAATCAACTCTGAGTTTTAACTTATTTAGAAGGAAATAAAAAAACAAAGATTTGTTCTGTAAATGTCTGCTTATAAGAGTGAAGGAATTGAGGCTTAGGAAGATTAAAAATTTGATTAAGGACACATCTAATTATGAGAAAAAAACAAGATCTGGACTCATATTTATTATGACCTCTGTTCCTGTTCCCTTTGTCCTTGTAGCACTTACTATACAGCAAGCTAATAATGTTTATGTTGTAAAATTTGAATGCTGGTTCAAATATTTAATGTAATGAACTATGTAAGTCCTCAGTTTCTTCATCTTTAAAATGAGGATAATAAATTTAACATTTGAGCATTTTGTTGATTAAATATTATATTATCATTATTAAGAATTGAAAATAATACAAAGCAAAGCATAGCTAAAATAATTTTAAAACTAACCATGTTCACAATGATGATTATATCTAACACCCTCATTTTGCAAATACAATACTTAGGGAAATATCTTATGATAATTGTTTTAATCCTCAATTACAGTGAAAGAAAATGTGTGTGCTTGAAAATCTGGGGAAAAAAGGAGGTTGAATACCTTGAATGGCATTTCAAGAACTCAGAACTGTCATTTCAATAAACACTTTTTAAGTAATAAAAGAAGATATTTTTCTAGAAGACATTTTGGGTTATTGACTATAACAATCTAAAATACAAAACACAACATATAAAATATGAGTAAAATAATTACCAATACTATATAATATAAAATATATAAACAATATATGAGGTCTGTCCAGAACAAGTCTAGTCATTGTTAATATAATGAGAATGGTTTGTGGGACATCAATGTAACCTGGCAGCCAAGGAGAGAGGACTGAAATTTGCATGCATGAACAAGACAACTTCATTGTACTATCAGTGGTGGGTGGTAGACACTGCTGAGTGAGAGCATGAGTAGTGGGGAGTGAAAGCAGAAAACAGCTTTGCAGCTGAAGATCAGCCCTCAGTTTAAAAGGTTAGCTTCTGGAAGGCTGGCCCCAGTGGAGTCAGGGTCAGAGGGAGGAGCAGTGGCAAGGCAGGACTGGGATGCTCTACATCTCATTGAGGTCAAGCAGAGTCTGGTCCAGCATCCTTGTTCACAGAGGTGTTCCTCTTTGGTGCATTTCAGGTTATCTTCCAAATCATCAATTGTCTTTTCCAGCTTGGCTACCAATCTCTCAGCAAACTCATCACAGGCCTCTGCCTCCTTGAGTTTATCAGTAAGAATCTTTATCTCTTACTCATATTTGTCTTCATTTTGGAGTACTTTTTGTTTTATTTTTTAAGATTTATTTATTTATTTATTTATTTATTTATTTATTTATTTATTTATTTATTATATTTTTTTTCTTCAGTAGCATTGGGCCACTTCAGGGTCTGGTCCATCAGTCTGATCTGATCATCTATCTCTGACAATGGGATATTTCTGCCAGCTCAGCTCACTCCTTTGTATGTTCCAAGTCTCCCTAAATAATCACCAGCTTACAAGGCACCTCTTCGTACTTCCTATCTGCCTCTTCTGCAATGTGCTTAGCTTCTATGAGTTGGATTTCTTGGAGTTCCATCTTTTCTTCATCTTTTAAAGCTCAGTTTTCAATGACCTGCATATCCCTCTTGCTTTAATCAGCAGCTTCCTCAGCGTCCTCCAGCTTTTGAAGGGCAGAGGCCAGGACCTCCTGAGCACGGTCTAACTTCTGTTCAACAAACTGGATTCTGGGGGTCAAGGAGGCCCCCTTAGCCTCAGCCTGTTTCAGGATGCACTTTCTCCCTCCAGTTCCTGCTGGGGGCGCTCTGACCTCTGCTCTGCATCAGGGGCCTGCTGCTGTCGAACTTGGAACTTCAGTTCCACCGCCTTGATGGTGGTGATCCCTACCACGGTGCCATCACTGACCCCATCCCCCGGTTCCCCTCACCTCCCCCACCACCACCCAGTCCTGCCCCCCTTGTTTTTCCTGCCTCCTCCACTTGGTGCTGCAGTCAGCCACTCCTCCTAATTACAAATATTCTTAATTCCTACCTCCCTTCCCTAGTATCATTACTGCTATTCATTTTACTTATTAGCTATATTTGTCAAATAAGTTGCTGCTGTAGTTATTTTGAACAAACCTTTATTTGTTAATTAAAATAAGAAAAAGTTAAAGTATTTTATTATTAGTTATTCCTTTTTCAATGTACTTGCTTTCTGTATTTCAATCTGAATTTCTGTACCTTAATTTCATCATTTAATTATCAGAGTTATATTCTTACTATTAGTTTACTAATTAGTTAATTGGGTGCTAAAAACAACAGAAATTTATTCCTTATGTTTTGGATGCTGCAAATCAGATACCAAGGTATTGGCAAGTACTTCTCTCTGAACTCTGTAGGGGAAAATTATATATATATATTTTTATATATAAAATGTATAGAAATATAGATTTTATATATAATATATAAAATTTTTATATTATAAAAATATATAAATTTTTATACACATAATGTATAGAAATATATATTGTTATATTTATTTATATATATAATTTGTTTGTTTGCCTCTTCTAGCTTCTGGTAGCCCCAGATGTCCCTTGGTTTATGACAGCATTACTCTAATCTCTCTCTCCATCTTTACATGATGTTTTACCTTTGTCTCTTTATAGCATCTTCACACTATGTGTGTCTGTGCATCCATGTTTCTTGTGTTTAAAAGCACTTCAGTCCCATTGTATTAGGCCCACTCTAATGATGCCATTTTAACTTGATTACCTCTGTAATGACCCTATTCCAAGTAAGTTCCCTTTCTGGGGTAATGGGGTACTGTGGATTTGAACTTCAGCATGTCTTTTTTTGGTGGGAAGGATAAAATCCAACTGATAATACTTAGTATCTCTCATTTTGCTGTCTCAAATACTACTAAACATAAATAAAAAGTATTTTATTCACTTTTTATTTGCCATAACTACCTAAAACTATACATAATTAAATTATAAGAGATGGAAAGCTGGTTGAGAGCTACGGTTGTTGTCTATAGAAAAATGTGTTATAAATAATCATCTTGGAAAGAAGTTTTCTTTTTCTTTAATGCTGAATTACATAAAATTTCAGTTGAACTAAAAATCTTGGCTATTTTTCTAGCAGTGAAATCTCAATTTTTTCCTAAAACGAGTGCATGATGCAAGAGAGTTGGTGCGTACTTGATAATGAGGAACTGCTGGAAAAATGTAGCTCTAAAATATATATTTGTTTTCTTTTCATTATCTGTGAAACTTCACTTATTTCACAGTTCAATTCAAAATCCTATAGCTGAAATTTCACATTCATGACCATCGATCTGTTTGTAGCCTGGGATGCCCACATCCCCTTCAGAATCATTAATTTCAGAATATCAATATCATAGGGGGGAAAAAGCTTATTTATCTTTTATCTTTATGGCCTATGTTTTAATTGACTGGAATGTAATCATGAGCAATTGAAAGTAATTAAAAGTAGGAAAGTTCCAGTTAAATAAAAAACCTATTGTAGTCATTATAATGATATTGAATGTATAGATAAGATATATGCATATTACTATACATAAAATGTAAAAGAAGGTATATTTTGCTTATATTTAACTACAGCACAGTATACTTTTCATCTACTTATTTTGTATTCTACTATAATTGTATCATTAAATATGAAATTTGTATCAAGTGTCACTGAAACTATAAGTTTACTTACCTAGGTAAATAAAAAGGTCAAAAATTATTTTTTTATATTTTATTCAGCGGTTAACATCTTACATACTGCACATCATTAATAATTACTGCAACAGTTAATCCCAACTATAAAATGCCTCTCTTCCTAAAAGACTATTGACATATTGTAAATGATTAGACTAAGATGAGAACCCTGTATAAAAACTATCATTGTCTATTAAAATAAACTATATGGCAGCTATATCTAACATTATTTAAAATTTGTCACTTATGGGGAAGTATTTCTTAAAATATGTTTGGTCAGCATAATATTAAAACTTAATAAAGAAGTTATATGGTAATGCATGTCACAAAATAAAATAATAGGGACACTTTGGAATATGTTTTCATATTTTTTCCTGTCTTCTGTGAAATAAAATCACATTAACAGAGTTTACATACATATTGAGACTCTGTACGAGGAGAAACACCTGTCTTTCTGCCACAGGGTAATGCCAAAAACTTCTCGCCATGTTCTGAATGACACAGCATAGGCCTCTCCCGAGAGTAACATGTATTTTAGACATAACTTCCACATTGCAATAAGTGTGATTTGCCTTACAACTAACAATGTGCAAAGAAAGTTTTTAAAAAATATTTTCTCATTAAATATTTTTTTGATCTCTCCTCATCAAACTAAGTGAGAAGTCTGTCACATTTTTGTTTTTGCAATCATTTTTTATCATTTGCTACCTTGCCTTTTATCTTAATATGAAAACATTAACAATTTCGGAAGGAGTCTGTCACCACTCCTACTCCCCAACTCTCCTTTGAAAATTATTTTTAATATTCTTCATCAGGCTAAGAAGTCCCTGACAAAGGCTTATTGAATCTCTTCAACATATCAACTATAAAAGCGTAATATCAGATTGTTCCTTTCCCTTCTTAAATTCACTTAAAACCTTCCCCTCACCTTTAAGATAAATTCAAACTCTTCCATTTTAGCCTTAAATAGCTTATCTGAATAACCCCTACCCACCTTTTCTACTTCATTTCAGATCACTCTCCCCTAGCCCATTGCACTATAGCAGTCTGTGCCTTTTATTCTTGGAACTGGTAAAATGTATGTCTTTCCAATAACCAGCTGGAGTGTTCATCTCAGTTACATTTGTCTAATGATGTAGTAACATATTCTTGATGTTTCACACAGATTCCCCTTTACTAGGTTGGTTCACCTATCCACCAGCCACTTTGGAGTTTAGCTGTTAATTCTGGAAAGTTGTCCTCAGCAATGGAAGTCACTTTGCCCAGATACAGCCAGGCGGTGATTATACTTTCCAAGAGAGACAGCCCAGCTAATGAGTAACTGATATGGGAGTTTGAAGTCAAGCCCTTGAGTCTCAAGATGCTAACAATCCTGGAGAGCCATTCATGCTCCAGAGCTGTGGGATCAGGCTGTACCTGGCTTCTTATCCTGACCAGTTCTAATTTCTTCCCTCCCGATTCCTGTTTCACCTAAAGCACATTCTTGAAAAGAACTCTTGTGCAAGAAATCCCATCTGAGACACTGCTTAGAGAATACGACCCAAGAGAGTTGGTACTAGACATACCCCAAGAAAGTGAACTTTAAGGAGGGGATTCTAGATTTGTATAACTTGTTTCCTGAATGGCTGTGACCACCCTATGATGGGTACTAGGTAAAGCACTGACAGTCATTGGCATACTTTAGAAGTGTGGCTGCGGAAACATTCCATTTTTGTAAACTAGGATGAGATCAAAGTAGAAGACATATTCTACCTTGTGCAATGTTCCTGACACAGGAGATGTCTGAGGGAAATAATTCCCACAAGCACTGTGGAGTTGGGTGGATACTGTTAAGGCCATGGGTTTTTTGGCATCTATTTTTTCACAATTTTTAAAAATGTGAGCATCAAAGGCATTTTTGAAAACTTCCAAATATACCTTAATTTTGTTATCTGGAGGGCAGATATTATAGCCTCCGCACATAAGTAGAAAGTATCACTACCCAAAATGTGGTTTGCATATGGAGGTTGAAGATGTGATACACACACCAAGGGAATATGAAAAGATTTATTATTTACATAATAGGACTTTCTGTAAAAAGCAGTACGGCTTCCCAGCAGATCTAAAATGTCTTGAGAGGCCAGGGGAGGATGCTGGTTTCAAAGCTTTCTCGTAGTTAGGTGATGGAGCCATGCATGTGACTTGAGTCCTACCAATACTGATTAAGGCAGCACCCAAGCTTTCGTCCAAGGTTGTGGGCAGAACGGGAGGAATGGAGAGGTTAGGCTTGAAAAATGTCAGCACACTTAAAACATTTGATTCAGAGTCTCTATCACAGAAGACTAAACTGAAAAATTGTGCTTTATTGGAAGATTGACGGGGAAAATAGATCAAATACCAGTCTAGGCTAGTAATTTTCAACCTTTTTCATCTTAAGGCACACAAAAACTAATTACTCAAATTCATCGGCACATCAAAAATGCATCTTTAGCTGATCTGAACAAAAAAAATAGGTATAATTTTGACTCATTTATACCAGTGGCTATATTTGTGTTGGCTGTTGTTATTTTTTAACCAGACAATGTAAGTGAAAAGAGGTCAGTGCCCCTGATGTGTCAGGTATGGCATGTCCTAAAAATTCTGGCACACCAGTTGAAAATCACTGGTCTAGGCAACTGTTTCCTGCCAAAGTCATGGTTCTGATAGAGAAGAAGAAGGGTGAGTTGAGGGTGGAGATTTCTGTGTGGATGCATGTGAGAATCTTAAAACAAATTATTTTTCTGAACCTCCTGGGTTAACAAAAGTGGCTTTCTTTGCTTTGTTAAAAAAAATGTTTAAAAAACAAGCCTTCTTCAACCCTATAATTGAAAGGAAGCTTCAAATAAGCTGAATGTCTTTCAATACCAGCCTTCCTGAACACATCTCACTTTCTCTGATGGCATAAAAGCGATAACTAAGGTCAGATTTCAGCACGATCTGACTGGGAAAGTGCTGGATCTGCTAAAAGAGGAATTTTATACTAAAGAAGCTGTAGCACATAGCTAACATATACTTGGAGGGTGTGGCTGACTAAGACTGGCTGAGAATCCTTTAGTACTGGATCCAAGGGGAGCAGAATGTAAAACTGGATAAAGGAGATTTGGTTGATATAGATACACTGTTTCATGCCTTAGATTGCAACATTTTGGCAGAGGTACCTGAATCTTATTTAACATGCTGATGAGATGACACCTGAAAGACTGGGAAAAGTGATGGTCCACATTGAATGCAGTATAGATACCTGATCTGCCATGACATGCTTTGGGGGAAAATACCAAAAAGCTTAGGAAAATAGGAATCCCTAAAAAAATCTACCATATAGCTCTGGAAGAATGAATGGCTGACTATACTTATTCAAAAGTTGTAGACAAGGATTTCTCAGCCTTAGTGCTGTTGGTGTTTTGGCATTGATCATTTTTCACTGTGGATGTTGAAATCTACCCTGTGCATTGTGGAATACTTAGCGACACCCCTGGCCACCTTCTTAAGAGCTACAGATCGAAGGAGAGATGAAGACTTTCACAGATGAACAAACGCTGTGGGAGTTCATAGCTATTAGACCCACCTTGAAAGAAATTTTAAAGGGAACTTTAAAGTTGAAATAAAAGTACTAAAACATGAAAACATATAAAATATAAAATTGTGAGGTAAGAATATACTCAAACTCAGAATAATACTGTAATGGTGGTGTATACATTAAACTCACAGAAGCAGAGAGTAAAACGGTGATTACTAGGGGCCAGAGGGTAGGGGAAATGGGAGTTGTTGGTCAATGAGTATGAACTGATGCAGTTCTGTAGGGTGAATAATTCTAGAGAGCCAATGTACAAGCACAATACTACAGATGATACTGCTGTATTAAATACTGGAAGTACACTAAAAGAGTAGGAATCCAGGTTTACTCATCACACACAACAATGGTAACTGTGAGGAGGTGATGTGCTTGACTATAGTAATCATTTCACTGCGTATATGTATACCAACCCATCTCATTGTACAATTTTTATTCAAAATATATATAGAAACCATGACCAGTCGGAATCCTGAAGTTCTGCTGTCATGGAATAAACTCATCTTTAGACGTAAGTGTACCTGAGCAATGCTATTTGTAGACTATTGTAGGTGCTTGAGTGCCCCAACTACGTTATTCTTCCTCAACACGTGATCCATCCTCTCAGTTGCTGAGTATTAACTGTTAATAGTTCATAGCTTCACTCCTCTTTGGACAATTTCTCTGACCTAGAACCACCTTTCTTAGAGATGTTGGTGAGATTTTTCACACTCACCTCAATCCCAAAGCCATGTGGGTCAGTGATGCACAGAGTTCAACAGCCTGGTCCCTGTCCTCAAAAGAAGACATGACTCTGGTGATACATTAGAGATTTCTGCTGCATGAAGATGGGCTTATGTTGCTAACAGAAGGGCAGTGAGAGATGAGTAGAGTGAAGGTCAACCAGTTACCACAAGCCACCACTCCTCCCAGTCCTGCCTGGCTGGCTGGCCAAATGTTGTCAGTATAAATCAGGCTCTTCCAACAGATCACAAGGAGAGCATTGCAGGGACCTGGATGGGAGGTGTGGTGTTGTAGTAAGATTTATTTGGGCTGAAAGATGCCCCTGTGTTTCCAATGTCCCATCACCCTCTGTCTTATCATGGAAAAAGTCCAGCTGTGTCCTCAGCAAAGCCAAAGCAAAGGCCAGTGCCTATAAACTCTGCTTCATATTAACATTTGGTCCTTTGGATCCCATGCAGTCGGCCGTGGGCCCTGGTAGCTGCTATGCCCGCACTCTGGCATTGTGTCCCTGAGTGTGAAAGAGCGCAGGAATGAATGGGGCAAGTGCGTGTCACCAAGTGAAAAAGTGATTTTCATTCCCCTGGGGTTATAACCAGGAGCTTTGCCAAAATAACCAGTCAACTTCCCAACATTTTGTGGATTTATGATGGGCCTGCCCCCTAGTGAGACTGACAGGCCTCTATGGTCAAGGACTTTCTCCTGCTTCCCCTAACAATTCAGTAC
>CM052538.1:14904075-15053151 GCA_028533065.1 Trachops cirrhosus
AATATTTAAATAAATAATGAGAAAGGAAAGCAATTTGAAGATTGGGAAGTGAATTCAGACAGCTGGGGATAAGAATAATCCTTGAATATGTTTATTCTTTAAATTTTCTAATGCCCCTTGGATGGTGACTAATATTCATCCCTGTGCTTGCTTACCCTACAAAACCAAAGAGATTTTAGTAAAGTTTCTCCATTTTCCATCAATTTTTATCCTCTCTGATAAATGCGTTAACTCTCTACACTACTGCGGATCCCACTTTGAAAAACTGAAAACAACTCTGTGTTATCAACATTGAATTACAGATATAAAATATTGTATGGGGATTATAATTTGATAAATAGGAACATTCCAGGTCCCATATTGAGTCCAGATGGTTACACCGTCTTTAATACATGTATCCATTTGGCATTAGCACATTTGTGTATCACAGCCTCTTTCTCATTTCAGTTTAATGATGGATGGGGTCCAAATATAATACAAGATGTTCCTCAACATGTTAGACTTCTGGTGAGTAAGCGAGCAGACAATGAGCTCTCTTTTACCCAATATACTTCATACTCACAACAGAACTCTTCAAGGAAAATCTGAACTTCAGGCTGATTTACTGATCATTTTATTTACTCCCTGACCAAAATAAATAAATAAATAAATAAATAAATAAATAAATAAATAAAACACAAATAAAGTGAACAATAGCTTTCCTCCCAAAGAGGTAAATGTACTGTACCTGAACTATAAAGTTTGCAGTACATCTAAAATTCCAGATTAGTTTCTGCATGCTACAGCCAATCCAGAACTTTGGGCCACTGTCAGTGAGGCCTGGGTTTTTTGGGTACTAACTTGTTTCAGAGCTGCCTTCAGTTAAATTAGGGAAGTAAACTGATGTTGACTTCAATGTAATTCAGATGTACTTATTACTTTATCTGTTGGCTCTATACAAATGCATTGCTCACCACGTTTTTTATCTTTAATTTTTTCCTCTTTAAAGCTAGCAACAGTGTTTTTAATTTGTTTTCCTTCAATGCTTCTTAGTTTTTTCAAGCTGCTCTCAAATTTGATGGCTTTCTATTTCACATAAAATAAAAAAATCAGATTACTTGGCCTAGGATGAAAGGTTACTTGCATTCTTTATACATTCAAGCTCTGGAACATGTCTTTTTTTATACTTTTCATTTTATCTTTTTTTTTTTACTGATTCGCTTGGTATTCCATCCAAGTTAAACTATTCTCCTATCTCATATTTCAACAGAAATGAAGACAAACCCTACCATGGATGATTATATCCAGTTGACAACGGCTGCTAGAAAATAACACAGTATGAAGTAAGATACCCCTTACCTCTTCCTATTAGATATGTGGTAACACTGTGAGCTCCTAAATAATGAGAAACTTTTAATATCTGTGAGGTTCTTTTGAAAATCCCCATGCACTGCAAATAAATATTTGTTTAAATTTAACTGTGTTCAATCAGACATCTTGGAAATGACCTACGATTAGAGCGGCCCACACCAGTTTAAAGGAAAGCATCTGTCAATTAAATATGTTGCTGAATAAACTATTAAAAGGTTTCTAGACTGACAGGTCACTGATTTTGAGGATGTGCTATGCTACCTACCATGAGCTTCTTTTCAAACTCATCTCATGCCCATACAAAAGCATTTATGAAAGCTTAACCCTGAAAGCTCAACCTGGGATTCCTTCTGCTTTTGAGTCCTTTATACCCTATGACACTCAAAAAGTCCAGGGTACTGGTGAGTGAGTACAGTTCTGAGAACAGCAAGATATGTCTCCATGGGTATTTAATAGGGAATGAGCATATCTCAGATCTCTCAATTATCTTAAGATTTAAGGAGTAGAACTTGCACATACTATTGTAGTTTTTCTCTTTTCCTAAGGTCTCTTCCCCCTGTTCTCTTGGTGTATCCTTTCTTGCTCAAGAGAATTAAACCTGAATTTGAAGTTTTCTTCCTTTCCTTTTTTCTCTATCATTCAGCTTCACTTGATTATTTTCTGCTTTGGTCAATTATTTTTCTGATAGGTTACCTTTGTTTTTCATTGTATTTGCTTTATTAAGCTTTGTTTTTTCTCTGTGTTGCTGCCTTTATTTCATGTTCAGAACTTTTGTCAGCCCTTTGGTTTTTCCCACCTTTTATTTTCCCTTTGTTGATTCTCTGGTGCTCTTACTGTGCTGCCAGAGTCAAAACGAATGTGAAACCAGTGTCTCATGTGGATTTGCTCTGTTCTGCACAGCATTTTTCTTTTATGTTTTTGTTTGTTACCAATTATCATGGTTTATAAACCCTTCCAGGCTTTTCAAAGGGTTCTGTATTACTAAATATGAAAACTAAAAGTATGTAACAGTTTCAAAGGGACAAATTCCCTTTTAGTGGTCACAGAGGATGCTTAAGTTAAGCAATAGAATGCTGGTTGGATATAGTTTCCAACCACATGAGGTAATGTGGTTGCTTTTATAATGTCACAGAAATTAATGAGGCAATTTCCTGTGGAAAGACAAAACGGCATGGAGCAAACCTCATGGCACATTCTAGAAAGAAAACAAAGGCCTCTTTTCTCACTGACATGGTTTCAAAGTAATTCATGTAATAGTGTCTCTCATGAAAACTTGAATCCATCCCTGACCCAGATTTGCCCAGGACCTCACACACCTGGTAGTAAGGTTAGGTGAACGTATTCTTTTTCTAAGTACCTTGTTGACCCAGACTTAAAAGAAAGATCCTAAATTGTCTATGTCTCTTTTAAGATCTTCGGAGATTGTACCTCACAGATTTCCTAGCGGGGAGACCTAGGGATCACCTCTGGCTCATTAAGGAGAAGCCTTTGTTGGATCTGTAGTGGTTTGCACAGAAAAGTTGCAGGAGCTTGGTGGACTAGGATAAAAAAAAATACATCAAGGTCCAAAGGAGGCTAGACTGCTGCTGGAATGTCAGACAAAACCTTGCCTAAGAAAGACACTCAAAAACACTGAGAATGTTGTGTTTTATAGCAGTTTAACTTCTTCACTGCCCTACCTTCACTTTCTACTAGAAGTCTGACTGTCTGAGCTGTCTGACTGTCTGAGCCTGGACTGCATACTCATGACTTAGGTGTCAGGATGGTGGCAGAAGGATTCACCTGCTCATCTAGGGGTTGGATCATTAAGATTCACATGGTGGAAATGCCCTTGAATAGAAGGAAGCCAAAAGGCAAGTCAGTCAAGACGATGACATATCTCTTATATACACATATTATAATGCATTCCTGAGCAATGTAGTTTTACCTGTATTGGAATGTTATAAAACAGAATCCAAATATATTGTTTTGGAACAACATTCTTTTGTTTAACATTATGTTCACAGAATGCATATCGATATGTGTAGCCAAATAGGTTGATTTCCAGGCTAACATTATATTCTGTTTTATGAATATATTACAATGTATATGTTTATTTATTCTATTTACTATTTTTTTCAGTTTTGACTACTACAGAAGTTTTGTATGCTCTTTTAAATGTATCCTGACTTTCTCTAAAGAATTTGCCTAAGAATAGAATTTCTGGATTTTAGGGAGCTAAATACTTATTTATATTTGACAAATGATGAAAAATTACTTTCCACAATGCTGTGCCAATTTATACTGTCACCACCAGTTTGTGAGAGGTCCCATTGCATCTGGATTGGTTAGCTGCCACTACAATAATGCTGTTCCTTGAACCACCCCAAACTCAGTTGCTAAACATAGCACTCTTTGATTCTCTATATAATCCGTGGGTTGTCTCTGATTGACAGTGCAGTTGTAGAGGCCTAGGTCTGTTCCGTTTTCCTCTCATCCCTTCTAGATCAGGGTGTTACAGACCCTAGAACAGGGCCTGTTCTTCCATGGTGATAGCAGAGGCAGAAGCCTCTGGTGATATTACCTTCACTAACATTCCATTGGTCAAAACAGACCACCTGGTTACTCACAAAATCAGAAGTGGGTAAAGGTGCTCTACTTTTAGTGGGAGATACCACTTGGTTATATGGCAAAAGATGTAGATATAGGAAGGGGTGAAAAATTGAAGCCAGTGATTTATAACACCTCTTCATTCTCATCAAGATTCGGTATTTTCAAACTTCTTAAAACAATGCAAAATGGTATTTTTTGGAAGTTGTAATATGTATATACCTGATTATTAACGAGGCTGGAAATTATTGGTCATTTATATTATGCTTTTGTGAAGTGCCTGGTTAAGTGTTCTGACACCTGTTATTCTAATGGATTCTTTGGCCAGAATAGCCACCCCTCCAGTTATCTGCATGAGACATGTTCCAAGATTCCCTTCGGATGCCTGACACTGAGGACAGTACCAAACCCTATATATACTATGTTTTTTCCTAAACATCCATACCTGTAATAAAGTTTACTAATTAGGCACAGTAAGAGATTAACAGTAATAATAATAAACTAGAACGATTATAATAATGTATTAAAAGTGACATGAATATAGTATCTCAAAATATCTTATTCTACTGCACTCAAGTTTTCACTTAAAGCTTTTCTTTGGCATGTCCGAATGGCCAGCATCACTTCTTCTGTGCTGAGAGATCATTATTAAAAATAAATAAATAAATAAATGTTGCCCGAACACAAGCACCGCGGCAGTGTGACAGTCAACCTGGTAAACCGAGTGACTGACGCGTGCGCAGTGTATGGAGCGTGGGTGCGCTGGACAAAGGGAGGACCCATGTCTTGAGAGCAACAGAGCAGACTATCGTTAGATTCCAGCACACCACTAAGAATGGCACCGGATTTAAAACTTACTGATGGTGTAATTCTGGATTTGCCCATTTAATATTTTCAGACTGAGATTGACAGTGGGTAACTTGAAACTGCAAATGAGGGGGGTGACTCCTGTATTTCCCTTGAGAGTCATTCTGTATTTTATTTATCCCCCTCCCCACACATGTTGTTGCCAGGTCTTTTTAGTTCCTTTGTAATGATTTTTATCAAGAGTTCTTACTTGTAACATAATCAAATACATCCTTTGAAATATAATTAGTAATTTTTTGTCTTCCATAAGAAATCTTTTTCAAAGTGAGATTATAAAAAAATATCTCACTATGTTTCCATGGCCCATGTGGCTCAGTTGGTTGGAGCAACTTCCTGTGACAGAAAGGTTGCGGGTTCAATTTCCGGTTAGGGCAGATACTTAGGTTGTGAGTTCGATCCTGGTCTAGGTACAGGTCCCTGTCTGGGTGGATATGAGGGCAACCAATCGATATTTCTCTCTCATATCAGTGTGTGTCTCTCTCTTCCTCTCTGTCTCTCTAAAAAAAGCAAATGAAAAAAAGTCCTTGAGTGAGGATTAAAAGAATTAAAATAACCGCCCTCTGTTTTACATTATATACAAAACTTTATAGCTCTGTCTCACAAATTTAGGTACTCACTGTTGGCTTGATATGTCAGTCTTTCTACTTCATCATCTTTTAGTGTGACTGAGGCTATTCTTGTCCTTTTGTAATCAATATAAAATCTAAATGAGCATTCCAAGTATGACAAAATACTGATATGTTTATTTTAATTTAGAGTACATTGGAATAAAAAATGAATTATGACAAAATTTTTTCAATAATAAATTTAATGAGTTTTTCAATTTATAAAAATGATTTTGATCTTTCATAAAAATGAGTTTATATATCATAGTTTTAAAAATTTCTTATTAAATATCTTATATATTTAAATTAAATTTATTCTTGATACTTCATGTTTTTGCAGCAGTTGTAATGATGTCATTATAAAAATTATATTTTCTAACCACTTTTCATTTAATGATGAAATATAGCATTCATTTGCAGGGTTCTATATTTATTATTTAGTCCAGCAATACTGCTGAGTTCATTCATTAATTCTAATAATATCAGTGAATTGTATTTTTCTTAAAGTTTCACACCTAGAGTTTTCACTGCAATTTTTGGAAATGAAATTAACTTCTTTCTGACTGAAGTTAACACAGATTTGTTTTCATTTATATGTCTATCAAAGCAACAATATCTCCTAAAACAATAAAACTGATGTGCTTGATACTCTCAATTTGCCTCTTTAGCTAATACTCTTAGATCACATTAACTTACTCTCTATTCTTTTCTGCCCTTCTCTGTGATGATGGATCATATCACTTAAACTCCTTTCAGCTCTGTTTTTGTATGGCTTCAGTTTTTGGAGAGTAAAAATAGGAAAAGGGTAAGGTGTAGCTATTTCTTGCCCTGGTTTGCTTTACTGTTTCTCAAGAAGTCGACGGCCAGATTCCTATACTCAAGGTCACAACTCTCTTGTGACCTACTTAAAACAGTAGGTCTCTGTTCATCTTTGTCTCACTTGCCTCACCAGTTCTAGGGGTAAGGAAGGCTTTCTCACTCCTGCTCAGCCATGAGTACTTTATCGCTCTTGTCTTTCAACTCTGTCCACAACTTTGTATATTTCTTTTATTAAATAATTTTTAGTAACCTGTTAATAGCCTACCACAACCTTGGCTAATTTATATTTTTTCAAATGAATGTTAAATTGATTTATGATTATAATTTATAATTCTGAGGTCCTCATATCTGTGACACATAAGTAAATCTTGGGTGTCACTAATTACATGCTAGTTATACTATAGGAAACACTCTTCGGTACATTACTTAAATTTACTCAGCCTTCCTAAATATAACTAAGATTTGGTTTCTAAAGATGTGGACATGAGGTACCCAACAAAAATATTTATTCCAGGAAAGTAACTTTCATAATGCAAAGAATAGATGCAATCTAATCAGAGCTTTTATTAAGAACAATACTATATTACTTCTATGTAATAATGTCTAATGGAACTGAGGTATATTAATGAATTTACAAAAATGCTCACTTGTGACTAAACATCAAATTTTACCCACAGGAAATATATGGTATATTAAATTTTCAACAAATACCATCACTGGCTTTCAAATTTATTACTTTTATCATGTTTTTGTGTTACTTTGAAAAAGTGTTATTTCCCATGCCTCTTGGATATTATTATTATCTTTTAAATTATAGTATAAAATTAATAGTTTTATTTTTTCTTTTTAAATATTTTTATTTATTTATTTTTAGAGAGAGGAGAAAGGAGGAAGAAAGAGAGAGAGAGAAACATCTATGTGTGGTTGCCTCTCATGCACCCCCTAATGAGGACCTGACTTACAACCCAGGTATGTGTCCTGACAGAGAATCAAACTGGTGACCCTTTGGTTTGCAGGCCGGTGCTCAATCCACTGAGCCACACCAGCCAGGGCTAGTAGTTTTCTAATATACAATGCTATAAATACAGTTTGTTGTAGGTAGACAATTATGTGAAAAAAACTGTGAATTACATATCATGTCCCTCCACCATTAACCAAAAGTAACACTTCAATGGTTCCAAGTGAGACTAAGTTAATCATAGAAAAATGAGAAAAGATAAAGCAAGAAAATGAGTCTATATCCTTGAGATGTCATCCTTAGCATCCTTGAATAAGATAAAGGTTACATTTGGATAATCTTCAAATTTGAGCATTTGAATTTTCAGTTGAAGGATTTCAACTGTCTTATCAGTTCTGCACATCCCAGGAGCCAGGAGTTTGGAATGATTCTGAATTAAAGAAGAAGAAAAAAATGGTGAGAGAGTGATGGAGTGGGGAGTTAGATGTTTTTCAGAACGTACCTTGTGTTGGTTCTTTTCGATAGCCCTCTTCTAAAAAGACTGGACTGCCAATTTTTTAGCAGGTTGAAATACTAAGAATATAATCATTGATGAATCACTTCTTAGTGAAGAGCCAATTTAGAACAGAAATGGACAGGTGAACTGCTAACAGCAGGGCAGACTCTGAGGTGTATAAGGATAGAAGGAGAGAAGAACAGCATGTTTTCATGTTAATTTGGTCCGTAACCTTGGCAATAAAGTGATAATGGAAATCTCATAAGGTGTGAATGAAGGTCTCCAACCAAGCTAGTGAAGACGTTACATAATACATCAGTGATAAAATCTCTTTTGACTATAAATATATTGAGTGTTTCATACCCAATAACACTTAACCTACTGGTATTGTGGAGTAGTAGAATAAAGCATGAGTTTTGAAGCTGGATAAGTTGAAGTTAGCTGAGTCAACTGGCTGAGACACTTAACCTTCCTTGCTTTTGGTGCTCTCATCTATCAAACGAGGACTCTCAATCATATTATCTGAACGTTCTCATTGAACTTCATAAAATATGTTGCTTTACATGTGTTTAACAAACAAACTCTAAGTAAGGTACAAATGGTATAATGGGAACAGAAGTGAATTTATTTTAAAATAAAACAGGCCTCATTTTGATGTTTAGACCTGCTAGATCTTATCCCTTCTGACCTTATGATCTTGAACTTAGCATGTGTTATGAGACTTCTATTTCTCCTCTTTAAAAAGGGTATAATAATTCTTGGTAAAGATGTTTTTATTAAAGAATAAATGGGAGAAAACATAGAAATACACTTTTTAAACACTACATAAATGTAACAAGTGGACATTTATATATTGAATATAACTGGGTCTCAAATAAAACTTGAGTTGCCTACATTTAGATTTGTTTAAATAAAATACATATCCTTGATTTCAGGCAATTAAGCACAGGCATGATTCTTGCTCCCTTTTCCTTGGTTTGGCATGGTGCTGTGTGTTAAGATGTTGGAATAACAAGATGGTGGGCTCTTTGTCCTCCTGGGTCCCTGATTGACTAGCAAAGCAAGTTCCCAACAATCTGGATTACACAAATCAAGATGTGAGAAATAAAGTTTTGTTTTATGCCACTGACATTTAGGAGTTAATTTGGCTTTATAACATAAATACACATTTATAAGCAATGGAAGCATTGTCTAGAAACAATGTTTGTTGAGTATTCAGACCAAAGAGAAATCACTGTGTTGAAGTCACCTAACCAAGTATGGATATTAAGCATGCTTGGACTTCAAGGAACAAAAGCACCGAGTAGTTAAGTAACAAGAAAATGTAGTGGAAGTGGCTAACATGACACATTATAAAGTAGGTTGGCCCCAGGGGTCATATTTAGTATTAGAGATCACTGGAAATTGAACTAAGTCCCTATCAAAAACCAGGAAAGTTTAAACTGGGAAAAGTTTCCATTCAACACCAGTCTATTTTCTTGGGAACAGAAAGTAGCAAGACTAGAGAAAGTATTCTGGCTTCATTCATATAGATTAAGATTTAAGTAAGTCTTCTACCTGAAGTGAGATAGTTGAATTTATATATGTATATGTTTATAGTGATATCAAATATTCATATACATATAACTTTGGACCCATTAATGTTATTCTCTATAATTAAAATATTCCATGGAAGCAGGAATTTTCTCTATCTTGAGTGGCTCATAGTAGAAACTCAATGAACTCATAAAATGAGTGAATAATTTAATAAAAGCAATATATGGTATATGAATGAATGCATGAATAAAAGAGTGAAAGAATGAATGAGCAAATGAATGAATAAATGAGTGAATGAATGGTATAAAGATTGGACACAAGTATTGGGAGCAGGAAGCTGTAGCTTAGTGGCATGTGAATGCCAATCACTTAGAATAGGAATGTCAGAAACTAGCATTAGGCAGCAAAATGAAGGCAAGACCATATCCCCACTGGTAGATACTGGGCTTTTAATGTCTTTCCAACATTACTCTCAAGAGCTAGTCAGATAGATGAATTGGTTTTACACTCTAGGATTTTGTAAAGTTCTAATCCTGACCCTAATATTATCTTTCTCAGCTGTCTGAATTTTGTTCTCTCTGGTAAACAGATTCTTGCATATTCCACTTGGTTTTATCTCCTCATCCCATCTCTTCATATGCCTGTGTCTGGCTAATTCTTATTAATGTGTTAGCTCTCAAAAAACTTTATTTTATTCTTCCAAATAAAGTATTTGATTTTTCCATGTATTTAACAGTAATCATACTTTTAATTATTAAAGGTCAGCTTCCCTTTAACCTCTAATAATCTGGAAATTCCTATGTTTAGCTTGCTGGGTACATCATAACCATTCAATAAAGATCATGTAATGAATGGATAAATGAATTGATAAAATGAAAACCCCATAATACCTGACTCCTGAAAATTCAGGGACTGCCAACTTTGTTTTATTTAGTAGTGTCATTTTTCATATTATTCAATTGCATTTCCAGTGTGGAACATGGAAGTTCTGTACACCAGAGGTGAAGAAATGTATCTCTACTTTTGCCATAGAAGTGAATATATACATAAATATGTATGGCTTTTATATAATTTATGTTGAACCTTTTTAAAGTGTGAGATTCTTATGATCACTAACAGCCTTGGTAAAATTGCGTAGATTAAAGATAATTTTTAGCTATTCATTTTAGCTCGGCACTTTATGAGCCTAACCAATAGGAAAGTGCAAAAAAGAGTGAGGGGGAAAAGACAAAAGAGGTTACCAAATCAATCTCACACTCTCAATCTGCTAAAAATAATGGAAGCGTATCTGTGTGCAAAACCTGCAGACAGAGGTCCAAGTTCCCTGGACAATGAAATGAGAGATTGCAATCATATCCCTGATTTTAGATAACACATAAAATGATTCTAAGTGCATATGCATATCTTTACAATATGAAGTAGTCAACAGAGTACGTTGAATGTCTCAACAGTACTCAATATTTAAAAATACAGATAAAGGGAAAAAGGAAGGAAAATTAGGAGTAGAAGTTATCCAAATAAAATTTTGTAAGAACTATCCTTCTGTCTTTCTGTAGAACTTTAAGAATGACTTGAAAATTCTACTAAAAACATTGTAGACAACAGGTCAGGGCAGAATAAATGAACAGTCAGCCTCTGAAAGAGTAGGCGTGTCACACATGGACAGACACAATCAATCTTGAATCACTGATCTGTAAGCAGATTTTACTTTTCTTATCTGCACAGTCCCAGACAAAGAATTTTAAGTATAATTGAAGATGTAGTAGATACAAAGTAATAGTTAAGTATACTACATGAGTTTGAATCTTGGCTTAGATAAACTAAATAACTACTTTATGTTTCAATTTCCTCATTTGTAAAAAAGGGGAAAACAATAATAATTACTTCTTAAATGTCTTACAGAGATTAAATAAGTTAGTACCTGCACATTTTATAGAATTTGTGTTTGCCAGTTACTAATATTCCTGCAATTGCTATTACAGAACTGTCATAATCGAGACCGATGTTCAACAATAACAGAGGGATTGGGTTTCATTCATTGCTAGTGTGCAAACCTACATAGGATACTGACCATAAAGAGTTCTGTTCTTTTCTTTGTTATATTCTGCAAGATGTTATACCAAAAATATTAATATCTAACATTTCTTGTAAAGTAACTATATGTCACACACCTGTGTATTATTTGTTTTAATTATGAAAAATAAATAATAAATACATACCTAATACAGGGTGGAGGTACTCATATCATCCTCATTTTAAGTTTATGGAAACTGAACCATAGAAAGGTCAATGACTTGCTGAAAGTCAAATGATTAATAAGATTAGAGGGAGAATTTAAACTCTTCCATGTTAAATCTATCCTTTAACCTTCACATATCTTTTTCTGTCTCCTTGTGAAGATCTTTCCTCTCTCAGTGCTTTCTTTTTCTCAAAAAATGCTTAAATTAACTAAAAACTTTTATCAGGGAAAAACATTTCTCAAATGATAAAACCCCCCCAAAAATGATTCCTTATTGTACAGAAATATATAGCCATAACTCATTCATTTATTTTTTTAAATATTAATTTTGTTCCTACTACAAGCCAGGCTGTTTTCTATACATTAATGATGAAACAATGACAGGCATGTGGGAGCTTTGATTCTTGTACTTTAAACAAAAATACTACTTGAAACATTTCACCAAGATGAGGACATTTGAGCAAAGAGCTGATGGATAAGCATTCAAAATCCAGGGGAAGGGAATTCTAGGACGGGGAGCAGTAATTACAAAGCCTCTGGGCAAATGTGCATTTTTGACTGTTGGAAGCAGTGTAAGGAGGCCATGTGGCTGGGGGAAGTGGGAAGAGAGCAGGGCGTGAGGACCTTGCCATAACACAGGCAAGGTATTGCAGGCCATTTCAGGCACTTTGGATCTCACTTGAAATCAGATAGTCTCTGAATGGTTACTGATAAAGAGTGACACAAACTGATTCAGTTTGCAACTGCATCATTTCCTACTGTTGGGCTGAGAAGGGACCATAGACGATCAAGGACTAGGGCAAAATTCCTGAGGAGACATAATGGTGCATTATTCAGAGTAATCATGTTGAACATTATGAAAAAGACCAAATTTTTGGTCAAGGTAAAGCCGGGATATTATCAGACACCCCCTAATTATTGTGGCTACTGCAATTGCAGCTATTAGCTATGTGGGCAGTAAAAGTCTGTAGGAGAGTATGTGTCATATGTTGAGTAGTTTTTCAGGGATAGCTGAATATAAAGTTGGTTTCTGAGTGTCTGCATAGCCCTGAATATCAATGACCTGACCATAGGCATCATTTGTGAGCATAGTATTTGACTAACCGAAAGTTAGCATGTAAGACATGAGGCAGAAGCAGGGTTGTAGGTGAGGGTGGCAAAGGGGTTTTATGTGGTAGTAGTAGAAATAAAAATGTCTGTGGTTGCTAGACTTTATATATATATGTATATATATATATATATATGGCTATATATATCCACCCATCCACCCATCCATCCGGTTAACAGAAGCTAAGGAATCCATGCATGAGTGTTAGTCTACTGCTAAGACTACTAATTCCAGTTGTGTTAGAAAAGGAGGAGAATATTATTCATAACTGGTAATTCTTTATAATCAAGAGCATATCAAGATTTTGTGGACTGGAGAATGATACAATTCTGAGTATTCTCCTTTAGAAAATAAATGAAAATACTATAAATACCAATTGCAAAATGAGAATCAGAGCCTTGTAAAGGTCTATGCAAGTAAAAGGTCCAGAGAACTAAGTTTTATTAACTCTAATATTTATCCATCATTTCTACATTATTGCTTCTTTAAATTTCAACTAGCAGTCTTCAAAAAACATTTTAAACACTAGGCTTATAAGCTATTAGGTATGGCCTATTGAAATATGTAGATTGTGTGTGTGCATGCATTTTGACCTTTGGCCTGTCCGCCTGTGCAATTCATTCTTCAAAAGTACATGGAGAACTGAGAACTTTCAAGGAGAGGAATGGAAACTCTGAGAACTTTATTGAGACATTTGTACTAACAATAGCCAGGAAGAAAAAAAGTATCATTTTTCTAAAGACATACTCTCTTGAGCTGTGATCTTGTCAGTTCTCAGAAGCTGACTAGGGTCAGTTCCTCTATCACTTGAATATGAAATCTCTGGAGATAACATGAAAGATTGAACAAAATGGTGTTTGCTATTTTTTAATGTTATCACTTTATTCTTTTTTCATATTTCTTTCAGGATTCATAATAGAGCTAAAGCAACTATCAGTCATGTTAAATTTCTTTTAAAAAAGTTAACAAAAAGTAAGATTTTATTAAAAATTCCTGGGGATTTCGGGGGGACCCATTTGTCAGTGTCAGTTATAAAGTGACATGTCATTATTGCCTCTGGCATATAAGAAATGTTTCTAGTCACAAAGCTTTATACTGTACATGCAAAATAGATTTAGGATAACCATAATCATATTCCCCCATCCTTCTTATTTCTTCTATCCTCTTCCTGATGACAATGGGAAAGAAGTAAGGCTGTGCCTCACGTTTGAGAATATATGGGCAAGAATGGTCCTGAATCCAAACATAAAGGTGATGTTGAAGCTACGTAATGATCTTATTTGGACAGGAACTCACCAATGGGAGTGTTTTCCAACTCTGCACAACAGAGCTGGACGCACAGGTGCTCGTGTGGTGCACACGAGTCCCCCCACCAGGCCATCAGTGGCTTACAGTCACCACCGTCCTTTGGGAAACCTTACATTCTTAAAGCAAGAATGACATGTGATAGACTTATTGTGATGTCCATTTCACAGTATTTACATATATTACATCCTTATGTTGTACTCCTGAAACTAATATAATATTATATTTCAATTACTTTTCAATTTTTAAAATGGTTTGTCTTGTTCTCCCCTATAGCTACACTTTAGTTAAAAAAAATGACAGTATTTTTGTTTTCATGCTTCCTGGTTATAGGCATGTAATGAGCTACCTTTGTGATTAAAAACAGAAGAAGAGAAAAGTTATGTCTTTTCCCTAAATTGTATTTATCCTAACAAATGGTCACTTGAGATGAAAGGGTAAATTATTTGGATAAATGTGTCAACTATACCATGAATAATGGTGTCTTAAAGTCACAAATCAAGTGCTGACTTACGTAATTGGATAGAATAGAAAACATTGTTCATATTATGCTTGGGAATCTATCTGTATCTATATATCCATATCTATATTCCTACCCATATCTATAGCTTATCTATAATTGCACTTACTTTGGCATAATGGTATACCTCCTGCTGTGAAAATTTATAGACCGAATTTTGAAACTGTTCTGAAAAGCAGTCTATCAATGAAGCTTTCATTTGATTGGCCTGTCCACCATGATTTTTAGTGTTCACACACTCCTCTTATTTATATATATATAAATATTATAAATACTTATATTTGGAAATATATTTAGACATATATATTTATATATAAATTAATATATATATATTAATGTTTAAATACAGTTGTCTCCATTTCCCCAACATCACTTTCCCCCACCCTACCCATCCCCACCTCCCACCCTCACACCTAACCCCTCTTTGGCTTTATCCATGAGTCCTTTATACATGTTCATTTACGACCCTTTCCCTTCTTTCCCACATTATTTCCCTCCCCTGCCCCCCCTAGGTACTGTCAGTTTGATCTTTATTTCAATGTCTTTGGTTCTATTTTGCTTGCTTGCTTGTTTGTTTTGTTGATTAGGTTCCACCTATAGGTGAGATCATATGGTATTTGTCTTTCACCTCCTGTCTTACTTCGCTTAGCATGGTGCTCTCACACTCCTGAAATACCTTTGTAGTCACATTACTTCCATTGGATTATCCTTCTTTTTGTCATTCCTCTGTTCTTAAGTAGTTTTTTTTTTCTTTCTGGTTTTCTGGTTCCATTCTTCCAATGTTCCACATGACCGTCAGAAGGAACATTCAGAGATGCAGAGCTAAGCTCGCCCTCTATCTTGAAGAACCTTTCTCACTCCCTATAAGCCTCACACATTTCACTACTTAGTTTTTTATCCAAACTCCATTTCCTCCAGCAGTGTGTATAGTGTCTCAAATTTGTATGCTTTTGTGACTTCCAACTTTTCCTACATGTTATTTCTGCTATTGGAAATTCCCTTCTTGTCCTGGTATCTGGGTTCAGGACCCTTCTTCTATGCCCTCATAAAATCATTTGCCTCTGAACTTGACTTTATTCTAGTTCTATTTCACACATAAAGAGAGTTATTTGTATCTCTAGCAGAAATACAGTCTCTGTATGGTTAATGCCTATTCCTAACTTCCCAGTACCTAACCGAAAGCTTGGCCTTGAGTAGATGCTTTGGAAATATTTGTTGAATATATGAATCAATAAATAAATAATGTCAAGATAAATAATGCTGGAAGAAAGTGAGAACTGCAGAGGTATAATTTGGGAATTTTCTAACCTATGGGCATTAGTCCTTCAAAACCCATGACAAAATAATAAGATTGTTTGCCACTTTTAAATAAATTTAGGTTTTCATTCAATACTGTCTTGGGAGTTATTTTGTGCCTTGTATTGAAAAATGCCCTCATACAAGAAACTGTTCTCAGACATAACCTTACAAGTATATAGAGAAAACAGCAGTCTGATGGCATGATTTTAGAAATGCTCAAAACTTTGTCTGAAAAAGAAAACATTTCTTCAGACAAATGCAATTATTCCTGGCATTATAGAATTGGACTTATGAGTCATAATGTTAAGATTTAGAACTTTAGCACACATTATAAAAAGTGGTTTTCCTGACCCCATGTGTCCTTCCATTGATGCCGATGAGGTAGAGTGTGGTTACTGGAGTAAAACAGAGTTGGAATGCAGTTCCTGATCCACTCATGTATTATCTTGTGGTTCTGAATTGGTAACTTAATTTTTGGAAACAGTTACTTCATCTGTCAAAACTAATAGCAATGCTATGATATAAGAAGCAACATGGCACAGTCAATAAATGCATCGCTTCTTAAACAAAATTGCCTACATACAAATTTTGAGTATAGAGCCACTTAGTTTTCTGAGTCTCAGATTTCCCTTCAGTCTGTTAAAGTATGATAATAATACTGTTAATAATAATAATATAAGTGTGTATCTTATAAGTTTGTTCTGAGGATTTACAAAGGTGACCCAGGAAGAATGGATGTCTAACACTCAATAAGAGTTTGCCAGTATTTCCATTATCTCAGTCTTGCCGTGAAGACTGGTATACAATTACTTCCTTTTAGGTCTGTTTAAAAATTTAGCACAGTTCTTCTCATAGAGTAAGAGCACAAAAAATTACTGTACTTAGTCATTCTTTACACAAATACCTATTTAATTCCTTTTTACATATATAAAGCATTTCACCTTAGCTTAATAAAACTTTGAATACCACTTCCCACTCTTTCAAAGGAGAGATCAAATACTAGTTAAAGAAGGAAAAATTTTCTTGGGATTGTTTATAAATTCAGTAATCCAGAGCATTAATCAAAGGCAGATCATTTAGATTATGTTTCCTTTTTCCTCCCATTATTTCATAAAATAATGAAGCCAAGCATTCCTTTAAAGAATTTGAAAACAACACTCCTTCTCTCACTCCCCCTCAAAGGAAATAAAAAAACCCATGAAGCTTAGAATACAAGGAAAAATACAGCCTATGATCTTTTTCCATTCACACAATTGATTGTGAGCATGAGGTGAAGGAATTAACATCATCAAAATGCCTATACTACCTAAAGCAATCTATAGATTCAATGCAATCCCTATTAAAATACCAATGATATATTTCACAGATATAGAACAAACATTTAAAAAATTTATATGGAATCATAAATGACCCCAAATAGCTGTAGCAATTTTGAGAAAGATGAACAAAGTAGGCGGGATCACAATACCTGATATGAAAGTATATTATAAGGCCACTATAATCAGAACAGCCTGGTACTGGCATAAGAACAGACACAGATTAATGGAACATACTAGAGAGTCCAGAAATAAACCCAAGGCTCTGTGGTCAATTAGCATTGGACTAAAAGGGCAGGGACATAAAATGGAATAAAAATAGCCTGTTCTACAAATGGTGTCAGGAGATCTGGACAGCTACATGCAAAAAAAATGAAATTCGACCACCAACACAAAATTTTTTGTGTCTACCATACACAAAAATTAACTCAAGATGGATAAAAGACTTACATATAAGTCATAACACCATAAAAGTCCTAGAGGGGAACATGAGTAGGAAAATTTCAGGTATTTCACACGGCAATATTTTTACTGATGTGTCCCTTAGAGCAAGGGACATAAAGGAAAGAATAAACGTGTGGAGAGGAACTCTTAATGGGGGTCACTCTGAAAGCTGTTGTTAGTGCCTCCCATCTTGACAAGGCTCTCACCGTGGCTTTAGACTGAAGTTTGCCCCCCAAAAAGCAATATCAAACTCATGTATACTCTCACAGTTTTGAGTTTTAGTTATTAGATTTCAGAAAACATATGCAAAATATTCTCCAAAAATCAATTATACAGCAGAATAATACTGATATTGAAATATTAATAAAGGTCCTGGGAGACTGTTCAGTTATTTTTCCTCCAAATATAGTAAATTTCTCCTCATGTATTATACATTGTTTAAATTTGTGTTACATAAATAATACATAACTAAGTAATTTATTTATAAGAATTGCACTTTTTGTTCCCCGTTTCTACTTCCACAGAAGACTGGTATTCAGATTTCTCTGGTACGCTGATCGCCTGTGTCGGCTGAGTGTTGGTCAGTGTGTGTAAAATGTGAAAGCATTAAGATGACTGATGTCCACTTTGGAAACATGCTAAGAGGCATTAAAAATTTAATTTGAAAGGAAAAGTAGGTATGTGTGGACAGATTTTTATCATCCCATCCAATATATTTTCTTGTGTAAATGCATTTTATTATTTTGAATTTAGTTCAATGGTAATATAGATAAAGGTTTACTGTGGAAAAAAAATACATCAAAGTGCAAGTTCTAAGCTTTTCACAGCATGAATAATGTCCTTCACTTAATTTTGAGAAGCAAGCTCTTAGAAATAGGATGCAATGTCTTGAAGACACATCTCTTTCAATAGTAACTCTCATTCACCTCAAGGAATCGTTCCACGAAGGATTCCAGACTTCATCAGATTAGTCAATGTTAATTATAATGTATTTAAGACTTTCTGGTGTATGAACTGATGTGAAAGGATCTTGGAAATTATCATTCTGGTTAAATTATTCCTATTCTTTCACTCCCTAGGATTTAAAAATAAAAACAATTTGTGTTCTCTTCAATCTGAATGCAACTAAATGAGTTTGTTTATTTCAGCATATTTTTTATACTCACATGGGGTGCTATGGAATAAAATCAGAAATAAATTACCTCTGTATTTGTAATTCTATTTCCAGCTTTTAACAAGATGTTCATGGGGATTAGTATTTCACTGGATTTCAGAAAATAGAGGCAGTGTAAGTATTTTTTATTTCTTTTACAATTAATTTCACAAAAAAGCATAAGCAAGTGTGCGGGCACAAACATGTTTCTTTTCTTTACGTCTACTCCTGTGTTAAGCCTCACCCTCTGGGATGCTCTTCATTTTACCTTTGTTGTTGAGACTTCCCTCAGCCCAGAGACTGATACCATTGTAGTCTTCACATAAAAGCCTTACGGGATAATAGTGGAAATACTATCCATAAATTAGCAACAATTCCCATTTAATGAGCAATTCTAAGACAAAACTCCATTCTTAACAGAAATTTGCATGAAAGAAATTGAGTTTGTGGATAAGTTTTTATTTAAAACCACACACACACACAATCCCACTAGAATTAAGCTTGTCTACCTTGTACAACAGAAGAAACTACAGCAGAGCATGGTCACCTGGCCCACTGCAAACATGCAAATGGCGACTAATGCAACACTAATGCTTTAAAAAGCACTCAAAGAATCTCTGAATTATTACATTGTGTTAATTTGTTACCTCAGTTTTATTATAATTCCTACAGGTCAAGGGCCAAATGGTATTTATTTTTAATATCCCCAGTATCAAATGCTGTGCAAAGCTCATAGTTGATAATACTCTATCAGTGGAAATCTGAGACATATCTTTTTTGTTTCTCAACAGTAGGCTTTGCAATGAGTTTGATTAAGTAATTATCCGTGATCAGTTTTGAAGGAGTGTTTGGGTCTTCACTAGAAATCTGTTTTGTTTTGTTTTTTTTTTTGTAAATTATTTAGTTTCATTACCAGTTTCTTGACTACATGACAGCTAGTATGTCCCCCTGAAGGACTGCACGTTTCCCGTTGGCTAGTTAGCATTGTCAGCCTGCACCCTGCCTCTTCCTTTTGTCTGATTATAAAATTCTAATTCCCAGCCGAGGAAAGTCTCTAGTAATGAAGCAAGGGAAACTCAAATATCTTGAATTCAAATTAACAGTCAAAAGATTTTCAGGCTAATTTTGCCATTTTCCCACATTTCCTGGATAATTCTTTAATCAGGTTATGCTACTGTTGGTGTTTAGCTGGATATTGATAAAGGAAAGAGAGAAAAGGGAACTAGACATGGAGTTTAATAAACTGTGAGCAAAGCCTGTTTGCTTGCTCAGCCAGGAAGCTGTAGCTTCACACCCCAGGGAATTATAGCATTTCTCTGTAAAGCAGATTAACATTCCCCCTCCCCCTTCTAATAACAGATTGCCAGGTAGGAGCAGGGCAAGGCTGGTACATACAGTGTGTAAGTCAAAATGGCGCAGGAGGAGGTGCTTGACCAAAAAGCCTGTCGGTCTAGCGTGGAGACAAAGGGATTGGTTGGAAGGTGGCTCCGTCTGAAGCTCATGGAGGCTTGAGAAGTTCATTGCTCCTGTTGAAAAAGGCACCCGGTGATCGGACCCAAACTGAAGCTCCTGGTTGTAACCCCAGCGGAACAAAGAAGCTCTCGCTCTCTCTCTCTCTCTCTCTCTGTCTCTCTCTCTCTCTCTCACTGTCTCTTTTGCTCCTGACCTGCACTCACACAGTGCATTCACCTGCTGTCTCCATGTGGCCCTAGAAGCCATGTAACCCATGACCTCCAGGAGGGTGTCTGAAATAGACAGCAGCTGGAAACACATGGTAAATTAGCCAGATTCTGGACTAGACTGTACTTTAATATAAAGCATAAACTCTGGGAACTAGCTTTTGTCTTGGCCTCGCTGAAAACACAGTTGGACTCTTTCTGTGGTGGGGCAAATGGAGGATGGGAGGCACTAGAAACCAAGGGGGCAGCTTCTATCTCCACACAAATAAACCACGCCACTCCACAGTCTCCCATACAGGGGCCTGTGGAGTGCATTCCTTGTGATCATGTGGAAGGACTTACTTTTTGCCTACAACATCTATACCTGTGAAAAGCAGTTTCTCCAAATGTACTTTTTCCTTGACATGCAATGTGACAAGTATTTTCCAATTTTCTTGAGAAAAGAATAAAGCTCAGTAAGAGGGTATGAAGGGCTTTCATTATAGGGGAACTGTCAGATCATCTCCATGTCACTTTCTCTTCCTTATGCTTCTCTTCCTTATTACTCCCTCTCCCTTTCTCTCCTGCCCTTTTCCTGTTCCTCCTCATTTTCCTTTTCCTCCTTGTTTTTCTATCTCTACCTGCTTTTCTACACACTCACATATGTACATATTACCAAATAGTTACAAAGATAGATTATAAATAGATATATAAACCAGGCTATTCTTTTGTTTCATTGTTCTGTAGCGCCCTACAAAGGTCAGTGTACTTCAGTAGATGCCAAGTATTCCCACACCCAAAGATTATATGTTTGAATTATATCTATGAAAAATAGGCTAAAGATTACTGCTTTTGCTAGAAATACTCTTTACCCAAATCTAGGCAACTTACATGGGTACTGATTGAATATAATACTGTATGGGGACTGATTGGTAATGGAAAAGATACAACAAAAATAATAGAACTAATGAAAATGTCACATTGACAGAGTAGTCTGTATTAAGATTTTACTTCAAGAAGGCATGATTAGGTGACTGTGACATTGACAGCAATGGTGTCGGGGTTTACAAAGTTAATAAAATATTATAAGAAGAATATTAGAGAGTTTCAAAAAAAAGTTCACTGGAAGTTTGAAGATACTGGTAGAGAGAATTTCTTTAGAAATATTGAAGTACATGGGACCTCATTCTAGAGTTTGAGGAAACAAGGAGTGGCATTTGGTACATGCCAGGAAAAAGTCTCAGCCAGGTGAACTGGCTAACTCAGCCTGATTGAACAGAGAAAAGAAAGATAGGATTGCATTCAGGAAAGGCTGCCAGGACAAGCAACAAACATGCAACAGAATTTACTGTGAGTTACACTGGGAAGAAAAAATCCTATCTAAGACAGTTTTGAGGCGGGATAGAAGGAAGTTAGGAAAAAATCCAGACAAGTGGAGTGAGGAAGTAGGAGCTGATGTCACAAGCCTAAATCCTGTCACCAGAGCCCCCAGCTCTGTGCACAATCAGAGGGAAAACAGTTTATGGCAGGAAACCCCTGTAGCAGTTGCAGAATTCAACAACAAGGACTGGCTGAAACCAAGTCAATCCAAGATGGAGGAGAAATTGACCAGAAACCAACCCCAAAGCTCATTATACAATCATTATAATGGAAAATTACACCTCAAATAGAAGGGGCACCAAGAGGAACAAATGCTAGGACAGTTATTGAATGGACCATATTAAGAACAAGCATCTTCCCAAACAGGAGGTGAAGACAGAATTCATTACCATAAAATTAAAAAAACCAGAAACATAAAATCCCAAATACTAAGTGACCACATGTACAACTCATTCTTGAATTGGCCAGCATTCACTCCACTGTCAACATACTTTTCACTTCTTTCTGTTACCATAGGTAGTTAACTAGTTATTATTAAAGGAAGGAAGCTAAGGGAATCAGACGTTGAGCACAATCAACCAGGGAGCTAAACCCGTTTATTCCAACAGGAAGTTACAGCTTCATACACTTCCCAGGGGATCACAGCTTTGCCCTGCAAAAGGCATCAACAACCCACCCTCTCCCAAATAGGACGAAGGACTGGCTTTTCAGTCTCCTTGGTCCAGTTGCCCAGATTATGCGGGGAGGTAAGCACATACGCAAGAGAAGTCAACATGTCACAGGGGGAGCTGCTTGACCACAGAGGCCTGTCAGTCTAACTTGTGAAAGGGACCGATTGGTCACAGTAACCCATCAAAAGCCCCAAAGGCTTGGGAAGTTGGTTGGTTATTTGGAGAAAGCTTCTGGTGTTTCCCAGGCCTGAGAGAATATAACCCAGTTTAATTAAAAAATCCCTCTCTCTGTCTCTGTCTCTCTCTCTCTCTCTCTCAGGAACATGCACTCACCCCATTTGTTTAGTGTTCTCTGCATAGTAACCCAGCAGGTCTAGCAGCCATGTGGCCAGCTGCCACTCGAACTCCAAACACAGGCCTCTAGTGGGAGGCTGGGTACAGCAGAAGAGCTCGGAACAGTGTTAAGGCACCTGGACAGGGACTGAGACTGCTAATGCTGGAACAATGAAACAGAAACTCTGGACACTGGCCTTTGTCTTGGCCTTATTGAAGACATGACTGGACTTTTTCCATCGTAGAATGGATGGAGATGGGATAAAGGAGCAGCCTTTTATTTCCACTGAACTAAATCTTGCCACACCACAATCTCCCATGCGTGGCTTCATGAAATGCTTTTCTTGGGATCCCATGAAAAGACCCACTTCCACCAACAATTCCAACTCTCCCTGGGTGAGTCAAGAACCTGGAGGTTGCCCGGCATGCAGAAGGCCCTGGACCATGCCAGGGCAGGACAAATCCCTGGCACAGAACTAGTCCAGTGACAGTTTCATGATCTTTGTGACCTCACCAGAAAGTAGCTTGAAGAGAATTTAATACAGAGCTAATAGGTTGTAAGGTACCATCCAAAGTGGTAATCTCCAGTGCCAAAGGAGCCGCAGAAGGAAGCGACGTCCCCAGCAGTGTGTGTGTGTTGTGTGAGTGTAATATTATAAACTTCACTTGAAACAATGGGTCAATTTTTGGTATCAGTCACACCCAGATTCCAACTGCACACCTGTAGCCATCTGGTAAAAAAAATGTCTGTCTTCTTTTTCCTTCCCTGCTGTTCCACTCTTGTCCAGGAGTTGACTTGAGAAATAGAGAAAGGGAGATGCCACCTTTGCTTTCTCCCTAACTGTGGCTTTCTCAGGCTGAAGTTGGCTCAAACTGCATGAGATATAGTGTAAGGATGAGACTGGGAAGTGTGTGTATTTCCCTGGACTGAAATGTGTACCTGGCAGAGAGATGGTTTTCTTATTATCTGAGGGTAATGAGGAAACTTCTCAGACATGCCAAGGATTGGAGGAAGAGAAGTGCAGCTGGGTAGTTGAGAAGGAAGGGAAGGGACGCTTAGCAAGAGCAATAAAGCAGGCACAGGAAAGGACAGAAGTCACTTCCTGCCTGACTCCTGTGGAGCACAACTCATTCAGTTGTATGTATAATTGTGATTACAATGTGCCATTTACTGGGTTAAGTACTTAACATTTTTATCTTCTTTCAATTCATTTAAATTTAAATCTAAATGGAAAGGATTGTCTCAGGTGATCATGAAAATAGTGTGGAAGAAAATCAACTGCAACACCTTTAGCATAGTCTTTTCCCTTTGGCAAATGATGGGCATGAAAATGCTCCAGGGGAGAGCTCGAGTTGGGAGGGGAAGCATATGGGGATCCAGCAGGAGGATGTCCATGGATGCTCAGCTAGTTTCAAAAATGGGCCTACAAGAAATGTTCTTGAGAAATTTCATCCGTGGGGCAGTGCTTATCAGCAGGGACAAAGAGAAACAGTTAGATGGTAATGTCTCGTGCAAGAGGGGTTGGGAGAAACTGCAGGATGCGATTTCCAGTGGAAGACTGCAGAGGAAAATTACAACTCATTCAGTGTTTTTTACACATGGTTTTCATATCAAGCAAAACTGTAGCATTTATTTCCCTCCTATGGAAAAAATTTTGCTTTTAATGACTGATTTTATATTTTAGGTATATGGGAAGTAGAAAAAAAGAGGATTTTGTTTAGAGACAAATATCCTTCTTGCTGTATTTTTCAAACCAAGTTAGTTTTATTTGGAAAACCCAAACTCCAAGGATTCAAAAAATTCTTCCAATCTTGGAGAACAACATGGTCTCCAAGGTTAAGAGTGCTGATTTTGTGCTGTTTACCCCAAAAGCAAACTCAGAAAATATTTTATTTGTGAGTTGTAGTTTGGAAAATATGGTAGAAGTATCAGAAATATATTGCTGTCATTATAATCTCTAGTTTTTCAACAACATCCCTTAAGCCATTTAAAATGAAAGAAAAAGCACTTGAGTGCATTTCAAAAAATAGCCAGACACATGTCCACTTAAGCACAGACAAGAAGAAAGAATAAATAAGAAGGAACAAGTATGTACCACTACTTTTCACCTTTTTGCAAACATTTAAAACATGTATTTCTCCCAGAGTAAAGATAAGAACAAATTGAGAGTTTTCTGGCGATTTGCAAATGGAATAATGTGTATATACACAGTAATGTCAAGTATTCCAAAATTTTTAAATCTATGTTTATGCCTCACAGAATACAAAAATATGTACATTTCAAAAATGTGGAGCTATTTTATTGTTTTCTAGTCACTCATATTATCTGACCTTACTTTACTCTTAACCTGGATGGTAGTTAAGAGTAGGTAATTCAAGCCAAGATGAAGGCTCAAAGAAATCGCTTTTCTCAAAGAGAAGTAAAGATTGATTCTGTGATTCACCATTTTTTTAGGTAATGATAAGAAAACACTGGTAACTAAAACATAAAACAATACTTTATCATTTAGAATTTTTATTTCCTGTGTGTTGAATGAACTTTATTAGGCTCATTTTGAGATACATTTTTATCATACAGCCAACTTCAGCACAACTCAAATGAAAATATAAATAAAATAAAATGGTTGAAGCTTCCAAAAATATCTGCTCATTCAGTGTTATATTTCTGAATTACATTTATTCTCAGAGAGTTAATGTCAGTTTGTCCACGTAGCATCATTTTTCTGTGTCGTTAAAGCATCTTCACGGTAGCATTTTTAAATTGAATTTATTGGGGTGATATGGGTTAATAAGATTATATAGCTTTCAAGCCTACAATTCTATAAAAGTAGCATTTCTTAAATGAGTGTGCCACCATTTTCTTCAGAGTGTTTTCCAGGCTGATAAGACCCATTATGCAAGTTTGAATTTGCAAGTACCTGCTTCTCAGATGAGAACCACTTCCAGAGCCACTGCCTGGATGGTGCTGGTTGGGAAGTGTCCAGGATTTCATCAATGTTAAATGTAAAAATTACAGCTTGGATTTCGCAAAATATTGTAGGAGAGCTTAATAGTGTCTTTCAATTTCACTCTTAGAAAAAAGTAGCATCCTGAATTTCTTTAGGACTTGTTTAGGATGTAAAATGATGGGAACAAAGTAATATTTGCATTCAAAAGATTTTCATTGAATGCCTTACTTTAGAGAGCAAGGAAAAGGCATCGAAACATTATTCATCTGTGTTTCATTACACTGTGGCTCTTGATTTTTTACATTCTTCTTCTTCCCTTTTCTTCTTGGTTTAATTCCTTTTTGTTTCCTTTACTCTTCCTTTTGTTACCATTGACTCTCCCAAGAATCTGAGTGCCTTTAAGGCCCCCAGTTACCTGTTAGAGTAATAAAAAAGTTCCTAATATGAACTAATTAACATTATTATTAAGCATAAAAAGCCACCTTCATCATTAATTTTAAGATCACCCAAGGTTTATTCTTCTTCTCTTCCTAAAAAGGATTCAAAATTTCATTGTTCTGTCTCCTTCCCTGCCCATCTCTTAGGAAGTTCAGCCTTTTTTACTCATTCCTTTGGGCTTATAGCTGAAGAACTCTCAACAAAAGGTCAGTGGCCAATTATTTGGGAAAGGACACAGAAGAATGATGGTCACACAAACTAGGTAGGTTTTGAAAGGACAGAAGGACTGGAAAAGCTCTGCCGTGTGTGATGACCTCTTGTCGTCAGCAGGTATTTAAGAAGTACCACTGTGTTCTGTGGTCCCACTCTTCTTATTTGGGAAATATCTGTAAGAAACTGGAGCTCTTTGAAAGTAACTTTGGTTACTTGTTTTGTGCTGTTTGACTGGTACACCATGAAGAGAAATAGGCACTGTGGGTCATGCCATTATCAGTGTTACTCAGAGTCCCAAATTCAAATGCATTCCAAGAACAACACATAAGATAAACAAGTGGAGGGTGTTCCTTTAGAGAGACCGTGTGTGAGGCAAATGGGAAAGGACTCGTCCCAGCTAAAACTTCAGTTTCAAACATTTTATTAACACTTGAAACAAACATGACTGTGGCCCAAAATCAGCTGAAGGCCGACGACGTGAAACTTCAACATTACACACGTGGTGTAAAAAGACAGCTTTTGATGGCACTTGCCATGGGATACAAATTAACAAACAAACAAAAGGGAGAGGATTTGAAGCTGTGGTTTACAGTGTATAGTTGGGGCCTGATTTTAGGTGGTGCTTTGACATCTGGTAAAACCTGGGCCCGGCCACGCAGTTTCTTCTCTGCTCTGCTCCTAAGAACAAGGTCCCTCACGAAGCAACCCTCCTTGTGGACTCCTCAACAGGTGCAGTTCCCTGCCAGCCTGCGGATTTATTCAAAAAGCTAATCGCCTTGTGTGTGGGAACCCCATTCTCTCGATATCTCAAAGACAGCGGCCTACAGCCCCTGTCCTGTTGGTCACTGTTTCTGAGCCTCACACTCATGTTGCCCTTTGTGGCATGTTCATCCTCTGTCTGGGCTATGAGAGACAAACTGCTCTTGATGTCATCAGTGTTGCATGGCCTGGAAATGGGTCATTCCCATAATGCTGTGAGGCCGGGAACCTGCCTCATCACGGGTGAACAGGAGTCCGTTAAAACAGAGATAGGGGCCTCATGCAGAAGAAATTGTTCAAAAACTGTGTTGGAATAATTTAGTATTCATGATTAAGAGCAAGAATAAAAGTTCACATACACAATTTCACATCTGGTCAATTTCTTCTGTTTTCAAAGAATTTTTATGCTTTCAAATACTGAAAACTGAATAACCAAAATTCACAAAAACAGCAAGTCTCTAGTCCATGAAGGAGAAAATGTTTTGTAACATTTAGTGTGGAGTAAGTTCTGAATTATTTCTGAAGAGCTGTTTTCGCAAAGATTCATTCCTTGAGGCTTCAGGTGAGGGTGTTTTTCAGCCCCAATGGCCTGAAGCCGCCTCAGGCAGAAATGCCTTTTTGCGTTGCCTCCTTTCTTTATTCTGCCTCTAGGCCGTGCTAAGAGGAAAAGATAGCCTCTTAGTTTGCTGTGCCTTGTGGAAGTTTGACGGTCTGGTCCTGTGAGGGAAAGTGCTGGGGACTTTGTTTATGTGTTGCTCATATGTTTCCCCTTCTTACACTTAAGGGAAAACGGTCAAATAACTCATCCTGTGTATACCTGCAGGACACCGTGCTTGTTGCTTAATCTTTGCATTTGTGAAGCTTGTATGTTTAATGAAGTACCTACTCAATCAATGTTTGCAAACTGAATAAAGGTCTATAATATCTTGAGAAAACATTGATAGAGTTCTAGACACATGTGCTAGTTAAGCAAATTATGACATTATTATTTTGCTATTTTACTTATTATATTTCTTTTTTTACTATTTCATTTGAAAAATCCCTCATAATGTTTGTCATGATAATGAATAGATTTCATACTCTCTGCTCCAGTTGGGTCATTTTTTCCTTTCTCTTTAACTGATTTTGTTAGGTTATGCATCCTCTTAAATGCTGGAGCTGGTACATCCTGCCATTCTCTCCCTCAGGTCCTCGTTCATTCCCACAGATAACAATAGGAAAAGTACTTTAAATGGCCTTTTCACCAATAATGACCACTTCAGTTGATCAACATATACTATCATTTTGTGTTATTTGTCACCAATAGCTTTTTTTTGTGCTTCTGTCTCACATTAAAGAACACAGAAAGATTAAATGCGTAAATGTACAACAAATACCTAGTGCACCTAAATTTTTATGGCATTAGATTATATGGTAAAAATTATGCCAGTTAAATTAAAATGTAATAATAGCAACAATTTATTGAATATTTACTATGTGTCAGGCACTGTGCTAATGGGACACATAGCTGTTTAATTTTCTTAATAGTTTTACAAGTAGATTATATCAGTTTCATTATATAGGAAATGAAACAGAACCTAAGTGAAATAAATTTTCCTTCTAAGGTAGATAAACACTAAGTGACTATAAAAACGACTTTCATGTATCAAGTTGGCTAGGCGAGAGTACCCCAATTTTTGGCAAAACACTATTCTAGATATATAGGTCAAGTTACATTTTGAATGCAATTACTATGTAAATCATTAGATTATGGGTAAAGCATATTGCTTCCATAATGTGGAATACACTTCATCCAATGAGCTGAAGGCCTTTAGGAGAAGACTGACCTTGCTCAAAGAAGAAGGAACTCTGCCAGCAGACTCTCTCCAAACTCAGTCTGCAAGTTTTCCCTCATCTTCCATCCCGCCAGCTTACTCTGCTGATTTTGAACTTGCCAGGGTCCACAATGGAATGAACCTATTTCTAGATGCTAGATAGATAGATGAGAGATAGAAGAGCGAGAGAGAGAGAGAGAGAGAGAGAAACTATATACACCCTATTAAAAAACAAAACGTAACAGATTAAATTTGAATACCTAATTGGCTTTATTCAGCAATTCATGAATCAAGCAGCATCCCATCCAGCAGATAGAAACAAACTCTAAAGAGCTGTAAGAAAGAAAAGGCTCTTACAGCAAAGAGTGGATAGTTTCAGATGTAGGTCACTTTCCTAGGGGGTCCATTGGGTGAGTATCTCACTAGTGCTGACCAGGATATTCTAGATTGACTAGTGAAGATTACATTCCTGAGAAAGGTTGAAACTGCAATCAGGTTGTTATATATTAAATCTTGGTTTGGTTTGCTGACATGGGGCTTAGCACCGGTGACTCCATTTTGGGCCTACTGTTTCTTTTTTAACTATTATTATTATTATTATTATTATTATTATCACCATCATCATCCTGAGAACCCTGGTTAATAAAGTGATGGAAGTAAAATTCAAAGCAAGGATTTTCTGATCCCAAACCCTGAGATTCCTAGAATTCTGGGAATAATATGAACTCAGGCTATGCTGTCCTATTTTCCCCTTTAGTAGGTGCCCATTTTCCTGTGAATTTTGTATGTATTAGTCTGCCTGGCATCGCTTTGTTATTCCGCCCATCCTCCTTGTCTGGGTTGTGTGGCTCTGATCATACCCACTTCATCCCCAGGTCAGGGGAAAGCATACACTTCCTTTCTGGCCAATTAGAATAGTGAATTGTTCTGGTCACAGTAATTGGTTTAATGATGGGCTCAGACAAAGTGAGGGGAGTTGAAGCTTTCCAGGATCTCTCAAGAAAGAGAAATTTCCTTCTAAAATTCTTTTCGTTGAGGTCAATGTAGGGCATTCATTCATGTCCATGTTTGCTACAGGATAAAGCAAGCAGGAAATAAGACAGGGAAAGTGAGTATTAATGAATCATTGGATCTCTTAAAGCCAACCTAATTTAAGCACACTTCTCTAATATTATATATTCTGATAGTGGAAACTAATTAATCATTAGTTTAAATTAGAGTTATGTTTCTGTCACTTGAAACTAAAAGATCTTTGTTAAATTAAAATTTAATTAAAGAACTTAATTAATTGACCATACAGGCATGGATTTACTTCTGGGCTCTCTATTCTGTTCCATTGATCTATATGTTTGTTTTTATGCCAGTACCATGCTGTTTTCAATTACTATGGCCTTGTAGTATAATTCGATATCAGGTAACATTATTTCTACAACTTTTTTCTTCCTTCTTAGGACTGCTGAGGCTATTTGGGGTCTTTTGTGGTCCCACATAAACTTTTTGATTGTTTGTTCTCGTTCTATGAAATACATCATTGGTATTTTCCTAGGAATTGCATTGAATCTATAGATTGTTTTGGGTAGTATGGAGATTTTAACAATGTTAATTCTTCCTATCTATGAGCACAGTATATGATTCCATTTATTTATTTATTTATTTATTTATGTATTTATGTTTCTTCAGTGTCTTATAATTTTCTGAATATAGGACTTTTACGTCCTTGGTTAAATTTATTCCTAGGTATATTTTTATTGTAGATGTAAATAGAATTTTGTTACTTAGTTTCCTTTTCTTATAGTTCATTTTTGGTTTATAAATATGCAACCCACATAGTCAGGGGGATGTAAAGTATAGCATTGGAAATATATAGTCAATAATACTGTATGTAATACGTGACTATATAAGTTGCCAGTTGGACACAGGAAATATCAGGGGGAACACTTTGCAAAGTATTTCATTGTTTAATTAATATACTGTACACTTGAAACTAATACAAAATAATATTGACTGTAAACCATAATTGAAATTTTGTAATTAAAAAAAGCTGAGTGAGAAAAAATAACAAATTAATAAGTGAATATTTTGTAGCACAATTGGCCATTGGTTTTTGTTTTCTTGTTTTTGACTCAGAAAATTTTGTCACATCACCCAGGAGAATCTTTAGTGTAGACAACTGTTATATGCAAATGTTCATTTAATTATTCATTAGAGTAGTATATTGAATTTATCTTCACAGAGGTGAGTCTTCCATTATAATTACAAATATATGTAACCTTCCATATTTATAGAACATTTTGCTTTTCCAAAGGCTATTCCACTAGTTATCTCATTCAGCTATTCATCAAACTCTATGACATGGTTTAAAAACTTATGATGACCCCAATGTATTGATCATGAATTTACTGTTGGTTATTTTAAATGACTTATATTTTACAACTAGTTAATAGAAAATCAATACTATGTAATCTAATGCATAACAAAAATATAGATATTGTCACATTATCTATAGATAGATAAAATATAAATATTGTCAATATTTATTCAACACAAATGTTGAATAAGTGATTGTTTTATATATGAAATTTTATATATGTATATATGAATATATGGATATGTAAAAGCTACTATATCACATATGTGGGTAGGTTTAGTTGAGACTGAAAGTGTTTAAGTTTTCTAACTCAAACACTTATTGTTGATTTAATAGTTTTGAGCAAGAGGGGAAATGTGCAGAAGACCTCAAGTGGCTTGGATCTATTATAAAAAACTATCAGGAGATAATGTGAGAGCAAAGTAGAATTAGATAGAGTTGTTTACTTCTTAAAAATATTTAATTCAGTGGCATAGAGATAAAAAGAGAGGAAAGTAGCAATTTGACATTTTAACAGAAATTTTCCCACTCTTAATATGGAGCAATCTGGATTACATTAGTTGCTGCAAATTGAATGTTCATATTAGAACAATTGTTAAGTAAGTCTTAACACAAAAATTGAAAATTGAATGTTCATATTAGAACAATTGTTAAGTAATTGTAATAAACTTTTAATAAAAGGATATGAATTATTATATAGTAGAAGACATTTTCTCTCTAGTTAGGTATGTTAAAATTTTTAACAAAATCTCACTTGAAATATATTTCTATAATTGGATGTATTTCAAACCTTAATGGTCACTGGATGTGTATGGGGAACAAAATTCCTTCATTAGTCAAAAGAAAATAAGACTTCAATATAGGATATTAGATAAATAATTTCTTGGCAGATGTTTTAAATTTATGAAAATTATATGAAAGATGATTTAAAGATTACTTCAAGATAGCCTTTAAAAAATTCCTCTATAAAATATACATAACAGAATAGAATAACCTGGCATTATTAGTGGCTACATATCCTAGAGCTAATACAGCATATTTACAAAAGTTATCTTCTTCAAACTAGTTTTGTCCTAATTAATCTCTCTAAAACTAAATCTGATCAAGTTCTTATATTATTAAGAAAAAGAATTCTGGCTTTGCTTTGCTCACAGGATACTGTGTAAACTCTTTATCATTTATTTTCTTTCCTAGTTGCAATCTCTTAGAATACATAATCTGACCATTTAAATTATCATACATAATTGTGTGCATATTATTCTTTTCATTAAATGCCGTCCATCTTCTCTTGTTTTTCTAACTCCCACTCATCTATTTAGATCCTACTAATCTATCCAGATCTTGCCAACTAATAGTTGAGTTCTGTAAAAAGACAGTCGACAAAATGGGAGAACATATTTGCCAGTACATCTGACAAGAGGTTAATATTCAAAATTTATAAAGAACTTACAAAACTCAAGACACAAAAAAACAAACAGCCCAATTAAAAAATGGGCAAAGGAACTGAATAGCCACTTATTCAAAGAGGACATGCAGATGGCCAGTAGACATCTGTTCAATGTCACTAAACATCAGAGAAATGCAAATTAAAACCATGATGGATATCATCTCACACCTGCCAGAATGTCTATCATCAACAAATCAACAAACAACAAGTGCTGATGAGGTTGTGGAGAAAGGGGAACCCTAGTGTGCTGTTGGTGGGAATGCAGACTGGTGCAGCCACTATGGAAAGCATTATGGAGATACCTTAAAAAATTAAAAATGGATCTGACTTTCAACCCAGTGATCTCAACTCTGAGGATATACCTGAAGGAACACGAAACACTACTTCAAAAGAACATAAACACCGTATGTTCATTGCAACATTATTTACAGTTGCCAAGATATGGAAAAAGCCCATGTCCATGAGTAGATGAGTGAATAAAACAACTACGGGGCATTTACACAATGGAATGCTATTCAGCTATAAAAAAAGAAGAAAATTTTACCCTTTGCAACACTGTGGATAGACCTGGAGAACATTGTGTAGAGTGAAATAAAACACTCAGAGAAAGACAAATACCATATGATTTCACTCATATGTGGAATCTAATGAACTCACTGAACTAACAAAGGAAAATGGGGGACAGATTCATACAATGGAGAGCAGGATGACAGCTAGTGGGGAGGGGAAGTTAGAGGGTGGAGGGATTGAGCAAAAAGGAAAAAGGACTCATGGACATGGACAGCAGTGTGGTGACTGCTGGGGGAGGGGTTGTAAGGGGACTAAATGGTAATGGAAAAAATACAATAAAGATTAAATTAAAATATTTTAAAAAATAAACATAAGTGTTGAGTTCTAGCATTAAGCTTTCTTTGGCTCCCTTGGACACAGAGAAAATAATCTTTAATGTCCTTTCATCTTATACTTTTAATATTATATTCATTTCCCTGGGCTATAATAATACTTGCTTATTTTTCTTTGTCTAACAAGACATGGCTTAACATAGTTCTACACATATTTAACTTTTATATTCCTGGTATTAAGAAGTATGACTCAGACATAGCAAATGCTCATTAATTATTTGTTAAATGTTTTTTAAAAGTATTATTTGTTAAAAGTTTGGATGAACATTTGAATGAATAAATGAACAAATTATTTGCATATCTTCTAACATCCTAATCTATACTTTTCAAACTCTATCCTTTATTTTGATGATGTATTAGGAGAATTCAAATGAAGATGGATACAGCATCTATGTATAGAGGATTTAGACAATATCATCCTATTTGGGGGTAAAAGAAATGCATTTAGAGAGATTGTTAGAGGTTTTTAAACTGAAACTTTTATTTCATGATACACAGCTAAGTGCTCTTTTGAAGGTCTTTTGAAGATTTCAGTTTTGTCTCTCAAAATAAAAAAATAGAGTGAATTTTGTTATAGCTTGACAGTTTTGAGAATATCTTTTTCTATCAAAGAACTTGATGGAAGCACAAACCTACTGATGCTATATATCCTTCAGTTCACTCTATCAACAGTTACACTAAATTGTCCTAAATATATATATAAATACTTAAATTTAAATGTTATAGCACAAATAGGAATTAATAGAAAAATTAAGTAAATTTGACTGCATTAAATTAATAACTTCTGTTCATCAAAACACAATGCTGAGCGAATTAAAAGGCAACCCATAGTGCAGGAGAAGACATTTTCAAATGCAACAAAATACATTTATCTAGACTCTGAAATACATACATACCCCATGTGTGTGTGTGCATGTGTATGTGTAAGGTCTGTCAAAGTCTGTCAGGAAAAACTCCAGCCATTGTTCATATAATGAAAGCAGTTTGTGTGACATCAATATAATCTGGCAGCCAAGGAGAGTGGACCAGAATGTGCATGTATGAACAATGATAACCTCACTGTACTAGTCAGAGAGGGCGGTAAACACTATTGAGTGAGCATGTGTACTGTGTGGTTTTCACATTCAAAATGACTGAGCTAGTAGAGCATGATTCTGCATCAAGTCTTGTGTTAAACTTGAACATAACTCCACAGAAACTGTGGGTGATTCAGAAGGCTGCAGCTATGGGCAACTGGTGATCAGCAGGTTCATCACAACAACACGCTTGCTCATGTATCACATCTTGTGCAAGGTTTTGGCAAAACATCAAACCATGCAGGTGACTTAGGCCCCTACAGCCAGATTTGGGGCCCAGTGACTTCTGGCTTTTCCCAAAACTAAAATCACCTTTGAAAAGGAACAGATGTCAGACTGTCAATAAGATTCAGGCAAATACCACAGGGCAGCTGATGGCAATTAGAACTGTGTGAGGTCCCAAGGTGCCTACTTTGAAGGGAACTTAGGTGTCATTGTCATATGAACAATGTTTCTTGTATATTCTTCAATAAAGGCCTCCATTTTTCATATTACATGGCCAGACACCTTGTGGACAGACTTTTGTATACCTAGTTATAAACTGATTCTTAAAAGGTACCCAACAGCTTATTGCAATTAGTACCCAAATTAGTCACGACAAGCTTGTCCTGATTATTTCTGTGCAGATATAAATAGTGAAGAAGATTCAATATCTAGTGTGGCATAGGGCACCTAGGCAGCAGGTGGCACTCAATGTCATATAGGCATCATTGGTATTATTCTAGTTGGTTAAATCTTTCAGAATAGGAGTTTGACAAACAAGATCACATTCCATAGGAAGAGGATGCTCATAAAAACGCATCAAGTGAAGAAAGGTCTTAACAAATCAAATGTTTTCAGGAGATGACTCCATTTTATTTTTAAAAGTACTGTGTTTTACAGACAATAAATCAAAGATCACTCACATAATTTCAACATGGCAGAGTGGAAAAATAATATTCATCCAACAATTCAGTGTCAAGGATTGTTAGAAAATATTTTTATGATGGCTTAGTTCTTTGGGTGGATTTTTTTCTCCTTAATGGCAATAATAATCAGAAAAAAGTATCAAGGAAAACAACTGCCATAATACTTTCAATCCTGGACAATTCACAAGGATAATAAAATTGAATAATAAGTCCCAAGTGTTCTGAGTCTTGGGATCACCTTCTTTGCAGTCATGACTTTTAGGTAGAACAAGTGAAATAATGCTGTGACAAAATCCTTGCATTGGGATAGCAATGCTAACTGCCCAACAATTGATCTACTGATGTGTTACAGCTCAGTTATAATAGCAGTATGTGCGATAGAGGATGATGAGAGATAGATAGATAGATAGATAGATAGATAGATAGATAGATAGATAGAGATATATTCCAAGATGTTTTCAGAGAGATGGAGGACATCTGATCCAAAAGGTCAGGCAGTGACACAGATTGATGGGATTATCATCTTTAATGAATAAATCTCAAATTCAGTGTTGGCATTCATATTAGCCTAGAATGAAAGAATAAAGAAAATGACATATGGAAATATCCAGACCAAGAGTAGCAGTGATGCACAATATTTTGGTTCACATCAGATTTATTAGAGCTCAGTCATATGGCCAAATCTACTTGAGAAAGAGGCTAGGACTATATAGGATAACTGTTCAAGAAAAAGAAGAAGTAACTGGTGAAAGCTAGCATTGGCTGTTATTTCCATCTAGTGATTTGTATTGTTACCACTGTGATAAACATAAGATGTATTACCTATGCCAAATCTCTGAACTGGTTCCCAGTACACTTCTGTAGTTTGCACATGAGCTTATGCCCTCATGATTTCAACCATTGTTTACTTCTCATACATCCCAAACTCTCCATTCTTTTCCATAAATAGTGATACCTAAATCACATGATTCGATTCTGCAAACTCACTGTCTCATTTGTACGAAACTTTTCTCACTGCTGCATCGTGATCACGATGGTGGGATCCAGTCACTAACTGAATCAGGATTGGTTCACCCATACATCAGTCTTTGAATTATCTGACCAAGCAATACATAGCTATTTCCTGATACTTTCCAATGCACATAAAGTATAACTTCGGTTTCATTGTTCTACCACATTATCTTTAAAAGCATGGCTAAATTAAATAGATAAGTCTTTATTATGGCTATAATGATGTAAATAATCTGTAGTCCTCTCTTCATTATCTTGTGAGTTTTTACTCAAAGTTTTCCAGCCTTTACTAGTTAAACTTAATTTAATACATTTTTAATATTAATGAAAACTAATGTGTATTGTTAATAGTTCTCATCACTATTATAAAGCATGCATATATGATATTTAAAACTAAGTAACCACTGATTGTAAATCAACACTGTTTTTCTAAGCATTCTGAAAGATCTAAAGAAGAAATAAAATCTTTATCAATATTTTAGATATAAGGGTATGAAGAAGGGAGGTCCAGCAACTTGCCCCAGATCATATAACTAGCCAATTCGGGTCATGGTTAGTTGACTTCAACATGTGTGGACTTAGCCACCAAGCTTGCACTACTTTGGGTAGCCAACCACTGGAGACTACATCGACTATGGCACTGCAGCCTCCAATACACACAGGGGAAACTGTGCTGAACCCCACAGCAGATTGCAAATAGTAGTCCCTATATCTAGGGAGACCTTCCTCTTATTTTCTGGATTATCTTCTCTAACTACATTTGGAAGTAATTTGCCAATATTTTTACTCTACATCATGTGGTCTGGGAGAAAAACTAATGTGGGAAATGCCAGGTTTATGTATATTAGGAAATAATAGCATAGGCATGATAATACAATTCAAGCAGCAAACTCATTTATTTGAGCAAAATACCTTCTTGTCTGATTTGTCTTCATTTTCTCTCTGGTACCTGTTCTGCTAACAGCATGAGCTCTGAATAGCACTTAGGTGGTTTGTGGGAAGGAAATTATTCGATGTAAGTTGTACATTCTAAGTTAATTATCCACTAATGTCTGAATAACCTTTTTCATTTGTTAAATTATATTAAAAATTATCAAGTGTCTCTATTATTTTTCTTCTCCCTAGAATTTTCTTTCAACTACTATGATACCTTTTCTTTGAAATAAAGCCTGATATATTAAAGTTAAATGTCTTTAAAGACAATTTAATTCACCTTCTATATGTCATTGGAAGATATGTAACCACCAAGGGAAAGGGGAAATGATCAATTTCACTGGTCTATCACAGAAATACATTGAAAGTTTTACTTTAACATTTAGAAAACTTTGCTAAAAAAGAAGTATGGAACAACAAGAGTCCTTTTCATCTCTAGATGCTTTTCATGAGAAATCTCAAGAGAAAGCTCATAACTGCTGTTTCTATATTCATCTGAAGAGGAGGAAGAGGACAAACAATTGAAGGTGATTTTAGCAAGATTTCAAGCAGTCACACCGGAATTAAATGTGGAAAGCAGAAGGGCTATCACATCAGGCACTTGAAAAGATACATGAATATAACTATGTCTTCATTAAACTTTCAACTTAAGCTTGCTGAAAGTTGAGTAAAATATTTTACTGTTATATCTACCAGAAATTATGAATTCAAGTACAGAAAATTTTGTATGTAGCCTATTTTTAATAAAGATTTCCAAAATTCTACTTATCATACACATTTTAAATGAGTAGTGCTACCTCTTGTGACTAACGGTAAGAATAATAAAAATGTCACCCTGGCCCAGTGTTTTTCCCTTACACAGATGTTTCTCTCTCCCTCTGCCTCCTCCTCTCATTCCAATCTCTCTAAAAATCAGTGAACATATCCTTTGATACTGGTTCTCCAGTGATATAAATTAGAAATGAAAACAAAGGCTATAAGAAAATATTTAGAAGGCTATGCAAAGAGGTATTTTTTTTTTAGGAATTTAAGGATTACTGAAGATGTTGAAAAATCAAGCCCAATCTTTTCTTTACCTTCTCCTATTTCCCCTGTCTTATAGGATTGCACCTTTCTTTACCTGGTTAACTGACAGCTGAAAGTCATTTGTTACCAAGTTAATCACTTCTGGAAGATTTAACTTCCTTAATTCTCAAAGTCATCTTCATGTATTTATTTAGAGTTCTGTTGAGATATAATTCAATACTTTGCAATCCAACACTTTATAAAGTGCACAAGTCAGTGGTTTTTAATATATTCATAAAGTTGCACAGACATTTCTCCAATCAGTTCATGAATTGATGAATAAAATATGGCATATCTAACAATGGTATATTACATCAGATATAAATAGGAATGGATTACTGATATATTCTAAAATTTCAGATCATTTTTGTCATTCCCAAAGGAAACCCTATACCTATTAACAGTCAGTCCCCATTTCCCCAGCCCAGCCCTTAGCAATCACAAATATAATTCCTGTTACTCTAGATTTGTATGTTTGGAACATTTCATATAAATGAAATCAAATCATGCAATATCAGGTCTTTTTTTTTAAATGGCTTTTTTCATTTACAACAATGTTTACAGGTTCTTTCACATTTTAGAATGTATCAGAACTCCATTCCTATTGATTTCTGAATTAATATTCTGTTGTTGGATATACCGTATTTTATTCATTGATCCATTAGTTGATTAATATTTTTTGTAGTTCGACTTTATGGCAATTATGATAATGCTGCAACATATGAGTATTTTTGTGGACATATATTTTTCTCTTGAATATATGACTAATACTTATATGTGTGATAGTTGATGGACAACTAGATTATTTTCCAAACTAGCTTCACCATTTTACTTTTTCACCAGAAATACATCCTGGCTCTACCACTGAAAAACTATGTAAACATTTTATACATTACTTACATTTTTATGCTTGTGTCTTCAGGTATATAAAGAGTACAACAGTGATAATTGTCTCAAGAACTCTGTGTGTGTGAGTGTGTGTATAAAAAGTTACATACGTCATCGCATGCCTGGTCCTTGGGTACTAGAGGTGCCTCCTAACTGTCTTTTTATTACACACCTGCTTCTTCCAAATAGTCCATATTTTTACTTATCTGTGTATTTATTGTATCTATCATTTTGTCTAACATATCGTAGCTACTCAAAGCTTACTGAATCAATTTGATAAACATAAAATAAATCAAAGCTGGAGGAAATGGTTTTTTAATGTAAACTATAATATTGAAGGAAAATGTATTAGGGGGAAAATATTTTCTAATGAGAATTTTGACACATTTATGATTAAAAATCAGGGAATTCTTCCTACATCATTCAATCCAGTTCCTGCTGCCTCCCATTAATTAATTAATTAATACGTGAACTGGCTTATGAGACAGGAGAGTGACTCCTTGTTTTGTATTTTGTTTCATACTTTATAGGAAACATCCATATTTTCAGGGGTAGTTCCTGGTTCTGTTTAGAAAACGTGCATTCCAAACATTTGGTTTTGTTCAAGTAAGTCCTTGAATCCCAGTGCTTCACAAAAAGCCATTCTTCTTTTTTAGAAGTCAGTGCTAATCCATTTCTTGATGAAATCCTTCATTATCCTATCTATATAGTATGGGTATCTAAGGTGGTGGCACTCCTCCCATATACATGACCCTACCACACTATTTATGGATTCTCAGGCCATTCTACATCTACGTATATTTATCTCACAAGTTCAAACTATAGCATTCATGGACAGCCTCCGGAAAGCGGAAGAGTACAAATGACTGGCGACTCCAGAGCTATTCATGCTCATAGATTATAGGACTGGTTCAGCCAGCTCTTCCAAAAATACTTTAGTCAGAGTAGTTCTTAACACATTTAAAATAAAAATGCACTTTAGAACGAATTAATGAATTTAATTTGTTTTATCTAACATTTGTAGAACATTTTTTTTCTGTTCAAAATGCTCTATGGAGTTCACAAATTATGACTGGGTACTTGAATTCAGCCACATGGAGAGTTACGTATGAAAACCCAGAATGGAACAATGCTCAACAGAAGTATAAGCGGAAATCTATGAAAATGTGAAACTGTATGTGTTGGAGGTATAAAGAATCATCACTTGGATTTTAATAAATATCTACAGAACAGTGGTTTGCTGGTCTATGATAAAAATAAAAGATGAAGGGAAAAATTCCAGGCATAGAACACACTTTGTTACTGACTACTGCTAGTGTGAGCAACCATCCTTATTGCCTGAGATTTAGGAATTCTTAAGGATGAAGCCCTTTCAGTGTTAAAGTTCAGAAGTCCTGGGAAAACTAGGGCCTCCCATATCTTTTAGGGTTATACTAAATTACAAATACATTATGTAAGTGTTATATAACACATTGTAAAATCTCTACCTCGAAGAGTCCTTAGGAAGTATGTTGACCTTTTCTTAGATTCATAAACAATTAGAATTTCTATGAGCAGCTTTTTATTTTTCTTCTACACCTTATATATTCTGTGAAATGCCGGGCTTCTTCATCCCACGGGCTGTTAGAAAACTTGGAGACAAAATTTGGCCTAATATATGTGTTTATAACAACTAATAAAATGTAATTTGTAGATAATCACTTTCTTTCTTATTTTTAGGTTCTCAGCATTTCATTTTTATTAGTTTAACATTTTTCACATTGTTAAATTATATCCTTGTAATTATAGTATATATTTCAAACAAAATAAGGTGTAAGTAAAGAAATATTTTTGAATTATACACTGGTATGTTATCTTGAGAAATACAGAATACCTTAATCAATGAAATATTAAAAATCATTTCATTGGAGTAAAAAGTGGTCTTTAAAATAAGACCCCTGCATTATTGTAGTTGGGCTATTAAAAGAGAACACACAATTATTGCTTTAGAAAACAAATTATTGTTTAAAATGGAAGACAAGACTTTTTTCCTTCCTAAGAATTGTCTTTTGCTGGTTCAATTTACTATCCAACTAGGGAGAATACAGCATAATCACCAAAATAAAAACAACATATCTTTGAGCAGTGGTTCTACTCATGTATGTGAAAAAGACCGAGTGCCTGCTAAGTGGCCCACACTGTTATTAACAAACACTGTCAGAGAACACTCGCTAACCTGTGGTCTGCAGTAACACCTCTTCCCATGATCCAGTTAAGGAGTACAGTGCTGGCAACCTCAGCTAAGAAGCAAATAATTATATGCATATAGCTAATCATTGTACTTAGTAATGAGCATCCTCATAGCATCCTGCACATTTAAAGCAAGTGTCACACATGGCACTGAACTCTTTGAAAGGCTGTTAGCTGGTTTAAGAAGAGTCTCCTCAGTCATGTGGTTCAATGGTTGGACCTATTTCACCAACCTAGAACAACATCCCTAAAGCGTAATGGTCTACTAATGGTGATTGGAAAGACAGAATTTAGACATGAACTGTTATGTTGCCTTAGTGCAATGAACTGGCACTTCAGTATTGTTTTCTTTTTCTTCAGATGTCAGTTCTTTTTCATTTGCTTTGTTTATGCTTAACATTGATATTCTTGTTATTGAACTACAAGTTCTAAAACCCTCTGGGACTTAGCTGTTCTTAATGGTTCTTTATCCATGTGGAAATGGATTTTTAAAGTATAAATAAAGTAAAGAAAAAATAACTACAATGACAAGTAACCTTCATTTAAGGCTAATAAACGTGAAAATATACAGACTGGGTGGGTATTGTTTATAAAAGTGAGATTAACCTAATGCCAAGCTAATGTGATTGGTTTGCAGGAGACCCCGATTGAACCCTGACTTTATGGAGAAGAGGAGAGAGATAAGCACAAGGGCACCATTTCATATACAGGACACAATATTTTTTCTATATGTTCTATGTCAACACAAATTTAATTTGTGTGTCATATTTGTCAAATGAAGAGCCAAACTTTATAATTTATTCTAACATTGACTCTATTAAAGATGTGATATTAGCAGACATTTTATTATTAAAAACTTTATGTTGACTGCATAGCTTAGTTTTATGATTTCTTTTAAAAGAAACAATATTGATATTCATATTCTTCATAATTTGACATACATTCTGTAAATGGATTGCCATGGTTCACAATTCATTTAAAGATGTAATGACTTCTTAAGGAATAAATGATCATAAAGAGACATATCATTTCAAACTGGGTAACTGACTGGTGTCTTCAAACCTCAGTTTTCAGTACACACTTCTCCCATAATTTCATTATTCCAAAAATTATAGCTGACATAGTGATTTCTGTGTTCTAAAAAATTATAATTCAGTGCCATGTTGTAGCTGTTAACTCACCTTCAGCTGCCTTCTTTGTGTCCTGGCCACTGTGCTTATAAAACACTGTCACTCATAACATAAAAATGGTGTTATTTTTCAGTGTCAGTTACAGAGGAGGATCTCAGAGTTCACAGTAAATCTCTAGTTAGAATCTCTTTAAGAAAAGTCACTTCTTGGTAGCAAATTAATTATAAGGAGATATGCATTTATCTCTAAATTATGAAAATGATATGTTCATGCATTTTTACTGCAGACTTGTGCACAGAGTAATTATATTTTTGACAGAAGCCTTAGATATTACTCATCCACATGTTTTCTGTGGAACTCTTGTCGCATATGGCATAACTGGCTACACGGTCAATTACAAGTAATTTGTAGCTAGAAATCCTTAAAATATTGGATTTTAATTAATTTGCTTTTCTTTTAAGTATACTGGCAGAAGTAATTGAAGACTGTTACTAATAATCCTTTTCACTTAATCACCAATATCTCTCAATTTACCTGAAAGAGGAAAAAAAGGAATAGAGTTGTAGCTAAAACTATAACTGCGGAACTATAACTGTGGAATCATGCACAATCATTGGTTGATTTTACCTATACTGAAACAATATAAATGACCTTTGCTGTGCTCACTTTCCTAGATAATAAAGATAAGTCTGTATAAGAAAGAGCATGCCTAAGGCAGACTTGAAACACACATCGCTGACCAGGCATGCTGTGTTTGTTTTTCATCTGCTCTACATGGCACAGTGTTCAAGCATGAGATGGGTGGTCAGGAGCTGCGGAGGGTCTGATATTCTGCCTTACTTGAAAGCGCTCAGATTAGCCAGCCGCAGTTTCCTAGATGCTTGCAGAAAACAAACGTGTATGGAACCTGAGAAAAAGGATTTTATTACCCATGGCACAGCAGAGTTCATAGCTTCCTGATAGCACTGGGCCCCCTTGCACCCTGCCCCCAAGCCTCACAGAAATCATGTGGAGGTGGGCAACTATAGATGTTACATATACCATGGGCATGTATCGTAGCCAAAGATTGCTGAGCTTAAAGACCCAGCTCTTAAAGAACTATAGCAAACCTCTCTTACAATAATCTCAGAGATAACTATACTTTTCTTTTCAATTACAATTTGCATTTAACATTATTTTATATTAGTTTCAGGTGTTCAGCATCTACTAAACAATCATCTACTTTTATAAAGTGTTTGCCTCGATAGTTAAGGTACACCCCTGGCACCATACATAGTTATTAAAATATTGTTGATTATATTCCCTGTGCTTTATTTTACATCCCATTATCTTTATCATCCTGGTAAGGCACCAATCTCCCCTGCCCCAGAAGGAGACTCTGTTAATATCTTCCAAGGCTGTTTGCTATATAAATAAACTTCAGAAGTTAGTTCAAAACAAGAGCTAAGACAGGACATATAGAAGTATCACGAGGCATAGTTCCTCAACAGGAGTCATTTGCAACATGATCTTCAAGAGAGCTGAAAACTGCCCTTCTGTTCTCAAGGATAGCTTGGCTGGATAGAGTCATCTTAGATGTAGTGCTTCCCAGATAAGCTAAAATTAACGGAGTTCATCATCACCAAGCTCTTATTATATGAAATGTTAAAGGGACTTATCTAAGAAAAAGAGGAACAGCTGGGGAGTAAGTCAGACCACACAACTCAGGGTTCCAGTGAGGGCCAGATAAAGCCTCAGAACCTCTGGCTGTAAAAATCTGTGGGGGTTGTGGCAGCAGGAGAAACTGCCAGTCAAGCAACTGGCATTGTTCCTTCTCTGACCCCTTCCCCATATACATCTCCACAACGCAGTGAAATGGGTTGTCCTGCCCAGGTGAATACCCAAGGTTCTGCTCCTTACAAGGTAACAGATACATGGAGATAAAGAAATATGGCCCAAAATGAAAGAACAGATCCAAACTCCAGAAAAAGAACTAAGCAACAAGGAGGTAGTCAACCTATCAGATGCAGAGTTCAAAATACTGGTAATCAAGATGCTCACTCAAATGAGTACGGCTGCAAAGTAAAGGCTATACAAAGTGAAATAAAGGAAAATTTACAGGGAACCATCAGTGAAGGGAAGGGTACCAGGGCTCAAATCAAAGATTTGGAACAGAAGGAAGAAATAAACATTCAACCAGAACAGGATGAAGAAACAAGAATTCAAAACAATGAAGAGAGGTGTAGGAACCTGTGGGACAAATTTAAACATTCCAACATCTGAATCATATGGGTGTAAAAAGGTGAAAAGGAAGAGCAAGTAATTAAAAACTTATCTGAACAAAAATACTAATGAAAGAAAACTTTCCAAATCTGGCAAAGGAAATAGACATTCAAATCCAGCATGCTCAGAGAGTCCTTAAAAATTGGACCCATAGAAGAACACACCAAAACACATCATAATTAAATCACCTAAGATTAAAGTTAAGGAGAAAATATTAAAAGCAGCAAAAGAAAAGAAGAGTTGCCTACAAAGAAGTTTCCATATGACTATCGGTGTATTTCTCAAAAGAAACCTTACAGGCAAGAGGGGCCTGGAAAGAAGTATTCCAAGTCATAAAAAGCAAGCACCTAAATCTAAGATTACTCTATCCAGCAAAGCTATCATTTAAAATGGAAGGGCAGGTAAAATGCTTCCCAGATAAGGTAAAGTTACAGGACTTCATCATCACCAAGCCCTTATTATATAAAATGTCAAAGGGACTTATCTAAGAAAAAGAAGAAGATCAAAACTAAGAACAGTAAAATGACAACAAACTCACAACTATCAACAACTGAACCTAAAAATTAAACAAAAGCAAAATAAAAAATAAACTAAGCAAACAATTAGAACAGGAACAGAATCACAGAAATGGAAATCACATGGAGAATTATCAGTGGGGAGGTGGAGAGGGGAGAATGGGGGAAAAGGTACAGGGAATAATAAGCATAAATGGTAGGTACAAAATAGACATGGGGAGGTTAAGAATAGTGTAGGGAATAGAGAAGCCAAAAATCTTACATGTACAACCCATGGACATGAATTAAGAGGGGAGGGGAATGCTGGAGAGAATTGGAATACCAGGCAAAGGGGGATAAAGGGGGGATAAAGGGGAGGGAAAAAATGAGACAACTGTAATAGCATAATCAAATTCTACTAAAAATATTTTTTTTAGTTTTTTTCAAATATTTTTTCAATATTCTAATAGCAAGTATTATATAAAAATGAATGAATTTATCATGGCTGGTGGGGCTCAGTGGACTGGGTGCCAGACTGTGAGCCAAAAGGTCACTGGTTCACTCCCAGTCAGGGCACATGCCTGGGTTGCAGTCCGGGTCCCTACTTGGGGATGTGTGAGAGGCAACTGATCAACGTATTTCTTGCACATTGAAGGTTTATATACTTAAAAAAGGGGGCTCTGAAAACTATGGGCCTAAGTAAAATATGCCTATCATATAACTGCAATACCAAATAATGGTCAACTGTCCTGCTACATAGTCACAGAAATATTAATTTCATCATTTTACCTTTCTCTCATATGAAGGGGGAGCTGGAAAACTGCCTGAGTTTATCCTGTGCTGGGATCCTGAGAGCCTGCCTGACCTTGGCACCAAGAGGGAAGCTGGCAATAGGCTCTTCCCGGTGCACAGGAGAGAACGCGCTCTTTGGTCCTGTTATCTCTGCCTCCATGCAACCACGCTGCCTGCTGTGAGATTAGGCAGGTCACTTTGTCATAGAATGACATTTGTCAGAATGAATCATCTGTAATCAACTAAATTGCTTTCTTAGTTCTGCTGGTGAGTGTCCTTAGGTGGAAACCTTCAACCCACAGTAACGAGGGTGCCATAAGATTAACTATTTTCTTGAAATGTAAAATCCATTAAATTGCTTCAGACACAGAGCACTGGAAGAGAGAATAGGATAGTGCTCAAAACTATGCCCACATGGCATGGTTTCAGTGATCCTCTCTTCCCTGCCACTACTTCCCAGGGAATATAAGATTCTGTCTAAACACTCTACTAGGATGGGGGACTTTGAATTCATTTTGCTACACCTTAGTGACAACTTAGTGATACCTTTCTAAGTAGGAAAACTTCTTTCCTCAGAAGAGCATGTAACAGTGAGACCATTAAAGGACACAGGACTTAACACATTTGCTTTCTGTATTTCTGTATTTATTAAATACTTAATATGGACCTTTAATGTGGCAGAGGAAAGAGTAGTAAATACAGTCTTACACGGTCTCTGATTTCATGAAACTTGTCTTTTTGGGAATGGGGTGACCTGTCTTTCTTTCAGAAAGACAAATTAGTAAAAACTAAATAAGATACATTCAGGGATTAGTAAGTATAATGAAAAGAGAGTTTTGGGTAGAAAATGATCATTTTGATGACATGATGAAAGAAGTTATTTTTGAGATGTTGAAGCAAAGACATACATGGTGACTATAGGCATACGATTGCAGGGTCGTGGGTAGAGATAATACAAAACCTCAGGTGGGAAGTTGCTGGGTATTGTGGAGGGACAGCAAGCTAGTCAGGAAGGCCGCCACAGAACCAACGTCTGAGGGGCACCAGTTCACAAATGAACAGTGCTTCACACCGTCTCTCCATTTATCTCCACCTTCCAGAAGAGGTGGGTGACCTTATCGTACAAAAGGCTAAAACCTCGATGTGATTGTAGCCATGGAGAGAGAAGAGGAGCCTTGACATCCAGGAACTGGCTCGATGCTGCCAGCTAGACCGGCTGTTGCCTCGAGCGGCGCCGGCGCCCAGCTAGGCTGTCCAGGCCGCTGTTTGAACACAAACAATTTCACACGACATCAGCGCGACACTTTGGTCACCATGGCGGATCAGGACAAAAACAAGACCTCGTCATTATCAGGTGTGCACACAGACAAGATGAAGAAACATCTCCATCCCTGCTAGTTTGAGTGACTGCTACTTCTTTTCCAGTTACAGCTCTAGCTGTTTTTTTTTTCTTCTTCTTCTTCTTGTAGGTTTGATTTATTAGGATAGCAAACGGCAGAATTATCCCTGCCTCCCAACCCTGTCTCAGTTAGAGCAAATCTCTAAATCCTTTTCTTACATTTGCCCCTAGATCGGATCATGTTACACAAGACAGAAATTTAATAAGTCTTTTTAACACCCTCTGAGATGTCCCTCAATGCCCCATGCAAATCACACTTCTGCCGTCACAGTTCAAGCATCTAGTTCAAGGCCAAGCCCCGCGCCTCCCACGGCACAAGCCCACCTCTCTGAGAGTCTCAGAGCCAAACTGAACACACAAGCAGGGAAGGCCAGGACGAAGGCAGCCCCGGGCTTTGACACATTTCCCCCTTACCTCACCAACTTTAAGCATTTTTCCTTCCTTTTGTGGTGTGGCATCTGGAAAGATATTCTCATCTAGGGTCAGTGGGTTAATGGAAGTGGGTCTGGGCTTCCCCGGGGAGCAGGTGCTTCTGGGAACAGTGACGGACGCCTTTTACTGAACGCTTTAAACTCCAGTCTTCCACTGCGTAAGGGACTTTAAATCCATCTCACGGATGAGAAAATTGAACCTCTGAGAGGGTGAAGGCCTAAGGTCACATAGATGGTGACCCCTTCCAGAAGACCTCCGATGAGGGGAGAATTTGGGAGAGCTCAGTGGGAAGGGGGAGTGTTTTCACCTGGCAATACTAAGGGCCAGGGAACTCCGGTGTGAGTCTTTTCTTCACCTCTGCAGTGAGCAATAAACCCAACCTGTTCAACCACAGGTGTGCTCCCAGGCCCCTTCGCTGGAGGGCGCTATAGCACTGCGACCAGGCCAGCCATTCCTTACATCTAATATAAACTCGAGAACAGCACTAGGGTTTTGGTTTTTTGTATGTGCCTCCTTGTTAAGACACATTTTACATTATTTTGTGAGTTGCATCTGGAGATTGAGAGGAAGGGAGAATTGTTTCCTGACTGGAGACTTTTTATTCCATTCACTTAATATTAATATTACTAAGAATTTAATATATTTTGTTCCAAGCTCACGATTAAAGGGTCTTATATATGATATAAACGAATTATAAAATACTTAAGTGGGGAAAAAGGGTTATGAAGAAAAGTTAAAGATACATTTTTTTCTGAAAATTAAGCAACATTTCCTAGAACCCCAATTTAGGCATAATTACCAATTAGCCTACATGAACATAGAAACAGTATAGCATATGGAAATTGCCTCAGAATTGCAGGGAATTGGCAGTTCATGCTTATTATATAGGGTGCTTGGTGAAATGTACTCATGCAAAATGACTAATTAGAATTTTGAGAACAAAGAATGGTTAAAACATTTTTCCTTATTAAAAAAGAGACATTCAAAATTACTCAAAGATTAAATGTTTGCAAAAAAATTTGACTTAGTTTCCAAAAAACGTTCAATGTGACTCTTTAATGCTAAGAAACACTGAACACCAGAAAGAGTCTTAGTTGAGAATAAAAACTCCATTCCGTGCAGTCGAATCCGAAGTAAGTAGGTTCCAGCACTGTGGAGCCCTCTCGCACTGGCTCTGGTCCTCCATGGAGAGAGCTGGTCCGCCCTTAGAAAGTGATGGCTCTAGAATTAAGAGTGCAAAATTAAAAACGCAAAAGTTGTTTTCGGCAATTTTATAAATGACAGCCCCCTAAGATTAGGACTAGATACCTATCACTGTCAATATTTCTGTCTAGTTCACATGATTATGGGCATACTTAACCTTCCGTCGGCAGAATGTGGTATCTGCCTCTGACTTAGATACTATGAGTCAAACAAATTGTATAATTTGGACCAAAATAGTATGATAGGAAATTATACTTTATGAGGAAGCATTTGGTGAAAAAAAAGTGTGCCTTTCTTTTTTTAGAAATATCCAATTCTGGAAGTCCTAGAAAATGAATTAGGAGGCAGCCTGCAGCCATTTATTCTCATTTCTGAGGGAAGGACCCAATAAAAAAATGATCTCCTGCCATTTTTTCCTCCCAAAAATCTGAATAGAAGAGGCAATATCAAACAAGGCATTTTTTTCTGATTAAAAATGAGACTCAAACTTGAGAATATGCCCTAAAATGGCTTAATCAGTGATACCGCACTTTTAGTTTTTTTATTATTAATTATGATCCTTATAAAATTCGCTAATGTTTAATCCCAACCAGTTGTCCTTTTAGTTGTTTATTTGTGATACTGTTCAGATCATCTTTTTGTCAATACCTTAAATTTCTTCAGACTTAATTGGCTTGAAACCCTTTGTCCGGTTGTCCGTTTTGTGAAACAAAAGGAACAGACTGCGTATCTAGAAGCATAGCTGCGTTTGACTGAATGTGTAACTGGAGAAAGGGGTTAGTCTAGCAGACTGTCCTAGTAACTGGACATGGAAAAAAAATTCATCAAGCATGCATGATGGCACGTGTGTATGTTCCTCCTGATGTGTGTGTGTGTGTGTGTGTTTGGACCATGAGATGGTCTTTGGCCAGAAAGGCAGGACTTCCAGTAAGAAACTGGAGATTTCAGTGTTCTCTTCAGAAAATGGATCAGCTTTCAAAATGGGGCATTATCAGTCATCAGAATGAACATGAAACTTTAATTTCTATCAGAAATCTAATCATGGATTATTTTCCGTGTATTTTCATTTCAACATTTAAAAAATTTCGAAGTTTTGAAATTTATCCTGGTAGTAGGAAGCTGGGTACTTCAGCCATCAGCATGGAGTATATATAATTTTATTTATCAATCAATAGATATTTATTGACCATCAATTATGTACTAGATATTACTCCATGTTAAGGGGACAGCAGTGTTTCCCAGCAATGTCGTGTAGCAGGCAGTGATGAAATAGATACACAGCAGCATGGATAGATCATATAACTGTTTACTGAAGTGAAAATGGGGAGAACAGAATTGCGTATCTGTAAGGGTGCGTGTAGGAGAGATGCAAAGAGCAGGGAGACGCGAGTGAAAGAGCTGCAGGGGGACGTAGGGACACAGGAACGCACGCGTTCGGGGCAGTGGACTGTGAAAACAACACCGTGCCTACACCACGGAGTTATTTGTGAGGACTAAAGCTGCACACTTCAAATAAATATGCATTTTTCCGAGAAAATATACATATAATGTAAAACAATGTAACATTAACTTCCGATATGGCTTTCGATGATCTCCACCTCCTGATATAATCTTAGGGTTTATAACAAATAGAATACGGCAAAAAGTAATGAGATCTCACTTCTGTAATCAGATTATAAAGGACCGGACTTTAATCCTGCGCACATATATCTACCACCATCTCGGTCTGCACGCCTTGATGAAGTAAACTGCTCTGTTAAGACGCCCACCTGGAAAGGAATTGAGCATGGCATCCAGCCAACACCTAATGAGGAACTGAGGCTCTCAGCGTAACAATTCTCAAGGAACTGAATTCTGCTAATAACAAAGTAAATAAGCTTAGAAGAATATCCTTCTTCACTCAAGACTTCAGATGAGATGGTAAATTCGTAAGAGACTGTGAAGCAGAGAACCCAATTACCGCCGTGGTTAGACTCCTGACCCACAAAAATTCTGAGATAATAAACACTAGTTGCTGGAAGCCACTAAGTTGTAGCATAATGTGCTCTGCAGCAAGAGTTAACTAAGGCAAATGATATAAAATATACAGTGCACACATGTATCTATAGATATTCTGCAGGAGATGGGGAATGGGAGTGCACACAGGAGATGAAGGGGGATTTTCTTTTTAAGATACAAGAGAATGAATTCAGGTCCAACAAACAGTTGGCAATAAAGTGAGATGCGTGATTCACTTAATGCATTGGCATCTTCTACAAATACAAACTCTGAAAGTGTAATATACTGGGGAGAGAATGGGTATAGTTGGTACACGCATCTGCTAGGGCTGCCATAACAAAAAGCACAAAAATCCAGTCAAGGTAGCTGAATCCAACATGCAAACATTACCGAAATGAGGTGCCCTTCCACATTCGATCTGTTTCTCCACTGATAGAGAGGGTTCTGTTCTGCAACAAGTGGCTTCAACATGGTAACTTAAAGAACAGGACTTTATTTTCTCAGGGTTTGGGAGGGTCGCGTCCAAGACCAAAGTGCCATCAGGGCTGGTTTCGAGTGAGGTCTTGCTTCCTGGCGCCACCTGCTCACTGCGTCCTCACAGGGTTTTTCTCTGCAAACTCTGCAAGCTCTCTGCCATTTCTTTCTTTTCATATAAGATTGGGGAATAGGGCCCACCCTTATGATTTCATTTGACCAGAATTATATCCTTAAAGCCCTCTCCAAATACAGTCACACTGAGGGTTAGGGCTTCGACTTGTGAATTTTAGGAAGACATAATTCAGTCAGTAATAGTGGGTCATTTTGTTTTCCTTTTTTTGAAAAGGATTCAATATTTGGAGATATAATAATGAGTTCTCAGGGAACAAAGATCTGTGTGTTCATAAATACATATGAACAAAACATTTAGGTAATTATGCCAACTAGTAACCTACATTTGTAGCAAGTGAAAAAAAATATTACCTTATCTGGGTTTTCTGGCTCTTGGACTAAGCAAGGCCTTTCAGATTTAGCCAACAACTTTCAAAGGTTGTAGTGTGTGATATTCTATTTTAGGCAAACTCTCCAGCTCTATAACCCTGTTATTGATTTTTCTTTACTTACCAAAAGAGGAAATGATCTAAAAAAACAGTTGTCTGTACTTGTTTTGTAATTACAATTCTTCAGCTAAAGTTCTAAACTCGAAATAGTCTCTTTTTTTATGTTGTAGATCATTTATTTTATAATTATGGAACAAAATGTTTCTCTTTTAGGGGACTTTCAACCATCCAAAAGAAGGAGCGATTTTTTATTTACCAATCCCTGTAAATGAGTTTGGAATATGTGGGTCAATGAAATCATCCTGTGATTATGAACTTAACACTGATCTGTTCGGCATAGATTGTGTGTAAAAGTCGGAGAGGCTCCACCCTATGGCCTGTAACTGTGAGAGGTCGGCGGGAGTTTTCTCACAAGTGCTGTTGGGCTTCTTTTTCTCCTTCTTTCCTATGTGATCACGGGTCCGTCTCCCTCTGTGTGCCGTGCAATGTCCAGCGACGTCCCTGTGTCTGTAGTTCACATGATCTTCCTTAGTATTTCACAATGTTTTATATTATAACTTTTCATATTTAGATAACCAGAGAAGATTTCCCAGCCTCACATTATAGTTATGGACTACGTTATGACAAATAAGGGTCACTGATAGTATTCCCTATGCTAACAGAAGCAATTACGTTCAGTTCTACTTCCTCTTCCAGTCAGAATATTTTTGCATACAACTGGCTTAGCATCCTGAGAGATAGCAGTAACTTAGGCCTGTAAAGGAATAATTAAAAAAAAGAAAACTCTATTTTTGATTATTATAAAATGAAATTACTTAATCCCTCAAAAATGCAATGAGAAAATGGCATTATTTTAAGGGAAAAAATATCCTGTGCTGGAGTCTATGTTGAAATGTGCCTCTCTGCATATTTTGTGAGAAGGAATACATACTGAGTACTTTCAGAATATTAAACTGAAGGTCATATATATAGAGAGAAATATTTAGGTAGATATTATTATTAAAAAGAGAGGCACTTGATAATCATTGCCTTGTTTAAGCAAAAATCTATGAATTGAGCATAAGAAAAATATGTTAATATTAATTCAAAATATATTATTATTTAACATAATCATTATATAGAATTTGCACTGATAAAAATCACCAATAGGTGGTGCTGCTGTGATTAAATTTGATTAAACTTCATGCAAATCTCACCCCCCAGATTCTGCTATTTTTAGTTTCCCGTATACCTCTCTTGCACAGTCTACTTAGCAAGTGTTCAATAGTGAACTGTTTTTAAAATGTCACTGAGGATAAAATGTTTTTAAGTATTTGGGAGTCTTTTTCTATCACCATAATTTAAAAAGATGAGAAATAGGTCAGAGATCACAGCTATAAAGAACAGACTGCTCAAGGTGGTGCTTATCTGATAAATGAATATACAAGCGCTTGACTCAAATGGAGGTTATGAATTTTGCATAAAGCCTTTATCAAGATTGAATTACATAATGTCTCATTTAATGGCATATCTATGTGACATTCCTTGTCAAGTATTATTTTCCTTTGTCAGACTACACATTTGATTTGTCAGATGTAAAAAGAATTTCACTGGCAGTAAAAAATAGCATGTTTGCAAGTTACAATTAAACATGAATGATAAGTCTAGTGAATGCATATGCGTAACAATAGAACACTCTGACTTTGGACAGGTAATGTTTATAGTAAAACACCAAAACTATTAGAGTTACTTTAATTTTATTTTAACAACATTTAATTATAAACAGATTTTAAAATGAATTCAGATAGCTGATATATGAACTATTATGATCAAATTTGATACAGGCAGTGATTTGTCAGAATAGAAATCACTTCTCAAAATTAAATGTTAATAACAAACTTTCAGTTTGACATTTACATGATAGGTTGAAAGTGCATTAATTTAAAACAATGCTAGACCTTTAAAAAATAACTACCAAACCAAATCAAGGTGAATATTCCATAAATGAATTAATTGTTTTAATTTTGCTTTTCTGTTTTGAATAAATTCATATGCAGAAATTATAATTTATTTAATTAGTAAAAATGAGATTCTTCAAGTATAAAGCATAATTTTTCTCAGCAGGATTTCAGTCCCTGGATTTCTTTTTCTTTTTCAAAGATTTTATTTATTTATTTTTATAGAGAAGGGAAGAGAGGGAGAAGGAGAGGGAGAAAAACATCGATGTGCAAGAGATGCATAGATTGGTTGTTCTTGCATATCCCTAACTGAGGATTTGGCCCACAACCCAGGCACGTGGCCTGACTGGGAATCAAACCAGCAACCTTTTGATTCACAGGCCACCATTCAATCCACTGAGACACACCAACCAGGGTCATTATCCCCTAGATTTCTAAATTTTGCCTATCTTTTCTCTCTTCATTACATTTCAACCACTCTGCCATATAACATTATAGAATATCATATATTTAGGCTGCTAAACATATAATTTATTTAAAAGCAAGGATGACTTATTGAACACATTCCTTAGTTATGTAAAATGTTAAATGTTAGGGATTGGATTGTGTCGTTCCCAGTTTATATGGTGCTGTACTAACCCTCAGTGCCTAAAATGTGACCTTATTCAGAGTTAAGGTCCTTAAGAGATAATTCATTGAAAGCTAAGTCATTAGGGTGGGTGCCAATCCAGTATGACAAGTGTCCTCGTGAAAAGGGAAACTTGGAGATAAACACCACGGAGGGCAGACTGATGTGAAAACAGAACGTTCTCTCGCAGCCCTCAGCAGGGGTTCGCTTCACAGCCTACACCTTGCCTACCCTGTGTACACCTGGGTCTGGGACTTCTAGCTCCAGAACTGTGAGACAAATTTTTGTTGTTTAAGCTATTCAGTTTGCGGTAGTCTGTTTGCAGCCTTAGCAAACTAACACATTATTTAGCATCTATAATATTCGTGGAAAAGTTGACATTGCACGTTATGGTTCAAACAACCTTATGTTAAGAAAAAGTGTTTCATGAAGTAAAGCTGCTGATTCAATTATATATATTCCCCTCTCTTGAATGCTTAACTTTTTTTCTAATTTCAGTTCACTGAAAAATAATGTGACCATGAAAAAATTACTTATATATTAATATTAAATAGATGATCATTTTCTAAGAAAACAAAGTATTCTTGACCTTTAATCTTGCAGATAAATAATGCTTATTTCAAGAAATGTCACAAGCAATTTGCAATAGAACATTTTATAAAATTAAATGTTTATTGAAATCCATATTGACCATAATATATCTTTTGCTGCTGATATAGATTCATTATACTCAACAAATATTTTTGTGGAAAAGGAAAACAAATGTTGAGGGCAACTACTGAAGCATGTGAGTCTTTTTCTGTTTTATTAAAATATGACAGACTTCCAAAATTGTATTTTCCTAATATTTTTTCAACATCAACTTGTTAACCTAAGAAAAATGCCATGGTTCTTCCATTTCTCTCTGGAACATACATTTCCTTTGGGACTCTTCATATGTCTGCTTTTATGATAAATCTGGAAGCAGACAAATACATTAATTCCCATTAAGATGATGATGACTTTTTTAATTGCTCTCCTTTGAACAGGCAATATTTGAGATACATGCAGAGACAGTGAACCGGGACAAAGTTTATATACTTGGAAATAAAAAGGCATAAATTTTGTCAAAAAGTATTTTTTCTTCAGAGTATTATCTGATTTCAATTTTAATTTGTTCATAATTTTTTTCACAATAACAGTGGTATTCAAAGCCAATTCTACACATTTTTCTATTTTTTTAAATTTATGCTTTGAACTCGTTTACACTAATTTTTTCCCCAGTACTAGGCACCTGAACAGCAACAAAGTAACCCTGATCACAAACATACGACAGACTCACAGTTTCACACCACACATGTTCCATGTAACTGAAGTAGAGGCACTTCTACTTGTCTCAGGAATGGTTGCTAGCCACGATACGCATGATAATTCAAACACATACAAGTTATGCATTTTGATTAATCAGTGTAAAAATAGTAAACGCAGTCAGGAATATTCAGTGAGACATCAGAAAAACATAGTGATGTAGACATGATCTTCTTTTTGTTTTATCAAGACAAGCTGAAAGAGCAGTATTACTCAGAAAGATCCGGTGAATAAAGCTGGTGAATATCAGCTACTCGTGCATGGTCTTCACAGGGTTAAACATGAAGCAAGTCTGTGTAAAGTTCTCAGCTATTGAGATACACTTCTCGGGGCTTTTAATTCTCACTTGGGAGAGCTGAATGCAAGTCTGGAACTTGGAGTCCCTAATACAAAATTGATGTGAAAAAATGCTTACACACATATTTTAAAGCCTGGGAAGAGGATAAAAACATTATGTTTTTTTTCTTGACAACTGTAATTCTATTAGACTCTATTTAGATAATTTATTTCTTTAATTCTTGCTCCAATAGTTTGGACTTTTAAAATATATTGGTAGGCTAGTATAAGAATCACTTTATTGCAGCCTCTTAACGATGTGTTTTAATTTAAAGCACTCAAAATATTTGCAGAACCCATAACACTCACTATTTATCATTTAGCGGGTAGTGCGTGAGATCTGAGACACTGGGAATATGGTCTAAAAAACCTAACTGAAATCTTAAACAGCAAAACCTCTTACTTGAAGATAGAGCATGATTTTTATAAGGGTAACATGAGGCATGGAATGAACAAATCCTATTCAACAAGAAATAGAACTGTTGAAAACAAGAGTTTTAACGATATTGCCAAAGGCAGTTTCAGGGCAAGGTTGTTTCTGAATTAGAACGTCAATATTTCTGGAAACTCTCTAACCAGAACAGAAAGGTGCGACCAAGATAGCATTCTAATTTAAAAATTTAATCATGTCAATAAGAGCATGAACAGCTTCTAAGTCTTGGCGCCACGTCGGTTCAGGTTCGCCAGCTTTCCCTTAACCTCCATCCGGTGTTGTCTCTCCCCACTGCTTTCTACCATGTTATTTCCGGATCCACTCAACTTATTACTTTTCCCCAATGTAATGTTTTTGCTGCCTCTATAACTTTTGAAATATTATTTTAAATCCTATCTCCCATATGGCTAGATGAAGTCGTGAATCAAATATCTATAGAGCATTTATCACCGCCCCCCTGCAGGAAAAAAAAAAAGGCAACAACCGTTCCCAATTTTGAGTGCTTTCGATTCACTTTGAACTCTGTCTGTCCATTTAAGGTTAATGTCCCAGTCGTGCTTCTGAGAAACAGAGCCGGAGACTGCAGATGGAGATGATCATGCAGGTGGTTTTGGTAACGGGGTGCGCTTTGGACAAAACTGCAGGAGTTATGGGACAGACGCAGCTCTGACCAGATCTTCAGTGTCTCACAGGTTTAACTCATCAAAGTGATGTTCTTTGCAAAAGTACTTAACATGCCAAATGATAATCCTCAAGAATGGCAATGTATTATTGTCTAGATTGTATTAATAATGTATATGAGAGAATGATGCCAGCCTTATAGAGAAAAAGAAAAAGCATATAAAAGAAATATACCCATTTAAAATATTCTGAGCACACAATGTTTGAAATGTTTGTATTAACACAATCATATTAAAAATAAGGTTTAACAAAAATAACCCAAAACAAAACCAATTAAACATGAATGGTCTACCTTCTTCCCAGACAGAGACACTGAGTAAACAACAACACATGGACCTGAGAAGCGAGAGGGCCCAGCCGATTATAAAACCAAGCAGAGAGCCCAGTGAAAGGGGTGGGAATATTATCCGCACGTGGCGCCTCCTCTGCCTCTCTCCCTGTGCTGCAAAGCAGAGCAACCAGGAGGAAACCTTCCCACGGCTCCTCCTTCAGGACAAACGCAAAAGCGTGGACCCTGTGCCCCACGCTCTAGCTTGTCTGGTGCTGCTCTAGGGACTGGTTTCTGTCTCTCTCTGCTCACAGCCCCGACAAGACCAGTTGTACAGTCTGCAAGCTTATGAGAACAGCTGTCCACCTCCACACGTGGGAGCTGTAGCTTTGCTGGTAGACACTAGGGATAAAAGAGTATCAGAAAAGGTTCATGAGGTCCTACAGTGCCCAGCAAGCAGATTTTCCCAGTGCACAGTCAGGACTCAGAGACAAGAGAAGTGTTGGTTTATTCAAAAGCCCAAATCACAGAAAAAAAAAAGATATTCAGAGATACATGGAAATATGACCCAATCAAAGGAACAAAATAAAACTCTAAAACCAACCCTAAAAAAATGACAGATCTATGAACTGCCTGTAAAAGAAGTTAAAATAACTATCTTAAAAATGCTCAATGAGCTAAAAGAGATAGATAACAGCTAAATGAAATCAGTGAAACAATGCATGAATAAAATGAGAGTATCAACGAAGAGATAGAAACTATAACAGGAATCATACAGAAATTAGTAACAAAAAAAAGAAATAAATGCCGCCGTGTACATCAACATGGATGAACCACGGGGGCATTGTGCTAAGTGAAATTAGTCAGACAGAGAAAGACGAACGTTATATGATCTCACATAAATGTGGAATCTAAACAAGTTAAACTCGTAAAAAACAATGTAGATTGGTTGAGGCCAGGGCTGGAGGATGGGAAAAAATGAGGAGATATTGGTCAAAGGGTAAACTTTCACTTATAAGATCAATAAGTTCAAGCGATATACAATGTGGCACTATAGTTGACAGTATTATATTGTATACTTAAAATTTACTAAAACAATACATCTTAAATATTCTCACTACACACACACAAAAACACAGGTGCTATGCGAGGTTATGGATGTGTTAACTAACCTTATGGTAGGAATGATTTCACAATCAGATATTGGTCAAATGTCTGATATATCTGATATTGGTCAAATCTGATATATATCAGATATTTATATGTACATGTATACACTTGATATGTATATCAAATTATTGTTATGTACCTCAAACTTACGTAATATTATTTGAAATGTTTAATGAGTATAGAATTTCAAATTTGTGAGAAAAAAAGTTCCAGAGAAGCAATTGAAACATTTTTTAATTAAATTTGAAAAAAATAGTATTTGTTCATTCATCTAAATAAGTATGACTACATGTGAAAATATAATTGCAGTTTACCATAAAACTACCTGGGTCAAATACTGGTTCCATTCTTTACTAAGTCATGTGATCTATGGCAAATTATTCAATTTGTGAAATCTTCAGGTGCTTTATCTGCAAACTCGTCATGATTAGAGGACCCTCCTCACAGACTTGGTTGGATTTCTGTGTGACTTCCCTTTGTTCTTCCATGGCAAGTAGATTTGCCCTGAGAAATATTTCGTGCTCAGTAAGTGTCATGGGGCTTAAGCAAATCAGTTACTCTGTTGGTTTAGACCTACAACCTCACTACAAGAAGAGAGAGACATCATAACTTTCTTTTTTTTTTAAATTTTTTATTTTAGTTTATTCATTACAGTTTCTATCCTTTATTCCCATTCCAGCCCACCCACCCATTTCATAACTTTCATTTCAAAAATGACTCCTTATTAAAAAATTAGTAAGAAGGAACTTTAAAGAGTTAATTACTAAAAAATGAGAAAAGCACACATCAGTGTACAAATATTATAATAGTAAATATTATAGTGGAAAGAAAAAAATTTAAAGCACTAATTTTAAACTTAAAATATCATAGACCTTCCATTATGAGATTTTAAAAATATTTAGCATTTTTATCAGTTATATACTAATATATACTTCTGAGAAGAAATAATTAATGTACTCTACCTTACCCCAAGAAGAGTATCTGATTACTCAGCTTTATTTGTTAGAAAAATAAAGCAGTAGAAATATTTTTCTCCTGCTGAGTCATAGATTTGTACAGTTAAGGCATAGTTATTCTCAAAAAATCTCTCTATATATCTATAGATATCTAAATATATATCTATATCTAAATATATATCTATAATTATATATAAGTATATGTAAATAATATAAAATATTTCTATATCTATAGATATCTAAATATCCATATCTATATCTATAGATATCTATACAAATATTCACCTTGGTTAAAAACATACCTTGGAGCATTGTATTCTTAGGAACAAATAGAATTAATCTGTCCTGTAAATTTTTTAAAAATTAATTTATTATTTTTTAAATTTTATATATTTATTTTTAGAGAGAAGGGAAGGGAGGGCAAAGCGGGAGAGAAACCTTGATGTGCAAGAAGTATGTCAGTTGGTTGCCTCTCCCACGCCCCAAGTAGGGGCTTCGCCTGCAAACCAGGCATGTGCCCTGACTGGGAAGTGAACCAGCGACCTTTTGGTTCACAGGCCAGCACCCAGTCCCCTGAGCCACACCAGCCAGGCTAAATTCATTTATTTTTATATGTAATACTTGCTATTAGAATATTGAGAAATATTTAAAAAACTAAAAGAAATTCTTAAATGGGAAATTAAATATATAGCCAAAACTTTTATTTTTGTTTCAGAAATTTGATAAATCATTTGATTAAAATACAAAAACATTAGGGTTTAATGCTTTCACTCAAAGTATAAAAATAATTTGTACTCATATAAAATAAATTTTGAGATATTTTAAACACTGAAAATAAAATTAGGTTTTTTAGATAAAAATAATTATTATATTTTAAGCAGTATGTTTTCTTTTTACATATCATTTAAATAACAAAATTTGGAAAATATACCAGAAACTTTAATGCTAATATAAATGACAAGAGTAGATACTGAATTAACAGACATTAGAAATTAGAGATACGTTTAAAATATATTAATATATCAATTCTTTAAAAATTATATAATGTTTATAATTTAAGAGAAAATATAAAAACTAAAAGAAACTCTTGAATGGGGACTTTATTATATAACCAATGCATCTATTTTTCTCAGGATATGCTAAATCAGTTGATTACAATACAGTGATTCCAGTTGCAAACATGTGACATGTTAGTTATCCAAACGACTAAAATAACTTTCAGAATCAAAAGAGCACCCTTGCCACCAGTCTATACAAAACCAGTGGCAGGAGGCACAGTTTGCCAGCAGGGTGACCTCAAATAGTCTCTGCGTGGCAGTTGTTGCAGTAGTCCGGAGCAGGACACAGAGCCGCCGGGGTCACCTTATCCACAGGCCATGGCTGCAGTGCAAAGGTTAAAATCCACAGGTGGGAATGGAAGCCACTCTGGCTTCAAAGCCTCATGGACCAGAAAGGGCGATCCGTATTGGAATGACTCAATAGAATCATAGCTTCCGGTGTTCCCGGGAGGGGTGTGCCGACCCATTTATGAGTCACCACTCCCAGAGAAATGGAAAACAAGAAGACTCTAACAGGTGCTGATAGTTCTCCCAGTGCCGTTTTTAACATAAAAAAATATTGCCTAGTACCATAACTGGAGCAAATCATCTTTATCTGTTCTCAGGGATTAGAAAGTTAGCCGAAGGACAAACGTCCAGGCAGAACTGCGATTTTGTTCACCCTCTGCTGGCAGTTACCAGAACCGAGGCTGTGGGGGCCTGACGGACGACTCTCCCGATACAAAGGGCGTTAACTAACATGTTAGCAACGCGACACAAACTAAGATTACTAATTACGTATAAGTGATTTAAAAGGAAGTTAAAAAAATTTTTTTCAAATATAATTCAGGCAATCATCCTATTAATAGAAAATTATAGTATTGATACTATCCGTTTAAAACTAAAAGCTATACTTTCACCATTAAACATAGGAAATCCAGAAGCAAACTTTGTTAAATATTTTATATTTTTTGGTACATTTTTCTAATGATGTCTCATTATAAAAGATTTATTCTGAAGAATACTATAATATTGAAGATCCACATAAATTATGGGTAATCATTTGTTTGAAATGATTAGTTTATTCTCAATAACTGTGTTATTAGTGAACAAGAACAAAGAATAGACTTTCTTCTGAGCACGAAGTATGGGTAGAACTGGCAGAGGGAGGAAAATGGGAACATCTGCAGTAGTGTCAACAAATAAAAATAAAGTGAAAGAAAGAAAGTTCTTTTCTGAAAAGAAAATTAAAACTAAAATTCTCTTCCTATGTTTTAAATTTCACATTATAATTGGAAGTTAGGGAATAAAAATAAAACAATTTTCTCTAATAACATAAATGATGTAATATAGATATTTTAAAATGCTGGAGAATATTACTTAAGTTTCCATGGTTCTAGAAAAAATTTCATTGAAGGACTGGCATTGGGAAAAATAGAGGTTAGTAGGTAGTGAAAATTTTTTTCACTCAGAACAGTGGAGTAACTTTGGAGGGGTATAGGTATATTTAGCATGTTTATGAGAATGTAGTTCGTTATTTTTGGCGTGTAGAGTAAGAGCATTGTAGTCTAGGATCTGAAACTTTAAAAACTTAGGGAGTAGGGACAACAGTAGCAAGGCAAAGGAAGCAATTTAAAAGGAGCACCAAATTTGTGTGAGGTACAGTCTCTACAAGAATCATATGCAGAGGCTTTTGCAGTCTATATTATAAATAAAGAACTTAAGGCTCAAGGACTATAAGTCACTTGTTTAAAGGTCGATATTTATTAAATATCATCACTAAATTAAACCTAAGTCTGTCTGACTTATAGATTCAAGCTCTTTCCACTAATCCATTCAGCTACATTGAGATCAGTGAACTTGTATATCATGCCAATATGTTCAGATTCTTCATGCAGGATTTATGGAGTTACTTAAATTATTTAAAAACTATTAAGCATAATCTTGTGAAAACGGCAAAATAATAATGATCCCAAAAGGGAAGAAAAACATAATTTTAATGGTGTAACAACATATCCACAAAAAGCCACTTGAAAACATCCTTGTAGTAATTTATAGGTATTTCCTTTGTTGGGTTGTGGTAATTCCCAAGAAATTTACCCATTTACATTTATATTCAATAACTCATCATTTTCAGGGGTGTAAAGTCCGTTGCTCTTTGGAGACTCAAGTTAACAAAGTGTGTAATGAATTAAAATATGTATCCACCACTCTGTGTTTCTTTTTGTTTCGAAGAGCTTAACCTTATTTCTTCTTTCTTTTGTGTGTGTATGAGCACACATGCGTGCTGCCAGCATTTCACAGAGTGTCTTAACACTGAAAATTGAGACAGGACTGCAGCAAAATTCAGGACAAATTTATTTAATTATCCTCTGAGCACTCGTAATAATTTAGAGAGTATAGAGTGTTTGGGGTGGAATACTTAAAGAAAGTGTTCTGAATCAATCAGACTAGCTGAATCCATCTCCATCAGTTGTTTTTAACCCTGTCAGGAAAGAGTTTCAGTGTGTGGTGTGTTTGAAGCACGCTGTGATAGGTGAAGTGTCTCGGCAGACTTTCGTCTCACCCTGTTCCCTGCAGTGTCTGGTCAGTTTGGACAAATCCTCATTGCTGTTAGAATCATGAGCAAGAAATAGAATCACATGGTATTTGTCTTTCACTGCCTGGCTTATTTCACTTAGCATAATGCGTTTCAGCTCCATCCATGCTGTTGCAAAGGGTATGAGCTCCTTCTTTCTTTCAGCTGCATAGAATTCCATTGTGTAAATGTACCATAGTTTTTTGATCCATTCATTTACTGATGGGCACCTAGGTTGTTTCCAGCACTTAGCTATTGTAAATTGTGCTGCTATGAACATTGCGGTGCATAGGTTCTTTTGGATTGGTGTTTCAGGATTCTTAGGATATAGTCCCAGCAGTGGAATTGCTGGATCAAAGGGCAGGTCCATTTTTAGTTTTCTGAGGAAGTTCCATACTGTTTTCCACAGTGGTCGTACCAGGCTGCAATCCATATGATCTCGCCTTTAACAGGAACCTAAACAACAAAACAAAGAAACAAGTAAAATATAACAAAAGACACTGAAATAGAGGACAGGTAGTCAGTGACCAGAGGGGAGAGGGGAGGGAATTTCAGGGGAGAAGGGAAGCGTTTACAGGAACAAATATAGAGGACACATGGACAAAACTAGGGGGGTTGGAAATGGGAGGGAGGAGGGGAGAAATGGGTGGGCGGGCTGGAATGGGAATAAAGGATAGAAACTGTACTGAATAAACTAAAATTTTAAAAAAAGAAAAAAAACAAACAAACAATGCTGCAACAGAAAGAAAAGGAAATAGAATCACTAACATCTAAGAAACTTTATTCCTCTCATAAGAGCAAAAATTGTGGTGGTTAGTATAAGGGCTCAGGTTTCCTGACTCGGATGGATTGTACATTGACCCAGACATTTATATTTAAAAAGTAAGAAAGTCACTGGAAATTTTTAATTTTAATTTTAACCTCACTTTGAGACACTGACCCTGTTATGTTATGAAGACAAATAACTCCCCAAAGATCATAAGAACAGATAGGAAGTGAACTTGTGTCACAAATGAAAATTTCTTTTATATTTCCAGTATGTTATCTGAAATAATTGGTAAGCAAATGAAATGACTCCAGTCATGCTAAATTGACCATTTCTCGATACCATTTGTATTGTTTGGGTGTATGGCAAAATATAGCAGCACTAGGAATTCGAATCAGAAAATCTACTTTGGAAAGGACCTGCATTCAGGATAATCAAAAACTTCTGAAATGAGTTCTGCTCATTTTCAGGCTATTTGCTGCTGCACCTGTTCAGACACGGTTCCAACTGGCTGTGGTTTTCCCACTCCCTCAACACTCTTGATTAAGAACATGGCTTCATCAAACAGGTCGGGAAGCTCTTACACCTGTATTTGAGTTTAGGCTTTCTTCCTTCAGAGAATGGTCTTAAATTTTGTACAGAAAATTGTGTACTCAATTATTTCTCTGCGTCTATCTCAAAGGCAGTTCTATCTTAGGAGATGAAAAATGCTACCACCCCACCATGCAACAAGAACGCATAAATTGCTTTCACCTTTTAACTTTTTTTTTTTTTTGCTCAAAACTGAGAAAGAGTAACCCGTGAATGGATTTTGTGAGCATTAAGCTTTACTGTCAGGATAATCTGTAATTCAAATTCCGCTCTGTCCCTAACTGGCTATGAAGCTTCAGGGAAGCTACACATTAGCTCTTTAAATCTTATTTTACTTGCCTGTAGAATGGATGTGATCATTCATTTTTCACATGGCTTTAAGTACTAAGTGAGATTATATATTAAACATGTTAATAGAACTTGTTATATATAGAAAGTTCTTAATAAATTGAAGTAAAAATGTTCTTTAATTTTAAAACCAGGGGGGTTTAATTATTCCCACACAGTTAACTGTTAGAGCCTAATCGTGAATTTGTTCCCAATATCTCTCTTTCTCTTAGCAAATTAGGACTTCCTTAGCAGGAAATATGTGTCTCTCTTTCTCTCTTTCCCTGGGTCCTGGCAAGTGGTGAGGGTTCTAAAATTTTTTCATGAATAGTAATTTTATAAATATGCTATGTAATAATATTTTAGGAAATCACATAATCCCATTATATAAAGAGGGAAGTTAGGATTCCTGTGTTTCTGAATGTAACTCTAAAAGCATAGAGAATGGTTTATAGAATCACATGATAATGTGGCAATGAATGAATAATTGAATGTTTATTATTATAGCTAATCAAGTAAGTAGGCACTCTTTAGCCCTAGATATAAAACTCTATGAATTTAACTTTGATTCTTGTTAAAAGGTTATTAGATGTAAATTTCAGCTTACGGGGGTTTCCAACCTGTGGCCTGTGGGCCGCATACAGCTCAGAATGGCTGTGAATGAGGCCCACGCAAAAATCATAAATATATTTAAAAGGTTATGAGATTTTTTTGTGATTATGTGTTGCAGTGTATTTAATGTGTGGCCCAAAACAACTCTTCTTCTTCCAGTGTGGCCCAGAGACGCCAAAGGTTTGAACACCCCTGTGTCATGCTTTTTCTATCTGTTCAACCACATGTATCTTTTCCTTCACATGGATTTTCTATTATAATATACTTTAAAGATAATCCAATATAAATATGTACAGAATTTGGAAAGGAAATATGATTCTGTAACTATCTTTGTGGATTAATTTTATAAATTAAAACACAATATTTTATTTTATACTAAATCCCTATATACCCTAATGGGATAATAGAACAACAAAATGCAGATTAGATCACTGCTTTTGTATAATAATACATATATCAGTCTACAAAACATATGCTGTTAGCCCATCCATGAGAATGACAGATATAAGAGAATCCCATTTCATACCCAATTTCCCTGAAGCAATTCAATGTTTTTATCTATGGCTACACTTCCATATTTATTTCCATAAGATACATATGACTTTTTGAGGCCTCAAGTAAGAATAGAAACTTATAGTTTAAAAGGAAAAAACGACACCAAAGAATTACTCATTTTCAGGACTTGATGTTTTTAGTTCTTCAGGGTCTATAATATAAAGAGATAAGAATTTAGAGCTAACTGTGAACATTCTAAAATTATTTTTGTGGGTACCTAGATTATATATATTTGATTCTTTAACAAAATCATTTTGCATGTCTCATTTCTCATTCCCTACACAAAATGACAGAACATTCTGTCCCCCTGACCATGACAGTGGGAAAGAACACACAGACGCCTTTCAGATACTTCTGTGTGTTGTGTTGTTAAGGCCGTTTCAGCTAGAAACATTTTATAATGGAAATAATGACACGCAAGAGCTTAGCAATGTTTTGACAAATAATTTTCTTCTACACATATATTTGTGCTATAAAACCATAAACTTTTATTCCTAAAAACATGAGTCTATCCCTTTCAACCTGCTTTTCATGGTGAGTTTTGCTCATTTTTCAGTTTATTCAATTTTAAATTTCAGCTGTAACGGTACCATTGTTGTTGAAGGCAAGACCTTTGTTTCATCTGTTCTTATGTGAAGTCAGCTACATCATGATTTTCCTTTCAAAATGATGTTTTTTTACTAACTTGAACTCATCTACATTTTTATTTTTGCATAACACTTTTAAGATCTGTAAAATAAAGGCAAGTGATGTTTTCATTGCAAAAAAACGAAAATATGCCACAAGGCCCTTGAATATCATCATAATCCAATAATACTTTAAGATGATCACTTATACATATTGTGTCCTTTATTTGATATTTAATTTCTTGAAGGCGGTGACTAGGGCACCTTGCCCAGGACATAGTGGGCACTAAAAAATGTTGGCTGACTCAGTCAATGAGAGAATTGGGTTCCTTTTTCACAAGGTTCCATAGTAAAAGGGAAAGACAGGAGAAGAAGCTATTTTTATGATTCTCAATGCAGAACTCTTCCCACTGTAGTGTGCCACTTACTGAATGAGATTTTGATATAGCAGGGGGTTTTGAGAAGAGAAATGATCACATTATTTCTGTGGGAAATAATCGTACCAGCCTTCAAGATTCATGATAGGTTATCAAGGAGGAACTCTGTCTGACCTGGAATGAATCTTTATTTAATCATCACTATATAAAAGCAAAACTTAGCAGGCAAGACCTTTTTACTGTCTCTTGGAAGAAGAGGTAGCATAGGCACTCAAGAAGACAGATATTAATAGAGCACTCTCTTGCCATTAATCAAAAACCTAACCCCTTTAGCAATTTATTCTCTTTGGATTTTTATCCTAGTGACTTCCCATCTCAGATTAATGCAGAGTAACTGGATGACAAGCAGAGATTTACAACTCTAAATGTTAAGCTAATTATTTACTGTTGATTCCCTGTTCAGCCTCTCTGAAATTCATTGTGATGACTTGACCTTCTCTGGTAGCAGCCATAGGGATCCGAACAACAAGGTAGCAAAATTTCACTATTGCTGATATCCCAATAAACTAATTTACAAAATCCACCAAGCTGAGAAAATGACTCTAATGTAGTAATGTTACCATATTGAACAGCTGAGGAAAAGTGGATGCCCTGCTACCTGGTTTGAACTGGCCACCTGAGGACCATTTCCATGAGGGATTGGCAGGTCTGCCAAAGATGTTCGTAAGCTCATATGCTGAGTTCAATGTCTTTTACTTACAATTTGTCATCTTTTTATAATATATTTTCTTCAGTCACACCTTGAAACATATTCACTAAGCTTTCCCTAGGTAGAATTTGTCAAGACAATACATTACTCTGTCTTTAATTAACACTTTATTTGCCTGAAGCTTTTCTCAGTATAATGGCATTAACGTGTAAAGGCTTTGTCATCTAGACACATAGCATTGAAGCTGGAACAAAATGTCCTAAACTGGACTCTGTGCTTCATCTTATAGGATGTCATGTGTGTGACTTGATGACCTCATTCCTGCAGGCTTGGTGTACTGAAAACCCCATGTTGTTTTCATTTTCTTCATTTTGTCAGAACATCTTGTGAATAATAAATGTTTTCCTGCAACTACTGATACAACAAAGCCTATTTGCACTAATTAAATCTAATATATTTGAACTTCAAGATGAGCGATAATTTTACCAACCATAAATTGTACCCACTATTATCATTTCATAACATTAAAAATTATCTAGAACAGGGACTGCCCAATTGTGTCCATGAAACAAATCAACTTACTGCCTGTTTTTATAAAGTTTCATCGAAACATAAACAATATGTTCATTTATGTATCTGTGTGTTTTTTCACTACAATGGCACTGAAAGTAGTTGTGCAGAGACATTACAATCTACAAAATCTGACATATTTTTTGTATATATATGTATATATATAATACACACTTATATTCATCATACAATACTCATGTGCATGAGCATATATTCATAAAGAGGTAGAATTTCTTGAAAACTTATATTGACCTTAATCTTAACAACCAGTAAGGTTTTTAAATTTTTTAAAAATTAACTTTATTGGGGTGACATTGGTTAATAAAACTGTAAAGGTTTCAAGTGTGCAGTTCTATGGTAAACCCAATGCAATAACCAGTAAGTTTAATTAGTTCTATGATGCAGTGTACTGAACCGCTCCACACTGTCACTTAGGAACCTAAGAGTACCATATCTCTGCCATGTCAGAATTGTGGATTCTAAGAAAATCCTCAGCATTAATATTTAGTCAATAGCAGGGAAGAGTGAGACAGTGGGAGATCATACAGAGTTTTTATAAGGCATGCTTTGATGTATGCATCAATGCGGCCCACACTTCATTGGCCAAAACTCTGAAACATGTTCCCACATGGTACCAGGAGGTTTGCAAGTAGACTCTGGTAGGGCAGCCACTCCTCTGCAATCTCTTTACCCCTTAGCACAAGTCATTGATAGAGCCATTTATATTATCTATATTATCACATGTGATTAACAAATTGCATGTCGCGTAGCTGAAGAATAATCTCAAGCACTGTTAGAGTCTTTTTTATCTACAGCTATTGGAATTTCTCTTGTAATTTCTATAACCATCTTTTGATATCTTGGTTCTTTACACATATATCATATTACATAAACAATGTATATCTTGAGGAAAATAAAATTCTATGTTCTTTTTAAAAATTCTTCTTCAGAGCTATCCCCAATCCATGATTTTTCAAAGTTATAGGATGGCAGCTCTTTTAATCACATCTTGTTATATCAATAAGAAAACTTAACAGATACTTATTAATTTTGAGGTTAAACTTATTGGGCTTATTTTATGATGTAATTCCTCCACATCCTTATATTTATAGAAACTGAAGATTGTTGTGCATTATTGGCATCAGCTAACTTTTGTGAGCTTAATAACAATTCTGGGAAGTCACTTGTGAAGGCCATGACTACGACAGTATGTTATGATAAAATGACCAAGAATCTCTGCCTTGCAAAATACAGAGATTGCATCACCATACTATTACTGCCATGTTGTGACATGAGATCATAGTTTATTTTCACTCAGTTTTTGATATTCAGAAATAGTATTTGTTTTTCTGGCCACTTACTGATTCTTGACAAGACTGTTCCCAGTATATTGATTTTATTTTTTATAAAGTAATTTCAAGCAAAGTAGCTATGGACTTGAATCTACTCCAGACAAGTATACTGTTAGCACCAGGATTCTAACAGGGCACATATCACTGGAAACATGAGTATTATTTCTAATGGGACTTATTATGATCTGAGATCAATGATACAAAATGACATAACAATGTTAAATTTTGAAAATAAAGTAATTATGAGTCATCTATTGCTTATTTATAAAGGAAAGTAGTGAAGTACCACTGACTGTGTAAAACCTACCCCTCCCCAATAGGGTAATGAGAAGTCCGAACAAACAGCATGGTCAGCATCACGCGCATCGTAAGACAGAGAGAGAATCAGAGAAGACAGAGTCCTTTCCTGAACGTGATCTGGGCAGTGCATCTCATGGCATACATGGGGCCAGTCAAAAGAAAGGTTTGAAATATAAACCACTCTGTCTGTGCTAGCACGTGACTCTTCAGTGGCTTCTGCTGCAGTTAGTACAAACGCACCATAAACCACAACTGATGGTATTAGCTAACACATTTTCAATTTCATCTCCTTCTTGCTTCCCTTTGCTCAGTCACTAATTAATATTTACTCTTAGATTCCTGCCAACAAAACCTGATTTTCCCAGGTTAATAACCTGTTATTTCCTATGTGTATAATGGTCTTTAAGCTAGCTCCTATGTCTCGTTTAAATGTCTATGTACACATAGGCCTTCTTGGATGGACCACTCTAGCAGCCACTCTCTTGACAGGATCTGTTTGCTCCTTGTCTTTATATTATGTAATATGTTCCATCAGGGCAGTGATTGTGTAAATGTTTTTGAATGCCATAGGGAATCAAATTTGAAATTAATGGCGGAATATCTTTAAAGACCTTATGTTAACAAAATAACATATTATAAAAGTACACTAAGGTTAAAAAGGAAATGTGGAAATATTTAGAACTGAACAATAATGAAAATACTGTCAAAATCTGTGGATCATGGTTAATATAATGTTTAAGAAGAGAATGGAAAATATGACTAAATAGATCTTAAAGAAAATGAAATAGATATATAAGAACCATTCAGAAATTTCAAACATAAATGGTTTTAAGAGTTACACTTATCAAACCTTCAAGAACTATTAATTTGATTTTTATATTATACAAAAACATTTTTACAAAATCATTCCATTTCCATTTATAGGTTAATTTAATAAGTCCTTTGTAATGATGTTTCCAAAACCAGATTAAGACAAAACACATAAATAAAAGATTACAAGTCCATTCCACTGAGAAATGTAGATGTTAAAATTCAAAGCAAATTATTAAGTAATTCTTTTTTTTAAAGATTTTATTTATTTACTTTCAGAGAAAGGGAGGGAGAAAGAAAGGGAAGCATCAGTGTGTGGCCCTCCCCCAGGGATCTGGCCCTCAACGCAGGCATGTGCCCCAACTGGGAATCAAACCAGTGACTCTGGTTCACAGGCTGGCACTCAATCCATTAAGTCACACGAGCCAGGGTTAAGAAAGCAATTCTAATAGTCCACTGAATACATACTTTATTGTTAAAGAGTTTTAATTCTAAGAATGTAAAAATGTTTAGGTAACAGAAAAAATAACAATATGGTAATATATTTGGTAACTTGAACAAATTAAGGGAGAAAAATTCACATTGTTTTGTAAGTTGTTTCAGCAAAATACAGCATAAATAGATTTATTATCTATTAGTGATTTTAAAAAATGCTCAGTAGAAATATAGAAACTTAAATATATAATACCTCATTTATTTTACCAAAACTTGTAACAAACATTATAGTTAAAAAGGACATTTTATAAACATTCCCTTTAACATCAGATATAAGAAAAGAATACCCAATATTATTTCTCCTGTGTAAATCAGGCCTTAGCCAATGTTATTTATGTACAAAATAAAAGTTTAGTTTATTTGAACATGATAGAATAATTTACCTAGAAAATCCTATAAAATCAATGTTCTATTAGAACTAATTACATTTTAGCAAGACTACAGAAATAAAATAGAAACTTAACACACTCAACTCAGTATCAACTCATTCAGGTATGATACATAAAAACATGTAAAATATATAAAAATCTAGGCATTATGTTACTGAAAGTAAACAGACGCCTCACGGTGGGGGTGGGGAGCTTTAGAACTCTAATGATTAAAGAAGAGAGTCATTATCTAAATCAGAGTTTCTCCACCTCCACATCCAGTCCTGTGCATTGTAGGACTTTTTGCATTTTACCTGGATATCAATAGCATCTCCCCAACTGTAATAGCCAAAATATTAAATAACTAATATCTCTGGATAACACCAAATGTCCCCAAGGGGTCAAAACTGCCACTAATCTAAATAAATGGAGAGACAGTGTGTACTCTTATAGGAGATATCCTACTAATAGAAAAAAATAATTTATCTCCACAAAGTAATTGGTTACACACACACACACACACACATAGACAATGTGTAGCTAAATAAATTTTGTAAAATAATAAGGAGAGATCTTTGCACACAGAGACAAAAACATACTTCAAATTCATAATTATCATATATTAAAAACAGCAACAATAACCCCAGTAAACTGTATTAACTGAAAAAAGAAATAACTGAACTATTGGAACAACAAAGAGCTAAGTAGACAAAGGCACAAGTAGAAATTTTAATGTCTTAAAGCAGGCACCAACATTATGTACTGGGGAAGTTTCAGAAAGTTTAGTTAATGGTGTTCAAAACTAATTAGCATATAAAGAAAAAAGTAATATTGGATTCCTTTCTAAGAGCACACATAAAACTGGATTTGAGTTGGATTAAAGACTTAACATATAATTAATAAACATGCAAAATACTTTTCTGTCCTAGGATAGAGAAGAAATTCTTAAACAAATAATATACAGATGATATATTTATAAAACTGTACACCTGAAACTGATATAATTTTATCACCCATCACCCTGATGAATTCAATTAAAAATAAAAATTAATGATGGGAAACTTCAAAAGCACAAAAATAAAGCCAAAATAAATAATAGATTACATCACAATTTTATTTTTTTATTTGTTGAGTGGAAGAATGGTGAAAATTAAAATATGTACTATCAGATATGAAAAATATCCTCTAGTTATATTATAGGAATGACTAGAGCTTCACATCTAGAATAGGCAGAGAACTCCTGCAAGTCAACAGGCAATAAAAATAAAAAAAAATTGCAAAGAAGTAAAAACTCAGTTTAGAGAAGAAGCTACCAGTGCTAATGAATATATGAAAACTGTTCATAATCATTGGTAAATAAAGAAAATTAGAGCAACAATAAGCTATAGCTTAACCTATCAGAGTGCTAGCGATAATCAAAAGTATGGAAAAGGCGAAGTGTTAGTGGGGATGTGAGTCTCACTGCTGGTAAGATTGTGGGGATTGGCAAGCATCCTAGACAGCACCGTAGGGGGACCTGTGCAAGATTACCCATGCAGCAGAGTTCTTGGCCAGGGAAAGGGGTTGGAAGCAGATTCACTGTCCCTCATCAGCAGAGTAGATAATGTGTCAGATGACCCCATGGAGTGTTATAAAGAAGTTAGAGGTTATGAATAAAATATATGCACAGCAAATGGGTGGATCACAGACATATAGTATTTCGCAAAAAAAAAAAAAAAACAGAGAGAGGAAAGCCTGAGAGATGATAACATTTAATTGTTAAGGAGAACCTTGCATCCAACAATTTAAATACTTTAAATGCCTTTGTAGGAGGAAGTTTTGTGCTGAGCCTTTTGTAAATGTCATACCGTAAATGTTCCCCTGGTTGTACCCTTCCTTCAGAGTCAGTTTGCCTACTCTTTTTGTCCAATTTTCTAATTACATTTCCATAACTGTAGCTACAATAACACTGCGTACATTTGAATCATGTACTGTCATTTCATTTTCCTTGTATCCTTACTTTGTTTACTGGTACTCAAAAGGGTGGGATAAACAGAAAAGACAATATATGTCCAATACACTGTGCTTCAAACCCCTGCTGTTGTCAACTTCCCTGACATGGTGGTCACGTGACTCGGAAAGGCCTATGCAACTAAGAATGCACAAGTTCTCACAACATATACATACTTATTCTTATCATTTTATCATAATATGTAGAAAACCAAGGGACCTGTGCCTGGGTTCTTAATCACAGAGGATATGAGAGGGAACAGTACTCTGAGAAAAAAAATGAGGTAAATAAAAGAAATATGTCATCTCCTAAATCTGTCTAATACGAATGATGTTTTGAATTAGGAAGTGGAAAATAAGGCATCTTCTCACATTTGCGAGTTTTCTATTTTACATGAGTCACAGGTACAATGTTAACTTTCTCTAATGCCAGAATGTTTTCCCACAGTCAGCTCTACCTGTCTCTAACCAGTGTTCCTACACTTCAAATGTTCTCTCTTTCTCTCCTTGTGTATGAAAGAATCACATTAAATATATATTTAAATTTGAATTGTATACAGTATAATAAATACTACATAAATGATACAAAGTAGAACATATAAACTAAGTAATAAATCACATACCTACTAATATAATAAACAGTCTTCAACTAAAATGGCCATTTCTGCCTTGGGGCTTTAAGCATGAAGCCACTCAAATCCTTTTACTGTTCCAGGCCATCTTGTGATTTTCACTCCCTCATTGTACCTGTTCAGCACTTTTTGGACACGTGATTCCAATGGTTGCCATCACTCTCAACTTTTTTTTTAATGAATGATATGAATGAAGTAAGGATTATGTTTTAATCCACGTAATTGAAAATAAAAGTAGGCAGCCAAGAGTAAAGGATTTTAGGATTCTAGAGCTCTCTTTTTAATTTGTGATTAATCCAAATCTGGGTTGGTGAATAAAGTCAAGATGAATCCATCCAATTTACTGTCAGGTTAGCTTCTGTTTTTTAATAAAACCTTACTAACAGTTGTGTCATTCAACAAAATCAGTCGGTCTGGGTCAGGTATTACTCTATGAACTGAGGACATAGTAGAAAAATGAACAGACTGTTTCTACTCTCATGGATCTTTCATTGTAATAAGACAGTCAACAAATAAAAACAATAATTTCCTAAGTTGAAAGGGCCACAAAGAAAAATGAAATAGAGTAATGTGTAGCAAATATGTGCCCTGCTTCTGCACATGTGTTGAACTAGGCAAAGTTGCCTGAGACTGGGTTTTGATGAAAGGTTCTGTAAGAATGTAATAATTGAGCAGAAACTGTTGGGAAAGAAGAAACCAGTCTCAGGAAGACCAGGGGACTGGAGACTTGATCTCATAAGTTCCAACATACATTCCATTACATTGCACTGTCTCCAATATGGTCAACTATTTCTGTTTTAAAAAGGTCCCATAGTTTCTGGCTGGTGTGGCTCAGTGGATTGAATCCTGGCCTGTGAACCAAAGGGCCACTAGTTCGATTCCTGGTCAGGGCACATGCCTCTGTGGCAGGCCAGGACCCCAGTAGGGGGCATGCAAGAGCTAACTACACATTGATGTTTCTCTCCCTCTCTTTCTCCCTCCCTTCCCTTCTCTCTAAAAATAAATAAATAATTCTGTTTATTTATTTAAATTTCTATTTTAAATTTATTTAAATTTTTAAATAAAAAATTTAAAAATATATAGAAAGAGCCCATATATTAATTTCTCCAATTAACGTAATGTAGTTGGAGTTTATTGATTTTGTGATTTGTATTTTCCCTTAAATTGTTGTAGGAGATAAATAGAAGATTAATAAACAATAGCATTGAATTATCATATTTATTATTTTACCTATTAAACTTTTAATAAATGCCATAACAAACTCTGTAAAGGAAATAAAGAAAACACTTTGATGTGTTCAGTTGTAAAACATACCAGATAAATATATGTTGAACATTTTGTAAAGAAGAACATTTTTTATTAACCCCCTCCCCATGTTTTTTTTTACTGAATTGTTCAGTTTCCACTTGTTTGTTTGTTTGGCATGGCGATAAAGTAATCAGAAATGTCCTGATAGGGTGACCTAATGGAGGGAAGATGTCTTAAAATATTTCAAGAGCAATACAAGAAATCTGATTTATTCTCTTCACTTAGAATCACACTAACCCTGGGTGAATTGCATAGAAAATTGCAATGCTTCTGTCAGCTATGAATTCTTTCTTCAAAAGACAAGGAACAAAAGATTATTTATACCTTTGGAAATCACCTGCCACCCACTTCCTTTTTTCCCATTCTTCATTAATGGGTAATATAGGCATCTGTCAATATCTGCAGGATGCATTTTTTTAAGGCAATACTTCTGAACATTCTAGGAAATGTTTTGGGGATGAGTTGATGAGATCAGAAAAATTCAAGATGTCAAAATATGCTGGAAAATCATCTTAGGAATCCAAATGCAAAACATTGAAATGAACACAGCAGTGCTCAGATTTCATAAATGTACAATAGTTAAGCTAGAAACAAAACATATGAAAGCAGAGAGTGATCATATGTTAACCTAGTCTGATGCTCAGAGAATAATCTCAGGTTCACTTGAAAATTTACAACTGTTTCTCAGCATTTTAGATTGTTTTTTTGCTTAGTTCATCAATTTGAAAAAAGTTATGCACATATTGTAAAATTCTTGTGCATATGTTACCAGATCTTCTTTTACTGTTTATATCACCACTAATTAACATTTTAATTAAGACAAAAAATACTGTTAGCATAATACATGAAAAATTGGAGCAGGTGCTTAGGGTAATAATTTGTATAAATAGCTATTTGCCCTACGCCAGCATCTAAATTATAATCATTAACTAGCTTTTTAGTGGATCAAAGTGAAATTCTGCCTTTTATTTAATTTGAAGAAAAAAACTAGAAGTAAAAATACACTACAAAAATAAATGCAGCACTACCAAATTTTATTATCCTCATTATATTCCTAGTATATGCTACATTTAAAACAGCCTTTCTGAAACTTGAATGGACTGCTCTCCTTCCGCCACCTACGACCTTCTTGTACTCTCCAAGCCATTCTTGAAGAAATAGTTCTAAAAAGAAATGCTCTTTCTGAGTTTCTCAGCACTCCAACTTTCTTCTCCCATAAGAAGTAGGAACAGTTTTATAGCACTTTGTAGTGTATGCCATTAAGAACTCACTGTATATTTTTATTGTTGTTCAGTTACAGTTATCCCTATTTTCCCCCATTACTCTCTCCTGCTCTACCCACCCCCACCTCCCACATTGAATCCTCCCCCCAATTGTCTTTGTCCTGGGTCCTTTATACATGTTTCTTGACTTGACCTTTTCCTTTCTTTCTCCTGTTATCCCCTCCCCCCTCTCCTCTGGTCACTGTCAGTTTGTTCTTTATTTCCATGTCTCTGATTCTATTTTGCTCACTGGTTTGTTTTGTTGATTATGTTCCACTTACAGGTGAGATCTTATGGTTTTGTCTTTCAATGCCTGGCTTATTTCAATTAGCATAATGTTCTCCAGTTCCATACATGCTGTTGCAAAGGACAGAAGCTCCGTCTTTCTTTCTGCTGTGTAGTATCCCATTGTGTAAATGTCCCACAGTTTTTTGATCCACTCATTTACTGCTGAGCACTTAGGTTGCTTCCAGCACTTCACTCTTGTAAATTATGTTGCTATGAACATTAGGATGCATAGGTTCTTTTGAATTCAGGATTCTTAGGGTATAATCCCAGCAGTAGAATTGCTGGGTCAAAAGGCAGTTCCATTTTTAGTTTTTTGATGAAATTCCATACTGTTTCGCACCTGTCAGACTCACCATCATAAACAAATCAACAAACAGTAAGTGCTGGTGAGGGTGTGGAGAGAAGTACTTACTGTATTAAAATGAGTCCACAATTATGTTCATTTTGTCTAACAAAATAGAAAATCACTAGAAGATTTATGCGGCCAACACATTTCTAAATTAAGATAATTTTGGATCATCTAAGTAAATTAAATTAGCTATCTAAAGAGAGCTACTTACAGTAAATACATCACTTGCACTATGTTGAATTCTGTGGCTTCAAACTTACCTAAAACTCTACATCCTCACTTTTCATTTCTTTTGCAAAGGCTTCCCCTCTGCCCAGGTTCAGATACCAAGTTAATGGTGTTATTTGCCTCCTAGATGCCTAGAAAGAAACTGCAATTTTAGATGGAATCTTTTTCACTGTTTCATCCCTGGCAGTCAATGCTCACAACCTGTCATGATAACTAAAAGTCATCGTGCACTCTGCTTAAGGATGAGGATGCAAGAAACTGAAATACTATATCCCAGCCATGCTTTCTTGAAATGCCTCCGCTATTACATTTTCTATCACTTCAGTCCTGGTCCTTGTTTATGTTCTCATCATTTGACTGAAGATTCTAATGACCTTGATTTTATTTTTCCATCCTCATTTTTTTAAGCTTTACATCATGGCCACATTACTTTTTCCTTAATTTTTTAAAATAAAAATTGTTAATTTCCCTTTTTCCCTGTAGGTAAGTAGTGGCTATAGTTGCCTTCTCTATGTAGTAAATTAGTTGTGGAATATATATCACATATTTGATTGTTAATATTTAATTTTTAAGCACTCTTACCAACTTTGATCTGTCCCTGGTCAATTCTTCAGGCTTGCTCCTCACCCTAACATTCTTTAGTACACATGCAACTCTGCATCATTGCCATAATGAAATACTATGTATAATTCCCTTTGGGAGTTTGATCAGAGAGTCAGAATAATTAAAGAATAACAATCACCATAATAGGTCCCCCAGAGAAACAGAACCAATAAGATATATAGGCACATATGAGAGGAGATTCATTATAGGAATTGGCTCACATGGTTATGGAAGCTAAACATCCTACAAAGTGCTATCTGCAAGCTACATGCGCCCGAAAGCCTGTGGTGGAATTCTGTTTGAGCCTGTAGGCTTGAGAACCATGGGAGCCAATGGTGTAACTCCCAGTCCGAAGAGGAAAGTCTGAGAAAGGGGTGAGAGAGGGTAGATGGAGGGGTGGCTGGTATATGTCCAGAGTCTGACGGCAGGGACACCTGTCTCTATAGACAGAGCAGATGGACATCTTAACTCAAGAAGAGAGAGAATTTGTTATCTCTTCACCTTTTTGCTCTATTTGGGCTGACATTGGTGAGGGTGGATCACCTTTACTCAGGTTACTAATTTAAATGCTAATTTCTTCCAGAAACTTCCTCACAGACACACTCAGAAATATTGTTTATTTTTCAATTATTTATTTTTAAAATAACTTATTTTTAAAGATGAGAAGGGAGGAGAAAGAGAGGGAGATAAACATCAATATGTGGTTGCCTCTCACCTGCTGCCTGCTGGGGACCTGTTCTGCAACCCAGGCATGTGCCCTTGACTGGGAATTGAACTAGTGACCCTTTGATTCCCAGGCTAGCACTCAATCCACTGAGTCACACCAGCTGAGGAGAAATATTGTTTTAATGAGTATCTGGTCATCCCTTAGATCATCCAAGTTAACACACAAAAGGAGTCATCACTTTCACCGATTTATGTAGCATCATGTATATACCATATGCTGTCTTAAGTGCTTTGGATATATTGACTCATTCAATTCTTTGTGAAGTAAATATTAACATTTTATCTATATTATTCATGAGAAAACTGAAGTACAAAGAATTTGTTGAAGCTTTCTTAGGAATTAAATGGCAAAGTCAGAATTCAAGTTCAGGAAGTTTATCCTCAAAATCCATACTCAGAGCCAGCAAGTAGGACTGGTCCTCTCACTGAGTCCCAATATAGGAGCTGTGTAGTACCATTGTATTATTTTAAAGTCGTAATAAAAATTCAACTACCATCATGACCAAGTACGTTTGCCTTATGCAAACATGAGGCAGTGCTATACATGAAACCTTGGATGTTAGGATACATTTGAGTTTATAGAATGAAGTATTGATAACAATATCTTACTGATGGCAAAGGAAGTATATGGTACTTCACAATAAAGTCAAAGACTGGAACTGTCTTTCTGTGTTCCCTCCGGTTTTATATGTTGAAATTCTAACCCCAAGGTGATGGTGTTTGGAGGTTGGGACCTTTGGGAGGTGGTTAGTTTATAAGGGTGGAACACTCAAAATGGATTAGTACCTTTCAGACTCCAAAGAGCTTCTTTGCCCTTTCTGCCATGTGAGGATGTAGTGCAATTAAAAAGAATGGCCGTCTGTGAACCAGGAACCCAGTCCTCATTAGACACCAAACTGCTGGGGACTCGATCTTGGCCTTCCAGGCCTACAGAATAGTGAAAAATAAATGTTCGTGGTTAAAATCACCCAGTCTTTATTATTTCTGTTATAGCAATCTAACTAGGATAGGATCAGTGAAAGCTGATGAGAATTCATAGATCAATCAAGAGAGGTTGGCAAGTTCCTTATATGAAATTATATACTACCCTATTTTCTTTTTACATGAATGTGATTTTCCCCCAAAAGAATACATGACAAAAGAGAGTTAGAAATTCTACTGTGGTTTTTAGCTCATTACCAAATTTACTTAACATTTGTTCTGCTACCTAAAAATTTAAAAAAGATAAAATAGTTTGATTTTAGTTAGTTCCAATAAAAAATATGATGGTTAATTTTTTAAAAAATGAATACCTTATGAACAAGCGTTATGAATGAATTACTACATATTAATGTTTTATAATGAATGTTTGCATGTCCAAGTGCAATGGTTAAAATTTATTTGACTATACTATGTGTGTTATTTATGTTTGCTACTTGGCTATATATGTTTTCTACTCTTTTATAAGTATATTTTATGTGATAAACTTTATAGTCAATGTTTAACTTATCCATATGTTAAAATTTGCTTAATAAGTGTTACTCTGAAATGATATACCCAAGTTGCATCCATTAGTTTTTCCATGCAGTATGCACAAATGACATTATAACAACAAAAATTCAAATTAAAAAAATATTTATAGTTGCACTCTAATAAACCAACTGTTCACTTTTGTCAATATTCCATGAGAGAATTCACTATTCATATACGTTTTTGTGTCTGTATGCATGATATTATGGTTTTATATGAAAGTATCACAGCTTAAATATTTGTGTATAATTTCACTGTCTTCATAGATATTAAATAAACACAACAAATGCAATTATTTGATGAAACATAGTGTTTTTTAAACTTATTTATTTATTTTTAGACAGAGGGGAAGGGAGAAAGAAAGGGAGAGAAATCTCAATGTATGGTTGCCTCTCACATGCCCCCACTGGGGACCTGGCCTGCAAGACAGTCATGTGCCATGACTGGGAATCGAACCGCCAAACCCTTTGGTGCACAGGCCAGTGCTCAATCCACTGAGCCACCCCAGCCAGGGCAAAATACAGTGCTTCTATAATTATGCTATAATGTTCAATGACAAGTTGCTTTCAGCTATTTACCTTTAGGGATAAAGTTGTAACGGATATTTTTAGGTATTGTGCTTTTTCAGGGGTTTCCAACCTGTGGCCCTGGGGCTGCATGTAGCTGAGGATGGCTGTGACTGTGGCCCAACACAAAATTATAAATTTGCTTAAAACATTATGAGATTTTTTTTGTGATTATGTGTGACAATGTGTTTCATGTGTGGCCCAAGACAATTCTTCTTCTAGTGTGGCACAGAGACACCAAAAGTTTGGACACCCCTCCATCTAAGTGACAGTCTTGGGATAATTTGCTAAGAGTGAAAAATATATAAAAATTGTAAGACTTCACAAGTATTGTTAAGTTATTTCCAAAAGAGGGTTTGCCTTTTGCATTTTATGTAACCATCATTATTAGCACTGATGTTGAAAATTGTTTACACTCCTTCATGGGCAAAAACAGTGATCAAAGAACACTACTCCCTGGAGGAGAACATATGTGTAAATCAAGGATGGTTCTCAGAAGCCTAGTCTCCTAAGGGTAAGCAGGCCCTGAGATGTCAAGGTGAAGGGAAATGTCTAGCTGTAATTTGAATATATAAGACAGGCCATAGATTTTATAAATATATCAAGGGAGTAATCATCAATAAAAGCAGAGATGAATAAAATTCCGAGATAAAAAAGGAAAGCAGGGAGAGAATCATTACTCAGACAACATGGTTTACAGGAATACATGAAGAAAGAAGACGCCCGTCTTGGCTGAAGAAGATCTCCATAGACGCTGATTTCCCCCTGGGAAATGACAAAGCCTAGGGGTCTGATCCCGAGGGACAAGGGAGCAAATATTCAGTAGCCCTTTCTTCCATTGGGTATATGTGTGATTTGTCACTGCTTTCACTGTTTTATTTTACAACATGAAGATATACGGTATGCTCTCTGACAGAAGTCTGTTTCCTGAGAGGGTGTGGGCACTTCTATAACAGGTACCTTGAAGAATGCAGATCTCTTGAGCTGGAGCTAGAAAGAGAAGAGTAAGATCAGGATCTTCTACAGCAAAGTGTAATGGCTTTTTAAAATTCATTTTAATAAATGAATTCTCTATTGTCTTGATTGAGAATCACCTTATAATTATTGTTAATGTCTTGCTTAAAATGTAATATACAGTTTTCTTGTTAATGTGAATGGCAAATGTTAGTGCTCCTTACATCTTCCCGAAGGTACTTTCATTCACCGTATAAAATATCAATTGTCAGCAAAATTGGTGTATGTACATGAGAAAAAGAGAGAATCTATCTTTTTTAAAAATGGGCATAGCCTATGAGAGTTCTTGAGGCAGGTATTCACTATTGCCCCAAACTCTATTTATAACTGCTGTAAAACAACAATCCCCTTTCCTTGTTCACTTTCATGGGCCTGTCTACAGCCTTTAGAAATACTGTGTTTGAATGAAGAGGTAGAAATCTTAAAAACGGTAGAAAGTAAAATCAAGATTTGAGCTTTTTAGCCTTTGCAGAGGAATCTGCCAACAAAGACGGGCTTTGCAATTCACCACCCAAAAAAGATTCATTATCAAATAGTTGGGAGTTTTAAACAAAGTGAGGTGAAATTTGGCCTGCCATACACATACAATATAATAAAAATTCCTAAAAGTATTCTGTAATTTATTTTCAATTGTACTTTTTTAAAACTTATTTCTCAATTAGATGAAACTGAATTTTCCAAGTAATTTTGAGACTTAATGAGCTCTAGTTTGTGACCTAAGGCAATTTAACTTTTCTAGTTTATAATCGTCTTATTAAAAAAATAATATTTGAGTAGAACATTGGTTGAGAATTAAAACTAGGTGATAAGTAGAAAGTACAGTCCCGCCAACAATAATAGAGGCAATTTATTATTTTTGTTTCCTTTCTTCATCCTCTTCCTCAAATTCAGTGAATGAACATGAACATTAGCTCTAAAATCAGTGTAAACTTGCCTTTCATATTTCATTGGCTTAATGAGAATAAAGAATAGATTTATTTGAATTTGTCAGAATATAGAGATGTTTTCACAAACTGCTAACTATTGCTGTATTAGTAAGTACACCTGACATTGCACCAATTTATTAACTTAAACAGATGCTATGAGAATCACTCATTTCCCCAAAAACAATACATTTATATGTCTATATTTAATATTGCCTGATTCTGAAAGATTGCATCTGTAAACTGCAACCAAATCCGCTAGCATGGTCCTTCTCTTTGGTATCAGATTTAGCTACTTTACACTTTTTGCTAGCTGTGAAAATGATGTATTATGTTCATGAGGGGGAAAGAGTTTCAGTAATATTTCAGCTTGTGTAAGAGCTGATGAAACAGTTCCTCAGTTAATGTACACAAGGTAATGTGCAGAAAAAGTCCAGGATGGCAAGGATACCAAGTCAAACTCGTGGGAACAGTAGTCCATGTACGTGTGTTCCGAGTTTCTGAAAATGTGAGGCTCTATCAAGTTAATTCACAATTGTTAAGAACTGGAAGACCTTGGGCCTGTGTAGCTACAGAATGAGATGGAGATACCTTTTAGGCTGCTGTTGAACATCGTGACTTTGGAGGTTAGACACATATGGAGTGGATCCAGGCTCTGCCTTAAGAAAATGTTTGATTTAATCCTGCCGAGCATCTTTAATTTTAAATCTTCTGCAGAGCAAAAACATGTATTTCACAAAGATGCTGCAAAGCATAAGTAAACGTTGTAAATAGAGAAGGTGTTATGGTGCCATGGAAGTTGTTAAATAAATCATGGTGATATGATGATCTAGACCATGCAGATTATTTTTGGGGATATATAATATCAAAATGTGATATAATATATCATATTATTTTATATTATATATTTGTGTAATAACTTGTTTTGAGGAATCTTTATTTGACTTCTCCAAGTCACTCCTAACTTGTGAACTCCTTTAATATATCAGTTATATATTGGCTTATTTCTCATATTCTGTATAATTAATGCCTTCCCTCATCTTCCCTATGCTAGATTATTGACAAATACACTAGGCTCCCAGAATACCGTGTGCTTCTTTTATTGTGTTAACTTTCTATATTTAATTGAAACACTGGTTTAATTTTCTTTAATTAGAAAAAAACATTGAAAAGACAAAAACTGTGTGTGTGTATGTGTGTGTGAGAAAGAGATTCATCCAGTTTAGCTCCGTATGATCCAGAGAAGGAACTCAATGAAAACCATTGTTTGAACTAAGATATTTATGCTATTTAAGCATATCCTAATGATGGAACCCAAAACTATCAATACATACAAACTGAAGGTGAGTTAGAAACTTACTTTTGTTTTATGGATAAAATATTTTATATTAAGGAGTTGGCCCTGATGAAATGTAAATGTTTATAACTTCTCAAAATGTTGAAACATAAAGAATGAATAATAATGGTGCTATCAGAAAAAAAATCAACCATAAAAACTTAAAATTGTTTTCTTTCATTTTCAAATATCTCTATAAAGCATTTTTTAAAAGTAAGTTACAGTTAAAGAAAAAAACTTAAGAAATTAATTTAAAGAAACCCATAACATGTATAACTTAGCTTGCATAATGTTATATATGAAGTGTATCTCAATAAAGCTGGAAAGAAAAAGAAAGTAATAACAAATTGTATGTCCTACAGGAAAATATTTTAGTTTGTTATAGAAATAAATATTATACCCTAGAGAAGGTTCTGTATGTTACAAAATATTCTTGTGACTTCTTCTCTAGGTATTTGGTAGAAGTCAAAGGCAACCCCCTCCCAGATCTGCCCATTCAATGAGACAGAAAGTTTTCAAAAACAATTTGAAAAAATGCCTTGCTCTTTTGTTTTTATTTTTAAAAGCTGTCATCAGATGGATATCTACTACACAGTTGGTTTTGCTTCAAATCATAAATCTGTCATGGCCAGCTTTATCATTTGCTGTCTGACACTTTCCAGTACTAATAATCTCTGTGAAGAATCAGAAGTTGGAGTGGAAAGTGCTTTGTAAACCCCCTCTGCAGTACATTTGTCAGTTTCATGTTTTTAACTCCTGGCTGCTACTGTGGGGATATTTCTAATTCATTCTCATTTGAGAGTCCTCTCATTTTATCTGCTTTTCAGAGTGCAGTGTTATCTGATGTTATTTCATGCTGAGATGAAACATTGACTGTATCAGTAGGGATAACTGCTGAGAAGAAAGAACAAAAGAATTGCATATATCTAACAGTCCAGAATTTTCACTGGGGTTGTGCTGAGCTAGAGGATTTACTTATATCCCAAAAGGATTGTTTCATAATATATCAGTTCTTATAAACTTTGAAACATGCAAAGGAAGTAAGAACTCAACCACAAGTTTCACATATGGGTGAAATTTTGAAAGTGATCTTATTTTTGTCACTTTCTTTTTATTTCCCATAAGAAAACAGTTTTGCATATGCAACAAAGCTGTCCTTGGTAACTTTGATCTACAGGATAAATCTTAAAGGTTTAATCTCTGAAAACAGGACAAAAATGCTTTACATTTATTGATCTCATCAATTTGTAAATGTGATTAAAAAATGTAGGTGGGAGAAAACATTTTATAAAAATTATGACAATAAAAATGATTGTGACTCAGTGATCCAATTCAGAGGCATATTTGTCACAGGGTCAGTACACCAATCACAAGGAACAACATTTTATGGATAAGCTAAGTTAGCATTCAAGAGCAAGACTCCTGGCTTAGAGTTCAAGATGGCACAGTAGGAAGATTCTTAGCTCACTCATTGACACCAAAACTACAGCTACATACAGAACACAAAAAAAATAAAATAAAAGAATGAGCCTAAGGGATCTCTGGGACAACATCAAGTGTACTAACATTTGAATCACAGGGATCCCAGAAACAAAAGGGGAAAAGGGATGGAAAACCTATTTCTACATTAGGCAAAACTTTCCTAATGTGTGGAAGGAAAGAAACATCCAAGTCCAGGAAGCAAAGAGAGTCCCAACCAAGATGACCCCAAAGAGACCCACACCAAGACACATCATAATTAAATTGTTAAAGTCAAAGATAAAAAGAGAATCTTAAAAGTAGCAAGAGAAAAAACTAGTTACATACAAGGGAATCTTCTAAGACTATTAGCTGACTTTTCAACAGAAACTTTGTAGGCCAGAAAAGAATGACACAATATATTCAATATGATGAATGGAGAGTCCTACAACCATGAGTGCTCTATCCAGCAAGGATACCATTCAGAATTGAAAGACAGATCAAGATTTTCCCAGATAAGCAAAAGCCAAAGGAAATCATCAACACTCAATCAGCATCACAAGAAATGCTATGGAACTCTTTGAGTAGAAAAGAAAAGGCCAAAACTAGAATAAGAAAACATGTGAAAGAAAAAGATTGCACAACTAAAGATACACATATAGTAAAGATAGTAGAGAAATCACTTATAAATCTAGTATGAAAGGAATTAAAATGGCAATAAGTACACACCTATCAATAATTATGTTAATGTAAATTGACTAAGTGCTCCATTGAAGAACATATGGTGACTGAATAAGGAAAAAAAAAAAAAACAAGACCCTTACATACACTGCCTACATGAACTTCCAGATTGAAAGGTATACACGGACTAAAAGTAAAGGGATAGAAAAAAGACATTTCTTGAAAATGGAAATGAAAAACAAAAGAAGCCGGGATAACAATGTGTATAGCAGATAAAATAGACATTAAAACAAAGACTTTAACAAGTGACAAAGAAGGACTCAGCGATCCCACTTCTGGGAGCTTATCTGAAGAAAATTAAACACTAATTTAAAAGGATACTTGCAACCCTCTCCCTATGTTCACAGCAGCATTATTCACAATAGCCAAGATTTGGAAACAACCTACATGTTCACCAACAGATGCATGGACAAAGAAGAAGTGGAAAAACGTGTGTGCCTTGTGTGTACACACACACACACACAGGAACATCCCTCAACGATGAAGAAAGAATGAAATCTTGCCAGTTGTGACAACATGGATAGAACTAGAGGGTATTATGCTGAGTAAAATAAGTCATACAAAGACAAACACTTTTTAACTAACTTATGGGAGGAATCTAAACAACTAAACAAATGGACAAACTAATACAGGAAGCCTGCATAGTTGCTGGAGGGCTGGATAGCAGGGCTCTGAGCAAAAAGGCCGAGGGAATGAAGAGGTGCAGATTTGTAATAGGAACATGAATCAGTCACAGGGACGTGCACAACAGCGTGGGGACTGCAGTCAATAGCTTCACAATAACTGCGTACAGTGACAGATGGAGAGTGGGCTCTTGTAATGATCGCTCTGTGAGGTGTATAAATGTGGAATCCCACTACGTCGTGCACCTGAAACTAATGTGATACTGCATGTCAACCAGACTTCAATGAAAAAGCTTTACATTTCAGAATTTAAAAAATAAAAACATGAAAAATAAAAATGATCGAGACTATGTGATTTACAGTTTTAAAAAATTTACTACAATTTATCTTTTACTCTTAGGTTACAATCACAATCTCATGTCTGAAATACATTATGATATCAATTTCAATTCCGATGACCTGAATGTAAGAACATTAAAGAGTCTAAACCATTGTGAAAGTTCTTTTTTAAATCCTGTGGTAAAACTCTTTGTAGATTTTAGTTTTAGCCCTTTTTCAGAATATAAGCATTCATTTCAAACATGAGATACCATTATTCCAGTTTGAAAGTATATTAGACAATATTTGCAATATTCTTCCCCATCAGTCTTAGAATATACAATAATATAACATTTAGTGAAAAAGAGAAGTTAGAGTGGTCATAGTTTTCACAGTAAAATAATAATAGTTTTGGTAATTTTCCCTTTGAAAGGATATTTTAAAAAATACTTATGATATTTGACATCAGTATTTATTAGCCACTAAAAAGTAGATTAGATTTGTCGTTACTGTTTCATAATTCATGTTTATATGCAAATTATGCTATTATAATTATAGTCCATTGCTTATGAAGATAAAGCTATTTATGTGTTAGGTTAATGTTTAATTGGCATTCATAGAATTATAACCAAATGCAAAATAAGTACAGTTTAACACTGTGCTTCATCTTACTTACAGTCATATATTTGTAAAGAGTTTCTCTCCTTTTTTCTCTTAAAGAAAAAAGAAAATATTTTACAAAAACCTGCATAATAGGAAACACCATATGGTTCATTATTTATCCATTAGAGAAAATTGAAAAGAACAGCTTGTTCTTTTGTAATGCAGGGACCCTACCTTTACCTTCCAGTACAGTCAAATTTTGACCTCAGAATTTCAGGTTTGATCTCAAATCTTTGATCCTGGTTACCGATTTGTTAACCTTCCACAAATGCATTTGTTGTGCTTCTAGTTTTGATCATTTATATAAGAAGGATAGCACCCATGGCTGTCAAATAATCCTTGGATCTTCAATGTTAGACATACCCAAATATTACTATATGAGAAATGAAGAAAAAAGAGAAGATAGTATATTCCAAGTTTGCATTAAAAATTAACTTACCCATCTTTGAAGACTATAACATATCAAGAACTATTGCTATGGTTGATAAGTCATAGAAATCCTCAGTTTTCGAGCAGACATTTTGGGTGGGGGATAAAGTGAAGAGAAATTAAAATATTTTATCAAATTTGTTTCATAGCCATGGTCAGGAAATTAGAGATATAAGTGAAAGATTCCACACAGAAATATTGCAGGCCATATACAAGTATAAGATAATATTAACACAAATTTTAAGCATACATAGGCTAGTGGGAGGATAACTTAGTATAAGTGAAGAAAGAGTCAGTACGAGTGTGGCTGGGACATGGCATGAGCTTGTTTTCCTGTGCTAAGGGTTGCAAAATTAATTGCCTATAGATGTCACATAGCTACCTTAGCAGAATTAAGTGGAATTAATGGCATCTGCTGTTTGGCCTCCGTGTCCAGGATAATGGATAACGGTGGAGTGTGCTGACCTGCAGAGCGAGGACCCTGTCTGAAAGGCACAGGCACTGCCACTCCTCTGATGACTGTTATGATAATCTACGGGTGTCATATTTTTCACAAAAAAAGCCCAAATGTGAAATAAAGGCATTTTTATTTGAGAAATAGTTAATATTTTTACATTTAGTTTTAATTTAATTTTTAAAAATATTTTTTAAATTTTATTTCTAGAGAGGGGAAGGGAGAGAGAAAGAGAGAGAAACACCAATGTGTGGTTGCCTTTTGTGTGTCCCCTACTGGGGACTTGACCGACAACTCAAGCATGAGCCCTGACTGGGAATCGAACTGGTGACCCTTTGGTTCACAGGCTGGTGTTCAATTCACTAAGCCATACAGGCCAGGGCTTAGTTTTAATTTTAATAGACTTTTTTAAAGCAATAGAATTGAGCAGAGACACATGAATTCCCCATAAATTCTCTGCCCCATATGGACACAGCTTCCCCTACTATCAACGTATCACACCAAAGTGGTACATTTGTTACCACTGATGAACCCACAGTGACACAGCATCGTTACCAGGCATTCACTCTTGGAATTGTGTATTCTATGAATTTGAACAAATATATAATAATGTTTATTCATTATTATAGTACTATACAGAATTATTCACTGCCCTAAAAATCCCCTGGGCTCTCCTTCTTCATCACTCCCACTTAACCCAGCAACCACTAATCTTTTCATAGTTTTGCTTTTTCAAGAACATCATTCATGTAGTTGGAATCATAGAGTATGTAGCCTTTCAGATTGGCTGATTACATTTACTAACATGCATTAAAGTTTCCTCCATATATCATGATTTGCTAGCTCATTTCTTTTTAAGCACTGAATAATATTCCACTATCTGGTGTATCATAGTTTATCCATTCACCTGTTGAAGGTTGCTTCCCAGTTTTGGAAATTAGGAATGAAGCTGCAAGAAACATGTGTATACAGGTTTTTGTGCAGACATATATTTTTAACTGTTGTAAATATCCAGAAGCATGTTTGCCCATTTGCTGTATTATATGATAGAAAGTATGCTTACTTCTGTAAGAAACGCCAGTCTTCCTGTTTGGCCCTATCATCTTGCATTCCAACTGGGACTGAATGAATGGGGGTTCCTGTTGCTCCACATCCTCACTACCATCTGCTGTTGTCAGTGGTTTGGATTTTGTCACTCCAATGGTTGTCTAGTGATATCCCATTGCTGTTTCAATTTGCAATTTGTGAGTGACATGTGATGTTAAGCATCATTTCATATGCTTATTTGCCACCTGTATTACTTTGATGAAATATCTATTCAGGTATTTTACCTATTTTTTTCATTGAGTTGTTTGTTTTCTTACTGTAAGTTTTAAGAGTTCATTGTACATTTTAGGAACAGTCCTTTATCAGATATGTCTTTTGCAAGCATTTTCTCACAATATGGGGCTTGTTTTCTAATTCTCTTGTCACTGTCTTCCATAGAGAAGTTTTTAATGTCAATGAAGTCCATCTTATTAAGTTTGTTCTTTAATGGCTCATGTCTTGGTGTTGTATCTCAATAGTTATAGCCATAAGCAAGGTCATTTAGATTTCTTTTTATACTATCTTCTTGGAGATTTTGTGCTTTGTATTAGGTCTCTGATTAATTTTGAGTTAATTATTGTGAAAAGTGTAAGGCCTATATCTAGATTCATTTTTTAACAAGTGGATGCCCAGCTTCCTGCATGACTTGTTGAAAAGACTATTTTTACTCAATTGTATTGCCACTGCTCCTTGTCAAATCAGCTAACTATTTATGTGCATCTATCTCTAGGCTATACAGTCTGTTCCTTTGACTTATTTGTCTATTCCTTTGCAAATAGCATCATACTGTCTCAATTACTGTGGCTTTATGGTGGGTCTTGAAGTTGTGTAGTGTTGATCCTCCAAATGTGTTCTTCTCTTTTAGTATTATGTTGTTTAATCTTGGTCTTTTGCCACATCTATCCATTTTTTAACATCAGGAAAATATACTTTCTGTTATTGCATGTGCCAACACACTATAAGCCAAATTAAATATCTTTGCAAGCTATTTTCAGTCCTTGGATTGTTAATGTGTTAGGTCTAAACCCATATATCAGTAGGTTATTTGAAAAGATTTCTGGAGTATTTCTGTTCAATATTATGGAAGGATAGTCAAGAGAAAAGTTTAGATTCTCTTCAAAACTACCATTTAGAATCCTGGCCGGTGTGGCTCAGTGGATTGAGTGCTGGTCTGCGAACTAAAGGGTCACCAGTTCAATTCCCAGTCAGGGCACATGTCTGGGTTGCAGGCCAGGTCCCCAGTAGTGTGCCTCTGAGAGGCAACCACACAGTGATGTTTCTCTCCCTCCCTTCTCTTCTCTCTAAGAACAAATAACATCTTTAAAAACAAAGCACTACCATTTAGACGGAATAGAACTGATCACTTTGAAGTTGTCCTAGCCTAACAGATACTAATGATAAGAGCTTCTATTTATTTGAAATAGAACCAGGGACTGTGTTCCACCTATAGTCACAGTAAAGCAGACACGATGAGAAATATATACATTTAAGCACATATCAAGAAGGACACTGGGTTGATTAAGATAGAAATCACTGCTGTAGGCCCTAGCTGGTGTGGCTTAGGCAGATTGAGTGCTTGCCTACAAATCCAAGGGTATTGGCAGTCTAGGTTGTGGGCGGGGCTCCCAGTACGGGGTGCAGGAGAGGCAACCATACATTGATATTTCTCTTCCTCTCTCCATCCCTTTTGCTCTCTAAAATAAATTAATTAATTAAAAAATAAATAGTCTTAAAAAAAGAAATCACTGCTGTAACCATATAATAAGTTATTGTTGAAAGATGCCAATTTGAGAGAATATGCCTTTCTTAATATTATTGTGGACTTTTTATGTCATTTTCGGTTTGGAAACAGTAACTCCTCTCTTTGATCATATCTATACCTGCTTCCAGCCCTTTAAAAAACACTCAACACCTACCCCACCCAGAATTTTTTCTTTGACCTTACACACACACACACACATTCAATCAAACATTATTTCCTTAAATGTTGCTAATCCTTAAGATTATATTAATTTTTTCTACCACATACTCTCATGACACCTTATACTTCTCCTCAATACACTTGTCATCATCTTAATTGAACAGTTAATTTGGTATTTATGTGTTTAATTCTATGCCACATATTAAAATGTAAGCTCTGTAATGTCCAGAGCCATAAAAGATTCCTTCTCCAGTATATTCCTTGTACCTAATGCAGTTTTTGCATAAAGTCAGAGTATGTTAATGTTTGTTGACAGAATCAGTAAACATAAATGAATGTTGTTGGCCTTTATGAACATATTATATTCTAAAAATTAGAAAATATTATTCCATTTAAATACTTAGTTAAAATGAAAACTGAGAAATTCTGGGTGTGAACTCAAGAAATTATGCGTATGTTTTACTGTTTTTCTCTAACAGTGGCAAAAACAGTCCTTCAACTTCAATCGTACTGTAATAACTTGGAAATAATTACCAAATACAAACAAATCAATAAGAAATCATAACTATACCATTCATCATGGTATGGAGATGATGGTTACTTCATTTTTATATATCTATAGTGTACACTTTATACTAGAGATGTATAAAGTGCATATTTATATATTTTGATACATCTGCGTTAATGTTAACATTATTTAAAAAGCACGTACGAAAGCCTTCTTCATTTGTTTAGAACTAGCGCCTCATTTTCAGTGGGCAGGTCTGGAATCAGGGCATGATGTTCCTTACAATATTAAAAGCCCTAGATTGTCATGTTGAGATTTTATTTTCTTGAAACTTCTAATAATATAACAAAATTACAGTTGCACAGCTGTGATGGTTTCTTGGTTTCCATAGAAGAGTTGTTTTTGTTGTTTTTTTTTTTTACAGAAAGGACTGAAAATCCATCCATATTCAGATGTTCCTCTTGCATGATGGCTCAATTATTACTGTTGGTACTAATCATCCCAGTACTTGGCAAGACTTATTCATACTGCAGGAAAGCAAACTTTCCCAGAAATCAAAATACCAAATATTCTGAACAAAATAATTGGAGGATAAGGGTCTTCTTAGAATCTGAAATGTTTACTTGACAGAACCTTGACAAGTGTGAGTGGGTGTTTAATGAAAAGGAAGTTTGTCATAGAGCAGAGCTCACATTTTCAACCCAGGGAAGGAAATATGTGGTTCTCATGGTGCAACCAGAGCTTACATCCAGGCAGACCGCTCCAAGGCTCTGATGCAGCCTGATTTTTAATCAGAAGTCAATGGCTTAAAGATTCAGTTTCTGGGTTTTGTGCAGATTTGAAAGCAATGTCTTATTTTCCTACCAAAGGCAGTGATGGTGAAACTGTGCCTGGCTACACTCACAGGTTCTAGGAGCCGAGGCTAAGTGTATAATTTTTAAAATGCAGTATTTTATCTAGTGTTTTTATGAAATAAAGAAGATATGGTCAAATGCATAATATTTTATATACAGTCACCTTTTGAAAACACTGGGAGAAGAAACAGAGACAGACAAGATATATTTATAATTTAATTTTTCTTGGCAAAATTGTTTCTGAACCTTAACAATTTTAAGTAATTGATACATATTTGAAAATGCCAGTGATTATAGGTATGGTAGAATATAATTTATGGAATATTTAAAGCTACTCATGTAGTCTAATAAAGTCTGTCTGGCTATTATGGTAATGCTTTTTTCCTAAACTGTTTTTCCCCTGTAAGCATTTATGCATTAGATAAATCAAAATATCCAAAAGATCATAAAATAAAGAAAATCCTGTTTTTTGAGGACTAATCATGTGTACATATGTTACACTACTTATTCAGATTATTGTTGGAAAAAACAAAGTTTATATCCAAATTATTTCTATCTGTCTGTCTGTCTGTCTACTTATCTTTTGATCATCTATCTATTCAGATTATTTTGGGAAAAACAAAAAGAGTTTATGATGGTTGAACCCTTACTAAGACTTAAAGTTTTATTTAAAATAATCCTAACAGGCATTTTAATTGGTCTATGTCACAACTGATCATCTATGATAGCCCATAAAAGGCGGTTATTGTGCACAGCAGGGTAATGAAAGAGCCTTGATTCTAATCTGACTCCTGAATGCATTTTCTTGGTTGCTATAAATCAGAGGTAAAGAGTGATCTCATATGTACACTTATTTTCCTTGAACAACATTAGACTCATGTAACTCTCAGCCCCATGAGCATGCTATTGGTTTTTATGATTGGAACATCAAACTGAGTATCTCAAATAGATTTTTCAAGATTCTCCTGATTTTTCCCCCCGAAGTATATTCCTGTGTGTAATCAGTCCACTTCAGATCTGTCATTGTGTTTACTGCCATACACAGTACAAGTTCATTGCTCTCATCTTAGAAGGCTATCTTTTTCACCTTGAACTCAGTCCTTATTCAGCCTTCATCATTTTATAACATAAAGCTGGGCTACTTTCCTAAATCATTTTCTATAAACCTAAACCTCAAGCAACTTTACTATCTAAAAATGTGTCATTCGCCACAGATGTTGGAATTTATCACATTACACTTTTTATATTAATATTTTTTCTTCAACTATCTGCATGCCTAAACATTGTGCATTTAGTATAAGCATTTACATTCCAATATGTAACACAGTGCTAGAAACTGTAATGTAAACATGAACAAGAAGCATCTTTTCTCAATTCACTCACAGATTGATGCCTGTATGTTTTTTTCACTATGCCTGCAGAACGTGATTCCTATATTATATTGAAATCTAAGATTTACAAGTTACCTAAATAGCACATGCAATAAATGTTAATAGTTATCCCTTTATCAAACCTACCCTTTAGAAAATAGTAAGAGTATATCTCACAAGTAAGACTATAAATTCAGTATCTGATACCTTCTCTCTTTTTCTTTTAGAGAGTGAAAGGTAGGGTGAGGGTAAAACAATTGCTTGCCTCTTGTATGGTATGCACTCTGGGAATCGAGCCAGTGACCCTTCACTTTGCAGGACGATGCCCAAGGCACTGGGCGACACCAGTCAGGGTCCAATACTCTTGTTGTCAGCCTCTAGGGCTGGAAGTCCACACACTTCTGCCTACTGCATTTTTATCAGGATCTCCAAGGAAAACACAACACGGTCAAGTCCTGGGTGGAACAACCCCTTTAATCACATGAAGAAGAGACCATGAAAGATAGCATGAGTTTGCCCCTCATGACCAGCAGCTCCCCATACACACTGTCCTTGTCCCTCCTCCATATCCCCATCAGTGATGACTCAGGGCAACTGGCCTCTGAGCCCCTCAAGGGCGACAGAAGAAGGACCCCACCCCTGCCCCACAGAGCCTGATTACCGAAAGCCGAGGGGCTGCATGAGAGCCACGGAAGTGGGTACATAAAGCAAAGGAACACCCCACTCAGTATAAAACATGGAAACGCATTCTCATACAAATTGATGAGCCTGCCACAGGCTATGTGGGCTCTTTATCTGTGATAAAGAAGTGTTCTAGAATCAAGGCTCAACTGTTAGGTGAATGAGTCGGGGTCAAAAAACTACATGCATGCCTTTCCTAACACATACTGTGTGAGAAAGTGTATTTTTTAAAATACAGATAAAGTAACTCAAGTGGAGAGGGTAAGTGATTTGTTTTCATTACGTATGTATAGGCTATAGATGGTATACTTAATGGATCAGCATTCCTCATATCTACAGCACACTTAGGGATTCCTGCTATGTTTAACTTAGGTTCTTGTCTTTATAAAGAAAAGACACAAAACATAAACTGGATTGTGACAGCATGCCGCAGACATTTTTATTGGAATTGATGACTTTAAGATGATCACTTATGAAGTACTAAGTATTCTGTAGAATGTATTATATGAAATTTATAAGCAATGGTAGCCAACTGATATTATACCCGTGTTTAAACGACAATCCAACTCCAATTATGCTGTACCTTATTGGTACATAAACTTTTCTTCTATACTTGGAAATCTGTCCTCCAATCACATGATAAGATATTTGAGATAATGAGCAGATATCTTCTACTTTGACATATCTCATCACATGCTAATATTGTATCGCAATGTTGGAGAGGAAGTAAATACAATTAGGTAGATTAATGATGTAGTTTCAGATGCAGGTGGAAACAACTCGTCAGCATTGTATTCTATTTGCATACAACCACTTTACCTCCCACTCTGCCAATGGGGAACACAGTCGGCCCTTGAACAACATGAATGTGAGGGCTGCCAAACACCCACACAGGTGAAAACCCATGTACAATTTTTGAGTCCCTAAGAACTTAACTGTTCTTAGTTCCTACTGTTGACCAAAAGGCTTACCAAATATAAAGAGTCAGCACAAAATTTGTATTATTTTGTGTATTACATACTGTATTCTTACAATAAAGTAAGCTAGAGGGAAAATGTTATTAAAATAATCATAAGGGCTAAAAAATTTACCATATTTATGGGAGGAATCCACATATAAGTGGACCTGTGCAGTTGCAACGCATATCGGTCAAGGGTCAACAGCATCTAAAACAGGTGCAGTGGTGTATTACTTTCTAGCGGTGAATACAAACTACACATTATTTCACAGTTTCTGCCAGTGAGAAACCTGAGCATGACTTTGCTGAGTCATCTGTTTGGGGACTCAGTAAGCAACAGTCTATACGGATGTTTGACTGTGAAACAGTCTACTCCACGCTCAGTGACACTGTTGGCAACATCCATCTCTTTGAGGATGTGGGACAGAGAATCCTCTTGTCTTACTGGCTGCTAGCTGATGGTCTTTCTCAGCATCTAGAGGCCGAGTGCAATTCCTTGCCACATGACTCTCTCACAGTATGGCAACTTGCTTTTTCATAGCCAGGAAGAGACACTCTCCAGTCTCCTCAAATGGATGCACATATAACATAGTTCAATCATGGAGGTAAAATTCTAGCACCTTTGCAATGTGACTTAATCTCAATATAGGAATGGCATCCGTCATGTTTGCCATGTTCTCTTGATCAAAAGCAAAACACAGGTCCTCCTCACACTCCAGGATTATCCCTGAGTGTGTCTACCACAGCTGGTGCTTTTCTGTCACAAAGGAAAGTTTAATACAGTTAGCCTGTGAAGTTTATTACTCTCTTAGTGAATCCTTTAGTCCAATTTATTTAATTTTCCATATACATGTATATGTATATGTGGACATTGGTTTATTCAACCAGCAGAGAAAAGAACTATTAATTAGTATGAGTTTTAAAAAGTCAAGTGCTTGTTTTTTTCCCCTGATATTGGCCTTTTCAAGGGAAAGCTTTAATTTGACAGATTTTAACTAAATCAGCCAAATAGTTATAGTCATTTCCAAGACTGTATGTTAACTCACTCTCACTTACACATTCTGTTTATGCACATCTTAATTAGCCAAAGGATGAGTGGCCAGAAAAAATATATACAGAGTTTTAAGATTTTTAGAGCAGAAAATATTAGTGTGTCTGACTGGGAACTCTTTTTCATGAGAGATTGCCTGCTCACCAAATAAATCCTTTACTATCTATCCATCATGGTCTTCAATTTTCCAACAGAATAGCCTGATTCATCACTGTTATGCCAATGACACCCTGCTGTATCCGTTGTTGCCTGCTGATGCCCCTGGGGAAATTCTAATATTTCAGGCTTATGTGGAAGATATTAAGTTTGATATCACAGAATCCCTTGCATCTAGCAAATGCTAAATGCATTGACTTTGGCCATTCTTACGAGGATTATAGATACTTAAAATTTCAAAGGATCTCAGAAAATTAATGTCAAAACTATTTTATTTTATCCATGATGAAAATGAGGCCTAAAGCAGAAACATGATATCACTTAGACAACAAATTAATGAGTTGAAAGGGTCAAACTTGTTTTTTTAACTTTAAAGCAGTGTCTATACCTTGAATGAAGTGTTCTATATGTACTTTTCAAGGCAGGCCACACAAGACAAATTATAGCCTCAATGTTATGATGACTGAATGACCCTGTTTCATTTTGCTTTTTCTTTGGTTCACATGTCAGTTATTCTTCCACTTCAAATCCTTCTAGATCTCTTCATCCCCTTCAGCCTCTTCATTCTCCTATGTTTTTTCTTCCAATTGCTCATAAAATACACATGTATTGAATTCCTGTATCAGTTGTTTGTCAAGCAAGCTTTTTACTCAAAAGGAGACCGATTCAGTTTCCACCATTGTCTCTGTCTCTATTTTCCCTCCTAATTACACGCCCTCCCCTGTTCCTACTCCTACAGCCATTATTCACCACTGCGGGGTGCTGTGCTCTCTGATTGCTGGTCTCTGGTTTTGAAAACCAGCCTCCTGGGGCTCTGGGCATGGACATCGTGAGCTCTCACTGTCCTGACATCAGACCTTGCAGACACAACCTGTGCTAGAGTGGAGATCTGAACAGTTCAGAAGTACACACTTGTATTTTCTTGTATTTACTTGGAAATGGGTTTCAATGGTTTCAGAGAGCATATGACAATAATCTATGAGAAAGAGATGCAGCAGGGAACATTCAGACATTCCTCTGTCGTTATGAAATTTGCATTTTACTTTGGAAGGTAGATAATCAATGAATAAAAATAAATAGATATATAACGAAATGTTAAGTACAGAAAACACTATGAAGGAAGATAAGCAGAAAAGGAAACAGAATCATTAAGTTGAAAGGATGTTTTGGTACTATGTCGAGGGAAAGTTTGCCAGAAATCAAGTTAGGCAAGGACCTGAATGCAGAGACAGTGCAAATGATTACGAGGAGAACATTTTCAAAGTGAGAGCAGCAGTGTGAAGATCTCAATATAGAATACAAGCTATGTTATTGGAGAAAAAATAACTAAGGCCGTAGTGATGGCACATGCAACAACATGGTACATATGGGCAGTGGTCCACAGTATGAATGAATCACGTAAATGTAACATGCAGCAAAAGACACTCCAATGAGTCCATTTATATAAAGTTCAAAAACAGGCAACGTTAATTTCTTGTGTGAGAATAATAATTGTGGGGAGGAAGGAGTAAGCAAAAGGGTCTCTTCTGGAAAGTTTATAGTTTTTCATTTTTTAAACATGAACTACTCCCTTTGAAAAGATTTATTAAGCCATGCACTCATTAATGCCCTTTTTTGAAGCAATTTTACTAATGAACATATTTTACACATCAAAATGTCAATGGAAGGAGATAAGGCACACACTAGGGAGAGAAAATAAGAATATTCCCGTTAAAGAAGCCCATCAATCTAGATCCTGGAATGGAAAGACTGTAGTGTATTGTAGTAGTTCAACAGATATTTATTAACATATATTAGGTGACAGATCTGAAAACCAACACTACCCAGGTTCCAAGTAGGAGAAGCCATAATAGTGTTTGAGAGACAGACCAGACAACTGAAATGAATTTTATAAATGGCAAAAATTGTCTAAAATGATGATGTTCATATCATTCTGTATAGTATACTATAAAACTATTATTCAACAGAAACAGAGTTCTTATTAAGCCAGTGAATATTTGTGTCACTAGGAACTTAATGGACTTAGTTATTCATAATCTAACATGTTATTTAGCTGTTAAGGCGCTTGGTTTGTGGCCCCATACCTGCTGGACAAGGTCAGAATTCTTTACGAAAGCTTGTTCCTCTCTTTTCCTCCTTGCATTCTTCTCTCACTGAACCCATGCACCCTTAAAACGTCCTGCATTCTCTTTCTGTCACACCTTGTACATACTGCTCTTGTTTGACTGACATTTGCTCAAACCTTCACCTGGCTCATCATCCACACATCTCTTTCTCAGTTGTATATTTTCCTGACCCCCAAATACTGATTCTTGTTTCTTGTTTGAACTCTTCATGCTGGACATGTCATAGCATCCCTCACTTTGCTTTATTACAGACTTCTTACCCATCTCTGTTCCTGGTGGAACTATAGCCTGAATGAGGACAAATACTGTATGTTCTGTATGCAGGGCATCAAGCACAGAGCCTATCACATAAAAGAGGCCTGATTTATTTTTGCTAAATGGAATGGAAGAAAGGAAAGAAGGGAGAAGGAAGAGAGTGAGAATGGGAAGATGAAATGAGAAGAAGAACCAGGTTAGAAATCAGGTCTCTCCACTCCTGGTCCAGAAGCATGGCCTTTTTAATGCAAAACAGCTCCTCAGGGCCTGCTTACATTTGCTATCGGAGAACGCTGATGACCAGTGGAGTCTGATACTCTGCTGTGATTTTTTAAAAGACAATACATAGATGTGTGGATTTGAAATGGTGGCTAATAATTCTAGCTTCACTGTCGATCATTTTTATTATTTGTTTGTAAATGTTGTGCTCACCAATAGTGTACAATCTCTCTGTCTCTAGTTTTCAAACCCTGCTCTTTGCTGATCTACCACAGTCCATTCTAGACATTTCCTTTTCAGAATGAGGATTCTACTTTCAAATTTTCTTAAACTTCTGATATTTTATATGGAGCATTTTCACGTGCTGTTAAAAAAGTAACAGTAGTCTCCTCAATATGACAGAAACAGTGTTCTTGATCTGACCTGATGTTCTAAGAAACATGATCTCATAAATTAGGAAGAATTTGGGAATTTTCTGATGTTCTTATTTCTCCCATTATAATTTGAAGACAATGATACGTGCTCTGTTATCTTTTAATGATTCATTGTGTTTATTATTTAAATACACCATAGAAAAGTTCGCTTTGTTGGATTTGAATTCACATTTCTATCCTTTATGTTTTAACACCTATTTTCTACTCAGTTTTGAATAAAAACAACTAGAGACTGTATTCACTTACAAAGGTAGTGGCAGAACTTCTTCAGGATGGCAGAATTTGAAGAACTCCACTTCTTCAGAACATAACTCAAAAAAAGAAATCTGTTTAATTTTTCCTTAATGGGTTATAAATGGCTATTTCCATTGTAAGTTAGAAGTAGAGTTAAAACTTGCTTATAATAATAGGTTTTCTACAAAAATGTGTGCATTTGGTTTATTCTAACTGTAGATTTATTATTCTGAGCATTTAGCAGAATATTCACAGTCATAAATAGGCTAAAAAAAAAGTTCTACAAAGAACTTAAAGTCCATAGCTTAGAAATCTTACATCAGCTTGACAATTGGGGATAAAAGCAAATATCGGGGGTAGAATAATAAATGTAACAAAATGAGCATATTTCCAGAGTTGAGTAATGAACATTAAAAGAGGAACTTTTTCTAACACACACAAATAATTGCTCCAAAAAATTGTAAGTATTATTTCCCATTTTCCAAAAAAATCTATATTCTCAATTTACCTTTGTTAATTTACTCTGGAACTTGTTTTTTTTTTTAATTTTCTCTATAAATATTAAATCACATTTTTATAAAATATTTTTTGAGATTCATTGATACTATGAGTATATCACAATTTATCCATTCTGCTATTTATGAACATTTAAGTTAGGTTTTGTTTTGTTTTGTTTTATTTTTTATTTTTGTTTTAAAGTGTATTTTATTGATTATGCTACCTAAATTATATGGTGTAAAATATTTAAAAAAGTGTTTTCCTACCATTATTCATAGTTGCCATAGATTTGTGTCTATGAAGCTAATAGGCAACGTTTGTCATATCAAGGAAAAATCCTTGCTATGAGAAATTGCTCACATATTAGCCTTAATCACCACTTTAAAACACATGTTTGCAGCTGAGTCTCACTGTGCTTAATTATCTAGAGTAATCCAAAGAAAAGCATGAGCTAAAGTCATTGATTTTCGTTTCCTTTCATTCTAGTAGGTAAAAGATTAGCTGTTGTCTTTTGATGGAAAGCCAAGAGCTGTTATTTTATAGAATATTTTGCTCTTTTCTCAAATAGTTTTGCAATTAATTCACCAACACTTTTATGTATCACCTTCTGTTCCTCACTTGCTGTCTTACACTGATACATTAAAGGCAAGTGAGGAAAAAAAGAGCCTAATAGGGCACAAGCCAGGTATGCAAATGAGAGAAGTGAATATTTTGAAGTGACCTACAGATTGTGTTAGAATGACAGTTGCTATGGTTACCTTCAAATAAATATTAAAGATTAAAAAGAAAAACATAAAAAATAGGCTATTTGCCTTTTCTGTTACTTTTAACTATGTTAATTATTTGTCTCTTTGTTTTGAATGAGGAAAAAAATACCCAAAAAGAGAATATTTGCTTTTTGAAAGGAAGAGAAGACAATTAATGCCTCTGCATGAAAATTTGAAAATGCATTATTTGTAGGAAGATGTAGACCTATATCAGAGAGGTATAATAGCTCTGATTTAGCTAATTGAACAGGAAACGCTACAACAATCTTAAGATTTTTAGTCTGTGTTATTTGTTAGATACTGCTTTATAATAAATATCAACACAATTTAGCAGTTCAAACAATTAAATTAGTTTTCCATTGTTACATGACAAGTTGCCAGTAATTTAGCAGCTTAAAACAACAATATTATTATGTGACAATTTCTATGTGTCAGAAGTCTATCATGTTCTACCTCTACTCAGGATTTCATAGGCTGAATCGAGGTATTGGCTGGCTGTCCTCAATTGTCAGCTCGGCTGATCCACTTCCAAGGTCCCTGAGGTTGTTGTCAGAATTCATTTCCTTGTGGTTGCAGAACCAAGGTCCCCATTGTCTTGCTAGATATTGGTTCATTACTGCTTTCAGCAACTAGAATTTCCTCTCAGATATCAGTCATGAAGAATCTTCCCTGAGTGGAAATCTAACATTTGGAATCTTTCTAGCATTTTCTTCTGATAATAGCCAGAGAAAATTTCTAATAGACTTATATGATTAGACCAGGCTTCTCAGACAATCTCTTTATCTTAAGGTCAACTACCACATCACCTATACTAATCATGGAAAGAAAGTCCATCAAATTCACCGTCCCAGTGATAATGGTGTGTGTGCATATCAGACAGGCAAAAAATCCTGTGTACCACAAACATTTATAAATATAGTAAATCTTTTGGACCGGGCTCAGCTAGATGATTTTTCCAGTATGAGGTATTATTGGCTGGCCTCGGTGAGGTCACTTACAGTTTCCATCAGCTGGGTATTCGACTGCGCTGGATGTTTTACGATGGTATGTGTGGCAGAGTTGTATGGAGAGGCCACCTAGGGCTTCTCTTCATCTAGTCTTTCATCCCTCATCAGGAGAATCTGGTGCTTATTACTGTGGCAGTGGTTCGACTTCAGGGAGAGAGACAGAGACAGAGGCGGAGACAGAGACAGAGACAGAGAACCACATTATGGCTAAAGCAAATCACAAGTCCTGCCCAGATTAAAGGAATGAGGAAATAGACTTCACATCATCGAGGTGGGGAGAATGCATGAACATATTTACTATCAAATACACTTCACTCCTTCTAGATGAGGATAATTAGGACAAAGAGGAAAAACATGTTAAAGAAGAATATATTCAAAAATACACAATTAGTTAGCACATATCATTTATTTTAAAAAAACAGTGAAGATTTTTTGGATTTCAGGATCTGGGGAAAAGCAGTTAAAATGTAGAAGAATAAATAAAGCTATAATAAAAGTTATTTTATAGCTATTTCAATATAAGAAGGTAGGTAACAGGAAGATTGGAAGTAAAACTGAGGGGATATTTTTAGCTGAAACTAAATTTATTTATTCTATTTTAACTTTACCTTTACCAAAATCTTGGTATCTTAAAAGATGGAATAAAAAACTTTGACTTATTATTCATATTTTGTTCTCTGGAGATCTATTCATATATAATAAAAATAAAGACCACTAAATATATTTCCTCTATAACCACTGTTTTAGCTTTCATAACCACTTCTATTTATGTTTATCATAGAAATGTGAAGGAAATTTGCAAAACCTAAATCGACTTTTTTCATCTATTCATGATTTGTTACATGCCAATGTTCTTCCCTTGCATTTTACAATCTCTCAGGAAAATAGTGGATAGATGAGCTAAATGGGACACAGCTATTTATCATAAGACCCTGATAGTCTGCCTTAGACAATGGCATTCAGTTTACAGCATATTGTCACGGGGAAAATGAATATCTATTCTCTATAATCAATATTGACATAGTTACACTATACCTATATCTATATCTATCTATATCAATCTATATCTATATCTATGTCTATGTCTATTATCTATAGTTACATATATAATTTTAAAGAAAACAATAGCTAACTAGCCTTCCAGTGACAGTAGATTTTTTTTAGAAGATAGGCCAGATGAATAGCTTCAACCCTTAGGATGAATCAGGTCTTATTAAAACTGAGGTTTAGAGAGATTAGCTTTTTAATTCCAGGGTTACGGTGAGTCCAAGATTGAAGTTTGCCTTCCCTTCCATGATGCCTCTCGAAAAGTCCATCTCTCTCCACACAGCTCTCTTAAAGTCATTTTACTAATTGCACAGCCACGGTTTCCAGGAGAGTAGAGAGGACATCTGTTTTGTTCAAATATGCAGATTTTCAAAGAATTTAAAAACTTAGATGTTTAAATAAATACTCACTACTAGATATGCTTCAAGGTGTATGTATTGAAATTCTAATTAGCTTTTTCTTTCTGAATAAGATTTAGTGGGAAAGATAAATCAAGAGGTCAAAGAATTCTGTTGCTGAATGGAATAAATCTTGCAAGAATCTTTCTATACTTCTATTATATAAACCATATGTTTTAATGCCTATTAATTCATGAAAATATCTAGCATGATGTGTGTTCATTGTTCATTAAGGGATCAGGTTTGAGATCTAGAGATGTAGATTCTCACTTTGATTTTATTCATTCGACTAACAAATAGTTATTGTGAACCCAGTAAGTACCTGTCATTGTTCTAGAAATTAGGAATAGAGTACTAACCAAAATAACATTTTTTTCTAAAGGTGTTTTTATATTTCATGGGGAAGGAAGATGATAAATAATTAATATACTTTAATATGTGAAATGGTGATATGATATGGGAGGGTATGATGTGCACTGTTAGACTCTCACTTATATATCAGTACTCATTGCTTCCTATACTTGCATCTAAAGGCTTCCTGCCACAAGAATGTATGATTGAGGACTCTTTCTGGCTTACTAAGTACATTGGACCTACAAATGGGAGAGGCAGAAAGCTGAGCATTTGTTTATACACTTGAATTACAAAGAGAAAGTCATGTGGACACAGGGCAAAAGAAATGTTCAGGCTGAGGAAACACCAGTGCACAATCCCTGGTGAGTTGGAGGAAGAGCAAAGGAAGAGTTAAGTGGGTGAACAAGAAAAAGATGGGTAGAAGAAGATGTCTTAGCTTGTTGAGGTTGGTATAACAAAGGTATCATAAACCTTACAAAGAACAAATATTTATGTCTCACAGTTCTAGAGGTTGGGAAGCACAGGATAGGTGTTGGAGGATTCGATGTGCAGTAAGATCCCACTGTCCGGTTCATCGACAAATATCTTAGTCGTGTGTCTGTCCACGGCAGAGAGGACAGTTCACTCTCTGGGGTCTCTTTTACAAGAGCATGAAACCTAATCATGTGGGCTTCGCGCTCATGTCTCAATCACCTCCCAGAAGTCTCACTTCTTAATACCATGAAGGTGAGGATTTCAGCATATGGGTTTCGTTGGGACACAAACATTCAGACCATAGCAGAAGATGTTAGGGGAGTATAAGAAGTAACTTTAGGCATTTGAAGAAACTTGGAGTTTTCTCTGAGTTAATGGAAAACCACTGGAGGTTTTTGTGCAAAGAAGTCACACGATTTGACCTATTTTTAAAAAAGCACCCTGGCTGCTTAGTGGGGAATAAGATGTAAAGGATAATGTTGAAGCAGAGAGAACTGATAAAAAGTGAGGAAAAATGCTGGTTAGGATGGTGTATGATAAGGGTGACAGATAATGCTGGCTTGGGCCAAGGTGCTAGTGCTGAGGTGGTGAGAAAAACCATGTTCTGAGGGTATCTCAGAGGGAGAGTTGATAGAATATGATGAATGATTAGACCTGAGATAGGAGGGAAAGTGAAACTCATGATGATTTCAAGAGTTTTGTGTTGAACAACTGTTCGAGTAAAGGGCTCTTGTACAGAAATAAGAAAAAAAAGATAAGAAAAACCGTTTGGCAAGAAGAATCAAGAGTCCAGTTTTAAAGGTGATAACTTCAAAATGCCTGTTAGACATCTACAGCTTTGCAACCATTCATTGCATAACATAGACAAGCTGTGTGAGCCGTAAAGATCTGCTCTAGCCTGTGCCACCCTGGAGAAACCCAGCTGCAGGCCACACAGATGTGTGTGACTCTCTAGGCCCAACCGTGCCAGGCCTCGTGGCCCAAAGCTGCCCTCCCCACACCAGTGCAGTCGCACAGCCAATGGACTGTAGGCTTGGAGAGAGTCACGGTCAAGGACTCGGGCCCTCTGGCTGGCCACGTTCTTCATACAGGTACATTCCTAGCTCAGGTGCCTTCATTCAGAGACCTTGTATTTGAAGACCTCCTCACGCACCTCTGCCAATGCCTATTTGTGGGGAAAGGGAGGGGATATCTTTGATTCCTGATTCTACCACATCACTTGTCCACAAACTGCCTCAGCCGTGAGGCAGCCCCCACACCTCTGCTGATCCACCCGAGTCTCAACCAGTGCACTCACTGTTTCACTGCGGAGAATGGAACATGGGGTAGTGGGCACTTAGCTTCTCGCTCATACTAAGGCAGGGAGGGATTAAAGGCTTTGTCGTTACTTTCCTGTTGGCTTGTTTCTAATCGGGGACTCTGACATCCAACAGTTCAGCTCTCTCCAGGTCAGCTGAGCCCTGACAGATGTTCCCTGGGAGGCTCAAGCATCTTTGTCCATTCCAGCAGCTGCTGCAGAATTTCCATCAACACGTTGGTACGCATGTTCACCTTTGACCATGAGCGAGGAAGCAGGGGGTCTATGACATATATCTTCAAATTGCACTTAGAAAAGATCATGTTTTCATTTGTATGCTTATAATTCATGTCACAACTCGATACAAATTGTAAATTATTCTGAAGATGCTTTTTTTCCTCCTTGTAAGAGTTCTTAACCTCTACTTCTAAACTGTACCTCAGTGGTATCAATGAATTATACATCAATTTTACAAATATTTATCAAAAATCTATTAGACACTGGGAATAGAGTGGTAAGTTAAAAGAGGCAGACTTCCTACAAGGGACTGCTGTCTTGGTGAGGCAAATATTAAACAAATAACAATAACAAAGACAATTTTAAAGGAAATATGTAAAGTGTGATAAAAGAGTGAAACAAAAAAAATTATTTAGATTTATGGTGGGGTGGCGGGAGCCATATTTCAGGAAACAAGATTTAATATGAGACCACGAGAGAACACAGGAAGAGATCGGCTCGGTAAAAGGGTATGTATCAGTGCTATTTCAGTCTTCTGCATGTAGAGAGCTTGGGTGGAGTGCAGTTCAGGGAAAGAGACAGTATAAAAAATTAATTTTAAAATGCTTGAAAAAGTTGAAGTGGTATATAAGTGTACATTATTATTATTAATCATTACAATAATGTTGTGTAAATGTCAGAAAAATTTATCTCTGGCTGGAAGTATAAGTAACAGAGAAGCTCTGAATACAACTGTGTAATTCTAGTAAATAGTTTAATGTCATATCTCAGAACACTCTGGTTCATTATGGGGAGCCAAAGGAAACAATAAAGATGCCAAGATCTAGAACAAGTAGGTAATGTATGGGTAAGATGCAATTGCTGATACCAGAAAGGTCATTCCAGTGGCCAAAGCTGCTATTCACAGATGTTGGTGACAGATACCAGGTGCCATCTACACTGGGGAGCATGGTTTCAGGGACCCTGGGAGTACAGAGCTATAAAGCTGTGGGGTAGCACCAGAACTTTCTATCCACTTGTGACAGGGGTGAGGATTCACTAACAGCATGTCTTGTGGTCAGGTCTTGATGTCACCTGTTCAGACCACAGTATGTCCTCAAAACATTGTTTCATTAAAATGTTGATGAGAGAAAAATCGATACCCAATTGGGCCGCTGTCTGTGTGGGGTTTGCATGCCTTCCCCACAGCTGTGGGAATTTTCTCCAGCAACTTTTGTTTCTTTCCACATCCCAAAGATGGGCATATGAGGTGGATGGGCATGTCTACATTGTCCCAGTCTGAGTGTGTGTGTGTGTGGGGGGGGTGTGAGTGGCCCCTGAGATGGACAGGTGTCCTGCCCAAGGTGGGTGAGTTTCCATCATGCATTCTGAGCTGTCTGGATGGTCTCTCAGCACCAGTGACCCTGAATTGAAATAAGTGAGGTGGAAAATAATGATCTTAATTGTTCTTATTCATCTTTCTTAAATGTAAGAATAGCTGACATTTATTTCACTGTTTAATATTAGAAGTATTTTGAATCTTTATTTAGAAGTTTGGTGATAGTTTTGTGACCAGGAATATGCTGTATGAACCTAACACTTAAGCTAATTAGCATATGCTAAAATTGGTTTTTGTTAGACTTCGTTTCACTTAAAGTCAGTTTCCAATAACCTATTGATGACACGGAGTGAGGCCTTACTGTACTAGGAAGTAACTATTGAAACATTCCACAGGTCTGCCCTTTAGCTCACAGAATGGGAGTTCTCTGATAATACTTCCTTGGCTCCCCATTATTTTCCCCTTCATTTGCCTTACAGTTCTTTAAGGACCGCTTCATGCTAACATCTTCAATTTCATTTCCCTCTATTCCTCTACCTCCGGTGAAGCATTGTGGTCATACTCAACTTATTTTCATTCCTGAGTGAATTCTACTTTGTCTGAAGCCTGGAACATTATACATCCTCTTCTCTCTGCCCATAACACTCTCCCCTTTCCCCTGCCGTGCACCTCAAATATCTCTTTGACTTTCATGTATCCATTCAGACACTTCCTTTAGGAAGGCCTCTCTGATCCCGAGTCTAGAATGTACCTGCTCTGTGTGCCCACAGGAGTGTATGCAGCACTCCTGGATTGTGATTGCCAAGATCAGGAATTGTAATTATAGATAAATAGAGTGTACCCCAGCTTGTTTAGATAGAATGGTTTCTCTAAACGGTGGGGTAGTATTAAAACTTATCTTCAAATGCTGTGACATTTTCATTAAGAAGTGGGTTTACATCAGTAAATGAGAAGATCAAAAGACTATGGTACATTTTACACAATGGAATTCTATGCAGCAGAATGAAAGAAGGAGCTCCTACCCTTTTCGATAGCATGGATGGAACTGGAAAGTGTTATGCTAAGCGAAATAAGCCAAGCAGTGAAAAACAAATACCATGTGATCTCACCTTTAACAGGAACCCAATCAACAAAACAAACAAGCAAAATATAATCAAAGACACTGAAATTGAGAACAGGTTGACAGTGACCAGAGGGGAGAGGGGAGGGAATTTCAGGGGAAAAGGAAGAGTTTGCAGGAACGAGTATAAAGGACACATGGATAATAACAAGGGTAGGGGAGGAAACGGGAGGGAGGTGGGGAGGGCAGGGGGTTGGCTGGGATGGGGGTAAAAGGCAGAAAACTGTACTTGAACAACAATTAAAATAAAAATAAAAAGAAGTGGGTTTAATATTCTCTTCCCTGGATCACAGTGGGCTGACCACAATGACTCTCTTTCAACCAAGTGGAACGTGCCATGTGTGACCCTACCTGACCACCAGCACTGTGTCAGAAAAGCTAATGCAGGTTCCATCTTGTACATTGGAGTAAGCAGCATTCTGAACTGGTATCCCAAGACTCCTGGTCCTAAAACTGAGGACATCTTCCTTGATTATGTTGCATTTTATGGAAAAGGGATATTTTTCATATATAATTAAGGATATTGCCATTTGACTCTGTGTTAACCAACAGAGAGATTATCTGGGTAGGCCTGACCTTAACACAGGAAACCTTTAAAAACATGACTATTTCTGAGACTAACAGCGGAGTAAGAAGTCAACCAGAGAGGTTTAAGCACAGTGGGCATTTGGAATGAGAGGACATGACGGTAGCTGAGAGGTTACAGCCATGGTCTGTCAGAGGGCCTGTGAGAAGAGCGAGGGCACAGAACTGAGAGAGGGTGTAGGAGATGAGCCAGCCGACCAGCAGCTGGAAATGGGGCTCCGGGTCCCACAACTGTGAGGAATGGAATTCTGCCAACAAAATACGCTCGGGAGCAGACTCTTCCTCCAATTCTCAAATGAAAATGCCATTGGCCAACAAGGGAAGTGTGAGAAGCAGATAGAGAACTCAGCTGAGCCTACCTAGATACAGTGAGGTGTCAGAATAGTAATATATTAAAATACATAGTGGGTGCATATTTACAGAATAGTGAGGTATTAAATAAGTGTTGTGTTGAACCAGTAAGTCTGGAGTAATGTGTTACACAGCAGTAGAAAACTAAGTCTTAGCGAGCCACCATTTAAAAAATCTGAGGACCCGAAGACATCCATGCTTTGAGGATGCTCAGGCCACAAGGGAGGTACACTAGATGACAGCCTTAGCTGAGGTTCCCAGGTGACAGCCAGAGTCAATAGCCAGACATGTGAGTTAATGCATCTAATGTTTCCAATCTCTGGCATAGAGTGACATGGAGCCATTAAATTCTCCCAGCAGAGGACCAAGGTGTCATAGAGCAGAATCAAGCTACCCCTGTTGTTTTCTGTGTGATTTTCAAACCCACAGAATCCATGAGCAGAAAAAATACTCATTTTAAACTTCTATGTTTTGGGGTAAGTTGATATGCAGCAGTAGAGGGTAGATTCTGCCACTATATGGGCATTAAGTAACTCACAGGAACTCTCCTAGAATGGACAAGAACACTGATCGCATTCAAATAGCCAGGAGTTCACAGATGGGAAAGAAAAGAGATTGTACCTTTGGACTGTTTTTGTGTAAACCTGATAGTTACACACATGCAGACCTGATTGATGAGGCTACAGATTGAAAATAAGATCCTACATTACAACTACTCCAGAAGATGCAGAAAACCCTCCTGTGTGCAGTCCTGCCTGGCAACGCCGACCTCCGGTGTGATCTCTTACACATGTCTCTCATACAAACTTCCAAGTCCCACAGGGCAGAGGCTTGATCATGTTCAGAACATTTCAGGCTAAGGCATCTGCAATTTGTATATTGTTTTAGCTTTTCTGTCTCTGAATTATAGGAACAGAAAGTGAAAATGAGTGAGAGTGCATCGGAGAAAGTCACAATATAAGTCTGCCAAAATATTATCCATTTATTCATGTTTTTATTGGAACTAAGTACCTAGAGGGAGAGCAGGCTGTCCTGTTCATTGTTATTTTCTCCAATATCTGTGGAATGGCTGACACATAGCTGGTGCTTGGTAAATATTTATTGAGAAGCAAAAGTATTTTTCTTGTATTGAAACCACCGTCTCCTGCCTGGTTTGGCAAAGCTCACTCAAAGTATTTTTGAGTATGCCATGCTAACTGAAATATTTTCTGAACTTTTAGTTTACTTTTGTTTTGTCTTTGCTTCCCCTGATGTTCACATAAAAGGATCTTTGTTTCATTAATATCTCAGCTTACATATTATATCCACACAAAATCTTACTGAACTACCTTCTCTAAATTGATACCTACTTAATATCATATCATGTTCTCCTATTTTATTTTCCACATGGCACATGCTAATATAAGATATTTTCTTATTGATTGACTTCAATTATTTGCTCTGATGTAATTAGCATGAAAACAACTGCCTTGTCCATGGGTGAAGCAGTGCCTGACATACAGAATGGTCTCATCAAACATGCAGAACATGGACATATTTCACGTCCTCCGATCTCTATTTCAGTTCTCCAATCTCCATTTCAATCACGTTCCATCCGCTATGCCTTTTGGAATTTGAGTGGCTTTTTAATTAAACACTTTTGAATTGACCTTCCTGCCTTACTGTCTGTATTTTATATTATGTCCCTTCTGGAACAAAAATGTACTTGGATTATTATAAAAGAATTGCATTTTCCCACTGCCCACCTAGCTGGCTACAACTTCTCCAATCCTCACTCAGTCTGAAGCTGTCTGCAAGGAGGAAGAAGAGCTAGCTGCAAGAAAGCTAGACAATGGGATGTGAAAGTGCAGGCAGAATGTGGAAAAGTCTGTCTCATGGCTCAGAAGAAGTGCAGTTATTAACTAAAAGATGCATTCAGAGACAAAAAAAATCCAAAGTGACCTGAAGCTGAAATCCTGCATGCTAGATTAAATAAAGGTCCATAAACCACCCTGGCAAAATTCAGGACCGTTCAAGTGGACCAGTCAGGCTTGGTGGATGGAGCTCTACTAGAGGAGGAGAAACTGACTCCATCATTTGAGTCTTAGGTGTGTGGATGGTGAAAACAGATGTCCAAATTCTAGTATTCTGTTATCCTACTTTGCTTTCTTAGGGGAAGGAGACTTCCTCTGGGCATAATGCAACCCTAGCTATGGAGAGAAAAGAAAAAAAGAATCCAAAGACCAATGACCAGGCAGGGTCTTTAATCAGGAAAAAGAAAAAAGGAGTGGAAAGAATGTTTCAGTCGTTTTCTTAGATACAGCAGTCTTTGACAGTTAAGAAGACAGTGTTTTAAAACACTTAATTCCATAATATTAAAATTAATCATTTCAAGAGACTATTTTGGAAGAAACTCTATTTAATGTCTAATTTTGAATTTAAAAACATGTTTTAGTTTTATCTTAAAAAAATCCACATTTCATGTATTTATATGTATACAAAAAACCCGTCACATTGTTGACAATGCCATTAGTCCAAAATACAATTTAAAATATAAAATTATAAAGTAAAAGGATTTTTTTCATAGCTATTGTTCAGGGATAGTGAATAGCAATATGTTCTTAAAAATAAGTTTCTGAAAAACATATTTTAGAAAGTTTTATAATCTTATTCACAAGAATAGCATGCATCAATTGATATGAATACAATTTCATTTAACCATAATGTTATAGCATATGTGGCTGTTTAATACATCCATAAAAGTTGTTACTCTATTATATTGAAAATGTATGTATTTACATATTCAATGTTATTCAATACAATACAAAACAATTATTCTAAACAATATGATTTTATGCCTGAGTGAAGAACATTTATATTTAAGTGACTACGTTTATATATTACTTTATCAAGTATTCACCTTGATAAAAATATATAATAGCTATAGAATGGATAGCAATAATACCCACTTAAAACCATACTATGAGGGTCAAATAAATTAATATATGTACAGGGTTTTGAAGCTGCTTAACATCTGATATACATTAAGTTGTAACTATGATTATTATCATTATTGCTGTTATTAGTTATATTAATGTTATTATTAATAATATAAGAATGGACTTGTCTATAAGATGTAGTAGATAAGTTTGAACAACCACTCACTATTAAAGTTTAGAACACTACCTAGCATGGTGTTGGAAGTTATAGACCTTTTCTATTACTGTAATAATTTATTATCATTCACAACTCACAATGGAACTTATGTAGGAAACGGACACTCAAACCTATGTGCTTGTTGAAGAATAAGTCACTGATTACAGTCTATTGTGTGGCTAGGTACATGTGAGTAAAATGTACGTAGGTCATCTATCAGAGTCATGAAAACTCTAGAGGTTAATACATAACATTGGTTAACAGTATGTTTTATTTGGGTTGTAGGAAATAAAAAAAAAAGTTGGAATGGTAAACAGATCCAGAGTCAGGCATCTGACTTCCTAAACCGGCAGCAGGCTGCTGATCAACATTCACAGTTGGGGAGTATCATAATCTGAGTTATGCTTTTGGAAATAATTCTGAAATTTGTGTGTGACAAATTGAAGAGGAATATTATGAAATCAGGGATGCCAGTGGGAAAATATGGCAAACTTTATTCACGGAGTCATGAAGAACCAAAGTTCTGAGAACAATAGGAATAGAGTTTGATTTCAAAGTCGAATGATTAAAGCGGAATTGAAGAGCTGGAGTGGCAGCCATTGTATAGAGGAAAGGGCTGTTCTTCAGAGACAGAATGCGTGAAGTCATCTTCTCCATCTGCCAAACGTTCCCTCAGAAACAAACCCAGATCCAATAGTGATCTTGCTCGTCATTAGTAAATACTTCTATGGCATTTCCAACTCTATACAATGGATCTATTAATAGAATTTATCATTGTATTTTCTGTAGGTTTCTATGAGTTGATGTTTACTGATTGGATGAGACAGTGTAATGACATGTTAATAAGCACAATTCATTAGCCTTCTTATATACACAAATGAATTGTTTAATCTTTTATTTATATCAGCTTTAACATTTCACTTGGTATTTATTCAATATTACTCTATATTCAAATAAATATTGTTTACATTATACTGGTTCCTCAAAGTCATAAAGATTTAAAGAAAAAAATGATGGATTATTGCTGTACATAGCAACAAAAGACCTCAGAAACCTCAACATTTTTTTCTGTCATCCCTAATATCATCAGGAATCTTTTCATAATGTTCATATGGGTTTTGCTGTAAACTGATCCTGCCTTAGTAGGATTTAGACATGCAATGACATGGAAACTAAAAGATGCATAGACTGCAACCAATTAAAATCCAGATCCTGCTCATTAAAATATTAGTAGCCTTATTGTCTGTGGTCTCTCTGCCCAAAGGTAAAGAATTCAGTCAGCTAGAAAACCAAGCAACACCTCAATTAAGATCAATTTATTCTAAGTGATCACACATTTAAAAACAAATATAATTGTGTAATTGTCTTGACTTTAAATATTCTGAGAAAGATATCACTATAAAGTTAAAAGTTATATTAGCCACTAAATATTATTTCTGTGTTATTAAATAAAAACATCCACTAAATATCAGTGGGTAGTATACCCCTGAATCTATCTCTAGAAACATGAAGTTAAACATAAAGAAGGGACTTCAGCTGTACATTATAAACTACTCCATAAATACCTTTTGTTTTATCATGTATGTACATCTTCTTATTGCATGGGGCAACTAGACCTGAGAACACAATATTCAAAGTGATACTTACAGCATATTATATCCTTTGCTCCCTGGAATAAGGGAAAAATATGAAATGACAATATCAAGTTGGTTTCAGGTACAGCCAGGGACCTCCTGAGAGTCACCTGCAATACAAAGTGTAATAGATTAAGCATGTTTCTCTCAAAGAGGTTAGCAAAGTCAGTGTATGATCTGCAACTTAAACAAGGTTTTCCAAGGAACCTTGTGCCACCCACCAGAGCACCTTGCCTCCCGGCCCACAGTCACTGACTCAGGAATGAAAAGATTAGAAGGAGAACTTACCTGGGATACTTGAACTAGACTTACCTTTAAAAGATAGTGATTCACTTCTGATGGCCAAGGGGTAAAACTTTTGTTTCCTGTCCATTGGTTTTCAAATTTCTGCCATGTAGAGAAGAATAAAGCTGGCACAGAAGATTTTTCAAAAATGATTAATAGAGAGGAAAATGACCCACGTTTAAGTCCTTGGTTTTAGTTTTTCGTTACCTAGCCACAGTCCTACTTTTGCAATACTTAGTTCTGATAAACCGGGGCTCTTCCAATACACTCCCTCTTGGCCACAAATTGTGCAGGTTAGCTTCTTTCATTTTCAAAACAGATCTTCCTCTGTTTAATTAACAGAATATTATTTTTGTATTCAACAAATTTAATGAATATACATTTTGTACAGTACCTTGTGATACTATAGATGCAGACTTGAGAAGGCAGCATTGTAGACAGCTTCATAGAATGTACATTCTAGATAACAGCAAGACATTAAAAAATGATGAATTAATTGTAACTCACAATTTTGATGGGGGTGATGACAGAGAAAACAGCGGGTTCTGAGAGTGCATGTGAACCACTTCGGGAGAAGCAGGGTAACTGAATGGAGGAAGTGATGTTTAAGCAGAGTTTGGAAGTCGGATTTTATTTCCTGGAACAAATCTGCCATCTCCAACCCACTCCAAAACATATTTGGAGTAGATGGCTGCTCTTACATCCTTCCTCTTTTTTTCCAGTTCTGTTTTTTCTCTTGCTTAAGAGATAATGTTTTTATCCAGGTACTTACTGTTCATTATTGAAAGGCCAAGCTTGGAAATCACAAGTCCTTTTGTGGTTCAAAATGTATGGAACTTGTATTTCAAAAGTCATGTGACTATCAAGATCTGCCTTCTGTTATAAGGAGACTAATAAAACACTAAAACTCAAAAAGGTAACTGTCTTTTTGACAGTTGTAACAACCTTTAACACTGAGAACATAGCATTGAGAAAGGTATCCGCTGATAGAGGATGCTGGGGTGAAATCGTGAGGAGTAAGGTCCAGGTGCTACAATCCTTTCAGATAACACTGTGAAAGAGCTTAGTGAGTTCTCTGCTTCTGTAAAAAAGTGGCATTTGTGCCTAACTATGAACAACGATCAGGAATTATATGTGATAAGCAAAGAGGTAGAGTTCTGGGGATGACCAAATACTCAGAGAATATGAGATCAGGTATGATAACGAAGGAAAAGCCAAGGCACAGGAAGGGAGGAGCCACCTGCCACGATGAAGCCACAGAATTGGTACCAGGCTTGCAGGCAGGCAAAATGCTAAATGATTCACATTTAACCCTAAAGATAACGGGAATCCAGGAAAACATTTTGCACAGTTACAAATGATGTAATTTATTTCATGAGATCGTGTGACCTCCACAACTGGAGTCCGTGCTCCAAGAATCGTGGTAGAAGGAGCTGACTCCCTTATGTTATGTGTCCATATTTCAATTTCATGCTGTAACTTACCTTCAGATCAATTACTGCTTTGCAATGCTGGTGCAGAGACAGACTTTGACAAATTTGTGAAATGTCTATGCTGGTCCCTGTATCAGCTGGCCACTTTGAAATTAACAAGATTTGAGATGGTGTATTTCATTGTGCAGGTGTAATGGAAAAACCCAGCCTTAGGTAATACATACTTTGACTACTCCCACCTGTGGTTTTATCCCCTATGTGCTGCCACTGCTGAAACAGAACACCCTCGTTTAATTGTACACATGTGTGTTTGTGTGCATGTGCGTATTTTCTCTAGAAAGATTTCTGAAAGCTTAGAAGGGAAATGCTTGGAAGGAGATCATAGATAGGAATAAAAAATACAATATTATGTCACCTTGTATGACTGGCATTATGGAGAAAATGGCAGGTCTGGATAATTAAAAAAAGAAGTAGAGAACTGATACTGTACTTCAGGGATAGTCAGTGTCTAAAGCATTGGAATGTAGGCATATTTATTTTTTCATGAAATAAATTTTATAGAAATGCTATTATGCCCAGCTGAATTAATTTTTATGATCATAAAACACCCTAACATATTTAAAAATATCACTGCCCACTGGCTTTAATAAATTATAAGCTAAGAGGAAGTGTCCATCGGGAAGACATTTAGAATTTGGATGCTAAATTTAACTTATGATATAGAAAAAGTCAAATGATACATTAATTAAATTAATATCTGACCCTACACTAGGAGAAAGGAAGAGAGGAGAGATGAGAAATCTGAACACAAATGTTAGAGTTGTAGCTCTGCATGAAAATAAGTGATTTTGCCAAATTAAAAATATATATTTGATTACACTAACAATAGTAACATAATAAAAGTTACAATCAAAATCTACCTTTAGGGACTAAAGTTCTTGAATTTATTTCTGTAATATAAACTTTAAACAATTTAATAAAGATAATATATAAAAATAATTCTACCCTCAAATATGAAATTTTAGATTTTCCATAATTTCAAGAGATTTAAACCAAAGACATTATATCAATCTTTGGCCAAACATATGTACACTTAAGTAAAATTTAGTTTTATTATTTAAATAAGCTTATCTGATTTTTTCTACTTTATGAACAGACTAATACAATATGTATATGGTATTACTTTAGATAAACAAAAATGAATTCTCTGGTTGCCTGCCTCAATTTTGTCTACATTTTGGGTAACACTAAACCATATTAACATACATTTATTCTTTAATGCAATCTAAGTGTGTGAAATTATATTTTATAGTGAAGTAATATAAACATGCAATTTAGTAGGAGGAATTCCCAAGGAAAAAAATTGAAAAATCTTACAGTGTGCTTAAAGATAGCTTTTATACAAGAAGTAAAGAATCTGTCTCCCACTTTCAATTCCCCAACATCAGACCTAAGTGGCCAAGGTTTTAGAAGTTGACTGGCACCATTTAAGAACTTGGTGAACTGAATCTCCCTCCAGGCTGCCGTCAAAGTTTTGGGCAATGTTACAGTCATCTCAAGGCTTCCTTGGGGGAGAATTCCCTGCCAGCTCACTTACATGGTTGTGACTCAGTTGCTGACTGGCATATTTGTTGGCTAAAGGCTGCTCCAAGTTTTCTCCATAAGTCACCCCATAGTATGACATCTGGCTTCATTGAATAGGTAATGGGACAGAGAATGAATGGAAACCAATAAGATAACAATGATATTCTATCACTTCTGATTTCTTTTCTTTGTTAAAAGAAGTTAGGTCCTGCATGGGTAGCTGGGTCAGTTAGAGTGTTGTCCCAATATGTCAAGTTTGAGGGTTCGATCCCATGGTTAGGGCACATACAAGTATCAATCAATTAATTCATAAATAAGTGGAACAAATCGATGCTTCTCTGCCTCTGTCCCCACCACTCTCATTCCTCTGTCTCTAAAAATCAATATTTTTAAAAGTATGAATTATTGGCTTTATCTCACACCCAGTGGGAATAAATTATATAAAAGTGTGAATACCAGGAAGCAGAAATCTTTGTGGACTAATGTCAAAGTATAGCAACCACAAGGGGTGTGTAAATATATTTTTGCAAAAATATTTTTTCTGAATTTGTCTGAATGAAAAATCTTGGTCCACATTAAACATCTGAAAACCTCTCACAATAGCAAATACAAGAAGCTGCATTCTTTGGCCAATCCAATGTCACATGCCATTCTTCTTCAAAAAATATGTGATACGTGTATGACATGGGAAGCCCATGATCACAACCTGTCAAAAACAAAGAAACACTACAGTGGGAGCTGGGTCCTAAACAGACCCCACTCAGTATTATAGAGTGCTGTAAATCAAGAAGTTCTGCCCAGTTAATTAAACAAAAATTTCATTCTTTAGCTGTACTGACTCCCAGAGATTGTAACTTTCTTCTTTTTATCTGGCTTTACACATAGTGTAGCTGAAAAAGAGAAAATAAAAGACATCACTGTTAATTGTCCACATTCAAAGAAAACACTGTAATGAGAATCCACATGCAGATGGAGACATTATCTTAAAAATTCAGTGTATTTAATTATACCATACACACTAATGCATATAGGCATGCCAAGACAAAAAGAAGAATGACTATTCAAGGAAGATTCCTTAATACTTACCCAATGGCTGTTAGATGAATTCTTAGAAAATGCAGAAAGCTATGGGACATTATCCTTCTTATGCTGAATGATTCATTAATGTACAAGTACTCTGGATGTGTGACTCTCCATGCAGTTTATTGGAAAAATGTAGCCCTGGAGAGTTAAACAAATGTAATGCAGGGAATAATGTTATCCCAGGAGGGATTGTCTCTGCTTCTATGATTGGCTAAGAAAACCTATAAAAATAGTTATTAATATTTTAGAAAAATGTTGAAAAGACTATTATTCTGCATTTATACAGGCAACCAAGTAAACTACTAGACTTTACATGCAAGGGTCATATTACACTGGATATTTAAGCAATATATGTTCTTTGAATTTGAAATAATGTCACACTTGAATATAAACTATTTTAAGAGGAATTTGTCCACTTTAGTTGTGATAGTAAATCAATAAATACATAAAGTATTATTGATTACTATGTTTCAAGTTCAATTAGGTGGCACAAAGAAAACTGTGACTTTCTTCAAAGAAGTTGCAATTGCATTAAATCAAATTTGTACATCTTTTTAACATATAGAAATACATTTCACATATGAAAGGGAGATATTATCTTCCACATACCTCTTTTAAGTAATAACTTCAAGGCTATGCAGCTTATAATATGACATAACTGGAAAGTTCTGTATTTATTGCCCTATTCCTCCAAGCAAGTTTTTATTACAGTATGCTCCCATCCCTTTCAGGGGTGTGGGGTGGTGCTCCTCTGCACGTCATCTGTGGGTCACCTGATTGGAATCACCTGGGTGATGTGTTAGCAAGTACATTCTGGCCAAAGGCATAACCAGTCCATATGCAAGTCTCCAAGGGGCAGCCAGAAAATCTCCATTTTCACTGAGTTTCTATGTGATTATTATGCATGCTAAGGCAGAGAACCACTTACCTTAGCTGTGCTGATGGATATAGCTTAGCTACGGAGATGAACTTTGATTTGTGAAACTAATAGTGGGGGCTTAAAAGGAATGGGGGATGAATAATAGAAAACTGGAAAGTGATACATTGTCCTTAAATGCATGTTGTTTTTTATTAACTATTATTGAAAGTTTACTATGTGTCAGGCATTGTACCAGCACTTTGCATAGAGTATCTAATGTAAATCTTTAAAAGAGGAATTTTCACTCTCCAGTTTACAAACAAAGAAACCAAGTCTGAGCTAATGTATTTTCTTGACTAAGATTACACAGTCACACAGTCGTCACGGGATAGATTCAAGACTACATGATCTCATTTAAATTCTCATCTTTGTTTACTGAATACTATGGTTTGTAGTGTGGGGAAAGTTTCACTAGGAAATGCAACTAATTTGAGGCTTTGGCTAGAGAGAAGTGCCACATTAGTCACTGAAGAATCATGGGAGTTTAAATGTTTGATCAAGGAGAGCATTCCTGCTTTGACCAAGAATGCAAGTAAATCTTAAAGCTGCGCACACTGAGGTGCACGTGACACCAAACACGGAAGCGTCGAGCAGTGGGCCCAGCGCCCTTCCTGGAAGGCGGAATGTTTCTCTGGAGGCCCGCAGATGAAAATTCTCACTTCTACCTATGTGAGGAAAGGAACATTTTACTTATGTGATGGTGTTTGCGTAGGATCTTTAGTGTGCACATACTTGTTTTTGTACCTGAAACATTTAAAGCAATTGACCACTCTCTTGTTGAAACTCTTCAGTTTGGAGTTGAGAGACTTTGGTCCATCTGATTTCCTTTCATTGCTCTACTTTTTATCAATCCCTTTGTCTCATTTTTCTTTCTTTGCTTCTTGATTTTTTTTGTGCTAATGTGCAAATAATGGTTTTGATTACAGCTTCTGGCAGAGGTTTCTTAAACTAGTGTCCAAAACATTCAGTCTTAATATGGCTTAACAGTAACTTGGATTTCAATTCAATCCTTACAGTTATCCCTTCCCTGTTTTTGGCTGACAGTGTTTCAGTTTTATTTAAATTTTAACCCAGCTCCATATAGATCATCCTAAGTCCTTAATGGAAAGTTAATTTTTCTTCTAATAGATTGATTTAAGCATGGAGATATGAATCAATCCTGGCAATTACGCATTAGATGAAGTTGTCTGGAGGCAGGGAAGAATGGTCCTGGGAAAGGATTCCTCTCTGGAAAAAAAAGACACACCAAGAATAATCATCATTTCTTTAGCTGGACGTTTTCAGCTCTGGGTGCTATTCTGGGAGCTGATGCATCCATCTTGGGCCCCTGAAGAGGGCCAGTCCCAGATGGAAACTGCCACGCCAAGGGTGGCAGAGAAGAAACACGAAAAGTACTAATGTCCATCGTGCTATTTTGAGTGACTGTATCACCAACCTTGCAACTTAATGTTATGTGTTATAATGACTTTTTGTTATTATTTAAATTATTTTAATTTAGATTTTTCTGTTACTTGCATCCTAAGACATCCTTATTGATTTTAATGGAACAGGAGACTGATACAACCTCAAAGTTGTGAAATTTTGTGCATGTTTCTGGGAATAGAATTTGTAGTTTTCACGAGATTAAAAATATATATATAGCAGTAATAAAATTTTAAACTATACAGATGAACACATTGATGACTTATAAATAAGCATTCTTTAATTATTTTAATAAACTTCATTATTATACTTTAATAAATCAATTATATCCTTCTTATCAAAGTTCCTAAATGAAATCTGATCATGCCATGTCACTGCTTTAACTTCTATTCCAATTTCCTAAGGTGTTTGCCTTTAGGAGAGTAAAACATGTCACATTACCTACAATTTTAATTTTTCAATTTCTTTATAACAAGCTTATTGAATTACTCTAATCCTTCAAAAATCAATAGAAAATGCACACACAGCTACTTGAGTGATGAATTTGTCATGAATAAAGAAATAGAAACACAGAGTAGATGGGTGACCTGTGTGAACCACATCAGCCTTGTAGCTTCTGCAGACGGAGCCATGTCCTATTAAGCGGGTGTGTGTAGGAACACCAGCTGAGGGCCACAGCAGGAGGCTTGCAAGAACTGGGAGAGTCAAGGAGAAGCAGAAGGCCCTGAACAGTAACTGAGAAGAGGAAAAATCAAGAAATAGTGTCTTTCAACTATGGAATAAAGAAAGCTAACACTGGACTGGGAAGGAAAAGGACAGGCAAAGCTAGCACATTATCTTTTGAAACTCGGATGCTGAACTGAATTAATTCTTATTTCCTCGCAAAGATCCTTCATAGCAGCTGGTTGAACGGATGTAGAAAGAGAGAGACATCTCTCTGTAATCTGCCTTAGACATTACCTGTCTCTTCTCTCTTCATGGCAATAGGAAGGAGGGAATCCTTTTCAGGAGACAGCACCTTCAGTGTATTTTTGTGGGAAGGAAATAAAAGGGGTAAGTGGAGTACAGGCAAGGCTCGTGGCTCTCCCCCTGCTCGTGGACACCGCTTCGCTGGATGATTCTATCCAGGTACTAACGATGTGTTTGTGAAGGGCGTTTAAGCACTGCAGGCCTTACGGGGAGTGCCTTTGCTCTGCTTCTGCGCTGAAAGTTGTGCCGACTCTCCTTGTCCACAGCCTGGTCCCATCACCTCTCTAAGGGTATAATAGAATTCGATTTTTTAAGAAATATAATTTAATAAATGACAAGAATACAAGTCCCAAAATCTCTTTCATAGTACAAAAAACAAGACTCTGAAGACAATTAAAAGAAATAAAAACTTCTGAAACAAATTTATGAAACTGAAAAGTTGATTTCATCAGATAAAAATATAGTTTAATATAAAAATAATTTGATTCTTTCTCCTTGGGCTATTTTAAAAGTTATGAATAAAAAAAAACAAATAGACTTTTATTGAAAGGGCACTCTGTATGCCAGTTATGATTCTATCTGTCCTCAGTTTTCATTTAACCTAATTACCTTGAACCCATAAATAATGAAAATTGTCAGTGAAAGATACTTGCCATTGTAAACATGGATTTTGGAGCTTAACAGGCCAAATTAAACATCCATGTTGAATTTGATGCTCTTCTAAATTTACATAAATTATCTATACTGTCTAAGCCACTGTTTTCTCATGCATATAATAGGAATATACCAATTTATATGTTTGAGAAACAGATGAGAATTTATTTAGCACAGTCCTTGACACTTAGTAGTTGCTCAATGCATATCAATTCCCACTCTTCCTATAAGAAGAAATGGAAAATAATGGTTTTTTATGGTAGACCTATATTTGATGCCCCAAATAATTATAACAACTAACCACTGAACAAGTGCTTACTATATGTCAATACTCAGCATTTTGCATGCATTTCCTATTTATATCTCAGGATAATAGAGTGATGTAAAATATCATTATATGTATGTAACAGATAATGAACCTGGGCTGATGAGCACGGTGCTGATGAGCACAGTGCGGCTGTGAGAAACCGCGACCCTAGTGCAGCAGGTCTAGCGTCAGAGCCCCGCTCTTCTCTGTCACGTTGACTTCCCTCGGGATTTGTACGTGCGTTACATGTACATTCATCTTCTTTTGTTTAAGAACTGTTTTGACTAAGTCTTCTTGCACAAAACAGTTTAGACTATTTATGGAGTGTCTGTTTCCATTAGTTGTCAAAGTCACACCTATCTGCTACTTAAGAAGGTTACTTTTCAGAAATAAAAATGTTAACTAAAGACCTTTATAGGTAGTGTTCTGGGTGGACATTTCCTGACTTAGATGGAAATTACATATTTTTATAATACAAGGTGTGGCAAAAGTAGGTTTATAGTTGTGAGTATGAGAAACACTAATTTTATTATTATTTATTATTATTTTCCATACAAACAACTGTAAATCTACTTTTGCTACATCATGTATATAAATGTTTAGATATAGACATATAATTTTAATAAAATTTAAACTTTTTATTTTGGGGTAATTTTAGTTACATAGAAAAGTTGCAAATAGAGTGTGTTCCTCATACCCTTCAGCCCCTTTTTCCCCGTGTTAACATTTTAATAACCATTACACTTTTTTCAAAACTAGTAACAGTAGTTCATTAGTATTAACTAAACCACAGATGGCATTCAGATTTTACCAGTGTTCCCAGTAATGTTCTTTTATTGTTCTAGGATCCAAATTAGGATCCCGCATTGCATTCACTTTTCATGCGTCCTTTCTGTCCCCCTAGCTACAATAGTTCATCAGTCTTTCCACATGTTTTGTGACCTTGAGAATTTTGAAGAACAGTATTCATTTACCCTGAAAAATGTCCTTTAATTTCTCATAATTAGACTGGTATTATAAGTTTGGGGGCAGAAAATCAGAGAAGTGCCCTCTTACCATACTACACCAAGGGTACGTGATATCCATATGACTTACTATGGAGAGGTTAACCTTGATTACTTGGTTATAGTTGTGTCTTCTAAGTTTTCCAGTATCAAGTTACTAGGATTTTCCTTGGCATAATATATTCTTTGAAAGAAAGTCCTGAAGTCTAGCTCACATTCAAGAAGGAAGAAATTTAATGTCACCTCCCAGGAGGGAAAAAAAAGCCTGCATATAATTTTAAAATATTCTAAAAAGGAAGATTTATCCCTTCTTTCTGTTTATTTATTTATTCAATTATTTATTCATATCAATATAGACTCATGCATATTCATTGTATATTTTGAGGTAGAATTCAATGTTGTATTGTTTAACCTTTTTATTTATTTTTTTATATTTGGGTGCCAGGAGCTTGTTCAAATGGATGACTTAAACAAATGTTCCTTTCTTTGGTTTATGGGTACACCCTTACAAACTTTAGTTTTTAAAACTTTGACCTATGCTGGTTTTTTACCTTCTCTTACCAATTCTACTTTTCATTCTATAATTAAAATTTTATGTGCTATTTTATTTTCCAATTATCTTGATTCATGAGATTTACTTTGTTAAGTACCTTTTTTTTTCAGTGATTCACACAAAAAATTCTCTAAGGAATCTTTCATATTTGTTAATGATAATGTTGGATTCTCTGGAAATTAGAGGGGAAAAACAAATTACATTTGCCTTCAAAGAGCATATAATCAATTTGAGAGAAAAAAATAGCACTCTGGAAGCAGTTGCAGTATAATACGGAAACCTTAATAGTAGAAGAGTTAATATTGTGGAAGTTAGGAAAGAGGGCAAGAAGGCAAAGGTTTACAAAAATTCCAAGACAATTTATCCAGTACAGTGTGCAAGGTTTAAGAATAAAGTGGTGGACAGATGATTAAGAAATCACATCAAATGAGCATGATAAGTTAGTTTCAAGATTAGATACTCAGAGCACTGTGATAAAACTTTATGGGTTTGGAGTTTAATATGTGGTTTCAGAAGGATCTCTGGAAGTAACTTTTATGTAAGACCTGATTGATTCATAGAACCACCTTAGAACTTGTCTGCAGTTTCAGAAAGTACTTTCAGGGCATGATATCAGAAAAATGATTGTTTTACATACAGTACTATTTTCTTATGTCCTCAAATTAACTGTAACATATTTGTGGGTAAAAGTTTGTATGCAATATTACTTAGTACAAAATTTGATTTTCAGGAATTGTTTTCATGGCATTTTACATGTGTGTGTTGTGTGTGTGTTTCCTTGTTTGATTTCTTTATACATCACTATATACCTATTTATTTATTTTTCCAACAAAAACCGCCAAGTATTGTGTGACAGACAATATTCTAACGTGACTCTCAAAGACCCCCTCTCTTAAATAATCTTGTCATTTTATTGAAAGTGGTGGAGTCTGTGAATATGATGAGATATAACTCCTATGGTTATATTACCTTATATGACAAAAAGGATTTTTAATGTAATTAAGTTTACTAATTAGTTGACTTTGAGTTAATTAAAAAGGAGACTATCCAAATAGGGCAGACCTAATCACATGGGCCCTTTAAATTTGCATCTAAACACCAGAGAAAAGGAAAAAATATCAGAGATCCAAAGAACAGGAAATATTTGACACACCATAGCTGATTTGAACATGGAGAGGACCACATGGATGAGAATGTAAAAAACTCATGGAGCTGAGAGTGACTCTGACTAACAGCAAAACCATTGGGACCACAGTGTAACTGAATCCAGGGTTGGCAGCCCGCTGCCCAAGAAGCCAAACTTGTGAGACAGACGCTGGTGAGAAGAAAAATATTTACCCAGGTGCACACATCTCCCAGAGATGGGTAGATGATTGCCTTCAAAAACCTATCTTAACATCTCTGGTCAAGCCAGCAATTCTTATAGTGAGTTGGTGGGAATTTGTGTGGGAGGAGACTTCCCAGGGGAAGTGCGAGTGTGTGGGTGCTAGTGAGGGAGGGAAGTGGGCATGAGAGGAGGTGGCCGAAAGGGGAGTCCTGCGGCTCAGGCCCAGGTTTACTCTTTTTGTTCTGGTGTTATCTCTCAATTTGCATTAGTGTTTCTCCCTTCCCTGGACACCTGTGGTCTACAGCTGCAAGGAGAACTAAAACCCAGAGTTTATTTAATACTTTAATTTGTGACAGAATGCATAACTTTGATTATTAGCTGAGAGATACGAAATCACTGTTGCAACTTAACATCTTAGTGCAGGCAGAGGTTTTTATGCGGAAGGAGGAGAGGAAAAGCGGAACAAAAATCAGGGGAGGGGCTGTGGACGTGCAGGCACTGTCCTTGCTTGCTGGTTCTGATGTGGATCTTTATGGGCCACAAGTCGGCTATTTGGTCTTTGTCAGCTTAGCGGGGCTCTGAAGTTAAGCTGTTTCTTAGGGTTACATAGGAATCGAACCTGTTGATTTCAGTAAAGTATACCTAGAAAAGAAACTTCTAATGCATAGATTCTAGTTTTGAGAGGAAAAATTAGGTTAGAGTAACATGCTGGGTTTAATATTTAGTAAGATTAAGTAGGGTGGCTTTATATAACCATAGTGCATTCTTCTCTGTTACATTACTACTACAACCACAAGACACTTAATTCTTTCAACAGGAATCAGCTTTCAGATCAGAATTCAGCCTAGTCAATGCCTTGATTTCAGTCTTGTAATATCTAAGTGGAGAACTCAGTAATGCCATGCTGCACTTCTCACCCACAGACTGAATGAAGGCTAGTAAATGAGCACTGTTTCAAGCCCCACATTTGTGGCAATCTGTCATGCAGCCATGGAAAAATGACACCTGCTTACATGTGTTGAGCACTATCTTAGACCCTTGTAATGATAATCAAGATATGCTAGATTATCTTGTAAAAAAAATAACAAAAACAGCGTCAGTAAATCTCCAGATCCTTGTAGTTTAATAGTATAAAAGCTTAGTCTCACTTATGCAAATCTCCAGGCAACTATCCAGTGTATAATGATGCCTCAACCCAGGCTTTGTTAATCTCGTACTTTCATCATCTCAACACCAGCCTCTCTCCACAACAGCTGAAGTAAGGAACACTGTTCTTACAATTAATATTTATTTGCTCCTGGACGGGACACACATCACTTGTTTCTCTACCAATTGGTTAAATTAGCATGCCTCTTCCTGGGTTTGTGAGGAATGAATGTATCCATTATGAGAACTGGGTTTGTGCGAGCAACAGAAGTCTCTATACCTGGGTGACTGAGAAGACTTAAATCAGTGACCGAGACAAAATCTTTGTCCTCACGAATTCTATGTGCAAGTTCTTCATGGGAAGCATCTACCTGTGGGGACAGTGGTTTTAAGACACTTTAACAAAAACAAAGCAAATGAATGTTTAAATTTGACTCCCAGATTAACATACACTAAATTAACATTGTCAAGATGCTAGCCAGTCTGTGTCTTAAGCCCTATTAACTTACCCAGGGCAAGATAGAAGCAGGGTGGAGAAAACCATCATTTTTCCCTTCATGTAGCTGGGAGAAATCAAGGAGACAAGTGAAGAGGGTGGGAGCCCAGGCTCTCATATTTATCCTATCCTTTGTTTGAACCCTGGGAAGACTGTAAGCATATTTGCACAGCCCAGATTGAGGATGGAAAATGAAGTACAGTCAGGCCAGGCCCATCAGCATAAGAATATGTCTTAAGATGCGTCTCTTCCCCCTACGTTGCTGACATTTTTGACTCTGCATCAAGCAAGTCCATGGGCAAATAAGCTGATGGTATTAAGCAAATTGCCTCTGTCAAAATAAAAATAACAATAAATGACTAAATTGATAAACTAAACAAATAAATAAGATTTGAAGAAAAAATCATTTTTAAGGATAATATGCTCGCTCAAAAGATATAGTAGCCAAACAATTCTAAAAATATACTTCAGCTCTCAGCACTTACTACTCAACTTTTATGTTTTCAAAGATGATCTTGGACCATTTTAAGAAGCCATTTTTTTACCTGCAATTTTGAATTCTTTGGTCACTTTCAGAATCTGAAAAAAAATCAGTGAATATATTCAAATATCTAACAGTACAGTATAAGACACTATAATTCTCAAAAATTTGACTTCTCTTGCTATTGTTAGGTTGTTCATCAAAAACAGAATCCTGTTTATATGAATCACTTCGATGCAGGCATGTTGAATCAATTGTTTTAATACATTTGATATAGTCCAAAGCCTTAATTACTGCTAATTTTATAAAGCCCAAAAAAATAATTCTTTTTTAAATTTTTCTCTCACCTTCTAATCCAATGGGAATATTATTTTATGTCATATTACAATGCAAAATTAATTATGCTGCTTTAATGAAGGTTAGTTTTTCATACTTTGTCTTAAATAACAAAAGATTTGAAGTTAAGATGTTTTTATTTGTGATTTATTATATTAATGTACAAATGTCATTATAATCCTTTGATAATGTTTACATAAAATATATAGACAGTAAATTATTTTAAAAACTACTGTTTTATGCATCAAAGTTTTTAAAATTTGTGTTATGAACCTAAAACCTGATATTATTCCAGGTTCCAAGAGGAAATGTACATAAAATTCAGGGTCTTCCAATTCAAGGAAGATGGAATATAAAAGGACAAAACATTGCAAATGAAAAATAATTATATACAAATCAAAATAAAGTGTTAAGTGAAAAGAACATACACTATGCTAACAGAAAATAATTAATTTCTTCAAGTGTTTGTTGGTGTTTATTACATGCCAGGCTCAGTGAGGAAGTCTAGGGGTGCATTAATGAGCAAAAGCAGGCCTAAGTCTGACTAATGATTTTAGCCCCTTGGGTGTGGCCTACATATATTGATGCTATAGCCATGCGAGCAGATGCAAAGTGGCCACTTGGTTAAATGGCCTAAGTGAGGTCGTGGCCTAAATAAGCAGAACAGAGAGTCCTTCAGGAAGTAATGCTGGATCAAGAGGACTAAGGATGGGAAATGGGAATCAAATAGTCAATTAAATGAGAATTAGTCAAAGAACATTCCAGGAAGAAGGAGTGTCAAGTTCACGAGTCCTATAGTTAGAAGAGTATAGGAAATTCATGAAATAAGTGAAAGTTGTTGTTACTGAATACAGCAAAGAGAGCAATAGTTAAAATGAGTTGGTTTCTTTGGAAACTCACCTAGCCTAATGAAAAGCAACTCTTTCATCCAAATTCAAGTGTGTAGTAGGAATGAAGACACCAGGTACTATGTATTATGTTTGTAAATATTAAATGCATTTAATTTCTATATTTTAATCAGATTGAAAGAAGCCCAAATGCACCTTGGGCTAGTATTCATTTCTTATAAGGTCCCTAAGGAAGATTCAGAAAGGGCGGTAATAAAAAGAAAGTAAAATTCTATCCTTAAGTTTTACCTCTCCCTAATGTTAAATAAAATGTAAGTGAAGAGCTCTCTCAAAAAGAAAAACGATCAATAATTTATATTTGAACTCTTCACACCAACTACCCAACCACTCTCTAGTCATAAATAAAGAATGTCAGAAAAAAGGGAATTGGGTTGCCGGACTTCATGCTATTCGGAAATGTGGTCGTGATTTCTACCTAGAGAACTTATTAATTTAAACATGTTCAGGAAGAAAGCGGAGTAGGACAAAGCTGGGATTTGATTATCCCTGAAACCTTTTACTTACCATTTTTGTAGCATAAATGTTACAGGAAAGACAGACCCACAGAGTATCCCAATGACGTGTGTAACAATCAACAGAAAGCCTACTCTTCAAATCATGGCCTAATTTCAACCCAGAAGGTGATCAACTGGATTGATTCTCTCTTCCTGAGGAGTAATGAGGAGTGGGCATGAGAATTTTTGTTCACTGCATTGAATAGTAACATATGGAACTTTGTGCTTCTTAGTGTCAGTGACAAACACTATAGTGACAACGCATAAAACACAAATTAATAAGAGGTTTAAAAGTGGTTATGTGTATACAAAATTTTTTCCATAGACAGAGATTAAATAGATAGCTATAGATATAGATGTGAAAATACATGCAAACAATTAAGGTAAATAAACGAGGTGGCCATCTGACTGGGATGGCTCTAATCTCTTGGTAGCCTACACTAGCAAACCAAAACCTACACCAGTCAGTGCACTTGAATCTGAGCTATTGCAACTTAACGGCCACTGATCACAAGTAGCCAGTGAAGATATTCCAAATAAGGCAAAGGTTTAAGTCACCATCCATATATTTTCTACAGAAACCTCTCACCTAGTTCCTGTCAGTGGAGAGCTCATCATCACTTTGGTTGATGCTAACTGATTTAAATCAATGTGTGTTCAAATGAACTCTTGAAAATTTTAACATGCCTCAGTTTATCTTTTATCAAAACCATTTAATGGGAAAAAATGGAAAATATTAGTGTGCACCCAGAGATTAGTTCATGGTGATCAAAAGTGTCAACTATATGAGGGATAACATGAACAAGATAATTGACAGAACATACAGGACAGATAGTGTTATTAAGTGTGATATTAAATTATTATTTTTCTCCCATTATTTTTCCATATCTCTTTCACCAAGTCAGCAGATAACACACATTAAGTTTCCTTGCTCCGGGAGCATTTTAGTTCCAAAAATCTAAACTCATGTTTGAGATCATGCTTCAGGAAATACTTCTTAGGAAACTTTATGAAAAATATCAGAAATTTTTTGAAAAGGAGAACATGAGCTTTTCCAGAAAGTTTAAATATTCTGCTAGATGACGGAGAAGAACACATATAACTCACATGTAGTGCTGTGAACACCAAGTATGTGTGACTTGTTTCCTGGATCTCAGAAAGTGTGTAAATACGAGCAAGGAAATGATTACGGCATGCAGCTTCGTGACCAAGGCATCTTGACGAAAGAGGGCTATGAAAATATCAACGATGACAGAAGTGAAGCAACACACAAATGAGTATCAAAACATCTAAGAGCAATCTGTGTAGACAGAAAGCTCACAGAGAAGCCAGCGCCCTCCTCACTCCCACCCATCTAGGCTTTGGCACTGAGGTTTCAAAACTGTGGCACAACACAGTCATAGACAAACTAGGAAAGACTGAGATCAAACATTTTTTTTTCAGACAGTCAAGAAGCAAGCATGAATTGAGAAGCTAACCTACATACTTTAGTTTCAGGAACATGAATCATCCCTACCATTACACATAAAAATTGCATTTGGAAAGCTAAAATTCAGTTTGGGCAAGGGACTGTGAAATTTGCTGAAAATAAGAATAAAAACATCATTTTTGCTTGTGCGCAGAGCTTAAAGGAGAAAACAAAGAGGATGTTGACACCACAGTGGAAAGAACACAGTACATTTATTGCCATGTAGCGGTGAACTGTGTAGTCTTGGGGATTCGTTAGCAGGTGGAAATACAAAAGTATGAAGCAAATAAACCATCCTGTTCCCTTCTGTTATGAACTGGAATCAGAGGAAATAGATAGTTACACACTCAGTCTACTGGGGAAGAGGCACAGAAAGACTTATCTCCTTGCCCCAAGAAATCTCATAGATGAGGGCTCCCCACTTCTTCATTTTGTACAACATCATATTTCCTAAAAATTAACAATCTAATATTTTCTGGTTTTGTGATGTTTTACCAGGGATAGTTCTATTTATTTCTTAGTTCTACTTATATTGTAATTTGCAACTTAACTGTACTACTCCATTAGAAGCTTAGGTACATTAAACTTTTGCCTAAATGTTTCCTCTGTCATATTGAATTCAAAGCCTCCGACATGAAATACTTGGAGACTTGTAGGTGCTTGTTAAAGGTTAGCTATGGACCTCTCTTCCTGACCTACAATAACTCAAAAGACATATTAGTTAAAAAATCAATATTGAAGAAACTCAATATTAAAGATAAAAATCAGATTTAATTATTATTGCATCTTATCAACTTTAAAATCAATGGTTGCTCAAAAGACCCATTTACTCACTTTTTTCTTTGGTCACAGAGTGTCAAAAATGTAAAAAGTAGTCAGAATCTATTCTTTTTTCTTCTAAACTAAATAATTCAACACATAATTTTAAGTTTTGAATATAAATATCTGTTTTGATTAAATATGAGTCCAGAATACTAAGACTTTGAAACGTCACAAAGTCTATTAACATCCATCCTGTTAATAACTTTTGATTTAAGGTTTTATAATCACCAACAAAAAAATTTCTGTTTTTCCCATACTGAATCACATACATAGCAGCAAAATATTCTAAAATTTCATTCTACTTCCTGTTTCTTTTTTTTTGGGTTTAGAAGCTTGGTAATGCCCTCCATGTTTTCTCTCATCTGCTAAACTTCCCAAACTTTAAGGAAGGTTACATTTATTAGGGGTCTAACTGAGATTATCAGAGGAAGGGTAAACTGTGGCCAATGGACACGAACTTGACAACATCTTTGTCTGCTGTAGCCTAAGTGATAGGAAGCTAGATGTCACGCACAGCCCCCAGCATCTGAAGGTTGATCTGTGCAGCAACTAGCAACATCTGTCTCCCACTCATAGACTGTTTCAGTGTCTGGAAATTTTCAACAAGCAACAGGACATTTATGTATGCAAAACCAAATTCTTACTCAAACCGAAAGCTACACATGATTTTGAAAAATAACAAAGCAGTCTTTGATTGACATACACATTCTTACATCATTTTCTGTATTGTTTTCTTTGTGACTTTGATAAATCTTTCACATGTTGTAATCATGCTACTCAACTTGACGTCTGAGAACCAACACTGACATCAGTTGGCTCTGATAGAAATGCAGAGTCACAGGTGCCCTTCAGGACCTGTAGACTAAGAACCTTCATTTTTTTTAAACAAGACATCTACATGATTTGTGAGCACATGAAAGATGGAAAAGTACATTTTATAAAATATTTCTGGTATAACTATGCAAACATAGCTTCCACGATATAAAGCTAACTTTCAATTTGTAAAATGCTGTGGTTCTTGGTTATCAATTTTTAATCCTTAGAAAACTATCATTGCATAGTTAACAGGTGCTAACATCTTTCTAGGTCCTACAGATTTAGTAGTGATAGATATAAGCAAAATCATCTGTAGGACTTACATTCTACAGCAGAAAGGAGTTACTAAGCACACAATGTAAGTAAAATATTTAAAATGTTAGGTAGTGACAAAAATATGGAGTAAAATAACTTATGGCAAAGAGAGAGGGGGGCAGGAATAGATTTAGAGTGGCTAATGAAGTTCTTACTAAAGTCTACCACTTTAATAAACTCCTATAGAAAATGAGGCAGCAAGCTAAATGGATATTTGGAAGGGAAGAGGTAAACAATTTTATAATGAGATGTTTTTATATTAAGGCTGAAATGCATGATTAGTTCTACTTCTAAAGGCAGAAAAATCATAATATAAATTATGGGAAACTACAATTCTTTAGTTGCAGTTATTGTGTGTGTGTATATGTGTGTGTGTGTGTGTGTGTGTGTAATCTTTAGTGATCATGACAACTGTACCTGATATACATTATTATCTTGAGGAAACTGAGTCAGAGAAGTTAAATTTGCCAAATTTCAGACACCTTAAAAATAGATAAATCAAGACTTAAATGCCAAATTCAATGTGACAAAGGCTCATGTTATTCCCTCTATGTCTGTCTCTGTAGCTCCTAGATAACCGGGATCAAAATGAATCTGGGGGGAACAGAAAGCCAGTTTCCTAAAAAAATTGAAAAGTCTGATTATAAAATTAAATAAAAAAATTTACTGACTTCAGTTTTTTCCAGCACATATGAAGGAAGATGAATAAATGGCCTAAATATAATGCTCAATAGACTATGAGTTTTAGTTAACAAATTTGGCATTTTGGTGAAAGAAGAATCAACAGTGGAATTCTTTCCCGAAACCTCATGTTGTTCCTCCAACCACAGTATTTGTTTCATTAAGTTAGTTTTGAGGCTCAGGGCTTTAATTTCTAACCAAAAGTTCCATAAGCAAAGCTGATACATGATGTCTAGCAACCGCAGGGGGAAACTTTTAAAGACCTGATCAAACTCACTCAGAAGCAATTTCACCTGAGGGGAAATTAACTTACGGAAGATTAGCTGGGATTCTAGCTCCCAATCTCTCTCTTTTTTTAAGGGACAATACATCTGCTAATAAATAAGTTAAATTGCCTTTGTAAACTCTTTATCAATTCTGACCTACGTAGTGTGTAATTTCCTTTGCAATGTGTTTCTAGATAGTCGGTGCTGATTGGATAATATCAATCTTACAAATTGCATTCACCACTTGTTACTTAAAAGGATATATGATGTGACCAAGGCATGAGAAGAATAAGTCTGCCAATTGGAAATAGGATATTACAAACTCTATTTGCTAAAGTTTAAATGTGCCAGGTATATATTTGTTCTATCCCATTTTCTGAAGTGTTTATTTATCTTAATTTGAAAAAATCTGTAATACACCACTTAGATTTTATGGGTCTCTCTATTACTTTAGGTTGCATTTGAACTTTTAGCTCCAAATTCACTAAGAAAAATATGCTTTAATATAAATTCACTGCATGACTGACAACTTGACAAGAAATGTCAGAATTGTGAGAATTTGAGGATGTTGTCACAAGACTATCTTTGAAACTAGACAAACAATTGTGATATTACAAAGAAGGTCATTTACTGTGATTTTAGGAATTAAAACTTATCCAAGAGTATACAGTACCACCATGTATAGTGAAAGCAATTTATTGCTGTTTTCAGTATTGGAAAAGAAAAAGTTCACGCTGTCGTTGATTGACCTTTAAAAAGAAAAATGTGGCTGGCTTATGAGTAATAAGAAAGCAATCTATATTTTTTGTTACCTTTACAAGTAGGCTTTCTGTAGTTGGGTCCATTGTATGGTTTTTCTACCCCCTTATTATAATATGATGGAATAAACTAATCACTGTCAAGTCATAGCCATAAAGGATATGTGACTCTTTTGTTGCAAATGTTTTTATAGTACAAATCTTGCAAACATAAAATTAAAAAATAGTAAGACTTTAAAAAATATGTCATTATGATTTCATCATTTGATAAATATCACATCATAGAAAAGGTATTTTTAAATTCCTCTTGTAACAAACTACAATCTCATTTTAAAAGAGTAATACTGTTGAATACCCTTGCAGCTATAAGTGCGACTCTCAATTTCTCTGCTTCAGGAGAAAATATTAACTATGTAGCATGAAGACAGTGATTGATACAGAAGCACACGTGATAAATGATCACGGTCATGGTCAGTTTTTGCAATTGAATAAGGAATGATTGTCTTGGAACCATGACATTTTTTAAATTCAAAATCACTCTCATGTGTCTTCCCTCTTTTATGTTCATTTCATGATCTGTACATCTTTTTGTTGTATCATATATTGTCTGATTAACTGAATAATAAAAAGTACCTTGCAGTGTCATGCTACCCTAGCTATAATATTTTCTGGTTTGATCAAATTAACATATTTTTGTGTCCATATATCCATACATTATCTGTCTTCACCAACAGAATTTATTAATTGAACATCAATTTTACTTTCAAAATTAGTTCTTTGTCCCTTGGCTGTTATTGCAATTTGATTTTCTAAATTTATGGTATGTGGTTTTTACTGAGTTTATCACAAAGAAGGTATCATTTAAAAACATAAACCAATTTAAAGATATAAGCCTGGTTTCTAAGACATTTACATTAAACAATATCAAGGAAATGTCTTATTCTTTTTAAAACTATTTTATTTGATTTTAAAAATTAGAGTTTAGTAGTGATACATTTAAATCTTAATGAATGTCAGTTGTTACAGAATATAATGCTAGATTCTTTCTCAAAAAGTCTCCTACCTTTAAGTTTGAGTTATTTTGAGTTAATTGAGATGAGCTTGAGTTATTTCTCTTGAAATCATTTCCCTTTCTTTGACAACTAAAAGGTAAGCATCTTCTTGTAAGGCTTAATGAATTTTATATTTCATGGTATGATATGATTTATATTTTAATTCTTCTATTTCTAAGTGCGACAAACCTGTTGTATCATTGCCAGCTATAGACACAGCTTCTTCTATCACTGGCATTCAGTGGGATGAAACTCAAAAAACCAGAGGCCTCACCAGATTATCTCAGCCAGAGTAGCCTTCTGTAACAACAAACACTTCCTGCTCAGTTTAATTAATATCTTTATAGAGAACAAGTGCTTCCTCTTACAGTCTATGAGGCCAAGGTCTAATCATACAGAACATCTGTATTGCTCGCCTTTAACAGGAACCTAAACAACAAAACAAAGAAACAAGTAAAATATAACAAAAGACACTGAAATGGAGGATGGGTTGTCAGCGACCAGAGGGGAGAGGGGAGGGAATTTCAGGGGAGAAGGGAAGGGTTTACAGGAACAAATATAGAGGACACATGGACTAAACTAGGGGGGTTGGAAAGGGGAGGGAGGAGGGGAGGAATGGGTGGGTGGGCTGGAATGGGAATAAAGGATAGGAACTGTACTGAATAAACTAAAATTAAAAAAAAATCAAACCCTAATTTTAAAAGCCACCTAAAAGATCACGTTTTGGTCTGCCTACGTGATTATGTACAACATTGGCTTAATACCTCCAGACAAGGAACCCCTTGGGCAGCTTTTTGTCATACTTGCCTTCAGTTTCCCTTCTTTCTTATTATAGGAGGGATGGCGGGAATGAGTTTGTATGGTGTGGTTGTCCTCTCATCTGTCTTGCTGTTCATTCTTTCTGCAGGCTTTCTATGGGAGATGGACAAACGGAGTCTCTTTGGGAGTCTAGGCAAATTTTCAGAGATATTACTCTCCACACATGTATTCTACCAGACTGAAATCTAAACACATCTGTATCAGAGAATGCTAAATAATACTATTTGCAGTAACAAATGCATTCTGGTATTTCACTGGCTTATCACAATACAAATGCACCTCTTCTTTAGCACAGCATCTAATGTGGGCAGGAAGGGTAATATCAAGGCTCTTCCCTATCCCGGGCCAGGTTCATTCCGTCTTGTGTCTCCATCTCTAAAATAGGTTTAGTGTTGTCTGCATTGAGTTAACAGATGGAAAACAAGAGAGAATTCTGAACAGGAAGTTTTTAAAGGCCTGTCCTGGAAGTGATGCCCATCAAGTTTACTCTTATACTGTATTGTCTAGACAAAAACTTAGTCACAGAGTCACACCTGAAAAGTTCTAGGGAGAATACATTTTAATCACCCAGATTAGTTTAAGGACGATTACTGATGGGCATTGGCAATCTCTGCTATGGGTTTTCTGGAGGAGTTTTCTACTTGCCATATCTACTTATATATTTATATGTATGCTTCTGCTCTAACTCTATTTGGTTTTTGCTAGGTCTCCTGTGAACCACTATATACAAGTTCAAAGACTTTAATCTATTTTGTTAAATGTCCACTAAGCCATCACTATTATTTTGAAACTTTGTAGACTAGTATCTTAATTTTAACTTTAAAATTGAACTCTTTATTTTAGAAAATTCTTTAGAATATGTGAATTGTTTCACTTTCTATCCCCACTCTTGTTTCCCTATGAGATGGACTGTAGAGGAAAATAAGGAGAATGGGGGCCTATTAGAATGTTTGTTAATGAAAATTGGCATAAATGAGGTATAGTCTTCTACATGGAATTTGGTAGTTTCATAGGAATACAATAGAAGGAATTATTTCTGCATAGGGTTCTGTACTTATGTTACTAATCGTATTAGTCATATTGAGACACAAATTATGGTATTTAATATTTAGCTTACATCATTTATAAAAATAAATAAAATAAAAATTAAACTTTATTAATATATAATTATTCAATAACTAAAATGACCAGCTTTATTTTAAATGTTCTACATGTTCTTAAATATTTAATATTAGTTTTTATATCTTCATAAATGTACTTGTCTAACAGGGCAAAGAAAGTTGATGTAGAAAAATAACCTGATTACTTGTATTAATGCACTGTGTATAGTTTACTAGGTGAGACATTTTGTTTAATGGTTTATTAATTAAATCAATATTTGAATGACAAGAGATACTCAACAAATATTTATTAAAGTAAATTGAGCTTCATATCTTACCTGCATAATGTTAATCATTTTTAGAATGAGGTGCTCAATTTACCAAAAAGTCTTTCATGTTTAATTAATTAATTAATTTATTTATTGAAGTGACGTTGGTTAATAGGGTAGTATAGGGTTCAAGTCTACATTAAACTGCTGTGAATGCCATTTTTATTAAATATACATGACTATTAATAGCAACATTTCATAACGATTTTTGGGGGGCTAGGGATCATGCAGGCCGAGATGCACATGAGTGAGGCCAACGCACTCTGCAACATTGGAGTTATGTAGATAAGTAAGTTACTTAGGTAAATGGTTCACTATTGGGGAAAAATAATGTAGGATTAATTACTTAAAGTTTTTTATCAATAAAAATAAAAATTATTTAACTTTGTAAAAGTATATATTTTTCAACAGTGTTTTTAAAAACCTTGATCAATTCTGTCAGGTTGGTCACTAGTTATTTGAAAATTTTAGTGGTCTTCTTAGTCTCTTAAGTACAAGAAATTCAAGGAAAAATTATATGAACATTATAATATTTATAAGTAAGGCATTATCAGCCTTTTTACAAATATCTCCATTTACTTTTCAGATGAAAAATATGGACTCTTAACCATTCAATAATTTTTTGTTCAATTGGAAACGAAATTATATCGAGGGCATACAATTCACCTAATAAAAGTAGAGTAGCAAACAACACATCGTTTGATCTTACGTAGATGGGGTTTACAATCCAATGTTTATTTTAAAAGGGAATGATTTTAAAGTATCATGGAGAACAAAAACATACCTGAAATATGCTAACAATATCCAAAGATAAACCTCATGCAATAACAAGGAGGAAACCCACAGGTGGGATGGAGCGCACCTCAGTCACGGCTCATGCACTACACCGAATACGCACAACTTCGCCCTGTGTTCTAGTCATTGGTACCACGACCAAATTCATGCTGGTACATCTTGAAATGCCCCACCTCAACCTAAAACACAGCTTACTTCCTTCAATCCTGGGACATTTTGTGTGCTTCAGGGATGAACCCAGAAGAAAATGACTTACATCTCAGCATAGAGAACTTGAAAGTATAATGCCCTGGGGGATAACTATGGCCCAGGAGCGTGGGAGACACTGGGATAACACTTCTCTTTTTTAGTTTTGTCCTGAAGTCATCTATCTTAGGCTTCTCAGAGCTTCCCAAGGACCTGAGTGCCCAGAAGGCAAAGCAAGTGACCAACCAGGTAAGTGCTATCTACATATTTCAGTGCCTGGAAGAGGATGACTTCAATTAAAACTTACTTCAATAAATGAAAAATAACAAGCACATGTATTAAAATAGGAAATGAGAAGTGGCAATTACACTTTTTTTATTCTTTTATTTTATTTTAGTTTATTCAGTACAGTTTCTATCCTTTATTCCCATTCCAGCCCACCCACCCATCCCTCCCCTCCTCCCTCCCATTTCCAACCCCCCTAGTTTAGTCCATGTGTCCTCTATATTTGTTCCTGTAAACCCTTCCCTTCTCCCCTGAAATTCCCTCCCCTCTCCCCCCTGGTCACTGACAACCTGTCCTTTTTTTTGTTGGACCAATAGTCACCAAATTGTTGATTCATATTCAAATGCTGTATAGTTAACATGTAAAATATGATTTGTTAAATAACTGTAGAAGAGTACATTGAAAATTCCTGTGCCATTCTCCTTTCAAATATCTATATTTAATAAAAAGGCAAAGAGAAATATTTATCCCAAACCATATTTTACTGCAGATTTTAGAGTACAGCTTTCATGCAACTCTCTCTTTATGTGAATTTAAAGATTCCCACCTTGACCAGGAGTATGCATTCCAAAAATGAAGGGTGTCATATATAATTTAAATAGCTGATTTGCCAAAAACTTCTTTTCAAAACAAAGCAAAAGCCTTTACAAAGCTGTATGTACAGCAGTGACTTTCAACTTGTTTCCTCTCATGACACAAATAAAATAATTGTTAAACTTCTATGGCACACCAAAAATACATATTTTTGCCAATCTGACAAAACATATGAATATTTTTTATTCATTTACACCAGATGGCTATTGTTGTATTCGCCATTGGCATTTTTTTATTTGAAAATGTAAGGGGAAAGAGCTCAGTGCCCCTGACTAAATAATCAGGTATAACATGTTTTTAAAACTCTCCTGGCACACCAGTGTGCCTGCTGCGGAACACTGGTTGAAAATCACTGCTATAGAATACAGTTTTAGCTCAGCCCCTCCTCCGACCCCAACCCCTGAAAGCAGTACCTAAGACAAAGACTTGAGAGAAGTCTTTTAAATGGAAGCCGATTCCGTATGCTTTACTGATAATGTGTTTTATTGAAAAGTATACCAAATGCCTCCCAGAAGCAACCAAATGAAAGATGGAAGGCTGGAGTATTATACAAGTTTCCATTTGTTAACATTGGAGAGTTGTCCCCCACACTTATGGGCTAAAATTTCACCATATCTGGAGCTTCAGAGCCTTGAAGAAGGTATTCGGGTACACATGGAAAAACCAACAGGTATACCTGAGTTTGGTACTGGTAGCCGAGGTGAGTCAGTTACCTTTTGGTGCAGCAAAGCTGAAATCAGGGATTGGCCAAAGGGATGTGACACTGGCACCCAAAACACCTGCTACAGCAGTTCTCTGTAGGACAGACACCACTCCACTTCATGGGATGCATCAGTAACTAATGCAAATAAAAATCCTGGCCATCTTGGAGCTTCTATTCTGGTAACATTAAAATGTTCACATTGAATTAGGTGAAGCCTTGGTTAAGTATATCCTTTTATTATTTGAAAATAGACAAACTATAGATACATAGTAGAGCTTTATTACTGACCATAAAGGTGTACAAATTGTCTGTTAGTACATTGGTCTCAACCAATACAAAGTTTTATGTGGGCGAGTCTGTGGTTTTAGTCCATAAATCAGTGATTTACAACCTTTTTCATCTCATGGTACACATAAACTAATTGCTGAATTACTACAGCACACCAAAAAATATATTTTTTGCTGATATGACAAAACATCGACATAATTTTAATTGACTTACAAATAATAATAATATTAATTATATACATTCTTGCTCCAAAATGACTTTTTAAAAAAATCAAGTGCCTATACTTGCATATAAGGATTTCTGATACCAAGAATTTACCAATCAGACACAACCTTATTAGGTGAGATGACCAGTAAGATACAAACTCTGTTGCATGACCTGTATATTTATGATTCAAGACAGGTCATTCACACCAGATAGTTACTGTTGTGTTGATGGTTGTCATTCTTTAATTTGAAAATCTAAGGAAAAAGATTGCCCCTGACTAAAGAGTCATGTATTGTTTGATTGCAGCGGAGAGGGGAGGAGGTGTAAAGGGGATAAATGATAATGGAAAAAAATACAAAACAAAAGAAAAAATATTCTTGCAGCACGCAGGTTGAAAATCACTGCTATAAATCAATACATGAAAACTATAAATATTTTGATGATTATGTGGTAATTGATTTCTCAGGCCATTTCGAGATGGTTTAATTTCACTTTTTCAACTATCATGGGAATATCTGAAATTTATATTTAAAAGTAAAATTACCAAAATTACCATTAAAAAACGTGCTTAGCAAAACATTAGGAAGGAAATTCAAGACACAAAAAGTGACTTCACTGAGCAAAATCCATTCATGCAGATAACGATGCTTGGTTCTTCCTCTGGATTATGCATAAGGGCCTTCACAATCACTGACTTCGACGTTCGCCCCTTCAGATTCCCCAGGGCTTTACTGTCCACATAGTTTAGGAAGGGGCCAGGGGTTTTCTGAGATACAACTCAATTGACTTCGCATCTTTAAAGAAAGTGTTCCACAATCCCTACTTATTAAAGTCCAGTCTTTTATTTCTGAATTTCAAGAACTTTATAGTTATGTATAGCTTTATCAGTTAATCTTTGATGTGTAGAAATCACTCTAAATCTCAGTAGTTTAAAATAATAGCCACTTATTTTTGCTCACAAGTGTATGGGCAACTGATGATTTTGCTGATGTCAGTGATTCTCAGCTCTTGTGGATTTGTTCATGCGTTTGCAGTCAGTTGTGTGCCGGGTGGCCTGAGATAGCCTCACTCACTTGTCTGGATAGACTACCTGTCTATCAACTAAAAGTATGGAGAGGCAAATTGTCTATCATTCTCCTTGAGTGTAGCCTGGACTCGTTCACAGGGAAAGCACAGAGTTCTAAGCTGCTTTTCTAGAACCAGGTCATGACTTTTGCACATCCCATTTGCTACTTTGCAAGTAACAAAACCAGTCCATATTCAACTGGTAAAAAAAAACAGATTTCCTCAGACAATGGGAAGAGTTTCAAAGCCATGTTGCAAATGAGCAAAAATAAAAGGGCAGAAACTAATTGTGTCATTTTTGCAAACATTCTACTATAGGAAGCTAGTAGCCAGCTAAGATACAGGTTACTGAGATACAGAAAGTATACCATTGCTTTCTCAGTCACCTCTCTGCCTCCAGATTCTCTGTATTTTTGTTGTTCTCACCACATTTACTTTTCATATGTACTGTGATATTAATGATGATATCACCAAGAATAACATCAGTTAGTATTTGTTGCTCATTTGCCATCTACTAGTTATTGTACTAAATGATTTACTGATATTATTTATTTCCCTCAACTGTATGAAGTAAATAAAATAATAATACAAAATTATGGATGAATACTTGTGCATAATTATTATTATATGTAGTTACGAATGAGAGCTCCCTTTTTATCTCAAAGTAAAACCAAGCAACTGTGCACTGGCATATGAAGACCTTCACTGTTTTGCATGCTGAAAATTCTTTGACTGCATCTTCTGTTCGCTTCATCACAAAAACCCTGTCCTCCTTGCTCATCCCAAAGCATGCTCCTGTACACTGGGCATTCTTTCTTCCAGGGCAATTCCACCAAACGGGTACATGGTCTCCTCCTTCATCTATCTCCCTCAATCTCTTACACATACAGCCCCTTCTGAATGGAGACTACCCTGACTATTTGATTACAAGTTTAATTCCTCTCCCATCTCCACTCTTCTAACTTGTCCCTTTGTTATCTCCTTATGACTTGTCATTTTCTAGCATATTATAAAATATGTTGTTAGAATGGAAGTTGGCAAACTACACCCCATAAGCCAAGTTTAGCCCAACTTCTGATTACGTAAAAAAAATATTGTAGCAAAGCCATGCTCATATAATTAGGTATTTTCTGGGACTGCTTTTGTGATTCCATGGTATGGTTGAGTATCTGCAACAAAAGCGGAAAATATTTTCTATGTGGCTCTTTACTGAAAATTATTTTGAACCTGCTAGGCACCTACCTGAAATGGTAAAATCAGCCATATATGTGTATGTATGTGTAGGCACATACGAACACACTTATATACATATATATGTGAATTATTAAAAGTTCCTCAAAAAATTCAAATGTGTAGCCCTATCTTTTTTTATCCAAGGCTGAAAATCACATTCCAGCTTTTGTCATCATTCTACCTTATTTCAGGCAATATTAGAAAGTGTTGACATGTGAGAGGTAGATACAAGTTTTCATTTGAAAACCATCCAACCTCAGAAAAGTATTATTTCATATAATTAGAGGAGCGAATTAAAGTCAGGATTTATCATATGAAATCAAGATTAGTTTTTAGCTTTCTTATAAAATGTATTATATTCATTTATTTGTTCAATAAGCATCTAAAAATTTATTTCTGCAGACTTTATTGTTAGACTATCTGGATACAAAACTAACTAATATTTGGTCCTTTCTATAAAGGAGTCCACAGATTTAGAGATGTGGGCAGACACAGAGCTAGCCATGAATTCTCACTGAATCCTGCATTCAGATGTGTATTTGTAACATTTAGATGGACTTGGTTCACTCTCTGTAGGCAAATATTTTACAATTAAACTTGGGGCCATTTTCTTTGTTTGTTTGCTTTTCATAACCATACAAAGGAATTAACTTTATATATTTTTTATAAGTTACCTATAGTTTTATCAACTCTTAAAAAAATTAATTAAAGGTTTATGAAAATTGTTAATGAAAATTCTCAAAATATCTCTCGCTTTTAAGACAACTCCTGACACTGCGGAAAGAGATTTAATGAATAAAAGATACTTGTATTTTCTTTCTCTTGAAAATTATTGGTGAAAGAAAATTCTTAAATAGCCAACATTCTCCTGATAATATTTGACATTGTTATTTTCTCCTAATACACTGTATCCTGACTACCTTTGTTTCTTGTGATCTTATCATGTTCTTAGTAAAATTGTTATTTATAGCCACCATTTGGCACCCACGTAGCTTTGTTTTGTTATATAAGCAGCTGTATATATTTTATCTTTTCACTTATGTTTCAGACCTCATAATAACAAGGAACATGTCTTATTTATTTACTGTCACCAATTAAAAACAGTATTTTATTAGATGGTCAAAACATTTTAAATAATTGATATTTTTAAAATTTTAGATTTAAAAGTGATATTCAGTTATTTTTGTTTTGTTTTGTTTTGATCCCCACCTTAACAAGCCTTTTGTGGTCAATAACCACCACACAAAAATATTTAGTAGTTTCTTCAGAATTATGTACCTTGCCATCAAAATTCGTTATTCTTATTCTGAATGCCAAACTTGAGATCTTATTATTTCTGGTCTTCCATTAAAAATTTGAACACATAGTTAGTGCTTGAATCTCGGGTGAACTCATGCTCGCTCTACCTGGGAATCACCTTCATCAGACATCTTTGTGTTTGCTCTCCCATTTCTTTCCAACTTTTGTTCAACATTGATCTTATCAAAGAGATTTGCTTGGACTATTTTATACAAAAAAAGAGTGGACTAGGTGGTGTCTATTCATTTACCATATCTCATTACATTATTTTCTCAATATTCTTAATGCTCTCTAGAAATAGTGTTTATCTATCATTTACTCACCACATCCACACCAAGAACACTGCTGACCTGTAAAGATTTTTGTTTTCATCTCTGCTGCTTCCTGAGTTTATTGACCAGTACCTGATAGATAATGTACCCTCAGTAAATACCTTCAATCTCATCTCCAATTACATCTTTTTAAATTAACGCTGAAAATATCTTTAATAGTGAAATTATAGCTAAATGATATTTTAGTATTTTTTAAATGTTAAAATGTTTGCCATTTATTGCATTGATACTAGGTGCACAAATATTCACTTAAAGTGTTATTTTAATTCTGCTATTAATTTTAAATTATAGTTGTTATTTTTCTATTTGCTAAAAGTGTAAGTATTCTAAATTGTTGCCTACACATCCATAGGTGACTTGTGACCAAATAATTAATCTAAAGTTGTTAATAATTTATAGTACAAACTAATTAATTATTAAGAATGTTAGCATTTTTTCATAAATTCCAAGTTAACCCCATTTTATTAAAAAGGTTATTAATCCAAAATGTTCTTTTCTTTTTTGCCCTAAACTATCTAATTAATGGCAGAATTGAATTAATTTTAGAAAATTATTTTGTTGAAGACATTCATCATTAAATGAATTCTGAAAGCTTCAATATTTTTAAGGGTACTGCATAAATTCTCATTTTGGATTAAGGAAGAATAGATGCAGCTGAGTATGTTTGTTATCAATTCTTCCCATGATGCTCCTACCCCTTCCCTCCCCTTTTTTGTAATGCTTTAGAGCTCTTTCAACATTGCATAAGATGGAACAAGCATATTTAATTGCTGACTGCCATTTTTAATACATACAAATATTTCTTTTTACCTGGCAACAGAATCTTCTAGAGAACTGTGCACCTAACTACCTGAAAGTTAGTGCTTTTCTAGTGCTACGTATACACCATTGTTTTAATCTTGGCCATCAGCTGACTGGATCATAGGAGACACTTGAGTCCAATGGTTGCAGCAAATGTATTAGCTGAGCATCTGCCTCACAGGGTATCTTGGGGTCATCAGGTCTTTCTCTTGAAGATGTAAAGCAAAAAGCATGGAGACTTTTAGAAAATAATGGTAACTATCAAAGCTGTGAGGTTCATTTATCAAATGGATATTTTAACCACTACTAAAAATTAACCTTTTCATACTGAGAATTATACTAGTGAACAAAACAAAGCATGAATTATTTGCATCATAGAATTTATATTCTAATGAAAAGAGCAATTAACAGCTAAATAATTAAGCACCACATATGTCAAATGGTGATAAGACACACAAATAAAATGAGCAGGGAAGGAGATTCAATGTGGGGACGTGAGACACTACCCAGGAGTTCTGGATTTCTCTTATGTGTCATATTTGCATACAAAACGGATTGCTTTGCTTGGAAGTAGAAATGGCCATATGTGTGATTACATACCAATTCATGGGCTGTGGCAAGTGGTTTGGTTAGGTGGTCAGATATATAGAAGAAATATTGGAAAATTTGTGACAAGAATATCTGGGAAAGAGTTATTCTGATACACTTCTTGATTGAACAAAAAAGTGAAGATATTTGTGTTCCATGTGCATGCTCACCAAAGGGTGACCTCAGCAGAACAGAATTTTAATAATCAAGTGGATAGGACCACCCATTATGTGGCTACCAGTTGGCCTCTTTTCCCAGCTACCTCAGTCATCACTTAATGGGCTCATGAACAAAGTAGCCATGGGGGCAGGGATGGAGGTTTTGCTTGAGCTTAGCCACATGGACGGCCACTCACCAGGACTGCATGGCTATGGCCACTGCTGAGTATCCAATGTGCCAGCAGCTGAGCTAAGTCCCTGACATGGCACCGTGCCCTCAGGTCACCAGTCGGCTATGTAGGAGTAGATTGATTACACTGGATCACTTTCATCATGCTAAAGGCAGTGTTTTGTTCTCAGTGAAACTGATGCTTACTCTGACTGTGGATTTAATTTCTTTCATGCAATGCCTTTGCCAACATTATCATCTTATGGAATTATAGAATGGCTTATTCCCTGTTGTGGTATTACATGGTTTTGATTCTGATTAAAGAACTCACTTTAGAAGTATAGCAATGGGACTGCGAGCATGAAATTCACTGGTCTTACCACATTCCTCACTATCCTAAGAATCCTGAAACACCAATCCAAAAGAACCTATGCACCCCAATGTTCATAGCAGCACAATTTACAATAGCTAAGTGCTGGAAACAACCTAGGTGCCCATCAGTAAATGAATGGATCAAAAAACTATGCTACATTTACACAATGGAATTCTATGCAGCTGAAAGAAAGAAGGAGCTCATACCCTTTGCAACAGCATGGATGGAGCTGGAAAGCATTATGCTAAGCGAAATAAGCCAGTCAGTGAAAGACAAATATCATATGATCTTACCTTTAACAGGAACCTAAACAACAAAACAAAGAACCAAGTAAAATATAACAAAAGACACTGAAATAGAGGACAGGTAGTCAGTGACCAGAGGGGAGAGGGGAGGGAATTTCAGGGGAGAAGGGAAGGGTTTACAGGAACAAATATAGAGGACACATGGACAAAACT
>CM052538.1:15053251-15065624 GCA_028533065.1 Trachops cirrhosus
TGTGCCAGAGCAAGATTCTCTGGAAGACTGTGTGTGCTCTGAATCTGCATCCCATATATGTTGTCGTTTCTCCCATTGCCAGGATTCACAAGGCCAGGGAGCCAAAAGTGGAAGGGGGTGGTACCACCTGTTAATACCCTTAGCTACTAATCAGCAAAATGTTTGCTTTCTATTTCCATGACATTTATGCTTTGCTGGCCTAGAGTTCATAGCTGCAAAGGGAGCAATACCTCTACCTATATGTATAACAATCATTCCATTAAACTGGTCAACTTGAGTTCCCCATGCCTTTAAGTCAACAGGTAGAGAAGGGAGTTACAGTGTTGGCTTAGATGATCAACTGCCTGCTAAGGGTAAATTGCACTACTCATCCACAGTGGAGGTAAGGAAAAGTACTAGGTCTGTCCAGAAATTATACAGCCATGTGCTATGAAAAATAGAGACTTCTATTGAAGAAGATAAAAGAAACGTTGTATATAGGATGATGATGCCTCAGTCCCCTTCAAAGTAGGCCCCTTGGGGGCCTACTTTAGTTCTCCCAATTGCCTTCGGTTGCCCCATTGTATTTTCTTGAATCCCATTGACAATCTGAAATCTCTTCCCTTTCAAAGGTGGTTTTAATTATGGGAAAAGCCAGGCGTCACAGGACACCAAATCTGAGCTCTAAGGGGGCTGAGTTACCTGGGTGATTTGATGTTTCAACAAAGAACTCTGCACCAGATGTGATGCATGAGCAGGCTTATTGTAGTGATGAAGCTGCCAGTCACCAATTGCCCATAGCTGCAGCCTTCTGAATATCTGATTAGTCTCCATGGAGGAATGTTCAAGCCTAGTGCAAAATTTGATGCAGATTCATTGCTTTACTCACTCTGTCATTTGAATGCAATGGCCACACAGTGTACATGTTCACTGACCAGCACCTACAACCCCCACTGACTAGAACAGTGAAGCTGTCATTGTTCACACATGCTCATTCCAGCCCACTCTCCTTGGCTGCCAGGTTACATTGATGTTGAGTAAACCTTTCTCATTATATTAACAATGGCTGGAGTTTTTCTGGATATACCTTGATATCTAGAATCCACTAGGGCATCTCTTAGTATTACCTGTCATGCCTTGTGATTCAGATCAGTGGAAAAATACAACAACCCAATCCGAGCAGGACTGCTAATGGCCCTGACCCTTAGGAATGAAAGTTTGAGCCACCCCTCAGGTAAAAATTCCATCAGTAGCTGATGTACTTGCTGAAGGCAAAGGGAATACAGAATGTATAGTAGAAGAGAATAATTACAAATACAAGCTATAAGCATAAGACATACAGGTGTAAAGACTATAAATGTTATATCTCCTCTTTATTTGGTTATGAATCTGTCTGTATATGTGTATAGCAAATATCTTTTTCTTCTATTCCCTTATCAAGTGGCATACAATGTATTGACTATATATCATAGTATTTAAGTATTATTGATTTCATATCATACTACTTAGATAAAGAATAATCATCAGTCAACATTACACAAGGTCTTTACCTTGTGTTCTTGGAAATGGGTTAGTGATTTTCAGTTGTATTCAGCATAGTTGTATCATGTTAGGTAGTCTCATGATCTTGTTATTTTTCAATGTGGCGATTAGATGCGTTTTAAAGAGATACATATGGATGCCATTGTGACAAGGTGTGTTATTTATGATACTTAAATTAGGGTGTCAACCTGACTGGGAACAGACATTTGGTTGAACGTTATTCTGTGTGTAAGGAGGTTTCCAGTTGAAATTAGCATATGAATTGATAGCCTGAGGTAAAGAAGATTGTCATCCCTAATGTGGGTGGCCTTTTTCAATCAGTTGAAGACCGAAATAGAACAAAAAGTTTGACCTCTCTCAAATAAGAAGGGAGTCCTCTTGTCTGAGTGAGCTGGACCATTAATCTTTTCCAGACTCTGGGTTGAGAAGGAAACATTTACTGTTCTTGGCTCTCAATCCCGCCAGCCTTTGGACTGGAGTTGACACAATTGGCTCACCTTGTTCTCAGGTCTTTGGGCTCAGGTTGGATCTTCACACAGCCTCTCCTGAGTTTCCAGCTACCGACATAGATTATGAGCCTTCTCAGCCTCCATGACTCTATGAGTCAATTATCCACAATAACTGTACATAAATAGCTTATTACTCTGTCTCCCTAGAGAATACTGACTAATAAAGCTGACATGAGAGATGAGACTGCAAGTGTTGCAGCGTGAGTGAGAGTGACAGACTTTCCAGAAGCGCACAAACTTTTGAGATATTTGCCTAATTTATCAAGTGAAAATGTTGATCCGGGGAAGGGCAAGTTTTTCACAGCATGTAGTTTCTGAGCACCTTCTGGGTTGTGGCCAGTGCAGGTGTGGGTTTCTGGGGTGAGGGGAGACTTACCTGAAGTGCACGTTGCTCTGGAGCAGTCTTAAAATTTCTTGATTGTGACGATCTACAGTGTGTTGCAAAGTTACGTGGGACATATAAAAGGTAATGAAGCAAAGGTAAGATATTGTTATCACCAGAGGCTAATCTAGGAATGTATATTCTGTAGATTTTCTTGACAGAAAGATTCTACCACTGTGAAGAGAGTGCATGGGATTCGGAAAGAAGTGTGAGGAAAACCCTTACTGCTCCGGAGAAGGTAAAGCAGGAATTAGAGCTCCGGAAACACTAAACAACATTTTGCAGTGGTTTCTGTCATCCTCAGTTAATCACGCACTTCATTGCCAGAAATCACTGCTGTTCTGTGATTCCTAAAACTTCCAGATTTTTGGGAACTCTGAAAAATTGCAGTATCCTTTGTTCTAGCTCTACCATATGTGTTGCAAACATTAATTCCTAGCATTGAATCCTTTTCTGCCACAAATAGATATACATAATTGATTTTAGTTGCTTTTCTTTGGCTGGATCTTGAGTATTAATATGCCAATAAATTCTAATTTAATTAATACAGAGAATCAAGCAGGTATGCACTGTGAAACAGATGAAACGCCATGTTGACCCTAAGCAAAGAAAGAACATTAACAGTCTCCTGCAAATTGTTCTCACAAAGCCTAATTTTACTTCACTGGCTGCTCACAAATTATTACTCTACTAGTTTGCTAAGGCTACCAAAACAAAGTACCACAGACTGGGTAGTGAAATTAAATTACTTTTTTAATAGTTACGGAGACGAAGAGTTCAAGATCAAGGTGTCAGAAGGGTTGTTGGGTGCCTCTGAGGCCTCTTCTTTGGCTTGTAAATAATCATCTTCCTGCATCTCCACATGGTCTTTCTTCTTTGCGTCTGTGTCCAAACCTCCTCTTCTTATAAGGACACCAGTCATATTGAATTAAGGACCACCCAAATTACCTTGTTTCAACGTAATTACCTTTAAGGGCCTTATCTCCAAACACAGTCACATTCTGAGACACTGGGCATTAGGACTTCAACATACACATTTTTGAGTGAAACAATTCATTCATAACAATCACTAAGATGATATTAACCCTTATCTCTTGGAAAATTGTTCTCAAGGTATAGAATATTAATTCCAATGGTGATATATGGTGATATATTTTTAAAATCCTTACTAGATCCTAGGATGTATTCATGTGGTTTTACATTTCCTTGATTTATAAAAGAAACTTAGAAAAACACTATGTTTTTGTCCTTAGTTTAGTACATAGTATTCAACTAATGGTCTAAGTTGTTGAGTAACTTGCCTAGTGCCATATAACTAACTGTGCAACTGTGTGTTGCCCTAATATATTACCCAACAATTTGTGTTGAAGGAAACAGGTTTTTATTAATAGGGTTCCAATATAGGGGCTGGGGCACTGACATCACTCCTGCTCTGAACCCTTCTCTCCCATGAGACCTAGAATTTGTCTTGCTCACCAAAAGATTACAAGCCAAAACCACATCCAGAAGCTCCCAGTCTCCAAACCTGTGCTTTTGGAGCTTTGGTCAGCCGTGCAAACAGATCTCCATTCCCTCTGGAACGTGCACTCGGGGGTTTGAGAGTTGCCTTGTTCTCGCAGCAGCTCTCTGGGAACCTGGGATGTGCTGCTCTCGGTCTCCATGTAGCAGCCCCGGATCCACGTACTGAGCTGCACGGGATCACAGTGTCACAGAGACTGGAGCCCAGTGAGGCAGGCATCCCAGCATAGGACCCTGCCTCCAGGAGTGGGCTTCCAACCATGCAGGACCTAAGACCCTGGTGGGCCTGGTATCTGCCTGGTTACACAAACACTCCTGTTCATAAGGGGAGCAAGGGCCAGAGACCCAAAGTGCACCTGCAACCAAAGTCCTAAGTCCAAGAGCTGTTAGCCAAGAGCCAAGCACTAAGAGCCAAGACAACTAGCTTCTCCTCATTTCCTGTTTTAAAAGCCCTCTCTCCCAGAATCCCATGCACTCTGGAAGCCAGGGGAGTGTCCAGCTTTCTAACCAAAGAGGTCTATCCATGGCCATATTTGCCTTTGCATCCTCTCCCGTGAGCCTTCTAGCAATGAATCTTCTCCAGTTCCCCCTCCCTGCTGGGAAGGAAGAAGCTGCTTCATTGTAGTGTAATGCATGCTGGTTCTTCTATGGTAGATAGCTGCCTGTTATGCAATGTGCCTTAAGCACTGCACCTTCTGCTCCATCAGCTCCTCCCTGACTTGGAGAAGTCAGGGTGCTTTTCACCTGCAGCCTCAGCAGCTTTCCCCAGTCCCTGCCTTTCCTGGCAAGACGGAGAGGGGTCTTGTGCTGGATTTGGGGTTCCCCTGCCTAATTTGGAGTCCCTTGCTATCCAGCAATTCCTGGTCCAACCTGTCCTGTTACATAACCATACTGATGCTTGTTAAGTGTGAGCTTTTGGGGACAGTTGTCAGGGGGGCCACAAGGTACATTACCAGGGATGAGATAAAATAGGAATGATTACACTAAAATCAAAGTTTTCTATAACCTCCATCTGTGTAATCTGAAAATAATTTGTTGTCATACCGGGAAATCATGATGCGATTGATAATTATGCTCTCTTATTTTCGGTTCCTTGTCTTTCTGCCTGTATGTTGAGTTCACTTCACAATATTATAGGCCCTAATCGTGTTCTTGGTCTGTTGATGTTTACAGTGAAAAGTTAAAAGTGTGACTTAACAAAAAGGTTCTGAATTTTATCTCTTACAGTTCTAATATTAACATATACTGCTGTGAGAAATATACAGTGGAACCTCGGTACTCATTGTTAGTTTGTTCCAACAAATGGCGAGCCAATGACAATTGATGAAGCATTTTCTCTAGCCAGGTGGCATCTGCAAATTCTAGGGTGGCTAGCACTTCACAACGTCTAGCAAATGCAATGAATGGCAACCAAGTGCCTAGTGCCGAAACATTTTTTTCTCACCAAAATGTGACGAGTACCAGGTTCGACGTGTTCTGAAGCCGACAAACACAGAGGTACCGCTGTCCTAGAATTTGATATATGGTGGAAAGCAGTAAGTTGTACAGAGAGAAAGAGACACACAGAGGGAAAGAGAGAGTCCATGTAGTTCAATACAAGGCAAACAGCAGATTTTTATGTCCAGAATGATTTATTTTATATCATAATAAGTAAAACTGCTAAAGGGGCCTCAGGTTCACCAAACAAATGTCAAGCTGTCTAATGAGCTGCCTGGCTTGGAAAAGGATGGATCTAACAAAGGTTATCCTTAGGCAACATTTTGCTTTCATGGTCATGAAGTTTGTGAAGTTAGTTATTCCAGACACAGACTCTGAATCACTGTAACGAATATTGAGGCATAGGAGTAACTTTAGTTGCCAGGTTCACTATAAATTGGTTTTGAGTAAATTATTAGTTAGGTCAATTCAGACAGTAAAATATATGACATATCTATCTTGTGCCTTGTATTTGGTTAGAGATGAGGGGAAATAAGATGGAAATATGTGCTTAGTTCCCACCCAGGGCTGACTTACTCTCGACTTCCGAAGAAAAGGCTTGCATAGACTGAGGGATTGATTGATATTAGTGTAGTGATAAAGTGCTATTCATCTGACTGGTGGAACATAGGAGTCACATAAGACAAAAAAAAAGTGTTTACCACTTTTTTTCAATGAAAAGAGTCCTTAGAGTATTTTTTCATGAATTCTAGGTTTTCATTTTTTTTAATTTGAATAATTACACCTTCTACCAGCAATTAAAATAAGTAAATTGTGTAAATGCTCGGCATCATAGTTCTACAGTTTAGTGCTTTGAGTAGTGTTTTGATTTGCTAGACTACCCTAAAGTGTGAAAATCAGCTCTAAGTCTTTCATTAGACTGTCTTCATGTTGGAAACTAGTGTTTTAAGAAAAAAATGAAACATGTAGTGTTCAGCTACAAGTTAGTAAAATGTGAATCATTTAAGACAGTGTTTTCAATAAGTGTTGAAAAATAATTGTGAAAAGTGAATATAATATTATTGTCCCTTCTTCAAATCACTTCTATATGATTTCATAAGCATTAAAATTCATCTTTTTTTCTTCCCATGTCTGAGGAAATGTTGAAGACATGAATGGTGGTGGAAAAATAGTATTTGCTTTATATATTTTCTGTGTTGCCAACCACTTGGCCAGCTCAAAGAGTTAAAAAAGTGTCAGCCTCATAGTGGGCCATATACAGGGGCAACCTGACGAAACAGAAGAGAAATAAAAATCCCACTGCAAGATAATTATGGAATCATGTACAAACCTTTAAAGGTTAATGAGCTCTCTAGAGAAGATAAATGACAGTTCTGGAATCAGTTGCCTGCCTATAATCCATTTTCAACATAATCCTAGTTGTGAAGGGTTGACATATTATGGTTAAATTGAGGTGAATGTTAACTTTGAAAATGGTAATTTAAGTAATGTGAGCCCAACTGATATGGAAAGAAACATTATTTTGTCAAGAGATGAAATAGGGGAAGTTAAAACACAGTGGCTAGGAAAACCAAAGCACACCTTACTGATCAAAGCGAAGTGAGCAACTGAAGGAATGATACTTAATTCATTGATCTTGGTATTAGGGCAAATGAGACATATCTTTTAATTCCTCCTTTATGTCCATTTTCAAGTAAATAATTAACAAAATTGTTTCTTTTGAGTGAATAACATCATAATAGGAAAAAAATGATACAAAGAGCCCTGGTTGGTGTGGCTCAGTAGACTGAGTGCTGTGAACCGAAGGGTCACCAGTTTGATTCCCAGTCAGGGCACATGCCTGGGTTATGGGCCAGGTCTCCAGTGGGGGGCGCATGAGAGACAACCACACGTTGATGTTTCTCTCCCTCCATTCCCCTCTCTCTAAAAATAAATAAATAAAATCTTTAAAAAATGATACAAAGAGAAAAAATGTTTAGAAAAATACATCTGAAACATCTACTTTGCTTTTACAATAGAGGAACTGAGCATGATGCTTTTTTGAGACAATACTTTTACATCATATTTACTATGAGATCACACATTCCATAAGAACAGAAAGACTTTAGCATGGACATTTACACAAGGCATTTGGTTCATTAATTGGGGGATGAGTTAAAGTAAAATTATACAAGTGAAATTATTAAAATTAAAATATTTCACATAAAAAGACAGGTTCCTCAAATATTTTAAGATTTAAAAATGTGCATTATAAATCAGAGAAAACTTAACATCATATATAAACTATTTCTTATATTTATGCTTATAATCATGCCAACTTATATATAGAGATTGTCATTATAATTAATAATAATAAAATACTTGGAGCAAATATTTACTGAAAATTTTCTGCTTCATTACTCCAGTAACTGTGTTAATCATTTTATGTGAATGAATTCATTTTAATAACTTAGTAACTGTACAAAGTTTGCATTATCATTAAATAAGCTATTATAAAGTAGCTAAGATTTTTTATGGTGATATGATTTAGGCAAAATCACAAAACCAGTAAACAGAGAAATTAAAATTTTAATTAAAGAGATCTTCTTTGAGAAATTGGATTTTACATATTATTGTTTTGATATTCACCTTAATAATAAAATTAATGGCAGGCACTTTTCTTTAAATTGTAATATTTAATTAACATGATCAGAAGTAGCTTAATATTGGTCTTCATGAGTAAGTCATAAGCTGTTTGATATATCTGAGTTCTTTAGAGAATCAGACTAATAGAAGAATATATATATACATATATATACATATATATATAAAATTGGGACGCAGGCAGGATTTCTATGTTACAGTTTTGAGGACACTTCCCTCTGCTTTGGGGATCATCAGTCTTTTCTCTTAGGTCATCACCTTATTGGACAAGGCCTATTCATATTTTATAGAATAATATTTATGTTTTACTCAAAGTTGTCTAATTTAAATGTTAATCATATTTAACAAATACTTTTACAGCAACATTTAGACCAGTGTTTGACTAAACTGAGGATGATAGCCTATGCAAATTGACACATAAAATTAACTATCAGAAAGTCTAATCTGTAAGCATGGTTAAATTTTATCATTCTGGGGTATCTAAAATAAGTGCACTGATATTCAGTCAGTTAGTATTATGTGAGGGGTAGTAAAAAAATAAATGAGAGATAAGACAGAGAGACGGAAACTACCCCATTTCTACTAGTCAGATCTCTTCCTTAACCACAAAATTCTTACAATAAATTTTACTTTTCTTAAGGTAGGTAGAGTTTTCTTGGTTAGTTTGTTTATTCTTACTTCCCACCAAACTAGCCTGACAGTTATATATTTTATTAAGTTTAACAAAAAGGAGACAGGCAGTTATTAGAATCTAGAAAATGCCATTCCAGACCAATGGTTATCCTAAGAGGGCTAACTCAAAGGGAAAATGGTAACAACACTGAAAACAACAACAACCAACAACAGACACTTTCCCTTAAGAAGTTTCCACACTTGATTCCTAAACTATGAATTCAAAAAGGTCCCCATACATCATAATACAAAAGCTGTGTTAGAACTTATGTCAGTTAACATTCACAGGCTAAATCTGACTTAAAGATATGTCTAGAAGAGGTGAAAATTTCCTTTCCTTTTATAATTATAGTGACAAACATTCATAAATTAATTCCATATCTATTCTTACATTATAAAAATGCCAAAATTAATTTGCAGTTGAACTATTTAAAATTATTACAATATTTTTAAAGTCTTCATTTAACCTAAATACTACTTTTATGATTTTTTACATTCATGTTGCTATTGTACAAAGAGGATGATCACTCACTGATTTTGTTTCAGAGACTGACTCATGTTTAAATGTTCTCTGTTCTTCCAATCACTTTATAGTCTTTTGAAAATAATACTATAAAAGAAGAGGATTTTAATTGGGAAGAGAGTTCATAGTACTGTGAATTATAACAAAAGGACTGATTTCAGTGACAGAAATATAATGGTGACTCTGACACAAAATTTATGGAAGAAGTTAGGCAAGACACTTCCTCTAGGCTCTCAGTTTTCCTATCGGCACAACATGAAACTCTGTGAAATTAGTCATAAAATACCCAACCATTCTTAAAATACCTTTACATTGTTATTATGCACTATATTACAAATATATGAATATGTTTATAAGCACAGATACAATTATGCTGATGAAAAGACTCAACATTTTAGTGAATAAAGAAAAATAAAAAAGCAACATCTTTATTATAAGTTTGTTAATATTTGATTGAATAATAAAATAATGCACATGGATATTATTTCTCTATAACAAAAAGGTACTCTAAGCTGAAACAGAAAAACAAGCACACAAAATATTATAGTATTTTCTATGCTCATGGTTGGAAAGAACAAATATTGTACACTTTGCTAAAAATGTTTGACAGTAGAAAGGCTGAAAAAATTATTATCATGGAAGACACTGAGTTTGCAATTGTTCTCAGAGCCAGGAGAGCTGTTCTAAGCAAGGAGGAGGAACCGCATACTAGAGACATGATCAGAAATCCTGAAATCCCAGAGACAAATCTATCTGTATCTTCACGTGCTGCCCTCCGTAATGGGATATCGCATTTCCATCTGGGTGCTGACCTTTCCTGCTGCTGTCAGGCGTTTATTATATTTCCTGTTGTAGGTTTAAAAAATCAGCATTTCTATTCCAACTTTGGCAAATCCTTCTGAAAAGGGAAAATCAAGTGGGCACTTTCTGCAAATAGTAAGGCAAGTAGATTTTCTAAACATTTCATAGTAAAATGGAATAGTGTAGCAAACAGTGGAATGATGGTTCTTATTTTTTTCTTCATGTGCCCTTTTTTTGGATATGCCAGATTCTTTCTCTCTCTCTCTCTCTCTCTCTCTCTCTCTCTCTCTCAACATGTTTACAACAGAAGATAGCAATTCTCTTTTAGAGTTTTGAATGTGAGTATTAAGAGTTAAATTGAAGTCTCTATAAAGATGGAAGGGATAAATAGTGATAGAAGGAGACCTGGGTGGTAAACACACAATACCATATACAGATGATGTATTATAGAATTGTACACCCAAAACCTATATATAATTTTATTAACCAATGTCACCCCAATTAATTCAGTAAAAAATAGAAGAAGCGAAGTTACTTAAGAGGGAGGATCAGAGGGGTAAAAAGGAAACAATGTGCTTTTTTTCTGTGTTATAAAATGACAAAGTGAGCAGTGGTTTGTTGTGGGATTTTAGTGTTTTCCATCCAAACTATTTCAAGCATACATTGCACATTCCTCTGAGACATAAGCACAGTCAATTTGACTAGTGCTATTAACAGAACAGAATCCATGAATGAGAACCAACTGAGATTGGCAGAAGACAATCTTGGGAATATTTGGGATACAATTTCCTAAAGATAATAGGAATTATAACCATTAAATATGTATTTGTTGTGCAGTAGTCTGTTCCTTCTCAGTCTATTCTGAACCTTTTTCAATGTTCCCAGGTAACATATTTTTTTCCCACTGATTTCTCTCGCTAAAGAAAGTCCAGTCCCCAATGCTGTATGTTTCAGTTTGCCTTGCAAAGAAATATGAGATAACAATTTTCCTAAACAAGTAAAAAAATAAACACTTAGCTCCACTTGGTTATCTAAGTATTAATTAAATTTTTACAAAGACAAAATTTTGTATATCACAAATATTTTTAAAGACATTTGCATAAAATAAGAGAGACGGCCACCCCGGGATGTGCAGGAATGGTTTCTCTTGGTCGCAATCTTGCAATGTTTGAATCGGCACTCATAAATTTTTTGCATTAATAGTCCAAAGCCATGCACTTGTTTACTTATTTGACTATGATAAATTGGCTCTATTTGAGTTCACACTGTTATCTTTATGTAACTTAAATGACACCACCTTTATTGTAGGCAAGTCATCATTAATATAAATTAATTGGTTAAAGATCACATTTCCAAGTGGCTGAATGTATTATTCTTAGTACTTCTCTGCCTTTCTCGCACACACCTATTTGACTTATAGTCAAATAATTCCAGTTCTGCCTTTATGATGTACCTGACTTCATCACATCCTACCACTCTCTCTGCTACCACCTGGGCCCAAGACAACATCGAGCTATGTAATACTCCTAGCAATAGTCTCCCAACTGATTTCCCTACAGTCTAGTTCTAACATGTAGCCAGTGTGATCTTTTATAATATTTTAAAGCATAATGTTCCTTCACTGCAAGGCCACAGCAATTATTTTTTGACCATTCTAAAGAAAATGGCATTACCAGTTTCACCTTAACTATCCAAACCCTTGTTAGATGCATTTCTCAAAAAGCACTCCTATCCAAGTGACATCCTACATATCTGTGTATTTTTTGTTAACTATTTGTCTTTCCAAATGTAACCTATGAAAGAGTATGAGGTCAGGGACTTGGTTTTCTTCACTACTATGTCACCAGTGCCTAGAAACCCTCATAGATTCTTATAAGCTCTGAATAAATATCAGTTGACTAAGTGAGTGGAATTAAGAATCTACCAAGATTCATTGTTTTGTTTATGATGGCCATTCTGACCGGTGTGAAGTGGTATCTCATTGTGGTTTTAATTTGCATCTCTCTGATAGCTAGCGATACTGAGCATCTTTTCATGTATCTCTGGATCCTCTGTATGTCCTCCTTGGCGAAGTGTCTATACAAGTCCTTTGCCCATTTTTTGATTGGGTTGCTTGTCTTCTTAGAGTGGAGTTGTGTAAGTTCTTTATATATTTTGGAGATTAAACCCTTGTCTGAGGTATCATTGGCAAATATGTTTGGTGGGATTGCAGACTTGTAAGACCACTATGGAAAACAGTATGGAACTTGCTCAGAAAACTAAAAATGGATCTGCCTTTTGACCCAGCAATTCCACTGCTGAGACTATATCCTAAGAACCCTGTAACTCCATTCCAAAAGAACTTATGCATCCCAATGTTCATAGCAG
>CM052538.1:15065724-15143233 GCA_028533065.1 Trachops cirrhosus
GTAAATTAATAAAAAGCAACTTCCTTTAATGTAGATCAATTTTGTAATTCTTATATGATAATTATATTATATAGTAAGAGCAAGCCCAAGGCAACTTCCAAAAAAGTCTGGGGCCACCTACTGGAGTTCCTAACAAACGAGGGATTGGCAAATTGATTATATTGGCCTCTTCCTCCAAATGAGGGTACTAAATAGGCCTTTGTTTCTGTGGAGAGCACATCTAGTTAAACCCAACCTCGGGGACTTAATAAATCAGTGACTTGGATCTTGTGGCTTTTGATAGCAATAATTGTCACTTAGTTCGGGAATCATTACCTTAATCTGTGGATTTGGGCGCATGTGCGTATGTCGTTGCCGTGGAAGCTGGCTCCCAGGCAGACACACAGCTGCCTTTGTGCTGGCAGAGCCCCTTGCTGACCGCTCAGAGCACATTGCAGAAGACGGGAGTGTGCTAAGTTTTAAAGGGCGGTCACAGGTGGTGCGGTGTTGCTGTCGGTGAGAGGATGGAACTTCCAGTCCCACTTCACCAGGCAAACTGGATTCCAGCAATGTGAGGTTTCTCACCACCACGTGGTCCCGTCCCTGGAATGCACATTTGCTTACCTTTCACGCAGTGAGAGCTGGTTTGAAGGACGCAGCCTCGAGAGAGCAAGTGTTGTGGAGGAATCAAGAGAGTATACATGGCTGAACCCAGGGAAGGTCTCCATGTAAACGTTTAAAATAATGGTGGTGGGGGCAGGCATCTGCTCTTCTTCCTGGTGGCTAAGACAAGCCTCAGGAGTTCCCTTGCTCATTGAACTTGCCACTTACCATCTGGAGAGGCCTGCCTGTCTTGGGTCTCTCCTTGCCCTCATGTCTGGCATGGGTAAGGGGGGGATTTGCATATATAAATATATATACAAATAATTTATGTTTTTATTAATTACTGTCAGAACCACCTAGAAATTATGCAGTTGCCATTATTTTTTTCTAACTGTCCTCATTTCCATAAAGTTTTACTACTTTTTACCAAATTGTTTTCAGTGGAGGAAATAATACATCAGACATACAGAATGTGCATTTTGTCAGGGAAGGGTGAGGACTGTGATATGTGAATTCTGTTCTGCTCACAGCCTTTGTCAGCCAGAAGCAAGAGAAAAAATATTTCATATATATAAAAATATGTATATAATATATACACACACTTATTTATACATGAGGGCAAGGGTCTCTCCTTGCTCTCAGGTATAGGCATGGGGAAGGGGGCAATTTACCGATCATCTATATGCATATAATGGAAAGGGAATAAGTGTCAGGTACTGCTACTTTAAAAAGAAAACAGTGAGAGCAGTTTTTGTTCCTGTTTGCAGCTGTGTTTTCTGCCCAAAAAGCATGGCTGTGTTGTGTCTCACAATTTCTCCCTTTGTCTCTTTTATTGTGAAGAAAGTAAAACTCTCACTTTACTGACAACTTGAATCATCATCTTCTGAGGCAAAAATAAAAATGTGAGGGGATGTTCTTAATTGCTCTCACAGATGCCAGTGCTTCATTTCGCCGTAGGCAACGTTGATGAACAGCTTTCCTTTTTTTCTTTACAAGCCGTGTTGTCTCCAACCTGGCAGTTTCCACATTACAGATCAGCAATTTCATTGGCCATAATTTACCCCATTTATAACACTTTCCTTATCATGTAAGTATGTATCTAACATCAACAACTCCTAATATTTGGCAGAGATGTGTGTGTGTGTGTGTGTGTTGGTTTAAACTATAGATAATAGTTTAACTTTCTGACCAGTAATTCAAAACAAAGCATCACCAATATAAGGCTGCTTATCTTTTGAAGGGTATTACATCAGTTATTTAAAGTTTATTGAGTGAATTTGGCAAAGCATAATTCAGAATTTAGATTCTACTTTTGATAAGTACTTTCTGGGCAACATATAAGTGAAAAAATTAAGTGCTACAGAGTGGACAGTTAATTTGCTGGAGGGAGGTGGGTATGAAGGAACTAAATGGTAATGGAAAAATACAATAAAGATTAAATGAAAAAAATAAAAGAAGTTAGTGAAAATTCAAATGGGAATTACATTAAATGACTATTATTTTGGTACTGTATTAGTTCCCTATTGTTGCTGTAACAAATTACCCCAAACCCAGTGGCTTAAAACAATACGGATTTATTGTTACAGTTGCCAACATGAGAAGTGCGAAATTGGTCTCCGTGGGCTAAAATCAGAGTGTCTACAGTGCTGATTTCCTTTCTGGAAGTTCTAGAGGGAATCTGTTTTATTGCTTTTTCTGCTTCTAAAGGCTGCCAGAATTCAGTAGCTCACAGTTCACTGCCAATTATGGGAGGCTGTCAAGGAAAGCACAGTAAATAAAGTCAAAGTTCTCATGCAGATTTAGGTCTTCTTCATCCTCCATTAATAAGAGTTTCTAGATATTTAGTCATTATTCTCTTTCTTATACAAAGAGGGAAACGTCCTTACAAATTGAGATTTTCTTTATAAATGTAAATGTCTCTTACAAAAGGATAACTTCTCCTCAGCCTCAGAGCTTTACCTATGTCCACTGCTTCTTAAAGATAATGATATTAAAACAATCATTATGCCAAAGAGACATGTTGAGATGGCAAATTATGCTCCCCTTAATAGCATAGCTAATAGAAAAATGAAGTGAAAACATTGTTTTCATTTTAGCTCCTCTTTGAGCAAGTTGTATTTCTCTGGTTCTAGCGTGCTAATTTGTGAAATACAGATATAAGACAAGATATCTGATGATTTCTTCAGTATTCTATTCTAATTTTTTGTGTAAAGATTAAATTATGTTGTGCCACAATCTTGAATTTCAGTCAATGGATTTTCTGACATAGACATTAGTGGGGCAGACACTCAGAAAATGGCTCTCAGTAATCTGTACCTCCTGGTATCCTGCTTGCCTGGGGGCTGGATCTGGGGACTCATTACTAATTACTAATGAATGAACATGGAAGACGTGAAGGGTGATTTTTCTTTGATTAGGTTAGAAAACACTGAGATTTCCATTTTGGGCTTTTCTTCTCTCTTTTTTCTCTTGCAGTGTCTGACAGAACCCAGAGGTCATGCTGCCTGGCAGCCACATGGAAAGTTCCAGGTAATGAGAGAATGAGGGACTGACCATCTAGAATACACATTTTTATTTCAGTAAGTATTTATCTGCTGAATCTGTCTTGGCAACTGATACTGTGGATGTAAGAAACTTCCAAACCTATAGAGAATTTTCTGCAAGAGTTTATTTGAGCCAAAAACTGACAATTGCTAGGAAGCTAAATCTCAAGTGCTTTGGAGAATAGCAGTTTTTCAGAGGTTTTGTCTTTTTTTAAATGTATTAAGTATTTGAAATAGAGGAGGGAGAGTGTAACAGAATGGTCAGGCCAAATCACTGGAGAAGGCAGGGAGCAGAGAGAAACCCCAAGGCGGAATCCAAGAATTAGAGCAGCTTGCCCTCCCAAGAAAGGAGAGGTTGCAGGAAAAGGGAAATTGCCGAGGCATCCAGGCAGTTCATGACTCAGCCGGAGGGAGCTTGTCCAAAGCCAGTGTGCCTGGAGCCTTTGCCCCCTTGCACAATACGGTGGCTGGAAGAGGGGCAAAGGCAAACATGGCCAACATTAGCCCTCGTTGGTTGAAAAGGTGGACACTCCCACTGGCTCCTGGAGCACATAGGATTTGGGGGACTTTTAAATTGGAGGCAGGCAAGGGCCCCTCTCTGGCTTTGACCCCCATGGGTAAAAGCAGCAAACACTGGACCCACCTGAGGCTTAGGCCCCTGGAAGCCAGGATCCCACGCTGAGATGCATGCCTTGCCGGGTGCCAGCCCTCAGAAGGCTACAGCCCTGTGCAGCATGGCTCATGCGTCCTGGACTGCTTATACTCTCTCACCCTGGGAGCAGCACACAGAGGCATGAGCTGCGGAGTTCCTGGATGGGGCTTTGCTTGCACAGCTGTCTGGAGTGACCGGGCAGTGCACCCCAGACTCTGAGAGGGAGAGAGCTGCTGTGAGCGGATGTCGACTCTGGCACAAGGGAGAGAGAGAGCCTGGAATTGGAGAGATGGAGCGACCTTGGGTTATCAATAAGCAATAATGGGAAACTTCTGGATATGGATTTGGACTTTAATCTTCCTGTAGGGGGGGTGCTTTTCTGTGCTTTACAGGAGAAGTTGGCTTGGTTGACTTGGAGAAGGAATACTTCAGCCCCCTCAAATTAAGAACCTTATTAATAAAACCCTATGTCCTTCCCCTCAAATCTTCCTGTTATGCATATACATGCCAACAAGCAGCTGGACCCCGTGCTGCCTGGTTACAAGTGTAAAGAATATTACATCATGGTGGGAGAAAGCAAGGCTGGCATTGGATTACAAGATTATGTGCTTTTGTAGGGGTGGTTAACACTTCCAGGAATATTAGTTCTAGCATTTCAAAGATATATCAACCTATTTGCCCAAAAACAATGGCAAGACTTGCTTTCACCAAGGAAGTTATAGGCCTGGGGTATGACTACCCACTATGACCTGTCCAGTTAGGTATGTACGGCTTATCAAAGCACCTCTTTATTTTTCACAATTTGTGGAAAAGATAATAAATATTATACTGTAGGACATTCCATCCTATTTCTTTTTTAATAGGAACTGTGTCTTGCCTTTAGCTCCTGACTACAATACTTATTGAAATGAGGAAGGCCCTGGTTATTTCCATGGTCATCATCAGCTTTATTTTTTACAAACAGACTCACTGTCATAAAATATGTTTTTTATTTATGCTTACACAGTAAATTGGTATTATTTTAATGATATTCCATTTTTGTTAATTAAATAATTATATATCTGAAAATTTTATTTTTTTAAAGATTTTATTTATTTATTTTTAGAGAGAGGGGAAGGGAAGGAGAAAGAGGAGAGAAACATCAATGTGTGGTTGACTCTTGAGTACCCCCTACTGGGGACCTGGCCAATGATGCAGTCATGTGTCCTGACTGGGAATTGAACTGGTGACCCTTTGGTTCACAGGCCTGGACTCAATCCACTGAGCCACACCAGCCAGGGCAACTTATTAGTTTTTGTTTTTATTTTTTAAAGTATTTTTTTTAATTTATAGAGAGAGAGAAAGGGAGGGAAAAGGGGAGAAGCATCATTGTGTGGTTGCCTTTCATGCGGCCCCCACTGAGGACCTGGTCCACAGTCCAGTCATGTGCCCTGACTGGGAATGGAACCCGTGACCCTTTGGTTCACAGGCTGGCACTCAATCCACTGAGCCATACCAGCCAGTGCACACTTTATTATTTTTTAATATGTAGTCTTATATTTCATAAATTAACTTACAGCTCCCAAATTAAGTTTCATATATACGCAACTATTATAAACATCAACAATAAAACATTAGGTAACTTTGCAAAGCCAAACACTTATGAATTATTGGTGACTTTGCTCTTTTAATTATATTATAGTTCATATTGAATGGCCTGTGAAGAGATGAATAAAGAGTTTAAACTGCAAATTCAAAACCCGCTTAAAAATATAAGCTAAGATCTGTAATTTTATTTAAATTTATGAAATGCCATTTAATTTGAAGGGAAAAAACAACCTTGAGAAATGAGCATATATCTGAAACTGCTAAATCTGCCTCCTCCTGCAGTTCCACTGACTCTTACAGTAGAGAATATTAAATGAAGCCCTGAACTAATGGCAAGGGCGACTGTGTTAAAAGGGCTGAGGCTCCAGTCAACCAGGACTCATGACGTTACCACCCTTCCTCTTGGCAGTGCCACTGTGATGAGATAAAGGGCTGGAGAGTTCAGCAGGAAGGAAGAAAATGTAATGATGATTCTAATTTACATGTCATTTTCTTTGTACTTGGAGAATATCCTGCATCACATTGCTTCCAAAACCAGGAACTGCCTTCTTGGGCTCTGCCACTTGCAAAGGTAAAAGAAACATTTTAAAGACATACATTCAAGTCTAAGATAAACAGTGTTTAGAAAACCAGAGTTGGGGGAGAAAAGATCACTAATGGGTTCGTGCTGGCAGACAGGAGTAGCCAAGGAAACTAAAAGTGTTTCCATTGTTTGAATGCTAACTCTGCCACTCTGTAGCTGTGATCTTAAGCAATGAATTTAACTGCTATGCCTTAGTAAATGGAGATAAGAATAAAAATAACAGTATTTTCTTCAAGTATTGTGAGGCATAGAGAATTAATAGAGGAGCAAAGCATCTAAAGCAGATTTGGAACATAGTAGGCACAAAGTTCTTCTTTTTATGGCTAAAGAAAAAAATTCATTACTGCTTTTATAAAGTAATAAATGAAATTGTTTTTGTTTAGAAAAGATGTACAAATCAATTCTATGAAATCTGGAAAATATAAAAAATAATAAAGAATAAAAGTGTATTTATTCATAATGCCAAAACTCAGAAATAACTATTTCTGCAACCTAATTATTTCACTTACATAGTAACAATATCTTTCATATGTTAAGTATACTTTTAGAACACTGTTACAAAGGGGATCTAGCCAGATTGCTGGGCAGAGGGGAGGAACTGCAAGGAGTCGAAGTGCCAAAGGTGGTGGGACTGAAACCCAGCTGGCACAGGACAGATTTCCATAGCCCCCGGTAAGGGTGAACAAATAGCAGTGCTTATGACACAACCAGAGGAAGCTTGCATGCAGTATACACAGGTTGAAAAGGCTATAACACCCACGTACCTACCGTGGAGGTTCTCTTGGTGGCAGGATTAGATGCAGAAAGGCTCTGCAGACTGGCAAGTGTGATGGCCACTAGCCTGGACTGGCTGCGAATTTGGATGATTCTGCCACACATTGGATTTTGGGCCAGTGCTTTTAAATGGAGGGTAATCAGAGACTCACCCTCTTTTCCTTCCCCTCGATCTCCCGGTCAGGGAACTGAAGCACTCACAGGGCTCTCGCACCTTTTTGCCCTTTGCCCCTTGCCCCCCCTCGTCTGTTGGGAGCCAGCTCACAGCAAGGGCGAGTCCCACGCTGGGCCTTACCCCACCAACAGTGGCCTGAGGGATGCTGCGGCTTCACACCACAATGATCGCCCAAGACTGTACCTGTTCTCTCCTTTCGAGATCAGCGCATGGACGCGGGAACTGGAGTGCTTGCCAGCGCAGGGGGTTCAAGCATCCTCAGGTTCTGGGGGACCCCACGGATGGAACGCCTGCATGAACAGCTGTGGTAATCTGGCAGTGGGCTCCCTGTTCCAGGGGAGAGGGAAGAAGCTGCAGCGTGTCAGTGGTGACATGGGCCCCACAAGTGTGTACACTCGGGAAAGAGAGACTGAAGCTGGAAACCTGTTCACAGAACGGCCTCGGCCCCAGAGGACAGATAAGAATGGAGAGCGGTTTCTGGACTCTGGTTCTGGGTGTGTTGTGCAGGAGAGATTGTCACCACCTCTCTACCAAATTGGCAACCTTTTAATAAAGAATTTTTTTCTTTCCCCTCTGATCTCTGTTTTATGCCTATGTATGGTAGCAGGCAGCGATATCCCACTTTGTTTAATAACAATAACATTTTGGTGATTGCAAGGTATTTATTTCATTAGTTATTCCATAATTTACCCCATTGAATATCTGAGCACCTCTCAGTTTCTCTAAAGTACCCATAGTATTTCGCACCTCTTAGTTAATAGAGAAAATTAAGTTAGGCAATGTAGAGAGGATTAACAAAATTTGAGAATTAAACAAATGTTAGCTATAGGTATTATTTCATAATTGTAACTTAAAAGTTCCTTTTGGTTTTAACTTCTTTTACATCTTCAATTATGTATTAGAAAATTTACATAGTTGAATTACTGAAGCACACATTATACGTGTTATTAAGATGTTAAATCTAGGAACCATTTTAAAATTGCAGTTAAGCCATACCTATTTTAACTAAATTTCTTGTTTTTGCTCCAAGCAAATTAAACTCACAGAATCCCTTTCCATTTTTTTCCTGCTTTTTAAGGTCTCGATTCAAAGGTCCTCCAAGCAAAGACGTCGTGTGCCCTTTCAATTACATATTACAATACACACACAGCCTCATTTTATACCCTTTATAGAGCTAATGGGCTTCTTTTGCCATGAACCATCTTTTAAGATATTTAAAGGTGACTTTATAATGCAAATAATTTCAATTTTACATCCATGACTGTAGGGGAAATATTCTAATTCGCAGTGATATTAAATGCAAACTAAGTGTAAAGTCCTAGTGAACAGCTCTGTAGAATTATTGTTTTAGATTTTTTAATGAATATCCCTTTGAGTTTTTCATTGGATAAAAGTGATATACAAATTAAATATGCCCCTGCAATTAAAATTATTAATTTATTATCTACATAGGAGCTCACATATTTAACCAATATGTTGCATTCTCATGTAAAGACTTGGTTAAAAGAATTTAGGAGTTTTTAATCATGCGCTACAGGTAAAATATCCTGATAATGAGAGAAAAGATTTAGGGGTATATATCTTAGATTATGGCCCTTTGATGCCTGAAGAACTAAACATGAACATACTCTCTTGAATGACGGAATCCCTATTAGAATTTATTTTTTTAAATCAATGAATTCAGCAAAAGTAGAAGGATACAAAGTGACTATTCAGAAGCCGATGGCATTTTTATAACCCCGATAATGAACTATCAGACAGAGAAACTGAGAAAAAAATCCTATCTAGTATCACAACAACAACAACAAAAATAAAGTATCTAGGAGTAAACTTAACCAAGGAGGTAAAAGACCTGTACTCAGAAAACTATGAGACACTGAAGAAAGGAATTGAGGAAGATCCAAAAAAGTGGAAGCATATACCATGCTCAAAGACTGGAAGAATTAAAATCATTAAAATGTAGCTCTAGTTGTTGTGACTTAATGAACTGAGCACCGGAATGTGAAGCAAAAGGTTGCAGATTTGATTCCCAGTAATGGCACATGCTTGGATTGTGGGCTAGGTCCCCAGTAGGGGGCACTAGAGAGGCAACCGCATATTAATGTTTCTCTTCCTCTCGTTCTCCCTCCCTTCCCCTATTCTAAAAGTAAATAAATAAAATCTTTAAAAAAATAAAGTGTACATACTACCCAAAGTGATCTATAGATTCAACACAATTCCTATTAAGATACCAATGGCATATTTCACAGATCTAGAACAAATATTCCAAAAATTTATATGGAACTATAAAAGACTCTGAAGAGCTTTGACAATCAGGAGAAAGAAGAATAAAGTAGGAGGGATCACAATACCTGATATGAATCTATATTACAAGGCCACTGTAATCCAAACAGTCTGGTACTAGTATAAGAACAGGTACATAGATCAATGGAACAGAATAGAGAGCCCAGAAACAAACCTATGTCTTTAGGGTCAATTAATATTTGGCAAAGGCAGCAGAAGCATACCATGGAGTAAAGACAATCTCTTCAATAATGGGTATTGGGAGAACTGGACTAGTACCTGCAAAAAAATGGAACTAGACCACCATCTTACACCATATACCACAACAAACTCAAAACAGATAAAATACTTAAATATAAGTTGTGATACCATAAAAATCTTACAGGCAAACATTGACAGTAAAATTTAAGATATCTTGCCTAGCAATATTTTTGCCAATATATATCCTAGAGCAAGGGAAATAAAGGAAAAAATAAACAAATGGGACTATATCAAATTAAAAAGCTTGTGTGTGGCTAAAGAAACCACCATCAAAAGGAAAAGAGAACTGACTAAATGGGAAAACATATTTGCCAGCAGCCCATCAAACAAGGGGTTATCTCCCAATACATAAAAAACTTATAAAACTCAACACCAGAAAGACAATCCGATTAAAAATGGGCAAAGGACCTGAATAGACACTTCTCTAAAGAGCACATACAGATATGAAAAAATACTGAACATCACTAGCCATTCGAGAGTTGCAAATTAAAACCACGATGGGATATCACCTCCCACTTGCCAAAATGGCCATCATTAATAAATCAACACACAGCAAGTGCTGGCGAGGATGTGGAGAAAAGGTAACCCTAGTATACTACTCATGCAGCCACTGTGGAAAACAGCATGGAATTGCCTTAAAAAATTAAAAATGGAACTACTCATTTTCCCAGCAATTCCACTGCTGGAAATATACCCACAAAATCACAAAACACCAATTCAAAAGAATTTATGCACCCCAATGTTCATAGAAGCACAATTTATAATAGCCAAGATGTGGAAGCAGCCTAAGCACCCATATGTAAATGAAGGGATGAAAAAACTATGGTACATTTACATAATGGAATACCATACAGCAGAAAGAAAGAAAGAAGGAATTCCTACCTTTTGTGACAGCATGGATGGAACTGGAGGCTATTATGCTAAGTAAAATAAAGTTATTTGGTGAAAGACAAATACCATATGATCTCATTTATAAGAGGAATCTAGTGAACAAAAGAAACTAATGAGCAAAATAGAATCAGAAGCACAGAATCATGAACAGCCTGACAGCTATAAATAAGGAGAGAGGAGGGAAGGATGGATTGAAAGGTGAAGGGATTAGTCAAAAACATATATGAAGGAACCATGGACATGGGCAAGTGAGGGGACTGATTATGGAAGAGGGAGGCAGGCTGGTGGAGGGGGCTGAAGGGGGAAAAGTGAGACAACTATAATAGCATAACTAATAAAATAAAAAGTTTCATTGACTGAATAATTTAATTTATAGCTCATTCATTGCTTCTATTTGGCCATTGTAGATATTTTAATATTTCTCTAATATTATATTCAGTAACATCAACATTTATTGTCATAGAAGTATAAGTTATTTTAACAAGTGATAAGGTTCTAAAATTTAACTTAGGCAGTTTTAGTAACCAATATAATTCCTAATAACTCTTCTGATATCCATATCATTTCATTATCTAAAACCCTATGTTAATTTATATAAGAAGAAGTTTCTACCCTTTACAACAGCATGGATGGAACTGGAGAGCATTATGCTAAGTGAAATAAGCTGGGTGGTGAAAGACAAATGCCATAAGATCTCATCTATAAGTGGAACCTAATCAACAAAACAAACAAGTGAGCAAAATAGAACCAGAGACATTGAAATACAGAACAAACTGACAGTGACAAGAGGGGGTGGGGGAGGGATAAGAGGAGGAAGGAAGGGGAAGGTCCATCAAGGAACATGTGTAAAGATTCCATGGACAAAGCCAAAGGGGGTAGTTTCGAGGCTGGGAGGCAGGGATGGGTGGGGTGAGGGGCCGTGATGGGGTGAAAGTGTACTTGAACAACAATAATTTAAAAAAAGAATGTTAGGATGTTGGGTTGCTATATTTTCCCAATAGTTTTCTTTCAAAATTAAAAGAAAATTATTTTTTCCCTTCCAAATCAGTTCACAAACACCAGTTCTATGACAAAAAGCAGAATTCATTACTTTACACCCAGGGACACTCTGTTTAATCTTTCCACATTCTGTACCTTCAGGGACAGGGCATTAGCTCATGTTTTTCCAGAGACCTAATTCCAATTAATGTCAGAAATGGTGTGAAGAGATTTCAAGTGATAGATGTGCTCCTGTCCATTAGAAAACTACCAAGCCTTTTGAACATAAGCACAAAATCTATATATTAGATGATGGAATTTACTGGATATAAATAAAAGATTATACATATCGACAGAAAGAAAAATAATCAAATATTTTTATTAATGACACAAGCAATCAGATATTGTCAGTTGAGAATGACTCATTGGTATTTAAAATAACACTATTGATTTTGGAATCACAGATTATTGATTTCAGTTTTGCCACTTTGGTGTTTTGTTCTTTTTTCGGTGCACTTTCAGTCTTCTAAGTTGGCTTTTAAGTCATTTATAATCATCCTCTCTAATCTCTACGGTTTTAATCTTAAACCAGGATCCATATACCTGCCTATTTGTGTTTAATTCAATATCAGTCCCCTTTTCCAGGTCACTAACAAAGATGCAGGGCAAGACCCTTGCACTGTGTCCAGAGGGGATCAGCAGTAGTGTCCTTGCCTGGTACCACCCTGGTGAAATGAAGGAGGTGGTACCTCCCGACCTCTAACCTAGCTCCTTTCTGATCGTCATCTTCCTCATTAATAACCTCTCTCTCTCTCTCAGCTATTTTTTGTTCACTTTCAAAAGCACTTTTCTGCCCTGAGAGGTTTGTGTTTCTGCAGAACTTTTTTTTAGAAAGCAGTTCAAAGCCCTTACCTCTCATCATTTCGGTAAATTCTCATAGTTCACTGTAATGTCTCCAAGTAGTGAGCTCTGCATTGACAGTCCCATTTTACACTGAATCTAAGGAATAAAGAAATCAAGTATACTCTTAAGGGTACATCACAAGAAAAATAGAATCAAGAATAGACTTTTACTTTCAAATTCATTCTTCAACAGCTATTATTTAGTGTCTCTTTTATCAGGGCTCAAGTATGACAGAATTGATTCCATTACTTTTCCCCAAATAAGATATATGTTTTCTTAAGCACATAGAGTATTACTAGCATTGATGCATTATTATTCAAAAGTATTGGAATTTATTTTTGTATGTTTCTGTCTTTAGCTTTATTAATAAAATATGTATAGAACTCACTAGTTCTCATTTGCATAAACTTTGCCAATTTTTTCTTGGAGAACTCTGAGGGCCCAAATAAAAAGATGTACCAAGAGTGTTGCTGCTGAATCTCTACCAAGATTTGGTGAATTTAAAGTAGTTTATTCAAAAATTTTAATATTATAAGAGTAAAAAGTGTACCTTCAAATTATATAATTTTAGGGTTTATGAGGTATTGTCATATGTGTTACCTAATAATCTTAATAGCACTTTGAAATGCACATAATCATTCTTATCTTATAAGTGAGGAAACTGGGATTAGAAAGTTTAAATAATTGCAAAGGGTTAAGGGTATCTCAATTTTTTGGTGTTGCCCTGTATATTTGTTTACTTATTCCTTTGTTTCCTTTGCCTGGGGATGACACAAATAATGTTGTAAGCTATGTCTGAGATTTCACTGTCTATGGATTTCACTGTCTCTCAGGATTTTTATGGTTTGGGGCCTGACATTTAAGTCTTTAATCCATTTTGAATTTATTCTTCTGTGTGGAAGAAGAAGGTGGTCTAGTTTCATTTTTCTGCACATCTGTCCAATTTTCCCAACAAAACTAAAATCTCTTTGCACAGCAAAGGAAAACATCAATAGAATAAAAAGACAACTCACAGAATGGGAGAACATATTCACCAATACATCTGATAAGGGATTAATATCCAAAATTTATAAAGTACTTACAAAACTCAACACAAATAAAAAATTTCCAATTAAAGAATGGGCAAAGGAGCTGAATAGACACATCTCCAAAGAGGGCATACAGATGGCCAATAAACATATAAAAAGATATTCAGTGTCACTAATCATTAGAGAAATGAAAATTAAAACCACAGTGAGATACCATCTGACACCTGTCAGGATGGCTATCATCAATAAATCAACAAACAAGTGCTGGCAACGTAGAAAGAGGGAAACCCTTTTGCACTGTTGGTGGCAATGCAGATTGGTGCAGCCACTGTGGAAAGCAGTATGGAAATACGTCAAAAAATTAAAAGTGGATCTGCCTTTTGACCCAGCGATACAGCTTCTGAGAATGTATCTGAAGGAACCCAAAACACTAAGTTGAAAGAACATGAGCATCCCTATGTTTGTTGTATCGTTATTTACAATTGCTGAGACACGGAAGCAACCCCAGTGTCCAACAATAGATGAGTGGATAAAACAACTGTCGGACTTTAACACAATGGGATACCACTCAGCTGTAAAAAGGAAGAAAATTTTACCCTTTGCAACAGTACAGATGGATCTGGAGAACATTATGCTAAGTAAAATAAGCCAGTCAGAGAAAGACATATACCTTATGATTTCACTCATGTGTGGAATCTAATGAAAAAACTGAACCAATAAGCAAATAGAGACAGGCTCATAGAGAGCAAGGAGTGGAAGGATTGAACATAAAGGGAAAAGAACTCATGGACTTGGACAACAGTGTGGTGATTGCTGGGGGGAGGAGGATATAAGGGGACTAAACGTTAATGGAAAAAAATACAATAAAAAAAGAGTACCTTGATTCTTAAATGGCACAGCTAAAATGAAAATCCAAGTTTTCTAGCTCTAGGTTAGTAAACTTTTGCCTCTTAATACAAATAATATTTATTAAGGGTATAGTGTATTCCAAGAACTATTCTAAGCATTTTATACATTTTGCCTCATTTAATCTTCAGAAACACAATGAAGTAGCTGTTAATAGACTTACAGGTGAGGAGTCATAGACATCAATTTCGTAGCTAGTTGACAGTAAAGACGGGAATCAAATTCACATCTCTCATTACATACCACACTCATGACTAAGACACCTACTTTCTATCAATTTTGCCACTGATTAAACCCAAATTGATTAAGCATTTGGCTCATAGGTTACTTGCGTGATTGTGACCAACATAGAGCAGCTGCTTTTCACTCTTTTTTTTTTCTACTTATAATAGCATTTTATTTTTTTTATTTATTTATTTTTTATTTTAGATTATTCAGTACAGTTTCAATCTTTTACTCCCATTCCAGCCCACCCACCCATCCCTCCCCACCTCCCTCCCATTTCCAAGCCCCGTAGTTTTGTCCATGTGTCCTCTATATTTGTTCCTGTAAACCCTTCCCTTCTCCCCTGAAATTCCCTCCCCTTTCCCCTCTGGACACTGACATCCCATCCTCCATTTCAGTGTCCTTTGTTATAATTTACTTGTTTCTTTGTTTTGTTGTTTAGGTTCCCGTTAAAGGTGAGATCATATGGTATTTGTCTTTCATTGCCTGGCTTATTTCGCTTAGCATAATGCTTTTCACTCTTCATAGTCAGTCCTAGCTACTATGCCCACGGTGAGTCGTGGAGGTGCCTTTAGGGTCTGGTCATCAAGGTGCGGCCTGCATTGCAGGAACACAGCTTCACAGAGAGGCTTGAAGCTCATGAGAAACTTGGCACCTTCGGCCCCACTTGCAGACCTAGTGCAGTGTAATCTTTATTTGACTAAGATCCCTAAGTGAAAATGGGACAACTGTAATAGCATAATCAATAAAACATATCAAAAAAAGAAAAGATATAAAACACACACAGAAAAAAAAAGATCCCCAAGTGATTCTATGCCTGTCCAAGTGTCAAAAGCACTGCCTTAGTGAGTCAACAATTACTGTAAAAATCAATCATGAAAACTACGGATCCATTTAAAAATATAGCAATGCTACTTTATCCTGATTATTTTTATGGTTGTTATTTATAAATATAAAAGATCTCTTCTCATAATGTCTTGAAATTTGTAGTTTTGCATGGTTTTATGAATAACAGAATTTGAGAAAGCTTTAAAAAATATTTAGTTCTATGTGTTCTACCTTTGCTTCAGCTCTTGAGATTTCTTCTCATTAAGTTTCATTCAGATCTAATTTATTGATGAAAAAAGTACTGTGTATATATTAGCAGTTACTTCTGCGTTATGAACTCCATATTGGATAAAGAGTGAGAGAAGTGTTAGCTTAGAAAACTTGGAGTATAAATCAGATGCTTGTTTATCGGGAATATTTAAAATAATATGCATGAATACCATTGAAGATAATTATGTACATGCAGCTGGCTTCTCTTCTCATTGAACACTAGAGTACAAAAGTACACTATTCTGTACAGTGTCTTCAATGTTTTTAAGGTTGTAGTATCTTTACTCCCTGCATCTGTGCTTTAAATTAAAATGAGCAGAGGAAATATTGTTTGTATTTATGTACTTTGCATCATTTAGTGCATAAAAATAGAAACATCACATAATACATTTATATCCTCGTAAAACTTGCACATGCAAAAAAATATTTTTAAGAATGAGAAAAAAAGCCAAGAATTTCAAACCCATTGATAATAGTGCATTTTTCCAATTCATTGTATTACTAAGGCTCTATAGTATGTCTTTTAGTGTAAGATGATTTATTTTTGTTTTATCTTTTAATTTCTTTATTTCATATTTTGAAGGGTCATAGACTATAAAGAAGTCTATCACCTGTTAAAGAAGACTAGTTTTCTGTCTACATTTTTACCCTCAGGCAACGCGTTGACAAATGGACGTGAGTTTCTCCTCTGAGTGTTCCATAAGCTGGTATTGTCTTGACATTGCAAAGTGTTTACCACAGAAACCCTCCACATCCATCACCCAAGGCCAGCTTTTCTGGATTCCAATTCTACTGACATTGAAATCTGAAGCTCTCTGTGAATCATTTGTCACACTTATTAAAATGTTCCACTCAGTATTAGAATAGCAATTCACTATTATTTCAGTGTTGCCCAAGGGACATCCCATGCAACAAATCTTAATGCTATATTGAAATAGCACTTTGGTTTTAATAAACAATTCTTCACAAAGGTATCTTGCTTTCAATTGTGGAAGGTGTGTTGCTTTTTAAATCTGGCATCTGTGCCCGATATTATGTAAATCCCTTAGTTGAATATTGTATTTTCTGCTGTAAATATTTCATCTTCAATATGTCAACATGGACATATCAATTGCATTGATTAGACTATTGTGTAAGGAATATCTTTCTAAATTTCTGATGGAAATGAGGTCAAATGTTCAACCTATAATATATACTTCAAATAACAAATAAATTTTCTATTTAAAAATATTTTTTCATAAGCAATATACTATTAGCACAATAGATCATTTCTGAATAAAATGTATTATGTTGTAGAGCGTGCTTTTTCCCAAAGATTCATTAATAACTTTATTTTTTTAAGAAACCTTTAAATATATAATAGCCCAATCTGCTCTTCCCTCTTTCTTTCTTCATCTTTCTCTCTCATTGTAAATGACATTATTTCTTTGACATCTGACTAGAAAAAGGATAAAAATAATTTTATACAAGTTCTAATTTTCCTCTACTACTTGAACATTCAGTCATTATGACTCCAAAGAACACATAATTTTTATTCTTGAAAGAAAAAAATTGGCTTATCATTTTAAATATTTAAAATAACATAAAATTAGAGATGGCATTAATTGATATTGTTTTCTTTGATATTTGAAACTCACTTGAACGGTATATATTTATTCCTTAGATATATTTGTTGCTTAGCCAATAAAGTGATTGAGCTACAAGCTAAATTATTCAACCATGGTTACACAGGAAATGAGAAAAGACAGAAATATAGCTTTTAACTGAGAAATCTTAAAGACTTTCTCTGTTGCTAGATTGTTTACTACTCAACTTTTTCATGCTCTTTAAATACCTGCTTATTTTTTTTCTTTTTAAACCAGAAAAAGTAAGCAGGAAATATATATATATATATATGCACATACATATCAATTCATTATCTATATCATTATATTTAAATATATTAATACATCATATATTATTAATATATAATCATACTGACCTTTTATAGTAATTTATCATACTTAACTTTATGCTAATTTATTGTTCTAAATCAAAGACTTAAATTTGAAGGTGACCTTAATTATTTGGTTTTGCACTTTGATAATTTTTAAAATTCTTGATGAAAAATTCAAAAGTGAATATGATCTCAATATATCAATGTATAGCAATAAGCAAGGAAAATGGCACACAATGATTTTAGACAGCCAGGGGAATACTAGATAGCAAAGCTTCAGAAGAAAAGTGGATGCTAAGACAACACAGGGCATAGAGAAAGGTGAAACTGAGGGAGGCAGGTGGAAAAAAAAATTGTATGTGAATGAAAGTGATTTAGATTTCTGAAGCCACTGAAGCATAACTTTGGTCCTCATTTTCATTCTTTTTTCTAAAGCTAGACAATCACTGAACTTTTTTTTTAGAAACATGTTACCACTGAACTGTGCTTCCCTTGCTTATTTCTTCCTATATAACCAGGAAAGGCAGGCCCTGAATTAGCGACTGGTGACTGGGGAGTCCCTGCCTGCAAATCTTGGTAATTCCTAGTGAAAGGGTTCTGACCTGATGCGTCAAGTCTAAATAGGCTCACTTTATAGAATAATTTATTTTTTTAAGTGTTGGTCACAATCAGTGTACAACCTCCACCCCAACCTTGTTATGATGGTAAGTTAACTTGTGAGATGACTTGTCATCCCATTAAATGTGGCCGATATAGTCAGTTAATTTATCACTTCACAAGCCATGTCACAAACTTAACATGCAAGGATACAGAAATATTTTACCAACTGGAGACCACTTGTAAAAAAGTGAATTTCTGTTTCAAAGGAAGAATAAAAATCTTAATAAATGAACTTTATAAATGGCAGAAAGCAAAATACTGTAAATAACAATCCAATAGCTAAAAAAAAATGGTACAACCTATGAGAACCACCAGGGAATGAATGACTTGGGCTTTGAAACTGTCTTCCACTTTAAGAAAAATCATTTTATTTTCCACTCAGAAAGCAATTTCCTATTTTTAAAACTTCATATCTAGCTTTGACATTAAACTAATATGTATTGATTCCTATCTCTCTGGTTGGACTAGAGAATATTGATTCATATGTTTAAAAAATTATCGACACCCTTATCACAGTGTTTCTGGAATTAATATTTTAACATTTTCCAGAAAGCACTAATCTTTTCAATCAGTAGATTAATATTCTGACCTCAAATTCCACATTTGCAGGGAAAGTATAGGGAGAGGAGACCTCCAAAATGTTACAGAATTTTGTCTATTCCTTAATGTTTTCTCTACTGCGTAATCATTTGTCCTTTGGGCTCTCATTAGTGTGAATCTTCAATGTTCTGTGGAACAATGATAGATATTTGACACACAGGATCAGGAAAGTCAATTCTTTCTCTTCCTGTACTGTGGAGATAAAACAAAGTATTCTTTGGAATCATGATGTAGCAAGATTCAGTTGTCTGCTATCTATTAACTTATTTAATTCTTACAATAGCCTTACAATACAGATATTATTTTACAGTTAGAAAATTGAGGTACAGAGATACATAGAAAAGATTTCCCCAAAGTGGCAGCTAACAAGTGATAGAAAGAGGCAGGTTCTGCATCCAGGGGTCAGGCTACAGAATCTCCTATTTTACTCACAACAAAATAGTGTCCGTTTTAACAACAAATGTGTAAGTATTAATTAAATATTTTTGTTGTGATGGTGGTGATAACTATGAGTTTAATTGTTATTTTTTTCTAAATTAAAACAGAAACTCTTTAAAAAATTATTTTGGCTAGGATTACTAAGGAGGAAAAGAAGGGATCTTATCCCTGTTAACTAGAGATGTACTAATATTTATTGCAGCTCACATCTTCTATTGATATTCAAAACCTATTCCTCTTCCTTTCTGTGATTTATAGAGAGGCTGATAACCTTATACACTATTTAAAAACATAGAGGCTAATTTACTGAATACCCCTCAGAGTTAAAAACCCTTGGAATCTTACAAAACTGTTGTATTTCTCCTCCCCTGATTGCTGATTGCATTAATAATATAAGCTTCCCTCACCCCTTGATAATAACAGAGGACAGTTAATAAAATACCTTGCTATAAATATCTCAGTTCTGGCAGTGGATATCATCTCTACTGTAAAGAACCTGACTTGATCTGTTAAAGTCTTCTGAAAGAAACATGTAATTATAAGTCCACATTTTTTACTTGGTAGAATGAAGTAGAACACGGCATAAACAATTTTTGAGTTCAATTTCTTTCTGTAGTTCTGCTTCTTCATCTGGCCCAGCATACTTCAGCTTCACTTACAATCATGTATTATGTGTCTGTCTAAAAGTTTCTCTTTCCTGAAGACTATGATTTCCTTAGGATCAGGGACAATGCCTACTTATTTCTCTATGCTTAAAGAGTAGAGCTTCAATAGCACCCAGAATGAGTACCCATTAAATACATCTTTAGCCATTTCAAATGTATAAATTCTATTTGCTGTTAAAATATCTTGAAAAGAAAATGTTAAAATACATGTTAAAATATCTACTGATTATTTATTCCTTCATTTGACATATATTTATTAAGCACTTAGTGTCAGATACTGTACTTGGCTTCAGAGCTACACTGATAAATAAAACATCCACAGCTGATGACCTCAGGTATTATTTGTTAGAAAGGCATAGGCACAAGCAGTTAAGTGACATAGTGACCACAAAGTTGTAATTATAGCAAAACTATATGGAGCGATTGAACAGTTCTTAGAGAGATGAATATTAAATACTCACGGTGCTGTGCTGTGTTTAAGGGTGCCCTCTCCACTCTGCTTTGCTCACATTCTTTTCCCTTTGAGGCATCCCATCAGTTCTGAGAGAACTGCATTAGAAAGAGTTGCTTCCGTACAATGTAACCCAACTTGTAGCTTCATTAGCTATCATCAGAGATAGGAACTTGATTCAACCTGAAACAACCAGAATTTTCCCTTCAGTGCTGGAATTGGAGGAATAAAGATTATATAAATAATGTTTCTCAACCGAGGTCAATCATTGTTGGTACCCAATACTCGAAGATAAGAATAAAACTAAATATATTGTCAGGCATGTAACTTAAGCTCAAGAAAAAAGTAAATTTCCAAATAATTTTAGAGGGATGTATTATATATATATATATATATATATATAAAATCTAGTTTGACTAGAGATTCTGACATATAATTTCTCAACAGCAAATTGAAATTTTAAATGACCTAGAATTTAATGACACAATTTAAAATATATCTATGATAAGGAAGTTCAATTAAAGATCTTGATTTGAAATTTTTATGTAGTATTCTAAAGCTGGTGAACTTTATGCTTTAAAGATGGAGTGGTTGGTACTTAATATATAGCTGCTGAGTTATATTGAATCTAAGTCTCAACACGTGAACATTTGTTGACAATTTTACTTAAATTTAAAAATATCTATAAGATGCAAAATTAAAATATGTTTGTATATAAAAGAAAGTGTTGAAATTTCTTATATAACTAATATCATTAAACTTGAGTTTTTAAAAAGCAATTTCAAAATTACAGTTAGTGGTGCTGTATATTAGTACATTTATTGTGTGTACTTTGGCAAAAGCAGGAGTATTTTATAGCATTTATGTCAGAAATTTTATTTCCAGGCATTTATTTTATAGAAATAATTGTGGATATATTTAAGATAGAGCTATAATATTGTAGACTGCAATATAGTTTGCCGTAGGAAAAAAATTCTAAACAATCTAGTTATCTAAGTATAGAAAATTGATTGAATAAATTTTCATAGACTGTTACCATATAGCACTATGCAGTCATTAAACATTATGTTGTGGAATAATATTCAATGACTTAGAAAATGGTCGTGAGGCAATGTTAACTAAAGAAACAGATTACAAAACAGTGTGTAAAGAATAGTGTCATTTTATTCATATATATCACATTACTGGTGTGGGTTTCTTTCCTGCAATTTTGCTGCTTTTAAATGTTTTCCTTCAATGCCTGCACTTCCCAGTAATAATGGGATAAACTGTCATGTGTAGTAGCAGGCAGGTTCCTAATCACAGGGATTTAATACAATGAACATTTAGATTTCACTTCTGCAAATTGCGTGATTTTTTCAAGGGACTCTCTGGCTGCGTCCAGCAGGGATCCAAAATGCTTTGGTTTTGTGGCTCCAAAGTTTCAGCACGGGTTCTTTTGCATGACCACAGTGGCTCAGGCAGAGGATGAGGAACATATTGTAGTAACTGCCTGGATATCTGGCTATTGTTTCCATGTTCTCTCCTCTTCAATTTGTCCTATATATGACTATATTTATATAATAACAATATGTTTTTCTTCACATTTCAGCATAATATGAACAGTTATTCTTCATGCAAAGAAATGTAATTTTGTTTACTTTAAAATAAAAATGTCTTTTCCAGGGCAAAATGAGTCCATGCTGAATAACCAAATGTGTTATATGAAGACTTAACACATCTAGTAATACAAGATGGAAAAATATATTTTATTGTAGCTATTGTTCTTAATGATTCGGTATATTGTCTCATTAAGGTGCTTTCTGAATGACCATAAAGGGCTTTTTTAAAAATTCTCGCCTGTGGACATGCTTGTTGATTTTTGAGAGAGAGGAAGGAAGGGAGGGGGAGAAAGAGAGAGAGAGAGAGAGAGAGGGAGAGAGAGAGAAAGAGAGAAAGAGAGAAAGAGAGAGAGAGAGAGAGAGAGAGAGAGAGAGAGAGAGAGAGAGATGGATAGATAGGTTGCCTTTTGATTGACGGAATGATGCTCCAACCAAGCCACACCAGCCAGGGCCATAAAGGGCTTTTGTGTAAATGTATGCGGAGGACTTCATAAGTATTCAGGAGATAATGAAATTAGAAATAAAGAACCCAAACATTAGATGTTCCAAGCCTGAGATGTCATCCAGTCAACCTGTCATGAACAGTAACCATTGCTTGAAGCTTGCTGGCTAGAGTTCCACTCAAGTTAATCACCTTGCCTTGAAATATATCAAAAACTAACCTTTCCTTGATCCCAATAGTGTGGAACCTAAATGGTTATTCTTCCCATGAGTGGAAAACCCACTCTTTCTCTCAGTTTCTCCCCAGCCATCTGCTCAGTAAGAGTGATGCCCTACCGCTGTCATGCATAGTCACAGTATTACCTTTGAGGAACATTATGAAGATTCTTCCCCCCAACGCTTCCCTGCAGGTAAACCTAAGCTTCCCTGGGTGTTGGGGAGAAGCTCTTTGATTTAAAGATGCTAAAATGCTGTGAACAAGGGTGTTATGGAGGGTCGACACTGCTATGTTTACTCCATAGCACCTTCTGTGATTGATAGTGCATGTTTTACATCACGTTTCTTTATAATCTTTTTTTGAATTAATGGTTCCCCAAACATTGTACAAGGCAGTGTGATACTTAACTGTATTGTCTATCTATCATAATCATTTGGAAAGCTTGTAAAAACTGATCATGGGGGGCAGCCACAGAGTTTCTGATTCAACAGGCTGAAGAGGATCCTGATATTTGCTTGTTTAACTATCTCCCAGGCAGTGGCGATGCTGGTGGGGAAACCTTCTTGTTCTAAGACAAACAAGCATCCCCAATGCTGCAGTTTCCTGTGGTTAATGACAAATTAATTAGCACAATACATGGCACATATAAGACACGATTCTCATTTGCTGACTAAGGGTTCAAGGCATGGTTAATTTGAATTATGTCAGCCAAAGACTTAAAAAAAGGACAAACTAGGTAAGAGCATACCTAGGATATCACTGTGGCATATGGACTCCATATAAGAAATCAGTGATGGTATATAAGCTACTCAGAGAGAATTTTGCTGTGTTTCTCCAGCCTTTTTAAATGTGCATAGTTAAAGAAACACATTATTTTTTAAATAATTCTGTTCATAATAACTTATTCACTAGTGAATAGCATATGTACTAAATAAGCAATTCCATTTTTTTGTTGACCCTTTGCTCTGTAATGTTAAAATCCTCAAGCAATTTTGTGTTAGTTCATGGACACATAAACAGGGGTTCTTTCTTCTTTATAAATAACATTTTCTTTAAGAAGAAAAGTGCTCATTTAGCAAATACCTGAAGCTCATCATAACTCCAGTCTCTGTTGACTTGAATTGCTTACTGTGTTTGTTGGGAAGGAAAAATCCTCTAAAACACTGCATTTAATAAAGTGCGTTCCTCGCCATGTCGCATCAGAATTGGACTTCTCTAGGAAGAAAAGCAGCAAAACAAATAATGAGTTTAAAATTAATAGCGAGCCAATCTGCCCATGAAAGGGCAGAAAGACATGAAATCTTTGAACATACAATTTCTTAATGATTAAAAGTTCTGAAGTCCGCAGATATAATTATAAACAAGCTGTACTTCATGGTTTTCATGTCACTAGAATAATTATTGTTTAACCACTGCCCTCTTGATGAAATAGAAAATAAATGGTTTCAAACAAAACTCATCATTCAATTTGTGGTTAATTGATATAATTAGAGTATATTTTGTCATTTTATCTTTCTAAACTGATGATAATGTGAAAAATGTGTAGTCCCTCTGCATTCTCTTCCTTGAAATATTTGTCAGGCTAATTTATAGACAGGATAAAGCATTCTCCTTGGTTTTTAAAGTTTATTTACATATTTTTTCAGTTTTTCATGTAAGCTTAGGCAACTTTAGATAAATTTTGATGTTTTTACTGTGGTATTTTTCAGAGATGTATGGTAGATTTTGAAATGTGTATTATTTCTTTCAATAATTAATGGTTTTTGAATACCTGTACATTCTATCTGCTTTCTGCAAATCCTAACACTTTAATGTCTTAATTTTATGAGTATTCAAGATATACATGGCTCAAGTTTTGAGGTTAAGTTTAGGAATTAATCTAAAGCAGTGGTTCTAAAATAGATTGATTTTGTTCCCTACGGTAAACTGGTGATATTTATATACTTTTCAGTTGTTACAGCTCAGGGTGAAGGGTTTGCTGTTGACATCCAGTGCATAGTGGCCAGAGATGCTCCTAAATATGTTACAATGAGCAGGACAGTCTCCCATAAAAAACAATTATCTGTTTCAAAATGTCCTTAGTACCAAGGTTTATAAGCCTGACCAACACTCTCACTCTCTGCACCCTAAAACCACAAGAAGTTTGAGACAGTTGAAACTGTCCCTTCTGTAAGGTCTTGCATCAGCATCAGCTTATGGTGAACCAGTCAGGCATTTCCGTTTACTTCGTTCTCTTCTGATTTCCCTGTCCAACGGGATATATGTGGTCCGCCTGCATCTTAGTTGTGAAGGTAAGTTGAAGAATGAAAATATGGTCTCACTCTTTTGGAATAGGTGTTCATTTGTTTTGGAGGATAGGCAACGTGTAATTACGCTGTTTATTACCATTCACTTTTGATTTTTTTCCTTTCCGTGTAATTATATTGTGTTTAAGTGAGATTATTAAATTTTATAGAATAGATGATTTATTAAAAATACAAGAAATGTCAAGTTGCTGCTTATTTCTTAAAATCCAATTTCCAAATGAGGATGCAGTTACTTGGAAACAGTCAAGGTTAGTCATAATTCAGATGCAAATATGTGATTCATTTCCCTTCTATAATTTCTTTGAGTGAGCTGAAAAAAAAGACAGAAAAGATGAGCTGACAATCCAAAATGATGCAAATATACAATAAATAGGAGGGAAAATGTGCTTTATTTTAATGGTGAAAGATAAAGCAACCAACCAGTCTACCCTGAGAAAAATTTTGATGATAAAGGCACACACATCCATGATCTGAAATCAGTTCTGGGGGCTTCGCAAGTGGATGATAGAAATGTGTAGCTACATAAAAATTTTAAAATGAGGCTTAAAAACATTCTATCAAAAACAAGTACTGTGTTGTTATAGTACACTGAATATTTTTTCTTGCCTGTCTTCATTATTGATTTTAAAAGGGTGTAACTATCACCCTTCTCTTAGAACAATGAACTGTGGTTGGCTAGGGAGGAAGTGAAGATTTGGAAGGACAGAATTTTTGTGTCTCAGGAGTATTTAACCTTCACAGGACAAATGCAAAATATACATCTTTATGCCTTTGGGGACTTTATGTGTGCCTGTCTCTGCCACCTGCTTAAATGACCTTGCAAACATCCTAAGGAGAAGGAGCTGTTAGAAAAGGACCAAGCTTTTATATCAAACAGGGCCAATCAGTGTTACTTACATAAGACCTTGAAATTGAGACATAGAATCAGCAAATAACTGCCATTTTTATTTATGAAGAAACAATATCTTCTGCCTAAGAAGACAATGTCCCGAGAGAAAGAACTGAAGGCTGCACGAGGAGACAGATAAAAATTACAGATGGAAAGGAGCCCCTCCGACACTTTTAGGGCTCAGGGTTCCCTGAAGCTGAATCAACATACCTGCTTTGTTTTCCCTGAAATCACTTAAATCCTCATAAATGTGTTACTTCCAGAGTTTAGGCTAGACCGTGGTATTATATATTACTTTCCAACAAAGGAATTCTAATATAGTCTCTGATAATAATGCTTGATGATAATGTCTAATGAACACTAACTTTATGCCAGGCAAATTTCTAATACATTTATATGATTTTTCCTATTGTTCCTCACACATATGGGATACAAAAGTCTTTACAATTTTGACAATTAGTTACCTACTTTTATTAAACCTATCATTAAAGAAGGAAATAAAATGTGCCTCTAAAGATTGATATTTTATACTGTTATTTTTTTTTTGCATAGGTAAGAGAGATATTATTTATAGTTGGGACACATCATTTAAGAGGTTTGTTTGAAATGTAAAAGCCATGGGAAGTTAATCAGAAGTGTTCTAATATACTGTAAATAGTCACTTTATAGTATTATGCATTTAAATTTGTCAGAGTGTAATTTAAGTGAATTGACATACACACATATTTTCTCATCTCCTCCTCTAAACTCACAAATGCATTTGTATCACTAGAAACAAGCATATTATATATAATGAGTATTTACATCTTATATATGTACATCTGTTTTATATATATGTAATAAAAATTTGGGGACTTTGTAGATATTTTCATTTCATTAAAATGAAGAGACTTAAACCTCAAAACAGTAGAGTGTTTTTTCTTTCCTGACTTAAAAAAATTATCCCATGATTCAAGAGATTACATAGAAGAAATTGTTCATAAGGAAATCATACAATATACTTTCAATGTGTCTTTCTTCCCCAAAACACAAAATAGTTTTTATTTACGTTTTCATTTACATTTGAAAGACCAAGTAAAACTGTTTTTGAAAAAAAGATTTCAATTGATGCTATTGCATATCTTTAACACATTTTAAATATAAATAAAAATTAGTGCTATAATAACATTGTAGCTGAGGGTACATAAAGGACTCAGAATTCAAGCTGCCCCAAGGTTTTCATCGAATGTGTATTAAACATCCATCTATTCTGAGACTGGGCTGTGCTGGAATTAAAGGTGGGGAGAAGAAAGACAAAAGCTTGGTGTTTACAAGGCTTGCAGTCTGCCCTCTGGTCTAGTTCTCAATTGTTCTAGTTAAAGCCAGAACGATTAGAAATCTAGGTGAGGAGACGGGCTACAATGTGTCAGTAAATCCAAGTGTGAGAAGGTGGAATCCAGGACTCAACCCCCTGACATAGATGGCAGTAGCAACTTTCTTCAGTTTCCTGGCTACTTACAAGGCTCGCAGATCGGAGTAGGGATAGCTGACTCAAATGATGGGTACGTTGCTAGGAAAACTGGCTGTATTGAACCGAATAAATCAGAAAAGACTATTCTGAGTCTTAGGTCCTTTTAATTTTAATTGCTATGATGGTTAATGTATTGTGACAACTTGGCAAGGCCATAGTGACCAGTTGTTTGATCAAACACCAGCCTGGATGTTGCTCTCAAGTTACATTTTTAGTTGGAATTAACATTTCAGTCAGCCCTCCATATTATGGGTGGGCCTCATCCAGTTAGTGAAAGGCAAGCAAGGCTGAGGCTTCCCAAAGAAGGAATTTTCCTCAAGACTGCAACATAGCCACCCTGCCTGAGTTTGCAGACTGCAGCCCTGGAGCATCGGCACTCAGGACATTAGCAATTGCCCGAATTTCCAGCTTGTCTGCCTGCCCGATGGACCAATGTATTTCAGAGTTGCCAGCCCTTGCCAGTCCCAACGTTTGCTGAGCCAGTGCATTAAAATAGATCTTTCTCACTCCCCCGCCACTCAGCTCTCATTCTTTTTCTCCTTCAGGTTCTGTTTCTCTGGGAGAACCGTGACTGAAGCAGTTGCATATTTTGCTGTATCTGTTTATGTCCATAAAGAAAATCACTGTAGTGTCCAGGGCCCATTTTCTCTTCCCTATGCCTTTTGGCAAGGTGAGAGGTCCTGATATTACCCTCCTTCTTGCCTTTGGCCATAGACCTTTCACAGTTCTCCTCCTTCCCCTGGGTTTTGATTAAGTTGATGCTTTTTCTTGCACATGATTTTGTGCCTACAAAACTGTATCTTGCTTTTAAACTATGTATTTGATAAATTGCAGAACCATTTTTTAAGTGTTGGGTCAACTAGTGCTGTGTTGCTTTCTATTCCTGTCTCCAGGGGCTACCTTCCGGCCGCTGCTGCTGTTGCTTTTACACCCTCAACTTTTGCGAATTGCAAGAGTTCAGCAAAATCTTCCTCAGCTTAGCAGTTTTAAAAAGGTAACACTGTGTCATGTAACATATACAGAGCACGTCAGCTTGCTAACAAAGTTGAGAAATGGACTGTTACAACTCTTTGTGCCTTTGAAAAGCCCTTATGGGGTCAATATGGCAGTAGCACTAAACTTGCAGATGCTAGAAAGTGTTAAAAATGGTCTTTAACCTATGATACCTAGTTACCTATTTTAGGATGGAAATACCACATCAGTTGACTGTCTTTTTCTCAGTAACCTTTCCCTGCAGCTAAGTTTTTATAATAAGCAGAAAAATGTCTCAAGCATTCACATGTTCACATATACTGATACTTGCCTGGCCTATATCATCAGTATAGGTCTGCAGATGCTTGGACACTAGGCTAAACAAGTTGCATAACAAGTAAGTAGACACTAGCTCCAGAATGTGGCTTGTTTTCTCCGTTTTCAAGGTGGTTGCTTCTGGATTTGAGTCTGTGATTGAAAAAAAGTGTAATTTTACGGGAACTATCGTTGCTCAAAGGTGTCTTCATTCTCTGTTGACAGTTAGAAACCAGCAAGTGAAGATGTGCTCCAGGGTTGACAGTTGTCAGCAATTATTTTGCTTTGTTCGGAGAAATAATTACATGGTGACTGAGAAAAGGAAAAGATTTATAATGAAAAGATACTCAAAATTCTAGCTTCAATATGATTCATAAACTCTATGAAAAAAAGTTTGTAGTAGATTTATTTCACAATTAAGCAATTCTGGCTAAACTTTGCTTTCTTATACACAATGTATCCATCAGATACATGCCGTCTTTAAGCCGTATTGAAGTTCTCACCATTCAGCGATCATTATACCCCTGGCTTTTCTTCCTCACATATCTTCCGTTTTCCATTACACCTACTCTATTCTAATAATTTTTAAGATTCAGTTTTCTGATGTATAAGGTTATCTCAAACCTCTACATAAAACATATTCTGCCACCTTCCATGTTGCAATAGAATATGAATCTATTAAAAGCTCTTTAATTTTTATGAAGCTTCTGTTCAAACTCTCTCCATTGAATTATGAACTTCTTGAGGGAAGGGAAAATATATAGCCCATCTTACTCATGCAACTCGAGGTATGTAAACTATAGTCATTTAAAGAAGGAATCAACAGAATTTTACACAGTCTACAGAAGTAATTAATCAGAGTTTATTACTTCTATGTAGCTTGATTTTTTCCTGAGTGCTACGATAGTTTGATTCATCAGAAATTTACATCAAAAAAAGTTTCAAATGTGAGAAGCTGCAACTGTAAATTCAAAAGAATGTTTTAAATTTAATCTTTATTGTACTTTTTTCCATTACCATTTAGTCCCCTTACAATTTCCCCCCAGCAATCATCACACTGTTTTCTGTGTCCATGAGTCCTTTTTTCTTTTTGCTCAATCCCTCCACCCTCCTCACCCCACTAGCTGTCATCCTGCTCTCCATCTGAGTCTGTCCCCATTTTCCTTGTTAGTTTTGTTTGTTCATTAGATTCCACTTGTGAGTGAAATTGTATGGAAATTTCTCTCTCTGACTACTAATTTCATTTAGCATAATGTTCTCTAGGTCCATCGATACTGTCCCAAAGGGTAAAATTTTCTTCTTTTTTACAGCTAAGTAGTATTCCATTGTGTAAATGTCCTATAGTTGTCTTATCTATTCATCTACTGATAGATGCTTGATCTGCTTCCATATCTTGGCAATTGTAAATAACACTGCAATGAATATAGGAGTGTGTGGGCGTTCTTTTAAATTAGTGTTTTGGGTTCTTTCAGATATATTCCCAGAAGTGGGATTGCTGGGTTAAAAATTGGAAGAATCACACTACTTAATATCAAACTATATTATAAAACCATAGTAATCAAAAAGCATGGTACTGACATAAAAAAAGACCCATAGATCAATGGAATACAATAGACAGCCTAGAAAAAATAAGAACATTTTTAAAAAGAAGATACAAAATGTGATGATATACCATTATGAGACAAGTTGTAGCATTTTTCATTTACTTATCCATGTATCAAATACCTACTCTGTATTCATACACTGAGAGCAATATTCCAGGTTTGGGGGATATATCAGGTAACAAAATTAATCCCTGACTTTATGGAAGTAATAGTCCCACCGGGGGAAATATACGGCACACAATAGAAATCACAAATATGTCAATTTATCATTATAGGAAAGTAAAAAGAACTCTGGGAAGAGGGTGAAAAAATAAGTGAAACAGATGTGCTGTGCTGGGAGGGGAATTTCAGATGTAAATAAGATGCTACACTTTGGCCATTGCTAATGTGACATGACATTTGAGTGAGGGATTCTGTAAGTGAGGTGTTGATCAGGTGAATAGCTGGTGTAAGGGAATTCCAGGCAGAATGGTATCTAGTTTAAAACTCTAAATCAAGGATATGCCTGGTGTGTTGAAGAATCACCAAGGATAGTGATGTAGCTAGAATGGACTGAGTAGAGTGAGTGAGGAAGGTGGTAAGAAAGCTCAGATTTACAGGGTGCAGAGCAGATTATGTTGGGTTTATGACCACTGTAAAAACTTTGTTTTCACACTCAGAGAAATGGGTAAACCTTTCAGACGTTTAATCAGCATATTGCCATGACCTGCCTTAAGCATTTAAAGGATGACTTAGTTTTTGTATCGACAACTGAATGTATATGGGCAAGAAGGAGAAGAACCTGTTAAGAAATTATTTCAATAAGCCAGATAAGTACTGAAAATGGCCTAAACTAGCATGGTGACAGTGGGAAAAAATGCAATTACTTTGAAGATAGAACCAAAATGATTTTCCAACGTGTTCAATGTGGAACATGAGACAAAGGGAGTCTAAGGGTGATTGCAAGTACTCTGGTTTCATAAATTGGGTGAATGCAGTTCCTATCAGCCGGAACCTATAGACATCACTTTATAGGGGAAAGAAATTCTGCAGGTGCCATTAAATTAAGGCTATCTGTGTGAGGAAATTATTCTGGATTTTCTGAATGGGCCCCAGTCATATGTATCTTTAGAATAGGGAAGCAAAGAGAGATTTTACACATAAACACAGAGCGAGTCTGTGACAATAGATCAGAGAAAGATTGGAAGATGCTAACCTAGAAGATGCAGCTACAAGCCCAGTCATGCTCTCTTGAAGAAAAGTCTACCTTTATGTATATCTCATCTTCCTCGATGCCACCTTTGACCTGTTGTTAGGTATGTCTGATTTATCACTTCCCACAACTAGTGGTATCTATGTGTTAAGAAAACAACTCCAGCCCTGGCTGGGTGGCTCAGCTGGTGGGAGCACTGTCCAATACACCATAAGGTTGTGGGTTCAATTCCCCATTGGGGCACATATTTAAGTCACAGATTCAATCCCTCATTGCGGCACATATGGGAGGCAACCAATCAATGTTTTTCTTTCTCTTTCTTTCTCTTCTTTCTTCTCTCTCTAAAGTCAATAAACATATCATAGGGTGAGGATTTAAAAACATAATAATTTACAGATAATAAATTTTATATTAACATAAAAATATAGTGATGATTTTTATAATATAAGATTATTATCTGTATGATTTTTTCCTAAGCCATTGAAATATAACTTGAATATTTGGTTGCAGATGATCTAAGGTTTATACATTCACAACACAGGTATATGCTGACTACTGCCAGACCAAAGCAATTGCATAATACTATAAATTGTAAGATGCATTCCAATTTCAAATGTCTTAATATGTGGGAAATTGAAATATGCATCTTAGAAACAGTAAAATGTACAATTAATTTTATTTGGTTGGAATGTTTCCTGGACTGTAACATATCACATTAACAATGGACATTCCTCATAAACATTTTAAAGGAAAGCATTCCAGTGGTTAAAATATTTATAACCATTCACTGTGAATTAAAAAATGTTCAGGGATAGAAACAATACTATGGAAATATAAGGAACACAGAGGGACAAAATTATTTCATCACTGGAAACAGAAAAAAAAGTATTTTTTTGCTACAGAAATTTGAATCAGTGATATGTAGAGCAAACTTAATAGTTTCCCAAACAGGAAAAGGATAAGTTCATAAACTGGGACTTGACCATGAATGAGTCTTTCTGGCCCTGATTCGTGCTTCTTTTCCTTCTGAAAATGAACTCTTCTTATACTATAGAACAGCTCCTTCAACACAGGGGAGGGAGAAGGACTTAGCTGCTGGTAGTTTGGGGTTCATTTCATCTATTTGCAAGATATTTGCTAAATTAGTTTCACCACTTAAACTTTAAAAATTACTCTCTATGGAATGATGCTGATGGGTATGAAATGCATCATTTTCCTAACTTTGTGCCATATAACCCTGGTTCTACTATACACAGAAATGGACAAAATTAGGTTTACAGTTGCATTGTGGCATTCTTTCGAGTCAATAAAGCTTTTGTAATAATCATAACCTACATGCCTCTTTCCATAAAGGTAACAGTGAACCTACTTTTGCCCATGTCTGTATTATCATTACCTTAAAATGATGGATATGCCCTGGCTGGTGTGGATCAGTGGACTGAGTACTGGCCTGTGAACCAAAGGGTTGCCGGTTTCAGTCCCAGGCAGGGCACATGCCTGGGTTGCTGGCCAGGTCCCCAGTAAGGGGCACACAAGAGGCAACCACACATTGATGTTTCTCTCCCTCTCTTTCTCCCTCCCTTCCCCTCTCTACAAATAAACAAATAAATTCTTTTTTTTAAAAAAAAGAGCAATATATATTTTGGTTAAATAACTTAAGAAGCTTTGAATCTTAAATCCCTCAGAGATTTAAAGCATGTGCTAAATACACAGAGAAATTTCACAGTGGGAAAAAAACCTTTTTTTCAGATCATTCAATTCTTAAACAAAAAGACATTTATGCAAGAGAAGGCTTATTTTTCTGCACAGCAATTATCAATGTTCCCTTAACTCTGGTCTGGTTCTCACTTTTCAAGCAAAAAGAGAAGATTCTTTTCTGATGCATGTTGTACTCAGAAAAAAAAGAAAAAAAATAAAATAACTGAGAAACATAGTTCTTTAAATGAGGGAGGAAGGTCAATTGTTTAGTTTGCTCACACAAGTATCACGAACAGAAACAAGTAATATCTATGTAAGAAGACAATAAATAAGAGGTGGAAACTAAAGAAAAAATATGACTGCTGGAAATGACTCAATTTATACAATAATGTAAAAGAACATAGTACAGTGTGATTTGCTACAAATTCCTTATCTTCTAGCTCAGGACTTTGAAATAACCCTTTTATTTGCAAACAGATTATATTCTCACATCTCTCGTGTGGTTTAATTGTTGCTAATTCTCTGGTTTTCTTATTCCTGGAAGTACTTAAGCAGGGTGTCCCCATATGCCCATAAACTTGACTTTCAGCTTGAGGTCCCACAGGACATTTGCACTATTGTTTCTCTCCTGCTCTGGCTTCAACCTCTGAGCGGCCACTATCAGTGAAAGAAGCTGCCAGCAGAGCCACAGCCAGCGCAGAACACACCGATGGTGCTGACCAAGACTTCCGAACCCCACCTTCCTGTGAGTGAAGCTTAGACAAGGCTCTTCTTGACTCTAGGTCCCCACCTTTTTCTGAGAACACTTACTTTGAAAACTTGTAAATTCCCTTCCTGTGCCTTTGAGATGTGAACTTCTCCATCTTTGTTTCAGTTGAGTTTGGACTGAGTTCTCATCTCTCTCCCCTAAGCATTAACCTGTTCAACTTTATCCAGTGCAGTTTTTGCTTTGACAATGCTGTCTCTGGATCCTCCAAAATATTTACATTATCCTTGTACCGGAGCTTCCATGCAAGGATAAGATTAACTACCTCCTATCTACTTCATGACTAACATCTGTGCCCCAAAGCAGCTCTGCTTGGGCGACCAATTTACACAAACTCCCCCAGGGCGGTTCCAGCGGATTCTGGTGATCTAGGCCTAACATCTTACCCAGTCCTCAAAGCATAGCTCCTCCAGTCCCTGGCATTCACGTATTTAACTGTAGGGGCAGAAACAAAGTGCTAAGGGGGCTTATAGGGAACAGATACCATGTGGTCTTTACTGTCCTCACTTTCCTTCAAAACCTCCCACCTTCATCTGAAAATAAAGATGTTAAGTGGAACAATAAGGTGTATTCATAGGATAAGTAGTACATCAAGACCCTGACTTCATTAGCAAAAATATTCTACATCACCTTTTTCTGTATGATGAAGTTAAATAGCCATAAAGTTGCTTTTGAGAAATACTTTTTAGGTTTCCTACACCTGCACTTTCTGCTTTAGAAAAGTAGATGTTCTATGTTTTAAGGTCAAATATGGAGATTTAAAAACATTCATTTTGGGGGGACAGGAATTGGGGTTTGACCTACCGTTATCTTTCCTTAAGCAATTTCTTGCTGCCAGAAGTCCAATGCAAACACAACGAATACAACATTTCTTGAAAACGCAGCCTCTTAGATTAGCAATATGTAAAATTCTGTTCTATATATCCTGACTTATACTCCTTATTCAAAATATGATTTTGATTTTTATTACCAGTACTTACTCTATTGGTGGTGCTTACACATTGTAAATAGGCTCCTAAAAGTGGTTTCTCTATTACCAAAATTACAAATAAAATCAATAGCGAAATTGGTTTGAAAATAAAATGACACAAGTGCTTTCATTTATTGTGATAGGCCTATTAAGGGAGCCACTTTAAAATGCCAAAATACATTTGAATTTGTCATTGATTCCAGATATTTTGACCTTTAGAGTTTTCCTCTTATATTTCATAAGCGCTCTAAAAGCTAAAGACACTTTTGCATAACACTATATACACTTGAAGATAAATCTACTTCAAATAAATCAAATGTACTACTTACAACAGTCATAAATGCTTTAAATTCTTTAATATATGCTACAGCTGCAAATTTGGCAGATACATGCATGTATAACATATATAAGTATAATATACAGCTTATATATGACATTTCAAGCAAGTTTTGTACATATGTATTTTTCTTTATAACAGATATATTTGCTGTGTCTTAACATGTCATAGCATATCCATTAAAGTGGAAGTCAGTTCTTTAATTCAAATCTTTTTTATTATTTTACATCCATTCTGCATCTTGAAATTATGAAGTAAAGTTCTTATTTATTTATTTATTTTTCTTACAAGTAAGTCGGTCTCTTTTATAATGAATTTGACTGCTTTTTTTTTTTTTTTGCCCACCTGGAACATTTATTGGCATTCCACACAAAACCCTCCTCTTCCCCACCACAAAGTCCCAGGCCCTGAGGTAGGGCCCCTCTGCCTGATTTCTGAAACAAGGTCTTAGGCCTTGGCAGCCTGAGTTGCTCCCAGGGCTGTGAGCTGCCGAATCTTCTGGCTCATCATCTCCATAACAGCCTGTTTCATGGCATGCTTCCCCTTCAGGGCTGGCTGGGTTTTCTCCATTTGCTTGGTAAGGAAGTCTATTTTCCTCTCGAAGAAGTCCTAGGCATCCTCAGGTGTCTTCTCTACATAGTAGCCAGTTCCCACATAGATGAGCATGTGTTCCCCATCATGTAGCTTCCCAGGGACATACATAGAACTCGTGAATGGGACAAGTAATTCTTTCCCCTCATTGCTCTTGTTCGGCACTTTCAGGCAGCTCTTGGCTTCCACATACTTTGTTTGTACCGCCTTGAGCTGGGCAATGGACGTGGACAAGAACTCCACTTCCTGGTCCAGCTGGTTCTTGAGCATTTCCAGCTGAGGTAGATTCAGCTCGGTGATGTTGACTGTGCTGTGTTGGGAAGGAAGGCTAAGAAACGGACTGCTCTTAATAGAATCTGCTTTCCATTGCTTGGCTGGATAGGACAGCGATAGGTGGTAAGGAAGTCACTGAAAAATATTGGTTTTGAGTTTAAAATAGACAAAGCATTTTGGTGTCATATTATACTAAGGCAATTAGATATTTGGGCACAAAGATACTTATCTGGACTAGATTATTTTTCTCTCCAATTTCACCTCTTGGAATTGCTACAGTCAACTTTATAAGCACCATAGATAACAGACAACTCATGTAATTTGAGGAGGGAGAAAAAAGAGCTCCAGTCAATGCTTCAACTTCATTCACTTTACAATTATTATTATTTTACCTTTGTCTTAGTGGTGTCTGTCTACTGCATAGGTTCAACAAAGGCAATACGCTTTTCAGACAGTCATCACCAGTGTTGGTGTAAGTGGAAGTAAAGGAGTAAAACCACTTGCTTCTTCCAACTAGAAAGAATCAAAGGAAGCAGTAACACAATTCTTTGATTCTATTTATAATTATGCAGCTATACTATTTATATGAGATAATCTAGTATTTAATAGCAGTACTAAGGAGGATGAGAAAGCTATGAGTAGCATTATTCTTATTCACATATTTCTCCTTTATATTCATGTAAACATCTGGAAGTCACTTCCACTTAACATCATTAAATTCACCGCCAGGTTCCATGGATCATGGTACAGGCAGTATCTTCCCAATACCTCGAATATGTTTTCCCATTTTACAGTTAAGAAAATTAAGCTGAGGAAGGAAATCTTAGGATTTCTAACTCCAAAAATACCAGGGCTTAAAACTTTGCCCTAGAAGAGCTCAATACACAGTAGTGACTGTGTGGTATGTGTTTGGGAATGGACTTAGAAACATTAGAGGAAATAACCTCAACTCAGGAATGCCAGACAGAATGCTTGGTTAGATGCCAATTAGTTAAGTGAGAGTAGCACCACTAGATTTTCTAGTCTTGTGATTTTGTAAGGAAAGCCAATGTTCTTCCTTTTATGCATTTATTTTAGAAGTAAAATATATGCCACACTGTTATATTTTGATAGTGATGATGATAATAATATGAAACCTGTGTCATCCCCAGAAATGGTAACTAATTAGTAGACTACATAAATGCAGAGAGTGAGACAAACATAAACTTGTCAGTGCCGATTTCTTCTGGGTGCAGAATTAGATCACACAAAATCATATCATCATCAAGTCTTTCAGACTTCTGCAGAACCCAGCACTGTGACCCGAATCATACATACTCAGAAGAGCTTCTAACCTGCAGCGCCTCTCTGTCTTGGAGTCTGCATTTTAGATACTCCAAGAGCTCAGGAACTTACTCAATGGTGGTTTTCCTGTCTTTCACAGAACTGTAACACATTTGAATAGTTTGTTTTTTAATTAAAAGAAAATCATACATGGAAAAAGAATGACGTTTGAAAACTCACCAGATCTGTGTTAAGAGTATTAATGTAAAATAAAGGCAGACATGTGGAGCTCACTGTAGAGGGAATACACAAGTACACCAGCAGTCTGACAGCATCTAACCTACATTCAAGTAAATGTATAAACCTTAGTATCTTGATGTAAAAACCTACCCCATCACATTTAAAAATAAATGATAGCCATAATAATGAACTCATATAATTAAATTATTTTTAATATGCCTCCTTTAAGTTTAAGATGTCTAGCAATATGAGATATAGTTTCATCAAAACTCTGACTTTTAAGGATCTCTTAAATTACTTTGCATAAAATGGTTAATCCCTTAAGACAGAAGAATTCATTAAGAAGGAGCTTATGAAGAACAAATGGATTGATTTTGATCAATTAGACATTTTCAAGTAGGGAAATTATTCCTTAATATTCAAATTTATAAAATAGTCCTTAAAAAAGTCAATTTCTGCACTTCACTATAAAAATTTAATGGCATGAACTATTAACATAAATATAAAATTTAAAATAAACCAAATTTTATCTAAATTAAAAAGAACAGAAAATTATACTAAAGAACACTTCTTTAGTAGTGAATTTAATATATATTTTATTCAGATAAGTTTGTACATTTACATGAATGTCACCAATTATTTTATTAAGTCTATCATATCATTTTATTCAATAAATCCAATGACCTCCTCTGTGTCAGGAACTTTTCTCAAGTTTGTGATTCGATACTGAAAGGGCAGACCATCTCTGCTCTCCAAACCCTACATTTTAATTGTAGCCACAAAATACCAACTTCAAATGTGAAAATAAAACGCATGAGGAAGTAGACAAGGGAGTGACTAGGGAACATTTCAGATTTAGGTATAAAAAAGCCCTGAGCCTGTGATCTCTCAGTTGAGGGCAAGGGGAAAAAAAATAATGGAGTTAAAGGTTAAGCATTCCAGGAAGCAGTTATACTTTCTTTGTTCTAAACAGGATGTTTTTCCCTTCTCCACGTTGCCCTGGCTGGAGCTTCTTAGGCAATGCTAAATAAAAGCCCTGATTGCTCCATTGTCCTCTGGCTTGCATTCCATCTGATGAAAAGTCTACTCTCCTTCCAGTCATTACTCTGTTTATAATACATCTTTTTTCTATTTTTGCTTTAATACTTCTCTTTATTTTTGGTTTTAACTTGTTTTATTATTATTATTTTTGTATAGTTTTCTTTTTTGTTTTCTATGCTTAGAATTTGCTAAGATTCTTGGATCTATAGGTTCATATTTTTTCAACAAACTTGGAAAAGTTTAAGCCACTAATCTTCCATTTTTTTCTGTCACACTGTCATTTATCTCCTGGAGGATTCAAACTCCCCGTGTATCTGATCGCTTGAACATAGGCTCCTTCTTTAATGCTCAGATGCCGCATTGACTTTATTAGGATCTTTTTTCTTCTTTGTGTTTCATCAAGAATGGTTTCTATCGGTATATCATTTAGCTTACTAGTCTTCTTTTTACAGTTTATTATAACTTATTATTAATACTATCTGGTGCATTGTTTATTTTAAATATTGCATTATTTGTTTTTTAGTAACTCAGTTTGGGTCTCTTTTATACCTTCCACGTCTCTATTTCATATGTACAATATTCCCCCTAGCCTTTTGAACATGTACATTGCAGATACAATGACTGTTTTTTTAATACTCTTATGTACTAGTTTTAATATTTATTAGTTCTGTATCATTTCTGAGTGATTGCTTTTAACTTCATTTTGTGTTGTACTTTCTTGCTTCTTAACATTTATAATAACTGTTGATTGGATACCAGAAATTATAAAATTTATTTTTTTGGTTAGTTTATATGTTGTAATCCTATAAATATTGTTGAATTTGTTTTGGAAGTCATTTAATTTACTCAGACATAATTTAACTCTTTCAAGGCTATATTTTAAGCTTTGTTGTTTACAATAAAAAAGCATTAGTCTAGATAAGATTTTTCCCCACTCCCAAGACAAGCCCCTCCTGATTACCCAATGCCCCATTAATTGTGGGTTTTTCCACTCTTCTTGTAGAGTATACAAATTATTCCCAACACTGTGTAACCTGTTGTGTTTGCTCTGCCTGTTACTTTTTGGTGACCCTTTCCATCAGCTTTGTGTAGTTTTCTTATACATATGCACTGATTTGTACTCACAAGATAACGTGAGAGAAAACCTAGATAATCTTGGAGTATGTAATGACATTGTAGATACAACACCATGCTAATGATTTATGAAAGAAATAACCAATCAGGTGAACTGTATTGAAAATATATATATGCTCTGCAAAAGACAAGTCAAGTCTCAAGAGAATGAAAAGCCACACATAAAGGAAACATTTTAAAAGGCATATTGACAAAAAAAAAGTTATCCAAAATAATCAAAGAACTATTAAAACTCAACAATATGAAACAACATGATTAAATAAAATGCCAAAGCCCTTAACAGACACCTCACAAAAGGAGATATATGAATGGTAAATGAGTGCCTGAAAATATACTGCACATAATGTATAATTAGGAAAATACAAATTAAAAGAGCAAAGGACACTACTGTAAACCTAGTAGAGTGTCTACAGACCCTGATTCAACTCTATGACATTTTGGACAGGACACAGCTATGAAGGCAATAAAAGTAGTGGTTGCCAAGGCAGGGTTCATAAGTAGGCAGAGCACGAAGGAGTTGTAGGGAAGCGATCACACTATGTCTGTTGTAATAGTGGTGGGTTATCACGGTGACTGATGCTGACAATGGGGGAATGCATGTGGAAGGACGGGGGATGCATGTGGGAAATCTCTGGATCTTCTTCTCAGTTTTGTTGTCAATTTAAAACTTCTCTAATAAAGTAATAATATCTCAATCAAAGAAACAGCCAATAGTCTAGGCATCAAGTAATACACTGACTTCATATGTGGAATATAGTTGCCTGAAAGGAATGTGAAGACCTGCTATGGGTAGTGCTACTGAATTCTGAAAGCACATTGACTTCTCTAGAGTTTAAAGTAATTGGACTATGTTTTCCATTTAAAAGAGAAATGAAGATTTGAGCAGCTAGAAAATATTTAAAAAATTTTAACAGAGGAATGTACTGCCTTCAGCCAGGACCCATACAAGAAATAATGTTTTTCTTTGTATCTTTGTCACCTCACCATGTTACCTTTTATAACTTCTATGTTTATATTGATGGCATCCAAGACAACAAAGTAAAACCCACTGAACTACTCTAAACTGTATTACAATAATTGGAAACAAGCGACAGTGATGGGAAAAGTTACCTATAACTAAACAAGTACCATGCTGTCCAAGTGTTCATTGTCATTCAATTTATATAGTATGTATTATATTAACTATGCACATTATTATTTATTAATTTTAGGTTCCCCAGTATTGTGTTTTGCAATTGTTGTGAGAAACTGGCAGAGAATATTTATTTCTATGTGTATCACTTTATTTGACAAAACATAGTAAAATTTTAATAACTAAAAATATTTTTAACGTCATGTTTTAGTCCAGAGCAGTTATATTCCTTTAAGACTAATTTTTCTTCCCAACATATATTTTGTTCGCTGCTAGCATTTTCAAGAGACAGAATGGTCTATTATCTCTCCTTTCACTAACCAATAGTTTATCACTTTACACTGGGCATCATTTATTTATAAACTCAAAAATCATACCCTGAGGCATGACACCACAAGAACCTTGACAGAAAGAGTAAGAACAAGAAGGAATATGAAAAATAAAACCTCTGAATGAGAATGTTCATTTTATAAATATACACAACTGTCACATTTTCAAATTTCTTTGATGTTCGCTACCACTTATTTATCACATTATTAATGTAAAGTTTTTATTCAGAGTGACTCTCTACTAAATTACTATTGTTAAACATCTATCTTGCATAAAATTTTTAAGAAAAATATTTTGTTGTACTTTTTATAATCAAACATAAATCCTCTAACAAAAGACAAGCACAGAATCTGCTCTATAATATCATTATGTGTGTGTGTGGTATGTGCCTTTAACACTAGCCTACTCAATATAAAGAGAAATTTATTCTTATATACATGGCAAATCTCTCCAAAGTAAATAGTAAGTGAATATACTTTATTTAAAATAATCTGAAACAATCTTTTAGGAATCCAGTGAAATGAATGAGGAAGAATTTGGAATCATATGAGATTAAATAACTCACAATAGTTATTCACTCTGTGAACCTCTGAGCTTTATGTTAACCTTCGTTTCTTAACCTGTACACAGTTCCTCCATCAAAAAATGTGTGGGCTATTCTAGATGCCTGGGCTACAGCTGAAATAAATCAAGATTTTTCCCTCATGCTTTTTTATTCTTGGTGTGGGGAGACTTGGATAGGAAAGTAAACTGGTAGGTGAAATGGCAAATGATTAAATTAGTATTTGGTTGATAGACAGTTTTCCCATATGGTAGATAAAAGATGGAAAGTGGAAAGATCGTGGTTGTCAGAGGAGTTGGGTGAAGTCTCTTCAAAGAGCAATTGCCTAAGAGTGGGAAAGCACGTAGCAGGTTGGCACATAAAATTTTGGAAATGAGACTTCAGGATGGATGGGGCAGGGCGTAAGAATTTTGAGACAGAAATATACTTATATGGCAGATGGGCAAAAAGAAGAAGAAAAAGAAAGAGAAAGAAAAAGGAAGGTAGGCCAATGGGGTTAAGCTATACTCAGGTTTCACATTTAATTTTACGTGTAATTAAAGACATTAAGAGAAGGTGTTTGAGAATATTAACTTGGATTACACCAATAAGAACAGATCTTTACACTGGATCTTAGTAAAAAGGCCTGAGAAGCAATAGAATATTCAATTATGAACGTGTACAAATATCTGGAAATATTGGTCTCCAATAAATGTTAGATTTCATTCTTTAAGAAGCAATATTTAAAGAATTTAGATAGATAGTTTGGAAAAATAAAGAGTATCACATGTGTTGAAGAGAAACTGATTTGGGTTTGACTCTGTGCTATAATAACAGAGTTCACCCTCCTGGGTCCAAAGTGACTGAAGGCATCTTCAAGCGACTTCCATCTCTCACGACAAACAATTTCACAACCTTAAATACCTCTATGAGTAGTGCATCTCCCCACTTACCTTACAGAAAGGAGAGTTAAGTATAAAATAGAGTTGGGATATTAAATATGTAAATAAATGCAAACATTGGAAACTATCAACATATTAATATACTGTGATTTAGAAACATTATGGTAATATAAGTACGATACAAATATGCCACACCTTACAAGATCTATAAAGCAAGAGACACATTGGCAAACCTTATTATCTACAATGCATTGAATAAATTTTTGATTTTCTATGCTCCTTTTGTCAGAAGAAACTTTTGAAAGGCCAGAATCAGGTTACTCTTTAAGAATTATTTTCCAGTTTTATAAACTTCATAAAGATGCTTAGTTAACTTAATTTGCATTGATCCTACCTATCCAGGTTAATGTCATATTAAACTTGATACACCGCCCATAATGTTACCAAAATTTGCATATAGATATTTGTGATGTGAACATTATTGACCTTATACTACCATCTGATAGTAACACAAAACTAATTAAAAGGAATTAGCAGGAGTAGAAAAATATGACTTCTTTCTATGTTCCTATGAAAATTTGTAAAGCTTCTGTAACAGCGCTTATCCTCACAATAGCTGTGACATTTAACATCATCACACAGGTTAATATTTTAATTTTCTCGCCAAAACTGTGTCAATGCTTTTAAATAATCAACAGCAGGTGGACATAACTGTCTTCGTTTCTTTTCTATCCAAGTGGGGTTTTTGATTATATTTATGCTGCAGCTTTCCCACTATTGGGAAAGAAGATAGGGTAGATAAATTTTGTTTCCTGCTTTAAGGTCATGGAATAAGATCTAGAGGACTGAACTTTCCTGCCAGTCTTTCATTTAAATTGTTTGCGGTACGTGCAGAGAGACCTTGGGTTCGCCCACTGGAGTAGGAGGTGCACATGGTCCATACGTAAGAAGAGAGGACCCGATCCACAGGAGAAGACCGCAGCTGATAACCAGCAACATGTGATCATTCCCATTCTCTTTTGACCTACAAGATGACTGTTCTTCCCAGACCCTCTTGCAGTGAGTTGTGGTCACACTGTTACCGCAGCAACCTGATCAGGGGACTCCCCCTCCTTGGTTCTTGCCTTGCTCGCAAGAGATTTCAAAGGAGAGAGACTACATGTGTAGTGGGAATGAGATAGCAAGTTTTTTTTAAATGAAATAACACTTGAGCAAAGAGCTGCAAGCTGGCACCCAGGTAATTTGAGTGCCCCAATTATCGGGACTCCAGGAGATATAGGCTTTAGCCAGCTTCTAGGTACCCCTGCTTCTTCCCCTCCTAGACCTCAGGATTAATATATGTTACAAAGGCTTCCTTTCCTGACTATTGAAATTGCTACAAAGTCTTCCTTCCCCAGCACACAGATTTCAAGGACTCCCCTCCTCTTGCGCTATCATAGTTTTGCTCATGATACTGTCAGAAGGCTGGCATTCTTATGTGACCAGGCTCAGTACTGCTGAATCAAAGGGGCAGGCCTGTCTTTCTCCCCTTCTCTGACCTAGTTTTACTATCTAGCCTACCTGACAACACTGCTGCGCTTAAATGTGCCACTTCCAGGAATGAGTCTAAAACTCAGGCATGAGGTCCTGCATGCTTTCTGTCTGCCCCATCCCCAAGAGCTGGAACTGAAAACTCAATGATGAGGGAGCCACAGAACGGAAGGGACCTGGATCAGTGAATGACGGCTTGGAAGGAAACAGGACAGCCATCCACCCTGCAGTTGATTTACGGACATAAGCCATTGACTTTAATTTTTTTTTTAATTTAAAGGCATATTTAGGGCATATTTATGATAGTAATTTTCTTAATAGTTTAAAGATAGGTAAAATTCTAACTTCCAAGAAAATAGGTTATGTATATACACACACACGTACACTCAGGGGCATCTGGCAGAAGTAAGGCCTGCTTGAGCGTGGCTGATAGGGTAATAATATGGTGTAATAATTTACAGCTCTGATTTGAACATCTCACCTAAAATGTCATATGGTGTGCTTGAGTGTGGTATTGTTATGTTAGAGAATTACATGCTTATGATTTTGTAATAAAAGCTTTTGTAATAAAAAATGGAGTTATTTGTGCCAGACCCTGTATATATATTTAATTTTTGTATCCAGTGGCTTCCGTGATTTCTGGCACAAAGTGATTGCTCAGTGAATGGGCAGATTGACTGACTGGTGGAATAAAAAGATGAATGTCTAAAAAAGTACAACTATTAAATAAATCTTACCTCAGCATACCCTGGGTTCATTTCTGATTTAGGTTTAGAGATAACCTGATGTGTCCTTTATTAAATAAACATGTGACAATAAAATCAAACACATACACGTACCTTGAATAATGTTAGTTTTCTTTTGCTGTAACAAATTACCGTAAACCTGGTGGTTGTAAAACAAATTTTTTTGTTTTATAATGCTGTAGATCATCAGACTCACTGGGTTAAAGTCACTGGGTCAGCAGGGATGAGTTGTTTCTGGAAACTCTCAAGAATTTGTGTATTTTCTTTTCCCAGTTTCTAGAGGCCATCTACAGCTTTTGGCTCACAGTTACCTTCCCCTATCTTTGCAGTCAACACCAGAGGTTAAGTCTTACATCATATCACTCTGATCTCTTCCACCTCCCTTTTCTACTTTTAAGAATCCTTGGATTGCATTGGGTCCCTTTGCATAATCCAGGATAATCTCCCTATTTTGAAGTCAGCTGATGATCAAATTAATTTTATTTACAAATGTAATTCCCATTTGCTACGTAAGGTAACTTACTTATAGGTTCCAGCAATTAGGACATAGATATCTTTAGAGGCCATTATCCTGCCTGCAAGGGTTCTTTTGTATATAAGTAACAGTTCATTCTATATAATGATATTCTTAAAATGTCATAATCAAGAATCCTCATAGGAAGCCAAAGTACATATCAATCAAATTTTATTAATTTTTACTCCTGCATAGATCATAAAAAGAAGGTACTGAAAAATAAAGGAGATAAAAAACAAAAGCTCTGTTTTATATTTATTTCAAACATATTTTGAGTCACCTCGTGTGATTCAGGATCGGTGAAGTTAATGAATTTTCTATTTGTTCTTGTTTGTTATCTTACCATCTACTATATGTTTATACTCAGAACAGCCAAAATAGTCCTTTGCTGGAGGCTTCACTGTATCTTTGTAATGCAGGAGATGATTTTGAGATATTTTCAGTTCCTTTGTGATGGTCTAGAAGTGTCTAGAAAAGTATGAAATTTCACATTCATCCTTGTTCACTCAGAAACCCGTTTAGCGTGGGTACAGATGGGACATATTCTCCTTCCCGTGGCAGACACTAAAAGCCAAATGCTGAAGGGTCCTACAGGTTTTGGTTTTCAATTCCTGCACCCCCACGTTTACACACTGGCTTTTTTCACTGGAGGAAGGCTGGTCTTTTAGCCAAACTACCTCAGATTTCCCAGTCACCGGCGCTTCCTGATACAGGGCATTTGAGATTGCAAACTGACATTTATCACATTTTTTGTTTTTTCTTCTTTTTACCATCTTTTCTCAATTTTTCTTTTAAGTAAAACAAAACAAAAAACCTAATATTTTATTATTTACCTATTGGTAAATTAAAAAATTCAAGAGAAGAAAAAGTGAGCATTTCTGGGAACTCCTATTTCCTCTCATGAACATTGCTAATTTTTTTAAGTCCCATCTCCCTAATGTTTTTAATTTTTGGCATTGTTTCTACTCATGCTCATTTTCTCATTATAACCAATGTTATCTGATCATCTATTCAAAGGCTATTAGGACCACTCAATTTAAGGCTAGTTTTAAAAATTCAGTCAAAGAATGATTTTTTTCATCTTATTCTCTTAAGGTATCCAATGTTATATCCTGGTTGATGCTCAAACAAAATTGCAAGTGGAGTAAGAGTTGAAAATTAAATGGGAACAACTTCCAGAGAACTTTAAGACAGAGATTCTTAAAAGAAACACAACCTCCAAATAAGTGACCACCAAAATAACAGGAGTGAAAAAGTGGCATCTTACTTCCAGTTGAGGTCTTCTGCTTCAAGTACAACAGGTTACCAAGATCAAGTCTAGGACAAACGACATTTGAGCTCATTAGCCACGTTGCCTATTGGAAAGCACAGAGGCGAGCCCATTGCTGGCAGGGAAGGCTTTTTAGATATTTTGAATTCCTGGGAGAGATTTCATTTTGCTGGTTCAGTTCTGAGGTCTGCCATATTTTGCATAGGAAGCTGGACTTCCTGTATTTCCCCAAGTCGACAGTCTCAGATTGTTTGCATATACATTTGGTTTATTCATGTTATCCTGTTCAGAAAACTCAACTGGGCATCAGTCTCAGGTTTTACAAAGCAAATTTATTTCAGAAGATAGCACTTGGGCTCACAAAGACTTAGCTGGTTAGTCACTTAGGGGCTATTTGCATTTCTTTGGACATCTGATACTGTCAAATTCAAACTAATTTAATCTGTTTTAGAAATATACTTTTGAGAAGGTTTACTCTGAGAGATGATGTCAGGAAGAAAAAAGGATTTTTTTCTCAAAATACTTTCTTGCATTATTATGTAGAGACATGCTGAGCTTGGCTATTTACTCACACAAAATTGAACTTCCTACTGGCAAAGTGTTTATAACAGTCCAGAACCTTAGAAGGGAAATGACACAAATAGAAAATTTATTTTCAAATCTTTGAAAAATAAGTAATCTTTGTTACCTTTCTAAACTGCCATTGGTCTCAAGGACATCTTATTACAGAATGTTTCTGAAAATCTCTGAGTCTTTTCTCATGAGGTGTACTTCCATATTGAAGTGGAAATCTCACTCTTTACTTTTCTTATTATTATTGTTATTGTCACAGATTATGGAGAAAGGAGGTAGAAATAATATTCTTTGAGACTTTACCTTGTCAAAAGCATGCTGGTAGTTATTACAGTTAATCCTCACAATAACTGTACGATATTGTGTTTCATTACACCTCCTTTAAAGGTGAAGAACTAGACTGAAAGATTAAGTTTATGTACAAGGGTGTGAGCCAGGATGGAAATCCAGGTCACTTTGATTTTAAGCCCACGCTCCTTCTAACACAGCACACTGTCTCTGCATGAAAAGCAAGTCCTCCCTCACCTCCACTTGACCTGTGTGTCCATATTCTTCTTTGTACATACTCCCTCCGAAATGGTAATGGTGACATCCAAGGAAGATTGTAGCATTTTGGCCACTTCACTGTTTTTAAAAGGTGACTAATTTGTATATCCATTTACCAGAATCCCTCTGAGATTGACATTAGTCACAGTCAATCCCAGATTAAATGGAAACGTGGCTTTTTGCCTTAGTAGTCCTTAAAGTTTTAAAAATATAATACATATAGTAGCTGTTAATATGTACATACATGCACATACATGCACATATATGCATACTTACATATGTATATGCTCTATCAATATGTTTTATATAATAAATAGTTACATATGCATATATATAATATAGAAAGTTTAGAAGTACAACAAGAATAAGATCTATGCAGTAAACCCCCCACTTAAGAAATAGAATATTACTGCTATCTTTGAAGAACCCTCTGAATCCATCCCAAGCCCATAACTGCCCGCATCCGTAGTCACAATTCTGGAATTAGAGTTAATCATTGTTTATTTTTTAATTTACAGTTTTATCATACATGTAAGTGTAACCCAAAGACATAAGGCTCAATGACAGACAATTTAATTTCATATAAATTGAGTCATGTTATATTAATATCTCTAAAACTCCTTTTCCTGTCAACATTTTATTGGTGGGATTCATTATGCTTATGGATATGTGCAATATGGTGATTTATAATAAGAAATATATATTTGGTCTTCTTCCTGGTTTCTGGCACAGAGCTCCTAGAACCCTTAGAACCCCCTTAGTTTTGAGGAATAAATGTGTCTTTTGTTAAGTTAATGAGGTGACTTTTGCACCTTACCTAAGAATGGGGGACAGACTGTCAGGAGAATCAACATGATTAGAGGATTGAAACTTTCAATCCCTACCTCTCAACCTCTGAGAAGGAGAAAGGGTGGAGGCTGAATCACTCACTAACTGCCAATCATTTATTCACTCACGCCTCTTCAATAGAGCCCTCATAGAAACCCAAAGGAAGGGGTAGGGAGAGTTTCCAGGGTGGTGAACCAGAGCACATCCACATGCCAGCTCCAAACTCCTCATTGCCAAGTGCCTGCATTTAGTGCCTCCTCCTGTGTATCTTTTCACCTGGCTGTCCATTCATATTCTTTAACACTCATTGTGATAAATTAGTCATCTAGTAAGTAGTCAGGTCCTCTGAGGTCTGTGAACTATGTTAGCAAATTAGTTGAACCACAGCAGAGGACTCTGGAAACCTTCAATGCAAAGCCAGTTTGTCAGCAGCACAAACACATAAAAACCTAGAGTTGGCCTCTGAAGTGGGAGCAGTCTTGTGGGATCCAGTGCTACCTCCAGGCAGATATTGTCAGAACTGAGTGCAACTGCAGGATCTGGTGTCAGAGACTTGTTTGGTGGTGTGAAAAGAAAACACATTCTAATCCCTACTTATTCACTCTCACTGCTTTTAAATAATTTATTGTTCAAATATAAAAATAATGTATCCATTCTTCCATCTGTGGTTCATTATAGACTTATTATTCAAACAATGATGCTTTTTGGTCTTACTTATCTTCCTGGGCTATATAGGCAAGAATTTCTGTGGTATATAGTCAAAAGTGAAATCGCTGGCTATTATATAATGCACATATTCAGTTTTACTAGATAAGATTGAAATTATTTTCAAAATGAATATATCAGTTTATCTCTTATCCAACAACATGTGAGAATTTCTATTGTTTTATGTGACAAAACTTAATCTAGCCCTGGCTGGTGTGGCTCAGTGGATTGAGCACTGGCCTGTGAAACAAAAGGTTGCTAGATTGATTCCCAGTCAGGGCACTTGCCTGGGTTGTGGGCCAGGTTCCTGGTGGGGGGTATGTGAGAGGCAACCACATATTGATAGTTCTCTCCCTCTCTTTCTCTCTCCCTTCCTCTCTCTCTAAAAATAAGTAAATATCTTTTTAAAAACCCCCAAAACTTGATTAGCCTTAATGGCACATCATTGTATTTTTAATTTGCATTATCATCATGACTAATGAGTTCATCAAGTCCAGGAAGCTCAAAGAGTCCCACAGAAACACACCAAGACACATAATTATTAAATTACCCAAGATTTAAGATAAGGAGAGAATCTTATATGCAGGAAGAGAAGAGGAGAGAGTTACCTACAAAGAAGTTCTCATAAAACTATCAGCTGATTTCTCAAAAGAAACCTTACAGGCAAGAAGAAGCTTGAAAGAAGTATTCAAAGTCGTGAAAGGCAAGGAACTACATGCAAGATTATTCTATCCAGCAAAGCTATCATTTAGAATGGAAAGGCAGATAAAGTGTTTCCCAGATAAGATAAAGGTAAAGGAGTTCATCAGCACCAAGCCATTATCATATGAAATATTAAAAGAATGAATAAAAGAAAAAGAATAACACAACTATGAATAGTAAAGTGACAACAAACTCACAACTATCAACAACTGAACCTGAAAACAAAACCAAAAATGAACTAAGCAAACAACTAGAACAGGAACAGAATCATGGAAATGGAGATCACATGGACGGTTATCAGCATGGAGGGAGAGGTGAAGAATGTGGGGGAAGGTACAGGGAATAAGAAGCATAAATGGTAGGTACAAAATAGACAGGGAGAGGTTAAGAATAGTATAGGAAATGGAGGAGCCAAAGAACTTATATGCACAACCCATGGACATAAACTAACTGGGTGGATAATGGAGGGAGTGGGTGCAGGGTGAAGAGGGATAAAACAAAAAAATGGTACAACTGTAATAGCACAATCAATAAAATGTGCTTAAAAAATAAAAAAGTTCCAGAAAATTAATTAATTAATTAACTTTAAAAATAATTTTCTAATCCATCTGGAATTGATTTTTTGTTGATGATGTGAAGTAGAACTTAATTTTTTCATTTTTTTATGTAGACAAAGCAATTATTAACATTTAGGTATACTATTCCATATATATACTATACTATCTATGGCATGATATTAGTTTCCATAAATAAAGTGTTGTTTCTAAGTGGTCTTTTCTGAACAATTCTGAACAGTCTTTGGAAATATTGACCATAAGTGATATTTTTCTTAATTATTCAAACTTCTTGAAAATTTGGCGTTTTTAATTTTTATTTATTTATATTTTTTCCTTTTTTTATTGTTGTTCAAGTACAGTTTTCTCCATTTTGTCCCCCACCAGTTTCCCCTGCCCAACCCACCCCCACCTCCCACTTTCAATCCTACCAACCTTTGGCTTTGTCCGTGGTCCTTTATGCATATTCCTTGATGACCCTTCACCTGTTTGCCCCCATTAGCTCCCTAGGCCCTCCCCTCTTGTTACCATCAGTTTGTTCCTTATTTCATTGTCTCTGGTTCTATTTTGCTCACTTGTTTGTTTCATTGATTAGGTTCCACTTATAGGTGAGATCATATGGTATTTCTCTTTCACCACCTGGCTTAGTTCACTTAGCAAAATGCTCTCCGGTTCCATCCATGCTGTTGCAAAGCATAGGAGTCCCTTCTTTCTTTCTGCTATACAGTGTTCCATCATGTAAATGTACCACAGTATTTTTATCCACTCATTTACTGCTGGGCACTTAGGTTTCTTCCAGCACTTGGCTATTATAAATTGTACTGCTATGAACATTGGGGTGCATAGGTTCTTTTGAATTGGTGTTTCTGGATTCTTAGGGTATAATCCCAGCAGAATTGCTAGGTCAAAAGGCACAAAATTTGGTGTTTTTTAAATGGAAAGCCTCTAATTCTTCTCTCTCACTGGTGCCTTGGCTAATTTTGGCCTTTTACTTTTTAAGTACATGTTAGCATCTACTTGTAAATTTCCACTATAAAAAAATGTTGAAATTTTTAATTTAAACTTCACATGAGCCCTAGTTAAACTGAGGAAAGATTAATACATTTTTCAAAATTTTAACTTGTTCTATCTTTGAATATTATTTATCTCCACTCAAGATGTTTTCAAGTCATTCAGAAATGTATAATTTCCTTGCAATTGTCTTAAGCATATGTTACGAGATTTATTTTCAGGCACCATATATTTGTACTTGCAGTTGCAATTGGTATCTCAGTTTAAATGATATTCTTCAACTTTGTTACTGATATTTTCTGAATAGCAACCATATTATGAACAAATGCTGAGAGTTTTGTTTACTCTTTCTAATCCATATATTTTCTATTTATTTTCTTGCCTTAGTTGGTTAGGTCATCCAGAATGATATTGAGAAAGTAAGGAATTGTGGGCTGAACATGAAAAAAGAGAGTATACAGGGAATAGATGAAGAGAAATAATGGATTTTAAATATTTCAGTTAAAATTTTAAATGTCATAAAACATTATTTAGAAGCATGGTGAAAATCTTGGAATAAACCTTTTAAATCCTTTTTAGAAACAAAGAAGATGAAGAGAGAGAAATTCAGTTGAATCACAATAAAGTATTTTTTGGTTTCAAAAAATAATGTTATTTATTCTAAACATCAGTGAAATTATGTAAGTGCCATTAGCTTATCCATCACCTTCAAAAGATTCCTCTCACCCGCTCATTGGTTTATATGTTATTATTTTGTGATAAAACCACTTAACACAAAATCTACTCTCTTCGTAAATTTTGAAGAATGCAATACTGGACCGCTAACTGAAGGCCCTGTGTTATCCAGTAGCTCCCGAGGACCTTTTCGTCCTTTGCAACCAAAACTTTGTACCTTTGACAGATTCATACCTCTCCTCTCCGTTCTCCCCTCCCTGCAGCCTCTGGCAGTGGCCAACCCGCTCTCTGCTTCTGTGAGTTTGATTATTTTAATGTCATTATATAAATGGTATCATGTAGCCTTTGTCCTTCTGTGTCTGCCTCATCCTTCTTAGTGTAATGTCCTTCAGGTTCATCCATGTTGTCACAAGCAGCAGGATGTCCTTCTTCTTAAACACTGAATACTGTGACACTGCGTGTGTATATCACGTTCTTTATACACTCATCCTTCAGTGAAGCTTTAGATTGCTTCCATATCTTGGCCGTTATAAGTAAAGGCGAATAAACACGGGAATACAGGTATCTCTTCTAAATCCTGTCTTCAGATCTTTTGTATACATACCTTGAAGTGGAATTATTGGATGATACAGTAGTTCTATTTCTCATTTTTTTGAGGAAACTCTATAGTGTTCTCAATAGTGGCTACACCAATCTACATTCCAACCAACAATGTACAAGGGTTACTTTTTCTCCATATTCTTCAACATTTACCTTTGATTTGTTTGATAAAACTTATCCTTAGAGGTGTGAGTTAATGTCTCATTGTGAGTTATATTAAGCACCTTGTCATATATCTGTTGGATTTTTGTATGTCTCTTTTGGATAAATGCCCACTCAGTTTCTTCATCCATTTTTTATTTGGGTATTTTTGTTGTTGTGGTTGAGTTGCTCTTGACTATTGAAATATAGCAGGAGTGTTCATCAGATACTTTATGAACTTTGGTCCTGGCCTGTACTTGTATATATTCTGAAATTTCTTTTCTAAAAAAGAATAAAAACAGAATTTCTTCCAGATTCATGTTGCTAGGGGGTTGGTAGTAAAACAATACAAAACACATTTTTTTAAAAAAATCCTCTTATTTAAGCTAATTTAAATGAGGTAGTGCATGCATGTATAATTGATAAAGTCAAAAGAAACATTAAATTTTTATATTTATTCTATATTCTTAGTAAAGTAAAAAATAAAATTGGAGGATGCTTTTCTTTCCAATTATTTCAGACTGAGCTTGTATCTCATAAGTATTTTAAACTTTTATAAAGAAAACAGCGAAACATGAGATAAAATTTAATCAAAACAACTAAGCTTATCTTCTTTTAAAATCATTTCAGAAGAAATTTGAAGGAAATTGAGATTACAGTAATTATGTTAAAACATGTCAAAGCAAACCAAATATATATAACAAGGGACATACTTTTTATAAGTATTTAAAATTTAAAATAATTTTCACTGATATAAAAGAAAGTATTTATTATATAAACTGAGTTAAGAATTAGTGGTGATAGTGGCAGGTACAATACATTAAGATTTACATTAAGAATATACATCTACATAGCTGAAAAATATGCCTTATGCTACTAGTCTGCATTAGCTTCACTAGAACCTGAGAATCATCTCATCTAACTGACAAACAGACTTTAAAATCTGTTTTAAACACAGCGCGGTTCACTGAATGGCATAATTTCTGTGACTCTCCAGGTCATATCTGTCTTGTCTGTCAGACTTCCCTGGGTAAGAACTAAAAATCAACATTTAAAAAAAATATTCATTTGCGTTTTCCTTCCAAATTATCTCAAGCTATTCATTTATCCTTCTGTTTATGCCCACATTTTCCATTCCTGACAAGTTGAAAACTTTCTTAATCTACTAGCCTTTTGGCTTAAAGTAGACTAAGGCATTAATTAACCTTTTGTCCATCATAGACCCACCAGTAGCTGATCCCACTGCTACCCAAGTTTCAAAGAATTATAGCCCCCCTGCCACTTACAAAAACTACTTGGTAATGTTTTGAGAAAATAATGTAGAGCTTTAAAAAATAGTGGTTACTCTTTCTTTTTCCCAGGTCCTTCCAAACATTTTTAACACAAATGCACTCTTTTCTGCTCAATATAGACTCAACCACATTTTACATAATACCCTGTCACACGTATCACACTGGGCTTGAGATTCGGCTTGTATCTGTTGCAAATATGGCTGTACCATCTTAAATTGTTAGCAGATTGTTCTCAACATCTTCTGGAGAGATTGAAATGTGTAGTAAGACACTTAAGTGGCAATGATAAATTTTAGAAGACAAAGTCAGAGAAGAAGTTAAATTGAACCTTTTGTGAAAATTGATAAATGAAGAATCCTGGTGATTCGTTGCAAAGTAAGAAGGAGTTATCTGGCTGAGGATGGGTTGAATGAATGCCTAAGAAATGTGTAATGAATTCTCTTATAGAATATTGAACACAGAAAAAGCAAAAACAAAATTTATAAATATTATTATTTTTAATTAAAAATTAATTTTTTGCAGTAACATTGGTTACTAACATTATATAGGTTTTGATTGTGCAGTTCAGTGACAGGTATATCATGTGTATATTTCACTGTGTGCCTACCACAGAAAGTCAAATCTTTCATCACCATATGTTTGACCCCTTCACCCTTTACAACCCATCCATCCCCTTCCCTCTGGTAATCACCATACTGTCGTCTGTGTCTATGAATTTTTGTTTGTTTATTTCTTTGTCCATTTGTTGCTTTCCATTTTGTATCCCACTAAAGAGTCAAATCCTATGATTCTTAACTTTTTTTGGCTAACCTACTTTGCTTAGCATAGTATTCTCAAGGTCCACTGATGTCACAAATGGCAGTATTTCATCTTCTATGGCTCAGTCGTACTCCACTGTACATATGTACTATATCTTTATCCAACCATCTATTGAAGGACACTTTAGTTGTTTCAATGTCTTGTCTGCTTATTTTTTTATTTGTGATCCAAGATCTTAAATAATATTTGTCAAATAATGAATGTAAGGAGTATCTTTGAATGAAAATATCTGTGTTCTAAATCTAAAACCCATTTTATTTCCACCATAATACTCTGATCCCATATCAGAAGGGAATGCTCTTAATAATATTAAATTCTTAACAGTTATTCAGATAACATGAAATAAATCTATGTGTAGGTATATAATAAATTCATCAAATAGATCATATTATTTATTTATTTTTAATTAAATGTATTGACATTTAATACAGTGACATTTACTGAGATGGATATTTATGTTTGATAAATAATTTAATACAATCCCAATCAAAATCCCAGAAAGTTATTTTTAGGTATTGGCAAATTAGTTATAAAATTTATATGGAGAGGCAAAAGACCCAGAATAGTAAACACAATATTGAAGGAGAAGAATAAAGTTGGAGTAATGATGTTATTTGATTTCGATTCTTAAGACAAAGTTACAGTGATCGAGACGGTATGGTATTGGTGAAAGAACAGACAGATCAGTGGGACAAAACAAAAAGCCCAGAAACGGATCCACATAAATACAGTCAACTGATCTGTGACTAAAGAGCGAAGATAGTCCTTAAACGTATGGTGCTGGAGCAACTGGACATGCACATGCAAAAAAATATAACTTTAAACACAGACCTTACACCCTTCACAAGGATTAACGCAGAATGTAATCACGGACCTAAATGTAAAATGCAAAATTATAAATAGCAGAGGAGAAAAATCCACATGACCTTGGATATGGTGATGATTTTTTAGGTACAGTACCACAGGCATGGACCATGAAAGAAACAGTTAATAAGCTAAACCTCATTAAAATTAAACACTTTTTTTTAAACAGATAATGTCAGTGAAATGAGAAGGCAAGCTACAGACTGAGAGAAAATATTTGCTAAGACACATCTGAAATATACAAAGTAGTCTTAAAAATAAAATAAGAGAGTATGTAATCCAATCAAAAAAATAGGCCAAAGACCTTAACAGATACCTCATCAAAGGGGATATACAGGTGGCAAATAATCGCGTGAATAGATGTTCCACATCATGGCATCAGGAAAATGCAAATTAAAACAACAGTGAGATACCACTACACGCCCATTAGAATTGTCAAACTATTGGAATTGCCAAACTCTGGAACACGGACAACACCAGGTGTTTGTAAGGGTGTGAAGCAGCAAGAGCCCTCCTTGATTGTGCAAGTAGGAAGGCACAATTGTACAGCCACTCTGGAAGGCATTTTGGGAGAAAAGAGAGGATGAAGTGGACAGTTTAGTTGTTAACATGAGGTTGAAAAGTTAGGGGCACTTAAGGAAAATGACAGTATAGTTTAAAAGTGACAAAGACATTTAAAGCATCCACCTGCTCCAACTCCAATCCTCATGTTATAAAAGGCCCCAAGTAACACAACATCTCCAAGAGAAACTAGATTTCATCTATTAGCACAAAATAAGTGAATGCTCAGAGAAAATACTGAAGCAGTAGTGGATGTCAGTGGTAGCTGATATCCAAAGGGTACAGCTCGTTTGTAAAGGGAGAGACGCAGCAGAATACCCTGACTCTCTCTCCAGGGCTGTTAGAGTTTTGGCTGGTTCCTTTACTATCATAATTAATCTGACTTACTTATTAGTTTTTTTTCTGTAACTCTTAAATAAATGCCTGTAGTTGAAATGACTATATAATTGTAGTCATATGATTGTAATAGTACAGTCTTGCGTAATATGCACCTATAGTCATAAAATAAATAAAATGACACAGGTCTGGCAAATCTATTTAAGAAAACTAAAACTCTGGGATCATGCATGGCAAGGAAAAAAGGAGAATAACATATGAAGCCTTCATTTCAAATAATGTGAAATCCTCTTTATGCTTACCTCAGGCTCTGGCTGTGAGAAATACACTGTCTTTTTTAAGCAGGGGACCAGCTAGTGATGCTGTATTTTTTACTATAACTGACACATCCTGCCTCACTTACAGTAATTGAGCTATCATGATGAATTCTCCCTAAAAGCACAGTGGAACTGCCTGGGAACCTGCACATCATGGAAATCTGCAGGACAGTCAATTGGTGTTTCTATCTCAGGGAGCGTCACAGACACTGGTTGCCCGAGATAGAAATTCCAAAGCCAGTCTTCACCGCGATGTCTCCCTCATCTCACTTCTCCAATCTTTTACTTATTAATCCTTCCTCTTGAATATCTCTTGAATCTGAATTTTCCTCTCCATTTTCACTGCCAGTGCCCTGGTTCATGCTTTCATTATCTCTTCCCTGTAACTTTTCCACAGCCTCTTTTACAGGTAGGTATTTCTTCACCTAATCTTCACTCCACTCTATACTCCACACTCCAGTAGAGTGATCATCTCAGAACTACTTCGGTGCATGCTGATGTCTGTTTTCTTGGAACTCATGTTGAAGTACTCAGGATAGTACATGTCAGGTTAATTATTGAGTATGTGTCTTGTTTCCTGGATTCATTTTTAAGCATCTCAATGAGGGGCTTACTTCACTTTTTTTTTTTTAGTTTTGCTCTCAGTGCCCAGTACAATGGTGAATGAAGGTAACTGGGTGTGTGGAGTTAGATGATTAATTGTTTTGTCATATGTTAGACTGTAACAACGTGAGGGAATGTCAGAATTACTTTTTCATTGGAAACCTTCCCCTAAACCTTGTGTGGAATAGGTCTGGGGTTTCCTTTACATGGAAGATGCCCAGGGGTTTGCCAGGTTTGTCTAACTTGGCACAGATGTAGGTGAAGATGAGGTAGTGAGGGGGCCTGGAGGCAACTCACAGCCAATCTTCTGAGCTTCTTCACACGTGCAGTGCTCAAGGAGGTGCAATGGGCACTCGCAATGAGCACTGGCTTCTGCTCCAACATGAAGACACTGCACAACAGGGGTCCAGCTCCAACAGACACTGGGAAAACTGTAGCTGCTGCTCAGCTTTGGGTGCCTCGTCATCTGCACTGACTTCCTCTGAGCTTCATTAGCCTGAATTCCCTGAATCAAGGCCAGGCACACATCCTTCAGGGCACTTCTTAGCAGGAGAGCTGGCAGTTCATTGTTGGACACTGGGACATCCAGAATGTTGGACTCAGTAGTACTTATGGCTTGTCACTCAGGACCTCCTCCATCCTGGGCAATTTCAATCTGTGGGCACAGGCCAGCACCTCCTAGGTAATATTGAGCTCTGTAGTGGTTGACTTGTGCAATTCTACCTTCGTGTGGACCATGGGGGTAAGTAGGTCTGCTGATCCTTCTGATGCTTTTTGAGTCACCCTCCAGTGTGGAGAGCAGGGCCAATAAAATGGCATCAGTCCAATCAACATAGCATGAAGTATATAAAGCCTAGTGGAGTCACTCATGCCAACCAAAATGGCTGTCAGTCAGCCATGACACTTTAGTTCAAGAGGGAAATTACCTAAATCAGAACAGACACATCTGTCATGGAGACACCCCTAAGATACTTGCACACATGATCAGAACAGCTGTGCCTGCAGAGCAGGACCACCCACAGATAGGCTTCTGGGCAAATTCCCCACTTGCCATCAGGGATGCCAAGACATTTATGGAAAAGACCCAGAAGGGTGGAGTGCACCACTTTCTATAACTCTAGGTGCCCTGTAGTGACTGCACCATCTAGCTAGCGTTTGTACTGTTGCCTTTGCACCAGGGTGCACGCAGGCTGCAGCCATGCTTGTCCCTGAGTGCACATCCAGCATGGCACAGGCATATTTCTTTTGAAACCCTGTCTCCATAAGCCCAGTAAAATCAACTGGACATATCAAGGTAACTGCATTTGGCCTATAGGTATCAGATGGTGATTTCCTTCTGTATCGCTCACTTAACTGCTTGCATTCCTCGCCACCTCGCACAGCTCCCCTGGTCTTTTGCCACAGAAACTTCAAATTTCGTTTCTCAGATCAACTATATAATGTATGTGTTTCTAAGTGTCCGAATTCTTTGTGGAGCCCTAGGATTGCTCCTGGCAGTAGTCCTTCACACTTCGCCTCTGTTTTAATCGCATAGTCATTGCTCCTTTTAATGGCAGTTATTGGGGGTACTTTGGCTGGGTAGATCTCAGTCCTTAAATTTAGCTGGCAATTTTCTTTGCCTTTTGGGAAGCTCCCTTTTGGATGCCTCTTCCCTTGTTAATCTATCTGCTACGTTAGTAAAGGCTGTTTCCTTTGAGTCATCTTTTTGGCAAGCAGAGACATGAATTACATATATGTTAATTGTCTTACTGGCTTCAAATAGTTCTACCCAGTAGTCTCTGAACCAGACCCCCTTGCCATTAATTTTAATATCTGTTTTTGCTGATTTTTGAGACCATGTGTGACTGCTCATGAATCTGTGAAGATGTAAATAAGCTTTAACTTTCCCCTAATGAGTGTCTCACTGCCAACACTACCATAATAAGATCAGCATGTTGTGTTAATTTTGACTCACTAGTGAGCTTCAGAGGTTTGATGTCTCCAGACCTGAAAGTTATTGCTGTCCATTTGCTGACTCCCCTTTCATTGACTGAGGCACCATCTCTAAACCTGGAGTCAGGCAGAGAGTCAGACCAGGAAGGGCCCCATTTCCCTATGGGGGCATGGATCTGTGCCTCCCTCGGAAATATTTCCGGCAAGCCTATCTCTGCTTGGTGGATTTCCTCTGCGAGAAAATTAGCAGCTGTATCCCTACTCAGGATGCACCGCTTCCACGTTGGATTTTCTGATTCAGCATTACTCCTGCCACTTCTTCAGGACAGAGTTTAGCCCAAGCCAACACTGGTATTTGAGACCTTAGAATTACTGGGGCATTACCAGTGAGAGGCCCAGTAGTTTTTATGCTTCAGAAAGAAGCTGCACCATTTTTTCTAAATTGGAATATTTGCTAGAGGCATACGGAAACTGTTTGTTCCAGAAACCAGCAGGTTTAAATAATTTATCTGGGCTGCTTTTGTCCATAGGGCCCAAGTGCCATCGGCATCAGAGTGTGTTAAGTCCAATCTGATTTGATCACCCTTGTTAGGATAACTTAATTGCTGAAATGTCAGAATATGCTCCGTCAGTAATTTGAAGGCCTGCCTTTGGCTTTCACCCTTCTCACCATCTGAGGCTATTCTGGTGACATCATACATAGGTCTAAGTGCCCATGTGAGGAATGTGGTGTCTCTGATGGCCAGAGTCCAATTCAATGTTGTGCCTCAGTTTTATTTGTAGGTTCTTTCAATGTCATTATTTTATCTATTTCTGAACTTGGAAACTTTCTGCCTTCAGATGACCGTTGTATTCCTAAAAATTTTGTTGATGTGTCTGGGCCGTGGGTCTTTTCCTCATTAATTGTCTACCCTTTGGCCCTAAGTTCCTCAATTAGTCTGTCTTTTTCCTTCTTCAAGAGCTCTGGATCATCGCTCATCATGATGATGTCATCTGTATAAGAGATAATTAAGGAATTAAATTTCATGGTATCTATTTATGAGGTAAATAATGTAAGAACTGTGACTGGACTATTTAAACATCCTTGTGGCAGCCTTTTAAATTGGTTTTGTGTGTTTTCTAACTACACGTAGTATATTCCCTGGATTTTTGTACAATAGGTATAGCAAAGAACATGTCTGATATGTCAATAGGGACAAAATACTTAAGAGTTTCTGGCTGTAATTCTGCTTATGGCTTCCTCAGCATCCGGCAGGACTCCATTCATTTTAGATGAAAACTTACTGAGATGTCTATAATCTATAGTTAATCTATACTGGCTGTTAGGCTTACAAACTGGCCACTCTGGGCTGTTATAAAGATGAGCTCTCCCTTTTTCTATGATGTCTTCCCTGAAAAGTTCCTGTATTTTGTTTCTTTCATTTCTTTATGTCATCGCCTAAGGGGATATTGTTTAGCATATGTAGCTGTGGAGGGTTTTTAGAAGAACAGTTGGCTCTATTTTCACTTGTGCTAAGTTTACTTTATATAGTTCAAGGGTTTTGTATGGAATAAAATCTCCCAATAAAATTGTTAACTTATCCATTCCTAATATATTTTCAACAGTGGGTGCTATAGATCTTCTTGCTTTGAAAGGTTGTAAATTAAACCTAGGATGAAGAATTTGATAGCAAAGCAGTGTGTAATTTCACTACCTAGTCCTTCTACATTAATAGAAATCTTGTTTCTATTTTAAAATCTTTAACTCAGGTTTTTGGGGATCTTGTGTCTTTAAGAAATGCAACTACCTTTTCCTGCCTATATACAAGTATATTAACCTTAATACAAGGTCTATTGTTTAGTATCTGTTGTCCCAGGTCTAAGCCTGGGATTGGCCTTTTTTTTTGAAAAGATGTTTTGAGCAAATTTTCTGACCTGTCCTTCGGTTTGTTTCATGTTGCTTTGCCTAGGCATAAAATTCTGACCTGTGTTATTGTTTCTGGTTATAAACTCATTGTGTCCCTGGATTCTATTAGGAATCCACTTTTTCCTTCGTGGCTGAGGTTGATAATTCCTACTTGGCTGTTGCCAGTTTCTATTTTGGGAGTGGTTTCCAATTTCTGTTATTTTTCACCCCTTGGCTTAAGTTCTGCCTTGGAGTATGATCCCACCTCAGGGGTCCTGATCTATTTTTCTGTATTTTGACGTTAAATGTGAATTTGGGTTGGCCACTCAACTCAGATGATAACCTAGATATATTCACTATGTCCTCAGCTATCCTGGCCTGAGCCATAGCCTGCATATATGGCCTTTTTTAAGGCAAGCAGAAGGAAAGGAAGCTGAACTGATACAAAAAATTGTGCAAGTATAGCTGGTTAAAGGGGCAAACTGAATTAGTATACACTAAAAAATTATATAAGGTACCTACTAAACTTTTGTGAAAATGTTAACCCTCAGACAGAAACTTAAAAAAAGGCCTGACTCTTAACAGGAGACCAAAAGCTCTAAGAATTGCCTCTAAGAATGGCCTTTTCACGCCCAGTGCTGCTGGTACCTGCAAAGGCATATTTATTCCTGCCCTGTTACAAACCAGAGACAAAATTGCCAAGTTTCTGTTATACCGATGGCCCGTTTCGGGTCTGCCCATTTCATGTGATCTGCGTGTGCTGGCAGGTCCGCTGTGGGGCATGCTGCTCTCCGTGCCCTTGCTGTCCAGTCCCACCGCGTGAGCATTTGATTTGGACTCTGTGTGGTAGCTCTAGGAATGCTGTCTCAACTGCACTTTGTCCTGAAATGCCTGAAATTTGTCTCACTGCTGTTCCTGTGAGTAAAATAGTATGAGCTCCTTTGTCCCAAATCATGGCTAGCCAATCTAAGTCTGTCATGCCTTTTGCTGAAAATTTACTCTCACATTCTGCAGTTTCTGCCTGGTAAATTCGCTGCCTTCCACTGTGTGTTGTGGCCTTCCTTGTCCATGGTTATTGTCTATTATTGCTTCCTTAAAACTACTGGTCTGGCAGCATAGAAATCCTCCTATGGGTTGTCATATTCTTCTCGATCCTCTGGATGAGGATTTTTAGGCTTAAGGTCATCATCAAAAGCAACCTTAATACTGTCAGCTGACTTACTTGTCTATAAAATTCTGCATGCTAAATTCTTGCCTTTGTGCCCTTCTGCATCTATCTGGGGCAATGTCTTCAGAAGCAGTACCAGCCCTACTTTTTTATAGGCTCTGTTAATCAGCAGTTCCAAATTTCTTGGAACAGTGAGGTCTATCTGTACATCCTCAGTGGTTTGTATGGGCAATTTCTTATGAACTTGTACCTCAGTCTCCTACCAGGGACCTTCCAGTGGCAGGAGAGTTTTTGGTCTCCTCTTCAGACCTTTTTCTAAGCTTCTGTCCCAAGGTTAACATTTTCACAGAAGTTTGGTAGCTACCTTATATAATTTTTTAATGTATGCTAATTCCATCTGCCACCTTAACCAGCTATACTTGGACAAGTTTTTAACAGTTCAGCTTCCTTTTTTTTCAGCCTTATTATAGATCTGTTTTGCTAGCCACTCTCGCGTTCGTTGGTGCCGACTACACCAAATGTCACAAGCATATGTTCATGATACAGTCTTTCCTATAAGTCAACCAGGCAACTGCTCGGCTAGCTGCCTGCAGAACAGCCTGGCACCAACGAATAGACAAGAGTCACACAAGGTAACTTTGCATTTCACTCAGCTTATTGAATGCAGGTTCGCTCAAAGTAGAACATCAACATACATTAATATCCTGCTCACACTCTAACAATCTAAGAGAAAAATCACACACACACACAGAGCAATCAGTGGGGAATTATGAATCCAAGTCCCAGAGTCTCAGTTTGAAAGTCTGGGAGAGAGCACAATGGTCAAGGAGGTTGTCAGCTTCTTGCAAGGAAGGATCTCCAGAGCCAGGTGGGCAGCAAGACAGATGAAGTCCTCAGTCCAGCAGGACAGAACCTCCGGCAGCTGATGCCAAGGGAGATTGGTGTGACGTGGAGCTGCACTCTGGTGTGTGGAGCTCAGCTGTCTCGGCAGTTGTCTGGAGCTGCCTCAGTTACACCCTTGAGAGAGGTGCACTCCACCCTTCTGGGTCTGTTGGTAAGTGTCTGGGCACCTCTGCTGGCAAGTGGGGAATTTGCCCAGGAGCCTATCTGTGGGTGGCTCTGCAGAAATGGCTGTTCTGGTCAGCTGTGCACCAGATATATTAGGTGTGCCTCCTTGCCAGGTGTGTCTAGTGTGACTTTGGTACCTTCTGTCTTGAACCAAAGTGTCATGGCTGAATGACAGTCATTTTCATTGACAAGAGTGACTCTGTTTTATAGACTTCATACTGTCCTCATCAGACCAATGCCATTTTATTGGTTCTGCTCTCCACAACCAGATTTTGGCTGAAGACCTGAAGCCACTGAAGAAGAAACGGGGCCTGAGCTGGGGGTCACTCCATCAACCTCCAAGTAAAACTGGTTGTATAGAATGAGTGCTGTTAATCCAATTACTTAATGTCTTGGAAATGTTGCACTCCTGGAGTAATGTCACATTCTATAGGTAAATGAGAAAGAGAATGAAAATAATGATTATATAAGTGTGTGATCATATATGTATATGATCATATATAGTGATTATATATATATATGTGCACACACACACACACACACACACATATATGATATTGCAGTAAGTCTCTTGCAGTAAGAGAAAGAGACCAGAACTCTGTCTGAGCTAAACATGGCTGGAACCATGGAATGGGTGGGAGAGTTTTGTAAAGCTGGTGTGGGGTGGGATGGATATATCTGAGGCCATCTGTGCTTGCTAATGGACCTAACCCAAAGGCAAAGAAAACTGTCTTTTATTTTCACAACAGGCTTCCATTTTACAACTTGGAGTAAGATGTTTGCCAAGTGGGACTATGACTATGGCTCTACCACAGAAACCTAGAGATAGAGGCTCTGTATCTTCCTTGATAATTGCATTTCTAAGGATAGACTCTCAGGTATTTGACTGAGACATCCCTAGGTTCAAAACTAGCAAGAAGCTTTTAAAGAGATATACAACTTAAAGGAGCAAATACAGAATTTACAATTACAAATTTTCTAAAGTAAATGTTCTAATAAAAGTGAGGTCAGAACTTAGAGTCAGAGAAAAAGTTTGCCTAAAGCTTAGTAGCGCTGAAGAAAGCTGTACGGCCAAGGCTGTCTTGGTTATATACGGTGGCTTTTCTCGCTTTCAGATGCTTTCTTAATTGATGTATGTGGGGAAAACGTATGACAGGAAAACTCAGACAAACATTACTAGGATTTATGTTAGAGATCCTTGTTCAGAAGGGCGATATGTTGTAGTTTAAGAAGCAAAACATAAAAACAAAAATTTGGTTAAGGTACAGATGGACCTTAATCCTCTCTACAAAATGTACTGTTTGGGTAACATTAAGCAAGTTTAATTAATTTTCCATTAAAATATTTATTATCACTGAAATAATACAATAAAAGCATTTTTTTGAAAGTGCTTTTTAGAATGCTTTTAGAATTATCCAATTTTGTTTAAAGGAAAGAAAATGTATGAAGTAGCTTAAATGTGTAAGAAATACTAAACATAAATGGTAAGCCAGTATAGCTATAATAAACCAAATTTAAGATATATTAAAAAATATAAATAATGAATATCCAAGTAGCTTATGAGAGAGTGAATATTAAATAAATTAGCAATTGGTAAGCAGGCTAAAGAGAAAAAGTTAAAGTTAAGTTATGGCCAAACAAACAAATGTGTAACTTTTGAATAGAAAGTGATAGAATGAGTGAGATTCTATTAGGCCAGTTCAGAATGTTAGCTATGTTATTCTTAAATCAGTCACCTATTGATGGTACCCAGTCAAACTTCACTTGTGGGTCTGTATGTACTCTGCTCAGAAAACGCAGGAAAAGCCCCAAACTCTTTAGCAGCTACATGGTGACTGTGCCTGTGGCCATGTGTCTTTCCCATTCAGTCCTTTCCCACCTGTGAGCCCCCTTGATCAGACCTCAACTGTAAGTGTATTAACCACATCATCAGCAGGGAATATTGAAATACGTCAGAGAGAAATGTTAACTTTGTGAAACATTGCCTTCACAGCTGCATCCTCAAACCTTATATTAAATCTGTTAGCATATTTTATCCCCATTTTTCCTGTTTCTGTACCAGCTGTTTTACATTGAATTAATTGACCACGTAATCTGAGCATTTTGATGTAGTCCACAGATCTCTTCTGTTCTTTTGGGACAGTTTGTGTGGGGGCCACCATCGCAATCCAGGTGTTTTTCACATGACACTTACTGCCTATGATATTCCCAGCCCCTGGATGGCATACAGTTGATGTTCAATAAGTGAACGTTCTCCCTTATAATTTTCAAACCGGTACCCTACTGTCCTATTTTTATCTAGATCAGTGGTTCTTAGAAGGGGGCAGTTTTGCCCTCCAAGGAATATTTGACAGTGTCTGGAGAGTTTTGGTTGTCACTACAAAGGGGATGCTATTGGCCTCTAACGAGTAGAGATCGCAGATGCTGCACAACATCCTCTGATGCACAGCGTAGCTTCTCGGCACAAAGAATGACCGAGTCCAAATGCAGTATTGGTGTGGTTGAGCAAACTCCCACCTAGAATCATCTTGTTCCCCATCCTCACTGGAAAATCAGAGATCAACCTAGATCTAGAAAATTACATTTTATTTCATAAATTTTACTGCAAGAAATGTATTTATTTTAAAAAGATTTTGAAATAATATGTCTTATATGGTTACCCCAGCCACTATTTACAGTGCTAAAGTACTAAATGAACATTATATAGTGAAACTACATCACAGATATTCAATTTTAATAATGAATATTAATTATGAAAAACACAAGAAAACTGATTAGTTCTCTGCTGATAACTTTTCTTTAAATATTGTTAGCTGTCACTCAGAAAAAATATTTCTTATTAATTATATTTTGAAAATATTACCCTAAATAAGTATTTCTTAAGAGTTGCTCAGAGGCCTTGGGGCTCTGGTTAAGCCAGAGTTCTCTCATTGCTAGGAATACGCAACTCAGCAGAATAGCTGTGTTTATACTAATCGGCCAAAGGTAGTGTAAAAGGCAAGGGTTAGTAGGGACTAAGATATAATTGCCAAACTTAATTAAGCCTCAGATAAGATAAACCAAGTTTATCTTCCCAATAGTTAAAGTGTAGCGTGAGGAAGAAAGGCTAATTTTTCTCTTGATTTTATATTAAGATGAGACAATTTTAAAGAGATGGTGTTTCAACGTTTTTTGCCAGTTGGTATTTTATGCTTTATTTTCCGATTTCTTTTATTAAGTTTATATTTTATATTTAGAAATGCACAACTTTTGTCAGTAGTGGGGGAAACAACAAAACCCAAACGGTTGGGTTCTCGGATAGAGGAGAGAAATAGGAATAGAGGGCATGGAGTAAAACTGAAGGTGTGCTTCTGTTTCTTTTCTGCAGAAACCTGCTCTGCTCAGCACACGGAATAGATTGACCCGTCCATCTGTATGTGGTCTGGCAGACAGAGGCTGTCTGCGATAGGAAAGGGGACAAGTAGAAGATGAGTTTTCGTGGAGCAAGAGGATAAGGTGATTCCCAAGCTGGGTCCTTATGGTGGATACTTCGCACAGTCTGCCCAACGGTGCAGCCATTTTCCATTCTCATCTGGGTACGGAGAATATAGTTAGCTGTTAATCACCCCGCCTCCCCAAATTTAACAGACAATGTTTTCTAACATCCTAAAATAATGAGTAGAACCTCTGATAATAATGCTGCCCGAGACATGTTAGAAAATTAATATTTATAAAATTGTCTACACTTCAGAGATAAGTTAGGGAAGGGTCAGATTGATGAATAAGTTATCTAAGTCCTTCCTCTGACAAATAGCACCATCAAAATTTAATTCTTGCTCTGTCTCCTAAAAGGCTGAAGCTGTACCTACTTCATTATGCTACCGTTAATCTTGCAGGGATTTCATTCCCAATCCAATTCACGTCTTCCTTCATTTCAGAGCTCTCTTCCTTCTGTTTGTCATATCTTATGAGTTCTTCAAGGTTTAACTGAAGTCATATTGATAGTTACAGTACAGCTCAGCCCCAATTCATTTCTCCTACTTTAAACTATCAAAGAACGCTGATTTGAAACATTCACATTCTTAAAACTTGAAACAAACGGTAAACTTTCTTTCTTACTAGGTAGCATACTCCCGAGCATGAACCAGCCTTTATACCATATAATATTAATATGCTTTCTTTCTAATATTAAAGATTCCACCAGGCTGTTGTTTGGATTAATTGACACTAATATTTGTGCCTGTACCTTGCCTGATGTTTGTCACAGCAGTGCATAAGGATACAATAAATATTCTTGTATATAAATATGTGAGAAAGAAGCAGGGGACAGGGGGAGAGTTCAAGAGAAACAGGAAAAGCAGAAGGGACTTTCCCCTAGCATAGGTGCAGACGAACTGCATCATGTAAATGAGAGGCCAAGATGGCAGAGCAGTGATGGGGAATCTCAGTGAAGACCCAGTGGAAAGAGTGGTCGCATAGGGAGCATTAGTGTTGCAGATTCAAAGTGACTCACATGGTGATTTCAGTTGATAACTGTACGGTCTACTACAGAAAAAGCTGGGAGTCTGCTGGGGTTGTTGAGGGGGAAAGTCATGAAAATCAGAGTTGTTTAAGTTCCAACACTCGCTCCTATATGTGCTTGACTAAATATTATACCATTTTGGAATGACGCACATCTCACTGATGGTCTGTTCCCAGACTGATTGCCAAGGAAGCATTGGTACTATATGTAAATTAGAATTAAACAATAGTAAATATATCTAATTTTGATGTTCACATCTGAATGGCTTGAAAATTTCTAATACATTCTTGCTGCCTATACATATTTTTACCCATCTTCTTTTGTATTTCTGTAATAATATTTAAAATGGTTTTATTTAAAAGAGAGGGAGCTTTAGTATAATCTCCAAGTTCCTTCACCCTTCACTATTAGTTAACATCAATAAGTGATCAATAAGTATTCTCATTTCATGTTCTTTTTTCTGTGAAAGCCCTTTGTAAAATTTAACTATTGTGCAGAAGTAGTTATAAGCACATATAAAAGATGATGAAGTATATTTTCCAACTCTCGTTCAAGATTTAGAAAGGTTCTCTGGCAATCTAGAAATCTAGAATGCTGGGGCTCTTTAGAAAAGTCACACGTTGATGGTTCACTGCTTTAGGAAATATTAGGTTATGTTTTTTAAAGGTATATATGGTGTCCTACTCACTTTTGAATCCCAATCTGGGACCACCAAATGTAAATTCTTGATAAATATTTGCTGATTAGTGAAAGTTGAGCATTGATTTTTACTACAATTAAAAAATATTACGCTGAGAGATTATTGCCAGTAGATGTTTGATCTACATCAGAACTGTTGAGTCTGGTTTAATCTAGGCTCATCATGGGGCATAAAACAACTAGTGATTTTTGTCTGTATGATTGTGGGGGAAGGGTGGGTAAAGTAAAAATGGGCATATCAAAATCTCAAATGTACCTCTGCCTCCCCCTCTACCCTTTAGTCCGTAGTGTTTAAATTATACATAATGTGTGTTTAGGCCAAACATGGTTAAAATAAACACTATGACAGAGACAATGAACCTGAGCAAATAGCTAATATCAACTTACACATTAGCTAGTGTAGCATTGTTGTATTAACTCTAATAGGTTTGTAATTTGTGTAATAGAATTCTAAAATTGTATTAAGTTTAATGGTAAGGCTATATTTATTATAGAATAGTAGGGAGATTATTAAGATCTGAAGAAAGCAACCATGATTTTTGGATTTATTTCAACTATCTTTTGCTACATAACTAACTGCCACCAAATTTAGTAGTTGAGTAGGTTTAGAAAGGTATTGCTTGAGTCTCTTAGGTGGTTTCAGTCAGGTGGCAGCTGAGGCCAACGTCATCTGGAGGCCTCACTGACACAGTTGGACACTGGACAGCTAGGCTTTTCTCCCTTTCTATGTAACATCATATCCTCTCCTCTCCATTTCTCTCTCATAGTTGAACTATTTATATGGCCTCTCAGAGATCTCAAGAAAACAAAAATGGAAAAATATAGGCCTTCTTAAGATTTAGAAGCAAGACCATCATAGTGTCTAATTACCTTGTTCTACTGATGAAAGCAAGTCACAGGGTCATCCAACCAGCCTCTTGGAAGAGGATAATACAATGGAGTGAAAGCCAGCAATGGTGGGTTATTGGGGGCCTTGTTTGGAGATTAGTTGCAACAGAGGTCACTCAGGACTCCTTTAATTGAGTAGCTCTAAGAAGGAATGGACGATATGTTGAGAGGAGGAAAAGACACAGCATATGGTTTAATAAACAAGGAGACAATTAATTACACATATGTGATCATATTCCCTGTACAGAATCTATTCCCCTTGCAGTTCAGTGAATTCTAATTTTTATAAAATATCATATGTTTCATGTCAAAACAATTTTTTCCACTGACTTCTTTCTGGTAATTGTTTTCATGGAAGTATTGCTGTCTAACATGCTACCTTTTTCTAAGTCCTAAAACACATGTGCTAAGATAACAGTGAAACTGCCCATTCTACAGGATGCCTTGGCTGGCCTTAAATCACATGTAAGTCATGTTAAGGACATTTATTTCCATAAAGAGTCCACCAAAAAACATCACATTCTTAGTTCAAGGTCAAAATGTAGCACCCAGATAGTACTGATTTTCATAGATAACGCAGAGAACATGGTTGGGTTTTTCTTCCGGGACAGAGCATACAGCATATGCCAAAGGGGATTGCAGTATTGCAAAGCACTCATGATAAATGTGGCACAGAAGGAATGTGTGGACTTGATAAAGGTTAAGGGAAACCACCCAAGAAATATCGAAAATTGACATCCCACTTCCTGTCTGCCTCTCTGGGGTTATTCCTTGTCTATTATTTCAGGAGCAATATTCCTACATATGTGTGCTGCAATAGCAGAGCAAAAGGGAGAGCAGTAAAGCTGGCAATTCAGCAAATACTGGCATTGATGATGGAACCACTCAGTTTTGTTAGAGTTCCACTTCTTACTTTGAGCAATGTGGTATGTGAGTGTGTATGTATTTTGAAGAGTTGGTGTATGTTTGCCTGTATTGTAAAAGTACCTGCAGGAGGAAAAGGTTGTGGTCTTGCATTTAGACAAACACTTTCTCTCTGCATATCTAGTTTTCAGCGCCATAACTCTCCTGAACCTCTGCTGAAACAGGTTGGCTGTGCTTCACTGGTTTACTTTCTGTAGGGAATGCCCTCAGGTCTTCTGGCTGGGGAGTTGGGTGGGTGGGGAGAGGTAATGATGGCTGTATGGGCATAATGTAGGAGAACAGCAGCCCCGAGTTTCCCACAACCAGCTTGACTTGCCTGCTGTTCAGCATAAAAATGTCAACCCATCTTTTGACGTTCATATACTTGTCTTACCTGGTTGTGTGTAAAAGCTGAGCTTCTAAAGAGGTTTTATGGGGTAAATTGTCTTTGTTCACACTCTTTCTCCCACTGCAGTTAAAGTGTATCTTTCCTCACATCCTTAAATCAGTCATCACTCTTGCCATTGTATTACTTCTTCCAAAAATGTTTAAAAAAAAAGTCTGCTGTGACTATTGCTGTTGATGCAAATGCCTGTTTTATTTTTAAAAACAATTTCAGTGGAATTTTGGAAAGGGTAAATGACTAATATTATTGTTCAAGTTGGAGTTTTTAGTTGATATTGTTCTTTTTTGCTATATGCCCTGAGATTGTTTCATGAAGTTGAGGAGTTAACCTTAATAATCCAAGAAGAAAAGTCACAAGTTCTTTCCTGATTGAACATCCATTCAAACTTCTTTGGTAGGTTTCTTCTCAATGTGTTTCCAGTTAATTTTTTTAATAAAATTTTTATGAGGAACAGGTAGGTCATTAGAAAAAAATAATTCAATATTGATTACTACACATTTTTTATTTAATAGGAAAAACTATAAAGAGCAATGTAGAAATGTTCTCATGATATTTTTATCACTTACTACCTTTTAATTAAATGAAAAGTAAGATCCTGACCAAGAAATTATTTTAGTAATGCTCTGAAGACCAATAGTCTAAATATACTGCCAAATAATTGGTGCTGGAAGATCATCTGATAATCTATAACTTCCGTTCCCCTGTATTTATTTCAGGTTTCAGATTATATTGTTACTATTTACCATATCATATGATTTTAAATTACACTATTTTTGCTGAGGGGGAAATATTTCACTTTAAAAGTTAACATGACTAACTAAGATAATTGTTTCTTTATTGTAAAAAATAGCTTAGTTAATAAAAATAAAAATAATTTGGATGAGATAATTGCTTACATGAAAATGAACATTACTAAACATCTCCAATAATAGTTTATCCACTCATGTAGCTGTACTAACAACAAAACAATATTAACAAAACTATTGTCACATTCATTTTAGGGTTCTTTTATGACAAAGTAAGTGAAAATGCTGTGGGTTGAAGTAATTAAGTGATTTCAAAATTTCCTTTCCATCCCAAGGATTGCAAATCTAGCTCACAGGCTCTCATATCACTCACACATAATTTTTAAAACATGCAGTTACCTTTCTATTAGTCCAGAACTCATAAATTTCATAACAAAATGCCACTTTTGTCATCTCCTCTCTAGGTTTTTAAATGAAAATCTAGTTACAGTTAAATTCTTCTAAATGAACAATAGAGTAAATGCAGGAAATCACCTGTATGAGAACCAGAAATGGTGAATTGTGTCAGAAGTTGAGATTGTTTAGCTCTAAGTGGCAAAAATTTCACCATGCAAACATTGCAACCTGGTAAGAAGAAAATAGAAAGAGATAATTCTCATAGAATGTAAGTCACAATTTAAAGAATATAAGTTAATATTTTTAGTAAACTCAAAGTATTAATAAATCACCACCATGATCAAATTATATATTTTTATCTCTCCTAAAGAAATCTTGCACAGCTTAAGCAGCCAACTTTTCTTTCCCCTTTTCTTTACCTGGGCCACAGCGAAGCAACCAGTAATATACTTTCTGTCTCTATCAATTTGCCCATTCTGGCAAATTTCTAGGGAGTTTGAAATATTTTAACATAATTAAATTGTTGTTTTGCCATAGCAAGAGTTCCCTGAGCTACTTAATTTCTCATTCTATAAAACCTGTTTCTGCAGTTGTTTGGACTCACTTTTATTAAATATGTTAATTCAAATGATATATTTTGAATAATTTTAACACAAAATTTGAATGTGTGTTTTAGAAGACAGGGAAACAATTGGTTTCTTTTGTCATAGGCAGAAACACAGCCTCCTCAATATATCTACGTTGTAATTCCCACAACTTGTGAATTCCGAATGTTTCCTGGCAAAGTAGGGTTAAGGTTACAGGGGAAATTAAGGTTCTTAATCAGCTGACTTTATAATAGGGAGATTAGGCTAGATGACCTTTGTCAGTCCAGTGTGACCACAGAGTCCTTAAATGTGGAAGAGGGAGACCCACGAATCTTCATTTGAGGAAGGCGATATGAGAAAGACTTGACTGACCCTTGTGGGCTTTGAAGATGAAATCACAGACTAAGGAATGTGGGAGATCTCTAGAAACAGTAAAAGTAAGAAACAGATTCTCTCTTAAAACCTCCAGAAAGGAATGAAGCTCTCTGACATCCCAATTTTTAGCATGCTGAAACATTTTATCTTCCAAAATGCAGATCTGTGTTACTTATGCTACCAAGTATGTGCTTTATTTATCACAGCTGCAACAGCAATCTAATATATCTTTTATCTCCCCAAAACACGAATTCATTTTTAAATTTAAATAAAAAACAACCTTACCAAGGCAGAGATTATACGCTAGAATAACCCCAAATCTTTGAATTAAGAGGAACTTCAGTTTAACAATTCCATACCTGTAAAATGGATTGAGTTTTAGGCTTGAACAAGTCTTTCATTTTATAAATATAAATGTATACATATTTCCAGTACATAGCCCCAAATTGCAGCTAATTGTAACTAAACCTTTTGTGTACATTGGCATATGGGAAGATCTCACACATCACATCACTTGATAAGTTTTTGAAGTAAATATTTTCGGAGTATGCTGTCAATGTGCTGTAATCTAATAACTATGTGAAATGTCCGACATACTATAGAAACCATTGAGTTGAATATGTGAGACAACAAGTAGCAGGAAGGAAACTTAAAGCAAAGGAAACATATCATCTAAGTTTTAATCATTGCACTTAAAACAGAATGTATGTGGAACCAGAGAGACGCTGATAAAAATATTTTTAAAGAAATAAATTGTTAAAAACCATTATTTTAGAATTATTACTTTTTTCACATGAAAATTCGTTACTTTTATAAGAAATTCATAAATCCATATTTTGGATTTTTTGGATCTAAAAATATCCACATTTTGGATATTTTGGAAGTATAAATCCATATTTTTAGAAAAATTATTATATTCCTTGTACACTTTGTATTTATCAAATACAAAGATTCTTCACAAATACATCAAATGTTAATGATCATCTACAATATGAGATGCTTTTCTTGAATATAAATGCAATATACCTGCACCAGTTGGAGCCAGTGAATTTAGCAAGATTTACTTTTCCACCATATTTAATCAATTGTCGAATGAACCTCAGCAGGTTTGGGGCTAGAGATAAGAAACTGGTTCTGGGAGACTCAAAAAAACAACACTGACTCAAATTATGCCTCAGTAATTTACACTGGTGGTTTTATTAAATTTATTTAATCCCTTTCTATACTAAATCTTGTTCTGGAGTTTCTTTGCATATTTATCATGGAACATTGTGATAGAAGCAGGTGACAAGCTGATTAAGACTATATTCTTAAACAGTATATATTACTTTACATCTTCTCAGTTTTGTGGAATACAACACATTTGAGGCTTGGGATTAGGGCTGTGGAACCTACTGTTGCTCTTTCAGCAGTTATGTCCATCTCTGGGATTTTTTTTGTTAATAGTTCATCTTCTCTAGTCAAGTTAACAACAGATGGTCACATTATTATTAAATAGTTTTTCTACCCTCTCTTTGTCATCGATTAACCGTGGCTCATGGTTCTAAGAAGTAGTTCTAGTACTTTTTTTGCCATTTTATTGTCAGAAGAGAGATTAAAGTAACCTTTTTGTTGTTAAACTTGTGTAATTCTTATTTTTTTCTGAGACTTCTGTTTCTTATTAATATTTGTCTTTGTTTATGTCTTCTCATTTCCATCTTTTATACATTTAAGGTTTTTAAAGTTGTGCTTGTTGGAGAGCTCCCTGGACTTGCATCCTATTGCTTAGGCACCTCTGTTTTCCATCATAAAAACAAATTGTAGCTGCACAATCAGAAAAGTGTTGAGAGCTTCTCAACTTTCTTGAGGCACTTTCCCTCTTTCCGTCTCAAAAGATGGAATAACCCAAAAGTCTCTCAGCCACATTTCTATCGCTTTCCTGTATGTCTCTTCCTATTGCTTTCTTTCCCAAGGACCAGAATAGTATGCAGTTTTTCACAGACACCGCATAACCAATGCCATTGTAAACTTTCATTTTTCTGCATAGTAGATTGATCTTGGTCAATATATTATATTTTCTACTTATAATCATCTTGACACTTATTTTGATTTCTTTTCCATCTTCAGACTTTTAAAAATAGGTGTTCTTTTTTCTTTTCATCTAGGTTGTCTTCATTTACTTTAAGTTAGAGTATAGAAATGCTCATGGTATTTTTCTTCTCCCCAAAATATGTAAGTATTTTTATCACCTTAAATGTGAAGACATTTAAGGAGTTGTGGTCATTTCTTATGATGCAGCATAGGAGATAGCTAATAGTTGAAAAATTCTGGAAATCTACCCTACTATCTTCAGCTCAAAGTGGGTGAAGTGTTCTACTTATATATTTCCATATAATTCTCTACAAACCATCAAAAAAGCATTGCTACATTGCATTTCAATTATCTGATTATTTGGTTTTCATCTCTGTATTACTGTTATCTTGTTAGAAGCATGATTGATAAATTAATAAGCTTCCTATATAATTGATACAATTGATGGAAGTAGACATAAAACTTGATAATTAATTAAATGTGGTGGAAAAGTAAATGGGGAATCTATAACCATTCAGAGGTTTCTAAATTGTGAATAGGTAGAAAATAAGAACATGAACTAAAATTTAAGATACAGATGGAAAATTTATGACAAATATTTGTGGAGATTTTATTATCTTCTATTGTTCTACTGACTGATGTAATATCTAATTTTAGTAGTCTGTACTTCCTCTAGTTCTTTTTTTTGTATTGTCAATTTTTTACAGTATTTTTCCATGTCATCTAGTTCCTATATATGACCCCCCACCCAACAATCAGCACACTATTGTCTATGCTCATGAGTCCTCTTCACATTTTTCTCAATCCTCCCACTCCCTAACCTCCCCCAACTCCAGCTGTCATCCTGATCTCCATCTATGAGTCTGTCCCCATTTTCTTTGTTAGTTCATTAGATTCCAAATATGAGTGAAATCATGTGGTATTTGTCTTTCTCTGGCTGGCTTATTTCACTTAGCATAATGTTCACTTAACTAATGGACCTTAGCATCCAGGTCCATTCATACCAGCACAAAGGGTCAGTTTTTCTTGTTTCACTATGGCCAAGTAGTGTTTCATTGTGTAAATGTCCCATAGTTGTTTTATCCACTCATCTGCAATGGACACTTGGGCTGCTTCCATATCTTGGTGATTATAAATAACACCACAGCGAACACAGGGATACTTATGTTCTTTCAAATTAGTGTTTTGGGTTTCTTCAAATATATTCCCAGAGGTGGGATTACTAGGTCAAAAAGCAAATCCATTTCTAATTATTTGATGTATCTCCATACGGCTTTCCACAGTGGCTGCACCAATCTGCTTTACCACCAACAGTGCAAAAGGTCCCCCTTTCTCTACATCCTTGCTTACTCTTCATATTTGTTGATCTATTGATGATAGTCATTCTGACAGATGTGAGATGATATCTCATTATGGTTTTAATTTGCATTTCTCTGATTTTTAGTGATGTTGAGCATCTTTTCATGTGCCTATCGGCCATCTGTATGTCCTCTTTGGAGAAGTGTCTATTCAGGTCCTTTCCCCATGTTTTAATTGGGTTGTTTGGGGGTTTTGGGGTGTTGAGTTTTGCATGTTCTTTATAAATTTTGGGTGATAACCCTTTATCAGACATGTCAGCAAATATGTCCTCCATTCAGCTATGTTGTCTTTTTATTTTATTGATGTTTTTCTTTGCTGCACAAAACCTTTTTAGTTTGATGTAGTCACATATGTTTATTTATTTATTTTTTGTTTCCCTTGCCTGGGGAGATATATTTGATAAAATATTGCTATGAGCAATGTCTGAGATTTTGCTGCCTATGTTTTCTTGTAGGATTTTTATGGTTTCATGTTCAACATTAAAGTCTTCAACCATTTTGAAATTATTCTTGTGTGTGGTTTAAGAAGGTAGTCTAGTTTTGTTTGTGTCCATGTATCTGTCCAATTTTCCCAGCACCATTTATTGAATAAACTCTCTCTAGCTCATTGTATGTGTTTACTTCATCTATCGAATATTAACTGACTCTAAAGTTGTGGGTACATTTACACAATGGAATTCTATGCAGCTGAAAGAAAGAAGGAGCTCATACCCTTTGCAACAGCATGGATGGAGCTAGAAAGCATTATGCTAAGCGAAATAAGCCAGGCAATGAAAGACAAATACCATATGATCTCACCTTTAACAGGAACCTAAACAACAAAACAAAGAAACAAGTAAATTATAACAAAGGACAC